>JAGIQG010000007.1:70028698-71236818 GCA_024679065.1 Sphyrna mokarran | reverse complement strand
CTGTAGTGTTCTATGTTCAAGGCAGCCTTCAAAACACACAATGACGTTGAATCGCTGACAGAAATGATAGTCAAGTTCTGCACAAGAGGACATCCTCATCCTAGACTTGCAAAATCTCACTAGCTGTCCTGTCTGGAGACAATACATGTCTCTTTAACCTGTGCTTATCCTTCTCTCCACTCACGTCGTCTGTACCTTTTAAGATATGATTACCTGTAAAGGCTTGCATTCCAACCATTATCTTGTAAATTGAGGTTAAGTCTTTATATGACTCGTTTGTGAACACAACTCCCACTCACTTGATGAAGAAGTCTGAAAATTGGTGGCTTGTGCTGCCAAATAAACCTGTTAGATCTATTTGTGTTGTATGACTTCTTACTACAATTTTTGGAATCAGGAGGCTTATATGGAAGACATTTTAGTTGGAATTTTCTGATTTCATCCCTAACTAGGATCCTCTAGTCCTGCTGCAGTGAATGGAATTTTGGCAGGATGCCAAATTCTCTATTCTTGTTTGCAGGGTGGTAAGACAGATAAAATTGGAAAATTCAACCAGAATTTCAACAACAGTCTTTGGTCCATTGAAAAGAATACCAGCGCTCGCTGCGAGTCATTCACAGAAGTGTGGTTCCATGTTGTATCAGCATGAAGTTTCAAGATTAAATACAGAAGATCTAAGGAATATGCAAAATTGATGACAGGAAGACTATGGCAGGTGAGAACCTAGAAACTATCATTATTATGAAAGAGGTAGTGTTGGGCAAGTTAATGGGGCTAAAGATAGATAAATCTACTGGTCCTGATGGAATGCCTCCTGGGATATTAAAAGAGATGGCGCGAGAAATAGTAAATGCACTAGTGGTAATTTACCAAAATTCGCTGGACTCTGGGGTGGTTTCCACAGATTGGAAAATAGAAAAAGGAGGTAGACAAAAGGCTGGTTAGCTTAACTTCTGTAGTAGGGAAAATGCATGAATATATCATCGAGGAAGAAATAATGAGACATCTGGATATAAATTGTCCCATTGGTAAGACACAGCATGGGTTCATGAAGGGAAGGTCATGTTTGACTAATTTGGTGGAATTCTTTGAGAACATTACATACACAGTGGACAATGGGGAACCTGTGGATGTGGTGTATCTGGATTTCCAGAAGGCATTTGACAAGGTGCCGCACCAAAAACTGCTGCATAAGATAAAGGTGCATGGTATTACAGATAATGTATTAGCATGGATAGAGGATTGATTAATTAACAAAAAGCAAAAAGTGGGGGTACAAAGAACAAAGAACAAAACAGCATGGGAAACAGGCCCTTCAGCCCAATGAGCTCATGCCGCCACCCCGATTTTCCCACTTCTACCCATGATCCCCGTCTATGTTTGTAGATCTATGGATTAAAGACCAAATTTGAGACAATTTAGGGAGAATTTGTTTTGCCAATTAGCCTAAGAGCACATCTTTGGGGTGTGGAAGAAAACCGGAGCACCCAGAGAAAACTCACGCAAGCACGGGGAGAATGCGCAAACTCCCACAGACACAGGCCCAAATCCACGTATCTGCACAGCACAGCAATAGTCACTGAGCTGTCATGTTGCCCATCAAATGCTCCAGGTGAAGTGTACACTAACGACGCGAAGCACTAGGATACTCTCACAAAAAAAAATCCAAGAGCAGCCCTCTCACGACCCATTGTGTGTATGTCCCTTGTTAGACAACAAGGTGGACCAAAGTACCTGTAGGATAAAAACAAGTACATCAATATCATCATCTATTTACACACTTCCAGAGACTCCCAAGGCTCACGATCCCTATTTTAAATCAGTTTTCTATACCCCTCCATTCCCATTCTGTTCACGTGCCCATCTAAGTATTTCTTAAATAACTCCAGAGTACCTGCCTCTACCTCTTTACTTGGCAGCGCATTCCATACCCCCACCACACTCTGTGTGAAAAAACTCCCTCTAGCATCCAAATTATACCTTACCCCCCTCACCCTAAGCCCGTGACCCCTTGTGCTATTCGAGTCCATCCTAGGAAAAAGCTTAACCCTGTTTATTCTATCTATACCCAGGTAAATGGGTGTTTAGTGATCAGTGACTAGTAGTGTGCCTTACTTGAGAAAGGGTATACTGGCACTGGAGGAAGTGCTGAGGAGATTCAATAAGTTTACTCCGGAGTTGAGAGGATTGGCTTATAAGGAGAGACTGAGTAGACTGGGGCTATACTCATTGGAGTTCAGAAAAATGAGGGGAGATCTTTTAGAAACATATAAGATTATGAAGGGAATACTTAAGATAGAAACAGGGAACTGGTTTCCACTGGTGGATGAAACTAGAACTAGGGAGCATAGCTTCAAGATAAGTGGAAGCAGATTGAGGGACTTCTTTACACGAAGGGTTGGGAATCTGTGGAATTCCCTGCCCAGTAAAACAGTTGAGGTTGCCTTGTTTAATGTTTTTAAGGCTAGGACAGATAAATTTTTGAACAGTAAAGGAATTAAGGGTCGTGGTGAATGGACAGGTAAGTGGAGCTGAGTCCACAAAAAGATCAGCCATGATCTTATAGAATGACAGAGCAAGCTTGAGGGGCCAAATGGCTTACTCCTGCTCCTAGTTCTTACATTCTTATGTTCTTAAAAACCGATGCTCTGTCCCATCTACCAATTTGGCTAAAGCTGGATTATATGAAAATTATGTGAACATGTTGGACTTTTCCCAGGTTGATTGTATATCTGTACATCTCTCAAATGCGAAAACGAAAACTGTCACATCTGGTGATGGGGAAGGTTATGGATATGATCTTGAAAGGAATACCACTGGATAAAGAGATGGATTCAGAATTCAAGCCATACTAAATAAGGGAACTTGAGGAACAAAATAGAGCACTGCTGTGGGAAATTAGAGTAATCATTCCTCCATGCTTGCAGAGTCATTTATTGGATCAACTCCGCAAAGGATATCCAGGAGTAATATGTATTAATGAACACACAAGGAGTATTTCTGGTGGCTTGATTGGATTGAAGAATGAGTAGGACTGTGTTAATCTTCTGTTAAGATATGAAATACTCCACTTCTTCAACCATTTCATCAAAGGATTGGGCAAGGTAACCATGGTAAAGAATTCATGTTGATTTGGTGGGACTATTTGAAGGATGTATGTTTCTCGTCCTAGTGGACATCCATTCCAAATTGCCTGAAATCATAATGATGGAGCCGACAAATAGATGAAGAATCTGCACAGTTTGGCAAAGCAGAGCAATTACTTAGTGACTTAGAACTCAATTAATATTAAGAGAATTTTTGGACTATCTTAGATATTATGATGTACAGCACCTCAAAGCTGCACCTAATCATCCTTTCACCAATGGATTGGTGGGAAGATTGATACAGTTATTGATGAATGCCATTAACACAAAGAATGAAGGACTGTTGGCCCAAACTTTCTCATATCTTGCAGAAACACAGTCCATGTGACAACCCAAACTTGCCGACAATATTGAGATTTTGGATATAGGTGAATATCCTGATCTATTGCTGAATGTCACCCCGTCTGCCTACCTGCAGTAGCAACACTGGGCACTGCTCCTACTGGCACTGTCAGCCCACAGAGTTGCCCTGCAATTGGTCAGTAGCTCAATGAGGTGGGATGCCCTCCTGGAAACGGATGGCAGTCCATCTTTTACTAATTAAAGCAGGCTAAGAAGTGGAGGTGGGGTCACCCCCAAAATTTATATCAGGGTAAGAAGCATGCCCTCAATATAAAATCCAGTTCTCAGTATAGCTACAGAACAAAAAAAACTTCGAGACAAATACAGCAACAGAGAAACTGGCAATCTGAGCAAGAAACAAATTATAGTTCATGTCATTGAAGCAGAGATATGTGGTCTTTTAAACTGAAGATCGGAGAGACATATAGGGTGGCTGATTTGATATCACCTTTCTTATGTTATTCATCAAAGTCAAATTATTTCCATGGTCTTTACAAGAGGAGTTGTGGTGGGAGAACATATAAAACAAAACTTGCTCACATTTTCTTGATATCTAATTGGTTATTTTTTTCATTGACTAGTAATTTATGATGCTGCTCCTTTAAGAAAACTGGATCTGAAAAAATAGTTTTTCAATTAGAGCTATATTGTCAATAGATTAGTGTGCAGGCAACATTCACAAATTTAACCAACCAAGTTAGAACTGGATTCAAATAAATGTGTTTGCCAAGGTAGTTCAATTTGTTTAGATTGCATCCAAAGATAGTTGTTCAGTAATTGCAGAGCTGCTGTCTGAGGACTGGGAGAAGTACTAAAAGTTCTAAATGGCGCCAAGGGTGATAATGTAAGCTTGGAAAGGGAGCAATTGAATCCAAAGGCTTGTGTAAGAGATTATAAAAACAGCAAGTTTATATTTAATTATGTGTATATCTAATAACAGGATGGAACAAGGCTGCAGTTAAAAGTTCTTTTCCACATAACTTGTACAAGTTTATTGTACAACTAGAAATAAGTTGCTTTATAAATATAGCGAAAGCCCATGTGTTGATCGTGCTACAATCTATTAGAAGATTAGCAACAGTGCTCTCCCAATGTTATTTTTTTTCATGTTTTATTACAGGACAAACTGTCTCAATGGGTAAGTGTCATGCACTGCCCAGCCCTCCAGATCAGAGGGATTTTAGATTTGAAATACAGTTGGTACAGTTTGCCGATTTCAGCAGGATGACAGGAAGCGACCTGGTGCTGTGACCTCTGTGTCTCTGGGAACATAGAAAATGAACACCTCCTGATTTCTGCTTCATGACTCCTGCCAAAAAATGTGATGAGATCAAACTTGGTAGGAATACCTCCCACTGTTGAACAACCTGTCAAAATTCTCTCTTGGAGCCCAAACACAGTGAGCTGCCACTTTGATGAGGCAAAGGAAAAGAATGACCTTGTATTTTTATCACACTTTTAACAACCTCAAGGCATCCCAAAGTATTTCACAGCCAGTGAAGTATGAAATGTCATTGCAGTTGTAGTACAGGAACTCAAGTGCAATCCACAGACAGCATTGAGATGAATGATTGCATAGATCTTTTTATACTTAAATTGGTCAAACAGAAAGGTTAGTCAGCAAACAGGGGATAATGCGTCTGCTTTTCTTCAAATAGTACCTGTTGGATCTGAACCTCCAGCCAGCAGAACAGCCAGAGGGCTTGATTTAACACTCCATCCCAAAGAGCATGGGTGCTAACCATGCAGCAGTCCCTCAGCACTGCAATGAATTGTTAGCCCTAATAGTGTGCTCAACAGCCCAAAGTACAGCTTATGCAAGAACAATTTACATTTACAAATCCCCTTTAATGTAATAAAATGCTCCAAGCACATTTATAAAGATTATCAAACAAAATTTGACACCAAACCCCATCAGGAGAAATGAGTAAAAGTTAGAGGTAGATTTTACTGAGTGTCTTAAAGGAGAAAGGAGAGACAGAGATTTAGGGAGGAAATTCCAGAGTTTAGGACTTTAGCAGTTGAAGGCACAGGCATCGATGGTGGATCAATTAAAAATGGGAATGCTCAAAAATGAATTTTTGGAGCCTATTTGGGAGATGTTGGGGTGGGGAGTGAAGCAAGCAGCAGTGGGGGAAAATCTGTTGTAAGCTTAAAGATGTCTAAACCATGTGAGGACTTAAAATCAAAGATGAAAAATTTAAAATTGAACCAATGTAGGTCAGTAAACACAGAGGAGACAGTAAGTGTGACTTGATGCGAATTAAGATATGGACAGCAGAATTTTGAATGACCTCAAACTTCTAGGAGACTGCCTAGAAGTGTGTTAACGGTTGAACTAGAACTTAGTAAAGATATGCATGAGAATTCAGTAGTAAATGACTGAGGCAGGGGTAGAATAGGAAATGTCAGAGGAGGAAATTGGTGATAACAGAGCTGGTATGGATATGTGGTAGATAGCTCACCTAGGGATCAAAGCATAACACAAAAGTGTGAGTTTTTGCATCTGGGTTGGGAGTGCAGAGCGGGGAGAATTCCAAGCCCCTTGACCTGATTTGTGAAAAAAGAGCTCCGATGGTAAGATTTTCATCCTAGTGGTGCAGAGCATCATGGGAGTCATGGCCACTGAGCAGGAACAGTTTGGAAGCACCATAGCAGCTGCTGGAAATGGAAGCAGACGTGGCTAATGACTGGCCTCAATGATCCAGCACTATCTCCCTGTCACAGGAAAATACCCCACTAAAACAAAACATAATTCTCTACCCCTCACCCTATTACATCTCCTCACCCCCACATACTCCACATGTTTCATGCATGCCAATGCATTCCACCCAAGCCATGGCCCCTCATGCTAATCTATGCCCCTATCATTCTCCCATGACCCCTCATAACTTCTATATCAACCTATGTCCCGCCCAGTAACTCCCATAGTCCTTTATCGACCCTATGGTATGCTTTAACCCTCCACTCACACCCCATGGCCCTGTATGGTCTATATACAAACTTAGTGCCAACTCATGACCCCATTTGCCCTTATATTCTCAATGCTGACTTACCAAATATCCACTATGGGCAGACCTCAGAATTCATGCTGAGGGAATAAATTAATATTTCACCTATCTATTAATGAACTCACTATTTAAAAACACTGATAAAAACCTATTCACTATTTTTAAATTCATTCAACCACTGAATCCTCGATAACATCAAGTACTTATACTCATAGTTCCACTTCAAAGAATGTACAAGCATTTGGAAGTGTCAATCAAATTGTGAATGGACAGCACCCCCTATAATAATGAGAGGTCATGAAATTAATCATGCAGCACTAATCCTATAATGATATCTTTATATTAATAGACAGAGTGAAATAGCAAGCACTGACTTTTTAAAAAAATACTGCAGACAGCTCTAATTAATATTTAAAAGGCAGAAAATTTAAATGTTTTGACAATTTGACAGTGCCAATGAGCTTGAAAGTTTTAATATGTTTAGCCACTTTTAAGTATAATTATATCTGCATCAAATAATCCCAAAAGGTACTTGAACTGTCCTAAATGGCACTTAATCTCTTCCAGATGGAATTTTGCCTCTCCCAAAGATATCCTTGGACAATTTCAAAAAGGATATATTACCTTGCTAAAGAACTCTGTTAACTCTCAACCTTCATTGATAGATCAAAAGTAGGCAGGTCACATTTTGGACATCCCATGAGCGATAATTTGGTCTTACTGAAGTTGGCTGCACTTTAAAATATGCAATTACTTCAGGAAACCAGGGATGTGCAAAGCACAAACAGCTCCTGTTCCTCCCCAACCCATGTGAAAATGATGGGGGTTGGGACTTCTGACTCAGGCCTCTGGTACCATTTTGGCTAAGCTGAGGATCCTCTCCCTCTGTGCAAAATTTCAACCCTAAGTTTGTGTACAGACTGATTTATCCATAAACAATTGCCAGGGAAAGGAATGAAGTCAGTAACAAGTCCTGGGAGTCATAAGTATATCTTGAGAAAGCCCAATTCTTTTCCACAAATGTAAAGTGTTGTGCTCTGTAAATATGCTGGTAGTCTGTAATGCACATGGCACCATTACCCATATATTACCCATATAAAGATAATGGCCAGGATTTTAAAACCTAGTCATGCCCGTCTCCCGCCTATCACCCGTCACACCTTTCTCCCCCATCCCACCACCATCCCGGCAGATACTCTGCCTATTTAAATTGGCGTTTACCTCAGTGGGACCGTAATATCCCAACGGATAGGAGGGCCTATAAAATCTTGACCAACGACTTCTTCCTTTCCAAGTAAACCCACAATCCTGACTCAGAGGCAAAATTATCACTGAAGCATGACTTGACTGCCTCATTTTATTGGCCATTACATTGAGAGTGCAATGACCAGAACATGCTGATCTGTATATTCAATGCCGTTCCATTGACTGAATGTCTGTGCCAAGAACAGTTTTTGCAATTTTTGGTTTTCTATATGAAGTTGTGTTTTAAATTCTCATCCAAATAAACTTGACTTTTGTTATGACCACTTGCAACTCCGTCTCTTTGTCAGAGTTCAGATGACAGCTGCATTAAATATTTCATATCACAACAAATGTTGTTTCTTTATAGAAGCTGAGAAAAGAGTGAAGAACAAAGAGTAAATATTCTATTGTGTGTAGTTATAAAGATTCAGTAGGTTTTTTTTTGACTTGATGGATAATCAACCTGATGGACAACCTATGACGTTGATTGTGAAAGTAAACGGTTCTTGACTTTAGAAACAGATCTTATAGTGAAACATTATTGCCATTACACTGAATGCTAATATTCTTCATACTTTCTATGCTCCTGGTGAATTTAAGGCTCTACTGTTTTCACTGCAAGCTTCAGCCAAGCTACCAAACTGATTGTTTGCACAAATGGGCATGAATTTACCAGAAACAAGGGAGCTGCTATAGAAAGTACATATTTGTAAAAAATGACTGACTGCTGTATAGTCCTGGGAGTCATAAGTATATCTTGAGAAAGCCCAATTCTTTTCCACAAATGTAAAGTGTTGTGCTCTGTAAATATGCTGGTAGTCTGTAATGCACATGGCACCATTACCCATATATTAGCTATTTCTCTGGTTCCTGGCATTGAGTGTTAATTCTGTCAGTAATTGAGACAAATGATAATTTGCAAAACTAACTGTGAATTGAGTGTGCCTAACTCTCTCTCTTCATGTGGAATAACCTGCGCTAATATAAATTTGAAGCAGCTAATACTCTTTTTCAATCTTGTTTTAAATTAATAAAAAATTATAAATCAAAATAGTATAAATATCTCAGCTAGATATAAATAAATATTTTGGAAAAAAAATGGAGAGGCCAATAAAATGAAGGGTGGGGGGATCTCTGAGTAGCATCCTAGAATCCCTACAGTGCATAAGGAGGCCATTTGGACTATCAAGTCTGCACTGACCACGATGCATCCATGCCCGAAACCTATAGCCCCTCAAATTTACACTAATTAATTTAGCATAAAAATTCAACCTAACCCACACATTTTTGGATTATGGGAGGAAACCGGAACACATGGAGGTAACTCATGCAGACACAGGGAGAATGTGCAAGCTTCACACAGCCAGTGATCCGATACCGGAATTGAACCCGAGTCCCTGATGCTGTGAAGGCTATAGTGCTAACCAATGTGCCACCATGCCACCCCATTAATTAGATATCAACAATAACCCACTACTATCAGACTGGCAAGTTAATATGGAATCTGAATTTTTAAATTAAGGTTAGAATTATTAAATAAAATATTACTATTATATTTATATGCAGAAATGGAGAACTTAGATATGAAGTGTGGAGGTACTTTCCCAGCCAATGGAAATTGCTTGCATGCAGAAAATTGCAGCCCCTGAAATTGATGTTGGGTTGGCATTCCAGCACATTCTGATTTTGTAGAGGAAGATTTAAGATGAGTGGAGCAACTCCTTAGATCTGTCAGGTATGTAATAGAAACAAGTCACAAGTAGGAAGTCAATTGAAGGCTTTTTCTAATCCTAATTTCTGGATTTTCTCATCAGAAGAGTAACAGATACTTTGATGAAACTGGCAGGCTAGGAAGGCTTTGATCAACTACACAGAAGAGCTCCAGCCATGGCCAAATAAGAAGCTATTGTTGGAAGTACTTCTTTCCCTCAAAGATTGACATCATTTCTTCACAAGTGATCCTTATTAGTTCCTCATGCACTGGGCCTGAATATACTAAAAATTTCACAAACAACCAATTTGAGGTTAGCAGTTAGATATGAAATATAGCTCATTTACAGTTAATAAATGCTGCATGTATTCATATGCAGAGATCTGTCCTTGGCAAACAAAAGAAATATTTCCAGATATTGCAACTTCTTGAATACACAAGAGCACAGATGACCATAGGCCCCTTGTGCTTCACATGACACATCTTGAGCCTAAATGACAAACAAGAGCCCCCCTTTTCTTTTACAGTGTAAGTTGTTGTTCCCTTTGAAATTTGGCAGTCAGAAGAGGCCCTGATGAATACAAGGTGAAACATTTGACAACAGTTCTCTCTTTTCAGCAATACTAAAGCTGAAGCAATTGTGTGTTGGTTGATCAAGCTTTTTTCTATTTATTTACGGAATGTAGACATCACTGGCTAGACCAGCATTGATTGTCCATCCCTAGCTGCCCTTGG
The DNA here is from genome assembly GCA_024679065.1 of Sphyrna mokarran. NCBI lineage: Eukaryota > Metazoa > Chordata > Chondrichthyes > Carcharhiniformes > Carcharhinidae > Sphyrna > Sphyrna mokarran. The sequence goes on along the minus strand of JAGIQG010000007.1, from coordinate 71,226,628 downwards.
AAAGTAGCTGGAGAATCGCTTTCTTAAACCACTGTTGTCTCTATTATTAAATACACCCACTGTGCTGTTAACGAGAGAGTTCCAGGATGTTTACCCAGCGACAATAAAGGAACACCAATATGTTTCCAAGTCAGGATTGAGAGTAATCTAAAGGGGAACACCCAGGTAGTGCTATTTCCAGGGATCTGCTGCTCTTATCCTTCTAGATGGTATTGGTCATGGGTTTGCACGGTGCCGCTGAAACAACCTTGGTGAGTCCCTGCAGTACATCTTGCAGATGGTACAAATTGCTGCCACTGTTCACTACTGGTGAAGGGATTGAATATTTGTGGAAGAGTCAGCAATCAAGCTGCTGCTTTGTTCTGGATGGTGTCAACCTTCTTGAATGTTGGAGCTGCATTCATCCAGGCAAGTGGAAATTATTCTGTTACGCTCCTAGATTGTGCCTTGTAGATGATGACAGGCTTTGCGGAGCCAGGAGGTGAATTACTTATCATAGAACCATAGAAAATTATAGCTCAGAAACAGGTCTTTTGGCCCTTCTTGTCTGTGCCGCATCATTTTTTTGTTTAGTCCCACTTATTTGCATTTGGACCACATCCCTCCACACCCCTCTCATCCATGAACCCATACAAGCTTTTCTTAAATATAAAAAGTGACCCCGCATTTACCACTTTACCTGGCAGTTCATTCCACACTCCCACCACTCTCTGCATGAAGAAACCCGGCCTAATATTCTCTTTAAACTTTTCTCCTTTCACACCTAACCCATGCCTTCTATCTTTTTCTTCCTTAGCTTCAATGGAAAAAGCCTGCTTGCATTCACTCTATCTGTACCCATCAAAATCTTGTATACCTCTACCAAATCTTCCCTCATTCTTCTACGCTCCAGGGAATAAAGTCCTAATCTATTAAATCTCTCTCTGTAACTCAGCTTCTCAAGCCCCGGCAACATCCTCGTGAACCTTCTCTGCACTCTTTCAACCTTATTTACATACTTCCTGTAACTAGGTGACCAAAACTGTACACAATACTCTAAATTCGGCAAGACCAATGCCTTATAAACCTTACCATAACACTCCAACTTTTATACTCGTTACTCTGATTTATAAAGGCTAATGTACCAAAAGCACTCTTTATGACCCTATCATCACCTGTGATGTCACTTTTAGGGAATTCTGTACCTGTATTCCCAGATCCCTCTGTTCAACTGCACTCTTTAGAGTCTTACCATTTACCCTGTATGTTCTACTTTGGTTTGTCCTTCCAAAGAGCAATGCCTCACACTTGTCTGCGTTGAATTCCATTTGCCATTTTTCAGCCCATTTTTCTAGTTGGTCCAAATGTCTTTGCAAACTTTGAAAACCTTCCTCATTGTCCACTACACGTCCAACCTTTGTATCATCAGCAAGTTTGCTGATCCAATTTACCATATTATCATCCAGGTCATTGATATAAATGACAAACAACAATGGACCGAACAAAGATTCCTGCAGCACACCACCAGTCACAGGCCTCCACTCAGAGAAGCAATCCTCCGCAACCACTCTCTGGCTTCTTCCATTGAGCCAGTGTCTAATCCAATTTACTACTTCCCCATGTATACTTAGCGACTGAAACTTCCTAATTAACCTCCCATGAGGAATCTTGTCAAAGGCCATGCTGAAATCCAGGTAGACAACATCCACTGCCTTCCCTTCATCCACTTTCCTGGTAACCTCCTCGAAAAACTCTAATAGATTGGTCAAACATGACCTACCATGCACAAAGCCATATTGACTCTCTCTAATAAGTCCCTGACTATCCAAATATTTGTAGACCCTATCCCTTATCACACCTTCCAATAACTTGCCCACCACCGAAGTCAAACTTACTGGCCTATAATTTCCCAGATTTTTTTGGAACCTTTTTTAAATAACGGAACAACATGAACCACCCTCCAATCATCCGGCACCTCCTCTATGCATACTGACATATTAAATGTGTCTGCCAGGGCCCCTGCAAGTTCAACACTAGCCTCCCTCGAGGTGCGTGGGTATACCCTGTCCGGTTCTGGAGATTTATCCACTGTGATTTGCCTCAAGACAGCCAGTACCTCCTCCCCTTTAATCTGTAAAGGTTCCATGACTTCCTTACCTGTTTGCACTATTTCTGTAAACTCCATTCCCATTTCCTCAGTAAATACGGATAAAAAACCCATTTAGTATCTCCCCCATCTCTTTTGGTTCCATACACTGTCTACAACTCTGGTCTTCAAGAGGACCAATTTTATCCCTCACTATCCTTTTGCTCCTTACATACATATAGAAGCTCTTTGGATTTTCCTTCACTCTGTCTGCCAAAGCAACCTCAGCCATAGTATTTTATGGCTGGTCCAGTTCAGTTTCTAGTCAATGATGACCGGAAGCTGGGGAATTTGGTGATCTAATGCCGCATTGTCTGGCATTTGCATGGCACAAACATTACTTGCCATTTGTCAGCTCAAGCTTGTATATTGTCCAGATCTTGCTGAATTTGAGCATGGACTGCTTCAGTATCAGAGAAGCCAAGAATGATACTGAACATTCTGCAGTGATGAAGCAGCTGAAGCTGATTGGGCTTACAACTCTATCCTGAGGAACTCCAGAGTGATATCCTGAAACTGAGATAATTGACCACCAATCAACCTTCTTCCATTGTACCAGGTATGACTCCAACCATGGAAGGTTTTTCCTGATGCCCATTGACTTCAGTTTTGCTAGGATTCTTTGACGTTATACTTGGTCAAAAGCTGCCTTAATATCAAAGACAGTCACTCTCACCTCATCTTTGGCATTCTTTTGTCCATGTTTGATCCAAGACTGTAATGAGGTCAGGCGCTGAGTGATTCTGACAGAACCCAAATTGAGTGTCAGTGGGCAGGTTATTGCTAAGTAAATGCTGTGTGATAGCACTGTTGATGACACCTTCCATCACTTTATTGATGATCAGGAGTAGACTGATGGAGTGGTAATTGGCTAGATTGGTTTGTCCTGTTTCTTGTGTGCAGGATATATCTGAGCAACTTTTCAACAATTCTGGGTAGATGCCAGTGTTGTAACTGTATTGGAACACCTTGGCTAAGGACTATGTAAATTCTGGAGCACAAGTCTTCAATACTAGTGCTGGAATATTGTCAAGGCCAATTAGCCGTTTCATGTTATCACATAGAATGAATCAAATTGGCTGAAGACTGGCATATTAGAAGCTGGGGACCACATGCTTCAGCCTTATCTTAGGCACTGACGTGCTGTGCTCCTCCATCATTAAAGATAGGGATATCTGTGAAGCCTCCTCTCCTCAGTGAGTTATTTGATTGGACTAAAATTCATCACTGTACTTCTTATATGCTTCCTGATCAATGGATCCATTCAAATGTGACACTCTGGGCAAAAAAGTAAAAAGATTGCAGGGTCATATTATGTCTACTTAAGGGGGAATTTTAAGCACCAAAGTATCCAATGCATGGAACTATGCTATATCGACAAACTTGAAGGAAATTCTTTGGTTTCATCTTAACAAGAGGAACTGAGTAGCTTGTTAAAAGTAAATTGAGAAACATACTCATGGATTTTACAAATTGACTAAGTTCTGCAACGTAAGTGACACACCAATGTTTCCCACCTTCTCCTCTAATGCAGAAGGATATAAACTCAAGTCACTGTTCCAGATTTGAATCCATAATCTAGGCTGATACTGCCAGTGCCAGCACTGAGGAAGTGCTGCATTATCAGAAGTACCTGTTCTTGAATGAGATCAAGATCTGCCCATTAAAACATTAAAAAGCTCACAGCAGGGAATTCTCCCAGTACCCTGGTCAATAATGATCCCTCAATCAACATCAGGTTATACTGTAATTTTGTCATTGCAGTTTGTGGGGCCTTGCTATGCACAAATTGGCTGCCACATTTCCCCACATAATAACCACACTTCAGAAGTACTTAATTGGCCATGAAATACTTTGGAATGTCCTAGGGATGTGAAAGAGAATTATATAAATCTTTCTTTCTTTAGAGGCTCAGCAACATTCAATCAAATATTATGAACATAGAGTGGAAACATTTGTATATGTTATTACAAATGATTGTTCATCATTCTACAGCTAAATTGTTTGTTAGCGATGATGTCAGGATGAATCATGTATTCAACTTAATTCTTACAGGGATCTCAATGCTGTATATGTCTCCACGTGGGGGAATACCTGAGTAAAAACAACCATCATATCATTCGACTCAACTTGATGAACTATGGTTGCCTGAGGAGAGAATAATTAAACATGAATCAAACATTGTACTTTAAAAATAGTAATCCATACAAGTGCCATATCAGATCTACAGTCATATAAAGGATATGTGGTATAACAAAGACAAAATGGCTAACTGTGGATGTCCAAAGACAAATTAAACATCAGGAGGAATATTTGACCAGGTATAAGGCAAACAATTTCAAAAGAATAGGAATGGCTATTGGATTCAGTTGATCTAACAAAATCTGTGATCAGACTGGCCAAGTTTACACTTGAAATGTTTGTCTTGTCCTTTACTAATGCTGAATGGTTTGCTGTGTACTCAGTTTTGATCTCAGAATAGTTTGTGCTGGGTAATGAATACCGAGCAAACATTCAGTTCCCAGCTAGGGCAACTTGGAGAAAGTGATTTTGATTGATAGCTCTATCTGATATTTCTGAGACAGAGCAAGGCAATTGTTGTAACTTTTTTGTAACTTGCAACTGTTGTAACTTGATGGGTGCTGTAGCGTTTTTGATGATCAACATGGCTGCATTTGCATTGCATTGGAACATAGGAACAGGAGTCGGCTCTTCAACTCCTCCAGCCTGTTCCATTATTCAATTTAATAACAGCTGATCTGTATCAAATGTTCAAAAAGATAATTTCTGGAAGAGGCTGAATTGTAACAGAACAAACATACCTTCATCCTAAGAAAAATTGCTGAAAATCCAGCAGATTTGGCAGCATTTTAAGGAAAGAGAAAAACTTTGAGGAAGGGTCATCTGAATTAGAAACATCAGTTTTTTTCTTCCCTCACAGATGCTGCCAATCCTGCTGAGATTTTCCAGCATTTTCTCATTTGGTTTCAAATCCCAGCTTCCACAGTAATTTGCTTCTAAACCTGCTTTAATGTTGAGTAATGTATCTTGTGAGCATCATTATCTTCTAGAATTTTGATCATCTTCAGAGGTCAGAAAAGCAGCTGGAGTACTGTGTGCAGTTTTGGTCACCGCATTTGAGGAAGGATATATTGGCCTTGGAGGGAGTGCAGAGAAGGTTCACAAGGCTGATACTGGAGATGAAAGCATTGGATTATGAGGAGAGACTGAATAGGCTAGGTTTGTACTCTTTGGAGTTTAGAAGGCTGAAAGGGGATCTTATAGAGACATACAAGATTATGAAGGGGATGGATAGGGTAGAGGTTAAAAGACTCTTCCTGCTTAGCAAAGATAGTAGGACTAGGGAGCACAGCCTCAAAATTGCAGGGGAGTGGGGGGGGGGGGTGTTCGGATCGGAGTTGTGGAAGGGTTTCTTCATGCAAAGGATAGTGAATGTTCGGAATTCTCTGCCTAATGAGGTGGTGGAAGCTTCCTCGCTGAATATGTTCAAGTCAAGAGTGGATAGGTTTTTAATTGACAAGGGAATTAAGGGTTACGGGGAGAAAGTGGGAAAGTGGTGTTGAACCACTACAGATCAGCCATGATCTTATTGAATGGCAGGGCAGGCTCGAGGGGCTGGATGGCCTACTCCTGTTCCTATTTCTTATGTTCTTATGATCACAATGCTTTCCCCCTGAATTGACAAAGATTTGTTTTGCCACTGTTGGACTGCTGGAGCACTGATAGTTATGTTTCAACTTGTAATTAAGAAAGACTTGATGGGTGAACTGATCTTTCCTGTCCATCTTTTTTATATGTCCACATGCTTGTATTTAATTATTAAAGGTTGAAATTCCTCAAGCTTTTTTTTGCAGAAGGAACTTTTTAAAATGGTGTAAATTATAGACCACCAACATAGAAACAATAGAGCTATTTTCTAATGTGTTCAGTAACTGAAGGAATTAAAGAGAAATCACTAAAATCCTAATCACCTAACCAATCATTGAGGTCAAAGATATGTTCGGAGAAACTCAACAGGACTGATAGCATCAGAATAGAGCCAATGTTTTGAGCCTGGATGATCCTTTGTCAGAACTTTTCAGTTGCGTTTATCAATATACTGTGTTATGATTTCCAAAGGCTATTGCTGGCAATAATGATCTTTTCTGCAGAAATGTCCAGAGCACAACCCAGGTGAATTCCTGCCACAACTGTTATTGCTATTGAAATTCAAATCTGAATTGACTGATAATTGTACAAAAACAGAAAATTTCATTTCATTTTATTGTATTTATTTGTTTCTGTTTTCATTTCTTCCATTGTTTCTTTTTCCACTTTTTCAAAATCTTGCTTCCACTTCCCCCACCCTGCCCCTCCCCCGTCTACTGCCTTTGCCTCTTCTCCTCCACCCACTTAGGGCCATTTATCAGGTTATCCTTTGACACTAAGCTTTCTTCTGCTATTTACACATTCTGATCTCTTAATGACTGCTATCAGTACCCTCCTCAGCCATGATCACTGCCATTTACATTTACCTTTTTTCTTTTTCACTATAACAACTTTATTAATTCCTCTCTCCACTTTTCACATTAACAATATAAATATCATCATATTTCTACTGTCTTCACTTCTGACGAAGGGTCACCCAGAATTGAAATATTAACTTTCCCCAAAGATGTTATCAGGCCTGCTGAGATTTTCCAGCATCTTTTGTTTTTCTTTCTGATTCCAGCATCCATAGTAATTTGCTTTTATTTATATGACTGACGGTCATGTTTCTGAGCTCTCCAGAGAATGTACTCCAATATCTGTGTGCCAGATGATCAAATTGGCATGCTTGAATACACAGTCCAGTGCACATACTCTTTCCTCCATGCTTGTCGAGCAAAGCTAATAATTTCAAGTAAAGCATGAATCCCAGCCAAATTCTATTTTTTTAAAACTTCTTCAAAATACGACATTTGAATTTTATAAAGTGGATCCAGCAGTTGGATTTCTTTAATGCAGATGATTATCTTTAAAGTTTATTTATTTTGAAATACATTGAATTTATATGGCTCCTGATCTTGTCCTCAGGACTTTTCCAAATATCCTATAAGTAGTGGAATAATAGTTTATAATTCTTCTTAAAGGTTGCTATGTTTTATATAATGAATATGATCATAGGACATAATGGAAAAAATCTTGAGCCCCACACTCGACATCTGGGAGGTTGCTAGCAATGACTCAAGATCCAGAAGTTCTTGCCAGCAAGAATGTGATTTCGGATCTTCCCTGCCCTCACCAGAGGCGCCATCAGGGTCACACACATTATGCATCTTGACACACACTATCCCCGGCAATACGTCAGTGAAATTTGTAACAGGTTCACCATGGCATGAACCTGTTGTGGCTTCAACCTAAGGATAGCCTCCTGGGGGAGAGAGATATGGCCAAGCAATGGCCTGACAATGCTGAATGGCACTGCCTCTTGATACAGGTTGGCACCATGCCACCCTGGCATCGCTACCATGGCAGTGCCAATCTTTGAAAAGGGGCAGGCCTCAGTGAATTTGAGGGGGAAAAGGGGGATTCGTTCACATTGGATTATGAGCCAGGAACAGACAGAGAAGCAGGAGGTGCCACCAATGGTTGATGGGGTGGGGAGGGGCAGGGCAGGGCGGGGGCATGGGCTGGTCCCAGCTTGATTGTGAGGGGTGGGAAAGTGCTGATGATTGGGATGCTGGAGGATGGAAGATGCCAATGACTGGGGAGTGGGGCAAGTGATGTGCCAATTTTGATCAAATGTGGCAAGGTAGATGCATGACACTGCTGTGGTGGGCTGAAAGGAGGATTTATTTTTGTTATGATCAGAGTGCCCTTTAAAAGTTGGTGCCCCCAATCTCTGGGTTTTGCTGGCATGTTGAGGATCCACAGCCCTGCATGACAGCATGAATCATACCCATGAGTGTTTTTTTGGCAGTGTTGTGAGAACTGGAGAGAAAACTGACTAGTTTCTCTAAAGAAAAATGCACTGATTTTGTTGCCAGAATCATTTCACTGCTATGATTTGCTAAAATTTCTCCCAATATGTATTACTTATGGAGGTCAAACTCTTTCAAAGAGCTGTAACACGTACAACAGACCAAATGGTTCCTTTCCGCACTATAAGATTCCAGTTGTTGGTGACAGTCAGACTGAGTGGAAGTTCCCTGGTGGGATTTAAATTAAACTCAGTGGTTAAAACTGGCCAGGACTCATTCTGCCACAGGTCAATATATATCCATTCATTTTAATTACAACTACTATGCTTGTAATTTCTCCATTTATGAAACCAGGTTTCCCTGTCAGAAGCGCATAATCTGAAATTCAACTCTCAGTTACATAGAATATAAAGCTTTGTTCGCCAATTTATTTGTGAGCAGGATATCACTCAAGTATCAGTTTGGTAAATTTGGCAGGCCAACACTCAGGGAGCACAAGTTGGTCATTTGAAGTTAGTATTATAACCTCACTCTGATCCATGCTTCCTTCGAAACAAACAATAAATGCTGCAACTTAATCACTGCAGCTGTATAAATGAATCTTATAGGAGAGTGATTTGTTTTTAAATTGATTGTGGTTAGAATTTCAAGTGCCAGCTTGTTTTTGGCAGGAAATCGTACTGGCAAGTTAATTTCCCGCTTGCCTATGGCAGAATGAGCTGTGGCCAAATTTAACCACTCAGCCTCATTTAAATCCTGCTAGAGAACCTTTCCTCAATCTGACTGTCGCCAACATTCAGAACCTTACAACAAAGAAAGAGATCGTTTTGTCTGGTATACTTCTTAAAGCTCTTTGAAAGATTTTCCAATTTAATCCAACACCTGAGTTTCTCCCCCCCCCACCACTCTGTCAATTCAAATACATGTCTAATTGCCATTTGAATCAACTCATACTTACCCACATTAAATTTATTCTTCACGTGCCTCTTTTTCTGCCCTTCTATCCCTTTCCCATTTCTCCTGGCACTTTATTTTTTAATTGTATTCTGTACTTCCTCAGATCTTTGAGTGGCTCTTCCAGTTAGACAAATTTTCATGGTTGGTTTTACATTGTTCCTTTCCACAACTACTTTAACACCCCCACTTCCCACACAATGGTGTGCTTTGCTATAGGTGGGAGAAAGCCGCGCCAGGGTAGTACCCTGATGCTGCCAGGGGGCACTGCTAGAGGACACTGCCTAGGAGGGCCTTCCACTTCTGGGATGGGAGGGGTCTGCTGTGGTGGTGGAAGGGGGTAGATTTCAGAAAGTACCCCACTAATATGACATTGTGGAAACGCCCATTCTTTTTTCCAAAGTGTTTAAAATATATGCCAAAGAAAGCCAGAAATGTAGCAAGCAGGTTGCTGGCAGGCTGCCTCTGGCCTGAGACAACATTTTGAAAAATTCTGCCCAATGTCTCTTCACCATCAGAATTATTGACTGCAAGATGGCTGTGAAAACTATTTCCAACCCGACCACAAATTGCAACATAGAATTAGCTCAGGTGATGATGAGAGAGTTAGAAAGCGTGAGGAATAACAAAGGCATAATCGAAGTCATAGGCCCGTATCTCACAAAATAGAATTCTCCATTGGCCTCAGGTAGGATTTTACGAGCCTTGCCCAAGCGAAATCATAAAATACTGACCATAATGTCAATTTATAAGGTACAGTGCATGAAATTTAGAATTCCTCTAGCCAGGGAGAAAATGAAGATACAAGACCAATGGATAGAAAGCATTGACATCAAAAGAGCTCTATAGCTGAAATCTTCCAGAATCAAAACGGGCAAGAAACTACAAAGGGTCATGAATGAAGCCCAGTCCATCACGTAAACTAGTCTCCCGTCCATTGATTCCATCTACACTTCCTGCTGCCTTGGAAAAGCAGCCAGCATAATCAAGAATCCCACTCACCTGGACACACTCTGTTTCACCTCCTTCCATCAAGAAAAAGATACTTACCGAGTAACTCAAGAACAGGTTTTTCCCTGCTGCCATCAGTCTCTTATATTAAGTTGATCTTTCACCACAGCCTAGCTATATTTATACCACTACATTCTGATCTCTTTCCCATTCTTCTCCCCATGTATTCTATGAAGAGTATGCTTTGTTTGCATGCATGAAGTAATAGTTCTCACTGTATACCAATATTTGTGACAAAAATGAATCAAATCAAAAAGATCAAGGAAGTACAAGAAGGAACTGAAAAGCCTTGATATCTCCAGGGAGGAAAACAATGGAACAGAAAAGAAGACAAAGCTTTTCAATCATCCAGGCCTGTGAAAAATCAAGAGGCTTCAGATTGTCTGCTATCACTAAAGTATAGGGACATCTCAGTGTAAGGAAAGAGAAGATTTCACTATGCACCAAACTTTCTGTGCATCCTGGAAGAGCACTGTTGTTCTCCTGGCCTGACAAAAGGGAGTAAAATACTCAAATAAGCATTACAATTGCAGGGCCCATACTGGTCGTCAGATCCCAATCTATGTATTTAAATGGATTTCATCTCTTTAGCTACAAAAAGTGTCAGTAAAAATTGCAATGACAGAATTTAGGAAATAGTGGGGTGAATCAGCCAATGGATTTTAACTGCACAGCCACCTGATTTTTGCTGATGTTAAAAGCTCTCATTCCTAGCTTCAAAGTATAGAGTTGGTGGTATAATGGTAAGGTCACTAGTAATGTAGACGCTCAGGCCAATGGTCTGGGGACACAAGTTCAAACCCCACCATAGAAACTGGTGAAATTTAAATGCAGTCAATTAATGAATGTGGAAATGGAAGCTAGTCCAAGTAATAATGACCAAGATACCAGTACCCATTGAAAACAAATTTGGGTTAATAATGTAATTTAGGGAAGGACATCTGCTGTCTTTCCTTAGTCTGGCTTACATGCAACTCCAGGGCCACATTACTGCCTCTTAAGTGCCTCCTGAAAAGGCTTAGCCAGCCAGTCAATTATGGCACTTAGGAATGGGCAACAAATGTTGGCCTTGCTCGTGAAACTCACATCCCTCTGAAAGAATAACAAAATGAATGGAAAGTTTGGGGAAAATTAGGATCAAGGCAGACAGATGTAATTCAGTGTCAACCTGCAACTAACTTATTGTATCATTATTTTGTAACTTTATTTTGTTATAATTATTTATGGTCAAGTAGCCAGACACAAGGCAATTTGAAAAATGTGGATGTATTCCTGTGCAGTACAGGCTGAGAAGCTGAGAGTAATTTATGGTGGCACATACCAGCATAACTGGGAGGAGAAGCGTTACATGAAGTAAATAGGTAGCTTCCATCTTAAATAGGAACATAAGAATTCATATAAGAAAATGTTGACAGAAAATACATGCAATTTGTGCCAGATTACAAAACTAAACAACGCAATTTTCAATCCTATTGCTTTTACTTAACCCATGGCTCTCCTGCCTTTCATTTATATTTCCAGTATAGAACAAAAAAACTAAATCCAGCAATGTCTGCCTCTAAGGAACTTTTACCTTTCTCCCTCATTCTATCCTTTCTTCTATCTTGTTAAGTTTCTGTATCTTTTTAACAAGACTTTTGGCCAAAGCCTGTTTCCCACTTGTTTTATTTCGTGTCTCTTTTGCAAAACCCATTTTATTATTTTTTCTTTCTCCCACTTTTCAATAACATGCCCTTTGGTGTGAAATTGAGCTTGTGGCAAAAATGAGACGCTAGTTAACAGTTAGTTCTTTTGAGTGGATACTGTGAACTATGAACATCAATCACTGGTTCTGCTAGAGCTTGCTGTTTAAGACCTGCTGAATCCTGACTCAGATCTCTCAGACAGGACTCTCAAAGGACTACCTGGTAGATGGTTTAAGATCAAGTACAAATGGATGGAACTTATGCATCATGCGTTCTACCGATCTATACCTGAACTTTCTTATACAGTCCCATAACCAGGCAGTCATTTCAAAGCTGACTGCCTGCTTGTACATTTGCAGGCCTAGCTGAATACAGCATCAGACATTTTGAGCATCAGTGGGGCAATCAAAGTGCCTCTCTCTCTTCTGGCTACCCATTTTGTAGCTAACAAATGGATGGCACTGATTTGAATTTCTCTCCTTTTGTGTTAAGACAGGTCCATGCTGAAATATCAATTCATCTGTTTTTCCCATAACTGAATGTTTGTAGCATCATCTGTGTCATTACACGCTACAAGAGCTTTTTCTTATTAAACAGTGCTGCATCCAACTCATCACGAAGAATGCCAGATAATATCAGCTAGTTATGTTAAAGACCTGGATTCTGCCTTATTAAATTTAAGAGAAGTAAAATGCACCTCAACTCTGTTAATTACTTCATTCATCCTGCACACTTTACTCTTTTTAAGAGTCAAGTTGTACTTCACCTAATTACAATTTTCTGATTTAGCTGTTCTCCTTTACCATTTTCAGGCATGCAGATCTCATGGGTTTCTCAATTATTAAAAGGTCACACTTTATTCAAGGAATCAGGTGTCTTCTGAACTGTTCATAAGCTGCAGTTACTGGACAAGCTGAGGAATTATCTTCACCAATACTGAACAAAAAGTACTATCCTGCAACATTATTTTTTGTTAATAAGGATAATTGTCTCATTATTTTTGAATGATGGATGATTTTTCATTGAAGCTGGGGGTTCTGTTGCACTACAATGTTGTCAGGCACACTGCTCGAAAAACAACAGCAGACTAATTAAAATTTTAATGCAGTATGAAGATTAATCATCCCATTCTATAAAGCCTCCATGAAAAAAAATGGTGTCAAGCCTTTCAGCACCTGGACACTCAAACTAAAAGTCCCTGTGAAATTAAACTTTCCACCAACTAAATTAAAAAGGCAAAATTTATCAATATTGAAAGGATGTTTTAGATGTACCAAACTTGAATTAAATCCTCTTAACTCCATTTGATGCAGATCAGAAAGATATGCCAAAAAGGCAAATAGTTAAAAATTAAATAATTTTACACATGAACTTATTTAAAATCATTAACATTACATGTGGTACCACTCAGTTTGAACCCAATCCCAATGCTAAACATCTGCATGTTCTGTTTTACCTGAAACAGACACTGTATATTACACACAATTCATCAAGTAATTTCACCTTTGTGTGTACTACATATATAAGAATAGATATGGAAGAAATCACAAATCGAAAACAAAATACAAACATATATATGTATATGCACATGCTTGTACACGCACCTTATATTGATCCAGTGCATTCTGACATACTTCAATTAATCCTTGCTACTTGTGTTAAACAAGTGGAATGCAGTTAGTTTTCTATACTCAAATCAGGGGAACAAGCTATCTTAAACAGCATGAAAATGAACTGCAGTTAATTCATTTTCTGAGAAAATAAAATAAATCCAATATGACATTTGCTTTTAGCAAAAGCCCACCTTTATATATATTTTGTACAGGTGGGGGAAATCGGGGAATCATGACCCCTTCAATCATTTTATACGATATTGGAGGAATGCCCCAGCTACCTCTGCAGTAAGTCTTGTGTCTGTAGGTTTAGCTTATAATTTTGTGTGCTGACTGATTTATTTTCTCAATCAGGTAAGCTGCTCTTCCGCAGTTCCAACTCCTTCCCTGCAGTAGTTTTTGTTAAGTCATCAGTTTCTAGGTGCTCATCCAATCCACTGAAATCCATCACTAGTTGTAAGTAGGTGCAATAAGTGTATATCTGATGTATACCCTCATTACAATCCCCTGTGTTGAGTGAAAAATCAGACTTGGCATCTAAAGCAGGAATCTTTTCTGTAATATTACATTTCTATATTGCTTCACCATGATCAAAATTATTTCCTGTGTCAGGATTAAAGAAAAACAATTCACATAAGAGAGGAAGACTTGCATTTGTTTTGCGCCTCTAATGACTCCAAGACAGCCCACAGTGCTTTACAATCAGTGATATACTTTTAGGAGTATTGTCACTTCAGTATTTTGGTAAATGAAGCAACTAATTTGCATTCATCAAGCTTCCACAGACAACAATTTTATTAATGACCAGCTCATTTGTTTAATGATGTTGGTTAAGGAATAAACGTTGCCCAAAATACCATGGACAACTCTCTTGCTCATCTTCAAATAGTGCATGGGATGTTCTACATCTACTGTTTTGTTTCCTTCCCACTGTTGACTCCATCAGTTATGGTGCTCCCAGCACTGGTAACTGGTGTTGATCTGTGGACTTTTGCATGATTTTCTGTGCCCACACACCATCTTGCCTAATCTAACAGCCTTCATGAACTTAAGCCCATGAGTGCAAGGTGATCAAGGCTGGAAATTGAATAAGCAAGTGAATTTAGCACATCAGAAAAAGAGGAATAAAGGAAAGGAAGGTAGAATAGTTCTGTTAGTAAAGGATAAGATCAATAAGATGAGGACAAATGATCTTAGCTCAGAAGATCAAGATGTAGATCTTGGTTGAAAATAAGAATGATCAAAAGGGAAAAAAAAAAATCACTAGTGCCAGTATTTCCTAGGCTAACAGTAGCTGCATTGGAGGACAGAATATAAATCAATAATAATGACTTATAATAAAGACACTATAAAAAGTGAATTTCAATTCACTGTAAGGATTGAAATTGAGAGTAATTTCAATCATATAGATTGAATCAAATTGATAAAGGTATATGTTCTTAGAGTGCATTCAAGACAGTTTTTTAGAACAATTAATCTGGAACCAATTGAAGAATTTTTTTTTAGACCTAGTAACGTGTAGTGATGTGAAATTAATTAATAACCTCATTGTAAATGATCCTCGAGGCAAGAGTGAACACAGCATGATCAAATTACATATTCAATTTAAGGGTGAGAAACTTGGATCTGAATCTAGTATTTTAAACTTAAACAAAGGGAATTACAAAGGTACAAAGACAGAGTTGGATGAGTTAGAATGGAAAAATATGTTAAAAGATAAGACAGTAGAGAGCTGGTTAGGCGCATTGACCCAAACAGGTGCTGGAGGCAGCTAGAGGAATTTCACAGTAAGTTCATTGCAGTTTTCAAGCAAGTCTTACTTGTGACTACTAAATAAACTTAAAAAAAATAGTGGTAGACACTAAGGAGGTATTTCATACTGTTAAAAATATAGTCATTCTTCTCAATGGAATATAAAAAAAAGGAAGCACCATCTATGGCTAAGTAAGGAAGGAGTAGATTCAAATGGAAAATAAAAGGCACACTGTGAAGATTAGCAATAGAACATAGAACATTACAGCACAGAACAGGCCCTTCGGCCTTCGATGTTGTGCCGACCAATATAAAAAGCAATGCCCCTCCAAACTAAACCATTCCCTTCTCTTCCATATACTTATCAACTAACCTCTTAAAACGCCACCAAACTTGGCGCATCTACAACTGCCGCAGGCAGGGCATTCCACTCCCGAACCACCCTTTGGGTAAAGAACCTACCTCTGATATCCGTCCTATAACTATCGCCCCTTAATTTAAAGCTGTGTCCCCTCGTGCTAGTGATAAATAGACCAGAAGATTGGAGAAATTTTAGAAACTAGGAAAGGTTGACTTCTCTGAAGTCCTGCTGGCATTTACACCAGTGATATCTTGCAGTCAAGTTCCATCGATCTGCTGTTCCCATGGGAGTCAATTGGTATCTCACTGTTTACACGATGTTATCAATAAGTTTGGTATTGCTGACAACTTGTTGAAATTTTGCTTTTTACGTATTCCAATATCCAAGTCAATTCAATTTATCAAAAAAAAACTGTTGTCCCAGTTGGGCCAGGAATGATCTTGACTATCGTTAATGATTTAGAAGAAGGAACTGTTCCTAGGTTTGTACAGGGATAGCAGGGAGGCTACAGAAGGACTTGGACAAGCTAGGAGAGTGTGCAAAGAAATGGCAGATAGAATACAATGTGGAAAACTGTGAGATTACGCACTTTGGAAGGAGGAATGGAGGCACAGAGTATTTTCCAAATGGGGAAATGTTTAGGAAATTAGAAACACAAAGGGACTTGGGATCATTGTTCAAGATTTTCTTAAGATTATCATGCAAGTTCAGTCAGCAATTAGAAAGGTAAAGGCAATGTTAGCATTCATGTCAGGAGAGATAGGACAAGAGCAGGGATGTACTTCTGAGGCTGTATAAGGATCTGGTCAGATCCATTCAGACTATCATGCAGACTTTTTGGCCTCATGTTTAAGGAAGAATATGGTGGCCTTGGAAAGAGTCCAGAGGAGATTCACAAGATTGATCTCTGAAATGAAGAGCTTGTTGCGTAAGTAATGGTTGAGGACTCTGGCTCTATACTCGTTGGAATTTAGAAGGATGAGGGGGGATCTTACTGAAACTTATAGTATGCTGCAAAGTCTGGATAGAGTGTGGACATGGCGAGATGTTTCTGCTCTTAGGAAAAACTGAAACCAGAGGGCACAATCTCATGCTAAAAGGCAGATCCTTTAAAATAGAGATGAAAGGAATTTCTTCAGCCACAGAGTGGTGAATCTGGGAACTCTTTGCTGCAGAAGGCTGTGGAGCACAGGTCATTGAGTATCTTTATGACAGAAATAGATGGGTTCTTGATTAATAGAGGGATCAGAGGTTATGGGAAAAAGACAGGAAAATGGGGATGAGAAAAATATCAGCCACGATTGAACGACAGAGCAGACTTGAGAGGCCAAGTGGCCTAATTCTGCTCCTATGTCTTATGGTGTTATCATCTACCAGCTTGAAAAATAAACTTTTACCATAACTCACTATTTTCCTTTCTTAAGCCACAGTTTTTTTTTTAAAAATGTGATTTTGTAGAAAGAAGCAAAATATCCAAGTGGTTCTATTTTTATTTTCATTGACCAACCCATCGTTTATCGGATCATCTCATTTTTAGACCAACTGAATTAATGAAACTGACGTGAACATGATGAAAATAAATTATTTTGCTGTTAATGTACCTCAAAATTTCCAGAGGTTATTTCAATCATAACAACCTGTGACATTCCATCTGGATTACCTCCAAACTTTTCCCTTTAAAAATTGGCTCCTGTAATGTTATTTCAAGGAGCCAAATCCTCTTAGGACAAATGATTAAGAGTGAGGATTGAAGTGGTGTTACAATGAAGCCTTCTTGTTATTCTGTTCAGCTGCTAGTCAATTTTTAGAAATATATTATGTGACATTCTCGAAGCAAATGAAAAGCAGAAGCAATACCAAAAATTAAAAAGAAAAGGAAAGCAATGAAAGCAAATCCATCACATTGGCTAGAGAAAAGATATCCGGGCAAAATGATATCTGTAAAATAGAAAAAAGTGACCTGTAGATGCCAATTCAGATGTCAATTCAGCCAAAGACAAGACAGAAGTATAACAGAAATAATGTGAGCCACAAATTTCCAGAAAAATGAGAAGTTTTCTCAGACCTATGAACTGCTGTGTGAAGTATATTTCAAACTTCACTACCCTGACTAAGGGTAGTGAATGACTAGTTCAAGTTTGTGAATGAACAGAAAGCTGCTTTCACAACTTGGCTGAGCTGGAACCCTGAGATACTCTGATCCTAATCCACCAAAGAAAGGAAACAGATGCCAGTCCAGTGGGATTAGGAGAAACATCGGTGTAAATGTATGCAAAAGACCCAGCGCTTATGGAAGTAGATCGCCAACAGATGTGGAGGAGAGATTCTCAGACGGAAAAAGAAGCCCTTGGATTGGTGTGGCCACGTGAAAGATTCTACGTGTTCTTGTTTAACATCGAGTTTGAATTAGTGACGGATCACAAGCCATTAAGGATGATTTAGTCTCCTATATCCAAACCATGTGCAAAGTGGGTTTTGAGGTTCCAATGGTACAAGTAAAAGGTGGTTCACATTACTGCAAAGATGAATATTGCTGACCTGCTGTCACCACTACTAAGGGAGAATCAAATCTTCACTCAAAAATGAAACTGAATCATTTACATGGTTTTTGGTAGTTCATGCTATACTCAGAGCAATGACACGTGGAGTGACTAAAGAGTCAGACAAAGATCTGACAGAGAATCCAAGCTGGAAATTGGGAAGATTGCCCATTCAAAACATAGATCACTGTTTGAGATGAGCTGTGCACAATTAGGAAATCTGCTCTCAGAAACAACAGATTTATACTGCTTCGGCTTAAAATTGTTGACACTAGCTCATGAGAGTCACTTGGGAGTGATTGGTCCGAAGCAAAAAATATGGTGGCCAGGGATGGAGAAAGATGTTAAGCAGTTTGTCAAAACATGTCACGGATGTCAACTTGCCAGCGTACCCAATTCATCAGAAGCAGTTTGCAGCACAATATTCACAGCTGAACCATGCAATGTTACAGCAGTTGACTACTTACACTCACTTCCATCAGCAGAATCTATACTAGCAGTAATTGACCACTGTGAGGATGTTGATGAGGTCTACTAAGGCAGGAATACATTGTCTGCATTGACTGGAATATTTGAAAGGCACATTCTGCTAATCATTCTGCTTTATAATACAATAGGGCACAATTATAATACAATATACAATATAATACAATAGGGCACAATTTATTCCACAGATCTTTGCAGATTAAATGCAAGTCACAAAGTTATCCCCTAAATGGCCATAAGCCAAAGAAGTGGGATGACCAAACCAACCCTTAAAGCACGGCTGGGGATTGCTCAGGTTAAGGTAAAAGATTGGAATGAGATAGTGTTATATGATACCATATATAGAGCAATTCCACGTTGGGAAAGAGTCCAGTTAAGCTGCTATTTAACTGCAAAATACCATCAAGATGGTAGAACTGAAGGACATTAGTGCTGATTAAGAGATTTGAAACCATAGTACAAAGAAAAAGGATGCTTCAAAGTTTTATGTAGACCATAGAAGGGAGATAGACAATCTGATGTGATACAAGGTGATGAGTATTACTAAGAGGGGAGAGTCTGAGTAAGATGGAGACACCATGTTACTCCAAGTTGTATACTGTCATCAAAGAGAAACGGTGTGACTGTGTAGCTGCCAGAAGGAGTACTGTATGGCTGAAATTCATCAGGTATCAAGAGGTGTCATAATGACAAAGAGACAGCAGAAAATTAACCTGATGTAGGGGTTGAGACAAAGCTAATAGCAGCAATCCAGACATCCAGACAGATGGTGATGGCAGGCAGTTTAACATCCAAAGGGAAAACCATTGGTTCCAGAAGATCAAAAACATTTCCTAATGCTGATGTGATGACCAGAATTCCTGCCAATGAGAATGAAGAACTTGGCGCTCAGCCAAATCTCCATTCTGTGCAGCAGGATTAGAAAATCTCAGCCGCGGGTGAGGTTGGAGAATTTTAACCATTATATTTCATTGTATATCACACAGTTAATAATACTGCATCCGCTCCCCTGACATTTCCAAGTCTCTGATACTCCCATTATACCACAATAATGAATCTAAATGTGTTGCTATGGCTATTCAATAATAAAAGACAGAATTTTCTAGCCATTCCCACTGGCAGGAACTTCCAGTGACTCTCCTTTTTCACTGCAATGCTAACAACGGGTAACTCGATTGATAGCGGGGAGGGGAATGGAGGTGATTGAAAGATACTTGCCAGAGATGGGGTACATCCACTGCCACCAGGGAGGTGAAAAATCCCACTTTAAGTTTTCTGATCTGCTGAGGCCCTGAAAATATCATGCTAAGGAAGCTAATGCAACAGAGAAAAATAAGATAATATGAAAATTAGATAGGAATTCTAGAGTTTGCTTGACAATCCTTTGGATGGTGGGGAGAACATTGGCAGAAGTTTTCTTTGTAGGTTAAATGTTTGATTGCCTACCCCATGAAATTATTTTATGACAGGAGTGACCATTCTACAGCACATGTTTTTTAAACTTTTATTGGATAAAATCAACTTGCTGTAATTCTACATGCCCTTCTTTGTTAAAATTCAACCTTTACCAAGTTATCCGATTGCATACCATTGAAAAAGATCGCATATAAAGTCAGACAGATCTATCCTTGAAATCTTTGTAGTATTTTCTGTAACTTCACAAATATTTAAGCCCCCTTTAACAACTCCTTCACTGTAGACTAGAAGGAAGTCTGCTCTCAATCTAGCTGCTGTTTGCCAACTGGTACTGAAACTGTAATCAATTTGACAGCTAACGGCATTCATATACTTCTAAGGGCATATAAAATAGATTCTGGCCTACTTACAGGTAACTGAAAGCAGTTGTGAAAAGATTAAATCCCTTCTATCAAGAGAGACTACGCAAGTAATATCTTGTACTGGCACATCAAAAGTTTATATAAAGAAAACAAATCAAGTAAAAATGATCAGTCTAGTCTTGAATGTACTGACTGTCTGGTTTTGATTTTTAAATTTGGAACTGACAAAGAGTCTCAGAAAGAAAAAAACATGGGTGTTCACAATGAATTCATTGAAAAGAAATAATCAGTCATTGATTTTTTTTCAATATGCCTTTCGTGAGGCTGCCTACAGAAAACAAGCTCATTGTTGCATGGCTGGCATCTTGAAATGTCATTAATCCCAATTTTTAAAGTATGCTTTGATCAGTATCTCTCCAGATATGTTTTATGATGTGCGCACTCTTTCTCGGGGGCCTCATCTCCCATGCAGATTCTTTATTAATCTTCACATCAGTGTACATAAAACAACAGCAAGCTGTATGTCCTCAACAGACCCTCAGTTAATCATCTTTAGGATAGCCAATTTACAGAGCAGAATCCATCAACCAAACTGTGATTAATGTCCTATCACTGTCACAGTGAGTGCTATAAATGTATTTGAAATCAGTGAATAGCACTGCAATCCACACTCAGTCCTGCTACTTAACATTGGACAAAATAATGAGGTAACACAACCCTCATCAGCTGGCTACTACAATCTGCACCCCAACATATCTGGAGTTGTAATTTCAGTAGGGCAGGACGTTTGTGGGGAAATTTTTACTAGCATAGTCATCGGGAAGCAATGTCAATTCCCCGAAAATGGTGAGGGAAAGTTCACTTTCCTGTTCCTGTTCTGAAGCTGATGCCAGCTTCAGAAGGGCAAATTACTGGGGGTCAAAATTCCCACCTGAATTTTAATACACCTGGGCAGGATTTTCCATTCCTGCCCACTACGATTTCCATCACGAGTGTGATGGGAAAATTCCGCCCTCTTGTCTTCATCACCAGTATATGGATATATATTCTTTTTAAGAAAGATTTTGGGAGGAGAGGGATATGCACAGTTTAATCTGCCAAGGACATGTGATCAAAACAGGTGAGAAATAAATATTTCTTTAAATCTCAAACTGACCCCAACTCACTCCTCGGGCTGAATCTTCCGAGGGGTGACAATCACTGTCAGATTGCCACTTGACTTCCACTGTTTTGCACTAAGATGGTGCTCCACATTTCTGGCACAGTTATCTGAACCTGGCCTTTTAGAAATGCAAGTGTACCTGTTCTTGGAGTCATCCCACATTGTACAGGATTGCTGGGGGCAAAACTGAACCACATCCACTTTTTACAGCAAAAACTGCCATATTCTGGTAAGACTTCATTCACTAACACACTAAAAAACATTGGAACATTTAAATAGATTTTCTCTGGAATTCTACTGCCTCTCCAGCAACTGAATTGGAATGAGGGAGAGACTGACAATGGAATTGTCTGTTAACCTCCGGCAGGAATTTCTGGTCTCACTCAAGCAAAGCCATAAAATCCTGCCAAATGAATGAGTGCAAGCCCTGAATTCAGACCCCATTTTCACTGGAGGAAGGACTTCATCACATTATGGACATTGTGAACCTTTAAGGAAATCATGAAATGTTTGTGGAAAGTAGATATGGCTCATTGAACTGTCAAGCTATTTAAATGGCTAGCTCATTAAAGAACCTGTTTTTCTTACAGGCGACCAGTTGAGACAACTTCTAGATCCAAAATTGTGCCAATGCACTTCCAAGGGAGATCTTGAAACACAATTTATTCTGCCATCCCACATATCCACTGCCACCTTTCAAACACCTGCCTCCTCCCTCCTCTTCCTACCAACCAACACCATTGCAATTCTGATTTTACACCCAAGAAATGGAGTACTAAAACAATGTTAAATTTCCTCCCACAGCAACTGTCTAAAGTGGTGCTGTAAAGCAACTAAAGTTTGAACTTGCAGAAATGAAGTTGTACAAAGGCAATGAATGCACTGCTCGGGCAATATTAACATAGCTTTGCTTTACTACCAGCCAGAATAATTTAATTTACATACCAGACAATGTAAATAGGCACATTATTTGATAGGAATTAATTAAAATGGATTAAGCCACAAAATTAATTTTCAGTTCTATTAAAAAACAAAACAACAAGCTTTGCAAAGGCAGCTGAAGTGTTCTATATAACACAGGTCTCTTTGTACAGTTCCTTTGTACAATACATTGTGCCTTTGCACAGACTTGGCAATTGGTGACAAAGCACTTTGGGAGAACTTGCGTAGCAAGGGCAATCCCACATTTGCACTGTTTACAGCTAGTTGTCTCAAATAAACTGCAAAAAGAACGAACAGGTTATTTTCAGATTCTGTTTCCATTTTAAACATGAGTCAAGTTTTATTCCGCTTTGGAACAAAGCACAACATTATTGAATGTTTTCAAGTGAAATGACAAAGATCTGCATGCCCACGGCCCTGTCCAGAATCGGAGTTCGTTGCAATGTTGCAACTCCTCTCACCCAGAAGGTTTCAGTATGATTAAAGAATTAGAGAGGGCCCTTTCTACCTCTGCCCTTTGATATTGGCTATGCATATGTTGAATAATAAACAAATTTGTATCACTTTAGGAACTTTAATTCAATGCAAGTTAGATATTTTACAGCACAATGCAGCCAGTGTTTGAGATGAATACCTAATGGTCCAGCGCAATGACAAGTCAGCAGATTAGTGTAACTCATTTTAAGCTGATATATTCTACCCTTGTAAAAGACTTAAAATAAAATAAAGAATAAAATCAGTAGGAGAAGAAAACTGTGAATACAGCTTTCACATCAGTGCACATTACCTTGAAAGGTATTTGTTAAGTTTTAGGAGAGATATAATTGCTTGATGCAAAGACATAAATCAGGAATAACAACATCCACATTGTATTAAATCAGGGATTCCCAAACTAGGGTCCATGCACCTCTGGGGCTTTACAAAGGGTTTCCCAAGGGTCCATGGTGCTGGTTGCTGCCACATGACTGGCAAACACTGGGTCAAACTCAGGAGCAACAGACCAAGTTTATAAAGAATAACAAATAAAATAGGATGTATAGGGCAAGGCCTCTTGAAGCAATAAATGCTGATAGTCAGCCATTTGATTTTTTGCATTTTGCTGTTGCTGGCCTGAAAAGCCCACAGCTAACAGCAAAGATCGAGGGTGAAACGGGAGAGAAGTGAAAAAGAGGCAATGAGAAGCAATGGCAAGGAATGGCATCAAGGAGAGGTGGTGGTGGTGGTGAGACTGTGGCATGACCTATGGGTGGCCTACTAGTCAGTATGTGGATGAGTGTATATGTTAGTGAGGAGAAGTCTGTATAAGTGAGCAAGTGAGGGAGAGTGTGTGAGTGAGTGAGTGAGGAAGACGTGTGAATGTGAGAGAGGTGTGAGTGTATATTAGGGAGAGAGGGCTGTGTGTGTGTGCGTGCGCGTGTGAGAGAGAGAGAGGAGTAAGATGCATGTGTCCAATGTGAGAAACGGTTTTCCAGCGTCATTCTTCCCATTGAAATTGACAAAAAGGTAAGATTCCTTTATTAAGAAAGATTTCTAATTATTACTAGATTATCCATTCTTAAAGTGGGCATTAATTCCAGGAGTTAATATTATAGGACCATGGGAAGATGGCGAATGTGTTTGGGACTGTGTACCTCTTTCTAATTCCTAATATATACATAGAAATAGCTAAAAAATCTTGTTTACATTTGATTTCTATGTTTGTATCTATGTGATGGCAATAAAGTGACTTTATGAGAATGTTTGGGGTTCCCTGATGTCCTTGGGAGGTCACAAGATACTCCGTAGCTGGAAAAGTTTGGGAAATTCTGCACTAGATAATTCAAAGTATTTTTCTAAAGTCTTTTACATTTATTTTCCAGAGACAGAAGTAGAGTATGTTTTTGTGTCATGGGAAAAATCAGCTTTTGTTACTCATCCCTAATTGCTCCAGGAAAGGTAGTGGTCTTGAATCTCAGCAGTTCAGAGGGTGTAAGTACACCACAGTGCTGTTAGAAACTGAGTTCCAGGATTTTGACACAGTGATAGTGAAGGAACAGTAATATGGTTCCATGTATGAATGGTTTGAGAGATTTGGAGGAGAACTTGCAGGTAGTGGTCATCCCATGTGTCTGCCGCCTTTTTTCAAGGCTGTAGAGTTGTGGGTTTGGAAGGTGCGTTTGAAGAAGCATTGGTAAGT
Organism: Sphyrna mokarran; assembly: GCA_024679065.1. Taxonomy (NCBI): domain Eukaryota; kingdom Metazoa; phylum Chordata; class Chondrichthyes; order Carcharhiniformes; family Carcharhinidae; genus Sphyrna; species Sphyrna mokarran. The sequence goes on along the minus strand of JAGIQG010000007.1, from coordinate 71,202,080 downwards.
TGCTGTAGTGCATCTTGTAGATGATACACGCTGATACCACTGTGTATCAGTAGTGTTGGGAATGGATATTTAAGGTGGTGGTTGAGGTGCCAATCAAGTAGCTGTTTTATGCTGGATGGTATGAAACCTTTTAATTTGTAGTTGGAGTTGCACTCATCTAAGTAAATGGAGAGTACATTATCAGATCTCTGACCTGTGCCCTGAAGATGGATAACAGACTTTGTGGAATCAGTGGATGAATTGTTCCGTACAGAAATCTCAGGCTCTGACCTGCTCTTGTAGCCATTGTATTTATTTGGATTATCCAGTTTAGTTTCTGTTCAAAGGTAATCTCCAGGATATTAATAGTGAAAGATTCAGCAATGATAATGCTATTGAATATTGATGATTAGATTCTCCCTTGTTGAAGATGGTTAATGCCTGGCACTTGTATGGCATGAATGGCACTTACACCTTATTAGCCCAAGGCTCAATATTGTCTTAATCTTCCTACGTATGGAAATAGACTGCTTCAGTATCCTAAGAGTTCTGAATGGTACAGAACATTACACAATCATAAATAAATATCCCCACTTCTTATCTTATAATGGAGGGAAGATCCTTGGTGAAGTAGCTGAATGTGGTTGGATTTAGGACACTGGCCTGACAAACTCTTACAGTGATGTTCTGGGACTGAGATGATTGACCTCCAACAGCCATAAACTTTGTGTTCAGAATGACTCGGACCAATGGAAGTTTTCCCTGGTTCCCATTGACTCCAGTTTTGCTAGAGCTCCTTGATGTCATATTCAGTCAAATGCTGATTTGATGTCAAGTAACTCTCACTCCACCTCTTGAGTTCAGCTCTGTTTTCCGTATTTGGACCAAGGACAACATGAGGTCAGGAGTGGAATGACCCTGGCAAAACCTGAACTGAGCACCAGTGAGCAGGTTATTCCTAAATGCTTCATTTAGCACTATTGATGACAACTTCCACAATTTTCTGATGATTGAGTAGAGGTTGTAATTGGTCAGATTGGATCTGTCTTGATTCTTGAGTACATGACATATCTGGCCATTTTCCATACTGTTGGGTAGCTGCCAGTGTTGTAGCTATGCCAGAACAGATTGGCTAGAGGTGTGGCTAGTCCTGGAGCACAAATCTTCAGTACTATTGTCAGGATGTTGTCAAACCCCAGAGCTTTTACATTATCTAGCGCTTTTAACTGTTTCTTAATCTCACATGGAGTGAATTCAGTCGTTTGAAAATTGGTATGTTTAATGCTGGGGACCTTAGAAGGAGGCCAAGATTGATTACTCACTTGGCATGTCTAGCTGAAGATGGTTGCAAATTTTTGTCTTTATTGTTAATTGCATAACATTGCTTTTCTTAACCCCGTTGTATCCTGAATGGTACCTCTGCACTAATATTCAAACTGGCCTTTTGATGTTTTCAAAATAATTTCGTGAAATTTTGGGAATTAACAATAAAACACAAGTAGTTACAGCATTCTAAGGAAGATCTATATTCAATTCACTGAACAGATCCTTCCAGATCTTCAGAATGTTTTGTGCACTTTACACTAGTATTTTTTGATCAGCAGCATTTGTAATATTTTGTTTTTTTTAATCATAATGCTGGATTTTTTATATGTTAGATTAGAAATGTGCTAATGTAGGAAGTAAAATTGGGTAATTCAAGAAAGCATTTCCACAATATTACATGTATTACCTTTATTCTAGTTTATATCAAGGTGGTTATTATCTTGTGATATTGTCCTGTTGCTGTTCAATACCTGTCACAAATGGCTGTAGATTTTCACCTCTATGATTTCCACTGTCCAGTAATCTGTAACCCATATTGATTACATTGGATATAGGGAACAGAAATAGGCCATTCGGCCCAACCGGTATATGCCAGAATTTTTGCTCCTCTCAAACCTCTTCCCACCTTGTTTCATCTAAATCTGTCATTGTAACCATCTACTCCCTTCTCCCTCATACATTTGTTGAGCTTCCACTTAAATTCATCTAAACTGTCCCTGTGGTAGTGAGTTCAAAATGTCACCACACATTGGATGAAGAGATTTCTTCTAAATTTCCTATGGAATTTCTTGGTGACTAATATTGATGGCCTCTGTTTATTCTCTTCCGCACAAGAGGAAACATTCTTTATCCCCATTCTATCAAAATCTTTCATTGTTTTAAAGAGCTCTATTAGGTCACACTCAATCTTCTTTTTTTCCCCAAAAGAAGAGAGACCCAGCATGTTAATCCTTTCCTAATATATATACACACCCATTCATTCAATGATTAGAATCTCAACAGTGCAGGAGGCGGCCATTTAGTCCGTCGAGTCTGCAACAACAACAATCCCACCAGGCCCTATCCTTGTAACCCCTTATATTCCCCCAGAAATTAAGAGGAAATTCCACCCAGACCTGTTCCCCGTGACCCTGAGTATCCACCCTGCTAATCCCTCTATCCTACACATCTTGGGACATTTTAGCATGGCTAATCCACATAATCTGCACATCTTGTTTTATTTCATTTCCATTCCTATTTCTTTGCACTATCTCATGGCATTTGCTTTAACATAACTCCTCAGTTCATCCTTACATTGTAGCTTTTTTTTTGCTAAAACTACCATGCTACCCCTTTTTTCCTGTCTATTTATCTCGAAAAACTTACAACTAGGAACATAGAGTGCAAAACCTGTCTAAGGATAAGCACTGCCTCTTTTAGAGTAACCATATGATATTTGTCTTTGTTCTTACTGTGTCTAATTCCCTGATTTTGTTCTGAATGCTTTATACATTCAAGTACATTGTACTCAAGTCTGGTTGTAATTTCTTTGGAACGTGGACCCTAATTATTTTTCCAAATTTTTTCATTTAATCAAAGAATTGCACTAATGCTCTGTAGGCAAATTAAATGAAAGTAAATGAAAAACACTTGTCACTTAAACAAAACTCTATACCTCCTAGATAAAAGTAGGACTATCAAAGATGTTTTGGCACTCAAAGGGTTAACACAATCTCATGGCTGACTTCATTGCTCACTCCAAGTGCCGGCCGCATCAATGAAACCAACTTCTTTTTGGAAATAATTCAATGGGCTGTGTATGTTTATCTTGCTTCTTTGATGTGAACTAAGAATATTTACCAAGCCTCCCAGATTTCCCCAAAGAAATAACCCTTTCTAGCAGCACATAAATATATCTAGCAAAGATGGATGGTTCCTTTACCCATTGCCTCATGTGTAGATCAAGGAAATAATATCATTAAAAAGGTGCATCAAAGTGTAAAGATTCAGCATGAAGTCTGTGACTCAGTAGTAGTGTTTGAGAAAACTGTAGAAAAATTAATGGTGCATGGTTTATAGCCACTCTGTCGAAATTGTCTGTCCCTATAAAATTAAAATGGGTTTCTAAAGAACTTGCATCAATACATGTCATTTACCCGACTGTAGGCTCTTATTTTAGTAATTCTCAGCCTATGTCTTCATCACTGATGGACATACAATGCCAAATGAGAATAGAAAATGTGGCTCAGCAAAGACATCAATATCTTTATACCATGTGAACATAGAAAAAATGTCCCATTGTGTTTCACAGATAAAAGGGAATGTGGAGCAAGAAGAAAGTGATTTTGGATGGACTTTCCAGCCCATCCCACCAGTGTCATCTTCCAATCCTGTTGAAGTCAACCCCTACATGAGTTCCCGAGGGTGGCTTGGTGAAGAATTGAAATTGCCCTCAAGTTTTGTACGGCTAGAAGATCCCACTGGTTGCTGATGGGGAACTACTTCCATCGCAGGAAGTTGGAAAATTTAAGAGGAGAGACTAGAAGCTTGGTTAAAAAGGTAGGTTTTATTGATGGTCTTAAAGGGGGAAAGGGAGATGGTGAGATCATGGGGGTAATTTGAGAGTGCAGGGTCTCGAAATATGATGCTGTGCCCTCTAGTTCTGCTATCCTTTCTAAGCAGGATGAATCTCCTTACCTCTACCATATCTATCCCCTTCACTATCTTATATGTTTCTATAAGATCCCCTCTCAGCCTTCTAAACTTATCTTTGGACTGTGGAAGGAAAGCAGGGTACCCAGAGGAAACCCACATAGACACAGGGAGAATGTGCAAACTTTGCACAGACCTTGACCTGAGCCGGAATTGAACCAGGTCCCTGATGCTGTGAGTGCTAACCACTGTGTCACACTGCCAGAAATGTGCAGAACCCAGAAAGAAGATGGTAATGTAGTTACCAGAGACAAATCATTCAAGCAAATGAGAAAATAAAGCAAAACACCCATATCCTGAAAGATGACAATACAAAAAAAAAACTTTTCCAGGGGATACATAAAGAAATACGGAATGTAAAATCTCACGGCATTAGAGAAGTGTGATTTCAGAGTCAGATCAGCTTGTGCATGATAGATATCTACAAAAACATTGAAAGAATGGTGTTTGCATTATAATGATTGTCAAAAGGATAGAAATACACAGCAGAAAGAGGAGGTGATAAAACTGAAGTTTCACCATGACATATTGTTGGAGTTGAGTTATTCACACACAATCAGGAATGGTAATTCATGGCTACACGTTATTACTAAAAGTTCTTATTCATTTGAAAGTTTTGAGCGCTACAACAGTTATCTTGAATAGTATAAGTTTTGACAAGCGAGCAGGAGGTTCCTGAAAGAGTAATATATGATAATGGAACTCAATTCACGTCCCAGGAATTTAAGCAATTTGCTGAACAGTATCTGTTGAATGTCATCACTATATTATCCAAGGTGATATAGGGTTATAAAATGGCACATTCAGTTGGCTAAGAGAACATTCATGAAATGCTGGGAGACAAAGGAAGGCTCAAACCTTACCTTATTGTCACTCCAAGCAACACTTCTCAAGGCTGACATGAAATCGCCTGCAGAGTTATTGGCTGAAGAAAATACAAGACAACTCTGTCAAGCAGATACATCTTCCAGCTGCCAAGATATATCCTTAAGTGAAGCAGTAAGACAATACTCACTGATGCGCAAGTAGAAGGGGGGTAACTTTTTAACAAACATGTTGAGTTGCTGCCTCAGTTGTTGAGAGAGCAAACTGTTCAGGAAAACCTGGAATCCAGCAAAAGCTGTTAGTGACACTCAGACTAAAAGGTCATACATCACTGTGACTAAAACCAGTAAGCAAATCAGGAAAAAACAGAATCTATATTAATGTATGTTGTTCGTCCATTGTCATCAATGAGGACCTCAACACCATTAGTCATTTTGAGGCTGATTGCGGTGTGTCTGAAGATGACTGACCAGGCCAATTCGGGCACGGAATGTCCTGACTCATATTGGACAGACTTGTGTAGACACTGTAGTTGTTGCGCTGGTTGTGCATCAAAGTGTAAAGATTCAGCATGAAGTCTGTGACTCAGTAGTAGTGTTTGAGAAAACTGTAGAAAAATTAATGGTGCATGGTTTATAGCCACTCTGTCGAAATTGTCTGTCCCTATAAAATTAAAATGGGTTTCTAAAGAACTTGCATCAATACATGTCACTTACCTGACTGTAGGCTCTTATTTTAGTAATTCTCAGCCTATGTCTTCATCACTGATGGACATACAATGCCAAATGAGAATAGAAAATTCTCATTTGCTCTCAACTTGTATAGCTCGAGTTTAAATTGTGCTTCAGCAATACACCTTGCTTCGTGAGCTTGACAGCCTTTGAGGATGAGACAACACCAAGTAAGGCGGTTTTGTGCCAGCGTTTCCCAGGTAGTCATGCCAATGTCAAGCAACTTCAGGGAGGCCTTGAGCATGTCTTTGAAACATTGTTGTCAGTTTTGGGCCACGTATCTAATGATTGATGTGCTGGCCTTGGAAAGGGTCCAGAGGAAGTACACAAGAATTATCCTGGAATGAAGAGCTTATTGTATGAGGAATGGTTGAGGACTCAGGATATGTACTTGTTGGAATTTAGAAGAATGAGGGGGGATCTTACTGAAACTTACAGGATACTGTGAGGTCTGGATAGAATGGATGTGGAGAGGATGTTTCCACTAGTAGGAAAAATTAGAATCAGAGAGCATAACCTCAGACTAAAGGGATGATCCTTTAAAACAGAGATGAGGGGGAATTTCTTCAGCCAGAGTGTGTGAATCTGTGGAACTCTTGCCACAAAAGGCTGTGGAGACCAGATCATTGTGGCTTTAAGAAGAGATAGAAAAGTTCTTGATTAAGAAGGGAATCAGGGGTTATGGGGAAAAGGAAGAGTAGAGATGAGAAAGAAAAACAGCCATGATTGAATGGAAGACCAAACACAATGGGCCGAGTGGCCTAACTCTTCTTTGTCTTATGGTCTAAAATATCAGTCTCACATGGTAAGATCTATAAAATGCAGTTGATGGAGAGCGGCTGTGTCGGTTTTTAAAATTGTGAATATTTAAGAATTCTGGGATCCACAAGATTAACCAAGGGTTTCTGGTTTCCGTCTTTCCAAAGTTTAACTGGAGCAAATCACAGTTCATGAGAAACTGGATGTTGGTCAAACAATCTGGCAGCACTGAGGCAATGACAGGGTCAAGATAAGATCGGTAATGGAGATGAAGGCTTTTGTCTGGGCTGACTGCATTACTTGGGATGAAGCAACTAGGAGTGATTTGTAGATAAAGAGGAAGAAACGATGAAAAGTTTGTTGGAGGGTTCAGGAGGCAACAGCATGGAGAGGAAAGAGAAAACATTGTTCAATATTTTTGGATGGATAAACATAAAACCAAGCAAGGGCAACTTCACTGAACGAGACAATGAAAGCAAGACCTTGGTGGACATATTTTCAGTTGATCATATCAAAAGTTGAGGAGATATGAAGGCAGGCCCGTAAATGATTCTACTTTTAAGATCTGGATTTCCCCATCAGAGGACATAGTTTCTCTGCATCTACCCTATCAAATCACTTCTAAGTTAAAATACCTTTATTATATCTATTTTTAAAAGCTTACATTTTAAAATGTTGCTTGGTTGCACTGGCTTATCAGGAAAATTTTCTTCAGTAGTAGATGCTTGCAGGTTCACAAAAACACTTCTTAAAATGGGAATAGATTTTGTGCAATTTATGCTGGAATTGCCAACTTCATTCAACATAGAAAATTTATCCTGGACATAGACAGCCCATCAATATCAAAGACTCTATTATGATAATGGCAAGGTAAGGTGGCAATCTAAATCCACTTAACCATGCTGTGGGCAGAATTCAAGCATCTGAAGGTAATATCCCTGCTCTAAGCTATGGGTTAATTTTTGTACAATCCCATTAAATGAATCTGATTTATATACAGTACTGCATGTACGTGCTGGACCATTCAATAACAAGTTGGGGGAAAAGAAATGTAAATATTAGTTGATATGTTTGACCAAAACTTGGTTTGCAACCAAGCAGACCGTTGTGGTATTTTAAAAGAAATACCGACCACAAGGATCGTCACGGCCAGATGGAACAGTCTCAAGCAGGAAGTTGCTGTGTTGGATCAAAATCCCACCTACCATATGAAAATATTCAGATTTCATCTGAACCCAGACCAAACACATCATATTCTTGAGAAAAGGCATATCCTATTCAAATATTGGCATTGGCTCATAGCCCTGAATTGATGAAAGATCTGCTATAGCATTTGCTAAAAAGTGAAAATGCTTTGGTAAATGGAGGAATGCCAGGGCAGGACTTTCACCCAATTGTTAACCCCGCCATAACCCTGACCCATTTTTATGTGCTGGGGCTTTTTAAAAGTTGTCATTCCTTCTGGGATTGGAAGGAATATTTGGACCCAACTCCTTTTCCTAGTCTGTATGTAATCAAAATTAATGCAGAATTGGTGAACTGAAGTAGTGTCCAAGCTGCAGCTTTACAATCCTATGTCCCAAATCTTAACAGCTTAATCCATGCTTATACCTCTCAATTGCTTCTTCACCACCTTGTTTGAAATTTGTAGGCTTCGCATTTTTAGTTTTTAAGTGGTTATTACCTTGGTTGCCACATTGGTTGATAAATCCTAAATCAGAACATCAAAGTCATCAATAATTTCAGAGCATGCATTTCAGTTTTATGTGAGGATCGCAAGGCTTCATATGTATCTGAACAGCACTGGAAGAAAAAGCTGGACAATGTCTACTGTACACTAACATTCACTGCTATTTTAGAGGAGAGATAAAATTAGACTTTGAGTCTCCCACACATTTGTGCTATGAAAACCTATTTTAAATCCCGGTAGCATCCTAGTAAATTTTTTCTGCAGTGTTTCTAGTTTAATAATATCCTTTTTATAATACCTTTGCAGAATTGCATACAGTATTCCAAGTTTGGCCTTACCAATGTTTTGTACAACTTCAACAAGATGTCCCAACTTCTGTATTCAATGTTCTAACTGATGAAACCAAGCATGCCAAGTGCCTTCTTCACCACTGTTCACTTGTGACTCCACTTTCAAGGAGCTATGAACATATACCCCTAGATTTCTTCCCCAACGCCCTACCATTAAATGAGTAAATCCTGCCCTGGTTCAATCTACCAAAATGCATCACCTCGCATTTGTTTAAATTAAACTCCATCTGTCATTTGTCAGTGCACTGGCCCAATTGGTGAAGATCCCGTTACAATTGGAGATAACTTTCTTCATTATCCACTATGTCACCAATCTTGGTATTGTCTGCAAGCTTCCTAACCATGCCCTCTATATTCTCATCCAAATCATTAGTATAAATAACAAATAATAGTGGGCCAGCACTGATCCCTGAGGCACACCACTGGTCACAGGCCTCCAGTCTGAAAAACAACCTTCTAGAACCACCTTTTGATTTCTGTCAAGAAGCTAATTTTGTATCCATGTAGATAGCTCACCCTGAATCCTGTGAGATTTAACTTTATGCAACAACCTACCATATGGTACCTTGTTAAACTCCATGTGGACAACATCAACTGCACTGCCCTCATCTACCTTCTTGGTTACCCCTTCAAAAAACTCAATCAAATTTGTGACACATGATTTTCCACTCACAAAGCAATGCTGACTATCCCTAATCAGTCCTTCCATCTCTAAATGCCTATAGATCCTGTCTCTCAAAATACCTTTGAACATTTTACCCATCACAGTTGTGAGGCTCACTGACTTCTAGCTCTGAGGCTTTTCCCTGCATCCCTTTTTAAACTAAAGCACAACATTTGCCATTCTCCAATCTTCAGGCACCTCACCCGTGACTATCGATGATTCAAATATCTCGGCTTGGGGACCCGCAATTTCCTACCTAGTCTCTCACAATGTGATGATACTAGAAACATAGAAAACTACAGCACAAACAGGCCCTTCAACCCAGAAGTTGCGCCGATCACATCTATACCTACCAAGCCATAGACCTATCTATAACCCCCAATCCCATTACATCCCATATACTCATCCAGAAGTCTTTTAAAAGACCCCAGTGAGTTCGTCTCTACCACCACCGACGGCAGCCGATTCCATTCACTCACCACCCTCTGAGTGAAAAACTTACCCCAAACATCTCTTCTGTACTTGCTTCCCTGCACCTTAAATCTGTGTCCTCTTGTAGTGACCATTTCAGCCCTGGGAAATAGCCTCTGAGAATCCACCCTATCTATTCCTCTCAACATTTTATAAACCTCTATCAGGTCACCTCTCAACCTTCGTCTCTCCAGTGAGAAGAGTCCCAGCTCCCTTAACCTATCTTCATACGGCCTGCCTCCCAATCCAGGCAACATCCTTGTAAATCTCCTCTGAACCCTGAATGCACAAAAACTGATGAACTCTCTTTTGAAACAGAAAAAAAAGAGTGCATTCCAATCCACACAACAGTTCTTTGGTTAAAAACAAAGTACATTATTTTCTGATTGGAAAAAGAAATTGTACAATTTTTATCTGTGGTCATTGTGAACTGTCTGCACCTGCCTGAAGACAAATCTAGAACATTTCAAGAATTTATTAACCTTTATTCATCCTTCTTATATAGATATCATAGTGTTACAGGCAGAAGAGGCAACACTCTGTCAGGTGTCTTGGTTACTAGAAAGGAAAAGTTTCCTAGAATTTGGAATCTAAGAACTGCACATACTGATCCTTATTTGCATTGCTGATCCAGTCACCACCAGACAGTAAAGATCGGTCATGAGAAGACAAGAGCCCTTTCTGTGGAGACAGCCCTGACTTTATGAACAAGCAGCTTCATGTCTGGGAGGGCCCACAGTGAATGGATACCCACTTAGTCTGATCAACAAAATGATTAATCTTTGTCAAAACTACCTCATCCTAAATACAAAAGGGATCTCATTTAGAATGCATAGCTCTTACACTTGGACAAAATCGTTTATTTGAAATGTCTAGACTAATTCAAAAAGAAAATACAAAATAGGCAATTACTTCACCTCGCATCTACTTCGAACTCTTGCTAAAGTCTCTGAAGTGTACAGTCAAAAAACTGACTCCGTAGGCTCAAATTCTACAATGGCTTTATTCCCTGATCTACGACTGTATTTAAAGAGTGGTATTGCAAATCTTTTGTAGTCAATAAGACCATTTTAATTTTGTTTATTTAAATGTCCCTTCTTGTGAACCTAATAGCAAGCTTAGCAATTTCAGCAAACAGAATGGACTACATGGCTAGAATTCCTTGTAGATCCATCACTTATGCGGCATTATCCTTCTCTTTACTAGTGTCCTTCAGTAAGTTTGCAACTCTGCAGAGTTTTCAGTTGAAGTGAACTGAATAGCTGTGCAATGATATTCATCAAATGCCCTGTGTAGACTTGCTGCAACCGACAAAATGTCAGTGGATGGAGTTCACAGTTCACACACAGTTATTTTATACCTTAGGCATACATATATATAAACATTGGATGTCACTGATAGTTATTTTAATACAAAAGTTTCCACACTTTTCTTCTCCTGAAGTGCATCTTTTGTTTCCATACTGTTCTCTGGCTGCCTTGCATTACCCTAGGAAGTGAATGTAGGCAGATAATTTAATTAAGGACCATCAAAACAGAGCATACATTTGTTCTGACCCAACAGTCCTACATGCTAGTTTGCAATCAATGTCAAAAATTTATGCTGAGACAAATAAAGTTAGCATATTCACTAAAACATAACTGGCACACTTACTACTTTTTGTTACTGCATTTTTAAAATTTATTTGTGACACATGGGCATTGCTGGCTGGCCAGCATTTATTGTCCATCCCTAGTTTCCCTTGGAGGGTAGTTGAGAGTCAATCACATTGCTGTAGTTCCAGAGTCCGTATAGGCCAGGCAAGGACAACAAACATCAACAATATGGTCCCAAAATTCATTGCCATTTTTGTCATTCTGAATTAAATAAATTGAAGCTAATTGCACAGTTTGCTATCCCAAAAACAAAACACCCAAATTTCCAATTGCACTTCAGCCCTTTCCATGATTTGTTTACTGAATTAATGTGTACTTAATTGCCACATATTAAATTGAGGGCCAGTAACAATTCAACCTCAAAACTTTCATATTAACACTCACATTGCATCTATGCTAAATTGGAAAGAGATAAGCCAGCTGTTGCCAGGTTCAATTGAGATTAATGGAAGTGAGGAGGTTTTGAGACTGAAGACTACTACTGGTAGTTTGAATAGAGATTCTTGAAGGTAGGGACACCCTTTCGGAGCATATATTTCTATACCATAATCATATTCCTTGAATTACCCAGTATCCCAACTTCCCTAATTCTGTCTCTTTTCTTCAGGGCGCAAGTATCTGAGTGGGTGCTGGGACTGAGAAAGCAAGTAGCAAGAAGGTGCAATAGATTATGATAGAGGGACACAGAACAGGATGTTGGTGCAGGAACTCTTGGATATGGTTAACCTCATGAAACCTATCACATCTTTAATGCCCTGGGCCAGTGGAGTGCTCTCAAGTCCCTCTGAGATACATTCCACACAGATTTAGCAACCTGCTGAGGCTGCTGTCTCTAGACAGCTCCATCCATAGTCTGAAGTCAGTGCTCCTGCATTAAGTTAATTGATTTGCCTGGATCTCTTACGATGCAGGGAAAGGTTTATAGATATGACTGGAGTTACCATTTTCTCTCAATTATCTGTCTTAATATCCTCTTAGATATTGGCTCACAGCAGGACATGGATACCACTGCTATTCCAGCATCTAACATAAGAAATCTGGAGGGAATGCTATGCTAAACTTCCACATGTGTTTGATGCTCTGTTGGCATCCTTTATTTTGTTTCAGTAATACCCAAGGTCATTACCTGAGTGCCCTGTAGCCAAGGGCAACATTTTAAAAGCTTTTCCACAATACATCAAGCTTTACATTGATTGGAGATATTTACATTAATGGTTGCTACTTGATCTGCTGAGTATTTCTATTTTTATTCTACTTTCATATCTCCCTTGTGACCAGTCTCTCTCTCTCTCTTGCTATGTATCTTCTCCACTATCTATACCTCTGTGAATGATTGCCTGTGGGATGCTGAGTGGTCACCAGTGTTGACAGAGGTACAAAGGATTTGGCCATTGGCATTTTTCTCTTCCGTTCCTTAGCTTGCAGTCTTGAGAGGAAAAACACAACAGTTAATGTATATATGAGCAACATGCCATCTAAATCCAATACATTGCAGATCCGTTTTGAATAGAGGATGATGGAATGAACAGGGAATGTTAGAGTATGTTGGAGAATATTGGGAATATTACATAAAAAAGGTTCATGTGATCTTGAGCTCACTAAAGCCATAACTCCATGTTTAAATGTTTTGCCATTAATTGACAATGTTTCCTCTGCATGATGAGTTAATATCCAGATGGTATCTGCCATTCCCTGTTTTGCATTACCAAGATGAATAGCTGGAGTTGGAAAATTCCCTGACTTTCTGGACCTGCCTTAGCATAAAACTCATACTCTTAAAATACATTCAAAATTTTTAAATCTTCTCCAATTATTAATCATTTATATAAACAAACATCTATTCAGACCCAACATAAAAGAGAATTAATCCTTTAATAACCTATTCAAATTGTCAATCAAACTGTAACATATGAGCTTCCTGCTGAGATAATTGTAGCTTTGAAATTCCATCAAGTGTTCACAAAGACACTATAATAGCCCTTGGGAAAATATTAACAAAGAAATATCAACTGAAATTGAACCAGCAGGTCCTACTGTATTTTTATAAATGTTATGACTGAGTTGTGAAGAATGTTTAATTTATCTAGCTCCACTATGCAGGTTGCACCATTATTTAAAACTTTAGTTCACTCACCAAAGCAGCCAATTATTTACCTTTTCCACTGTTAGAGTTATTGGAGGCCTTGTAGCGCAGTGGGTTGTGCCCCACCTTGTCATTTTTAAAGATGTGTGGCGTCTTCCCAATGCTGCAAACATGTGGGCCATGTGGCTGCAAATTTGATTGCAGAGCACCTATATTTTTGTTGCAATGGATAAAAACATCACATCCACAGTGCATTCAACTTCCAGTGTTGGTCATGGTGACACTACTTTGGTAGGAAAGATGGTATGGGTGCACTGAGTAGGAGCATGCAGGATAGGCAGACCATGCTGTCAGTGAACAGATAACACTAACAGCTTTGCCATTTTTAACCTGACTGAGGCTAGCTATCTTCCTCTTTTATTTCTCAGAGGTTGTATATAGAAATCAATAACTACTTTTGGGTTACTTGCAGATTAATTTCTTCTGACTGTCAATGAGTTAGTGAAGTGTTTCGTGGTTCCTACTGCTGTTTAAACTTGCTTAATGTTACAGTGATGTGGCACATGGTGTATACTCTTGTCACTCGATAGCTGTTCTCTGGTTTCTCATGATGACTCAAGTCTCAGTTTATTGATACTTGATTTCTGTGCACACCTCGGTTCAAGAATGCAAAGATAAAGTAAAAGCCATTCAGCAATTAAATTTTGCATTTTAAACAGGGAAATGATCTGGAAATTCATATTTACAGTGAATATATCAACAGCATGGTTGGTATATTGGTAGTAAATGTTTTGTTGTATTGACATTGCTTGACTAGAAGTCAATGTAGGTCAGCAAGCACAAAGGTGATATGTGAATAGTACTTTGTGCGCTAAGGACAGGACAGCAGAGGTTTGGTTGATCTCAGGTTCACAGAGGGTAAAATGTAATGAATCAGCCAGGGGGTGCATTGGATTAGTCAAAAGGAAAAATAACAAAGATATGAACGAGAGTTTCAATTGCAGATGAGATGAACCGGGTAAAATCGGGCAATGCTACAGTAGAAAAACGTAGACTTAGAGGAGATCTAATAGAGGTGTACAAGATTATGAGGGGTATAGATAGAGTAAACAGGGTTAAGCTTTTTCCTAAGATGGACCCAAATAGCACGAGGGGTCACGGGCTTAGGGTGAGGGGGGTAAGGTATAATTTGGATGCTAGAGGGAGGTTTTTCACACAGAGGGTGGTGGGGGTATGGAATGCACTGCCAAGTAAAGTGGTGGAGGCAGGTACTCTGGAGTTATTTAAGAAATACTTAGATGGGCACATGAACAGAATGGGAATGGAGGGATATAGAAAACTGATTTAAAATAGGGATCATGAGCCTTGGGAGTCCCTGGGAAGTGTGTAAATAGACAATGATATTGATGTATTTGTTTTTATCCTACAGATACTTTGGTCCGCCTTGTTGTCTAACAAGCGGCATACACGCGATGGGTCATGAGAGGGCTGCTTTTGGATTTTTTGGGAGTATCCTAGTGCTTCACATCGTTAGTGTGCGCTTGACCTGGACCATTTGATGGGCAATACGACAGCTCAGTGACTATCGCTGTGCTGTGCAGATACGTGGATTTGGGCCTGTGTCTGTGGGAGTTTGCGCATTTGCCCTGCGCTTGCATGGGTTTTCTCCGGTTTCCTCCCACATCCCAAAGATGTGCTCTTAGGCTAATTGGCAGAACAAATTCTCCCTAAATAGTCTCAAATTTGGTTTCAATCCATAGATCTATAAATATAGACAAGGATCACGGGTAGAAGTGGGAACATCGAGGTGGCGGTGCAGGCTCGCTGGGCTGAAGGGCCTGTTTCCTGTGCTGTTTTGTTCTTTATTCTTTGTGCTAGTGCTGGGGTGAATATGTGGGAAGCTTACAAACTGAATAGCTTAATCTCAGACGAATGCCAGGGAGAGAAATGGTGCAGGGAGCCTGCAAATGGAATATGGGATTAAATGGTTTCAGTCTTCCCAGTATTGAAGGAAATTCCTGCTTATCCAATACTGGATGTCAGATTAGCTGGCTTTTAATTTAGCTGCCCTAGAGGGGTTGAGGATGGTGGTAAGATAGAGGTGGGTATCATCAGCAATACATGTCAAAACTAATGCTGTGCTGTTAGATGATGTAACCAAGAGGCATCATGTAGATGAGAAATAATGCAAGCCATGATCATTGTGGGACACCAGAGGTAAGAGTGTGGGAACAGGAAAAGAAATCATTACAAGTGATTCCTGACTTTGATCAGATATATAACGGAAATAGGTGAAAACAGTCCCACTCAGCTACTATTTTAACATACTTCAGCAATCCCAAAATGTGTTAGAACATAGAATATTACAGTACAGTACAGGCCCTTCAGCCCTTGATGTTGCGCCAACCAATGTAACCAATTTTATGACCCTCTATCCTAAACTATTCCAATGCTATCCATATGCCTATCCACTGTCCATTTGAACGCCCTTAAATTTGACGAGTCCACAACTGCTGCAGACAGGGCATTCTCCCCCCTTACTACCCTCTGAGTAAAGAGCCACCTCTAGCATCTGTCCTATGACTACCACCCCTTAATTTAAAGCTACGTCCCCTCTTGCTATCCATCTCCATCCGAGGAAGAAGGCTCTCACTATCCACCCTATCTAACCCTCTGATCATCTTATATTGTCTCAATTAATATGTTGGAAAATAGAAGACTGCATCCTATGAAACATTGCAAGTCCCTTTGAACAACCACAGCCAAAAGTGCAAGAGTCTGAACACGTGTGGAAGGAAGTAGCGTTTCCTTTGCAACTCTCAGTTAGGTGGCTTCTGTTTCTTCGACAATGCAAACTGAAACATCGGTTATGAAGTGCTGCATCAGGATTTAGTGTGAAAGTGTACTATTGGCGTAACCATTACTTCCACATTGGAAAGGATGGGAATGCAGTTTTGTGGAAAGGGCTGTTCATGCTTCTTGACATTAGCAGGAGGCTTACCAAATATTTCAGTGTGAATACAGATCAGCATTTTCCTATAAATCCCCCCCATCAAAATTGACACCTTGGTCCTCTGCAGCAAGATTCATGTGTAAATTTGGCCCATGGATAGCTGGCACCTTCAGTATTTTTGTTCCTTCCCCTGACTACAGTTCAATCATACCCAGAGCCCAATCACATATATACCCCACAGCGAAGTATCTTTTACAATAAGTGGTGTCAGCATCTGACTTGGTAACTGCTGGAATAAAATCGAGTTATTCTATTCCTTTAACATCGTTAAGAAGTCTCACAACACCAGGTTAAAGTCTTGAGTTTAATTGGAATCATGAGCTTTCAGAGTACTGCCCCTTCACCAGGTGAGTCACTCATCTGATGAAGGAACAGCACTCCGAGAGCCTGTGATTCTAAATATATCTGTTGAACTTTAACCTGGTATTGAGAGACTTCTTACTGTGCCCATCTCAGTCCAACGCTGGCATCTCCACATTACATTTAACATCATTATCTTCCTGTTCCTCAAGCTTCTCGTCTTCTGCCATTGTCAGGCCATGCGGCAGTTCTTGGCAATTCAGAAGGAGGAAGTCACAAGAGTAGGATTGTTGTGAAGTAAAGGGCCGGGAGTAAGAGATGCTTCCTCCATATGCAGCTTGTGATTGTAGGAGGAGGGAAAGTGAGATGTGCGAAGGAGCATTAAGTATGAAGATATTGCCATCTATGATTTTTTTATGCCCTGCAGCTGGCAGCACTTTTTGTTATGGTCAATTCAATGATGGTGAACACTATTTCCCAAATGGAGGGTGGAGGTGGAAGACATGTAGTTGTGCCTGTCCTCCTGTGGTGAGGTACTGCTGTTTGCAGTTGCGTCAGTTTGTTCACCGAGAGAGAGAGAGAGAGAGAGAGAGAGAGAGTGGGCAGGATTTCCCTGTCATGCTCATCTCTGAGAACTGGAAAATCCCATCTGGATCTTTCCATGGTCCATCCCTCACCCACTCCCATTCCCATGATAGGTAGAGTGAGAAAATTCACCCTGAGTGTGTCAGTGATTGCCATGCAATGTGTTTGGGGGATGTGCTAGTCATGGTTAAATGAATGGCAGTGTGCACCAGCTGTGAGATATAGGTATGGCCTTGCATCAATACTTAGTGTGTGAGTTTATGAAGAAGCTATGAATGTGAAGCACAAATTGTGATTGACAGAGATTGTTGGTAGGTGAGAGATAGAGATGGGATGCATTAAGGAATGTCTGAGGCTAGTGGTACAGTTGGTGGGATATGGATGCACTAATGTATTAATGAGCGATGTATTTGATATCAAATAAATTGGTTGGATTTAAAATTGGTGTTGTAAAACTTTACTGAGTTTACCCCAGTCCAACGGCGGCATCTCTACATCATACTTAATGAGCGATGCCAGGTTATTATGCTGCTGGAGCAAGGAACAAGGTTGCATGTCATTCTGTGAAGGCTGTTAACTGAATGTTAGTGCAAATAGCATCCAACTCTCACTTGATTCTAGAAATAGTCTGTTTACAACTGACCTCCCACTCACCTTTGCTGATCCTGGGCTATCAATATATTCCTGCCACTATCAGGGATACACATAGTTAAAAAGTCTGACAACATCAGGTTTAAATCCTGACAAAGAGGGGAACCTCGAAAGCTGGTGAGTTTACCATCAAATAAATCAGTTGGACTTAAACCTGGTATTGTCAGACTTCTTACTGTGTTTACCCCAGTCCAATGCTGGCATCTCCACATCATGACTATCAGGGATACACAGCGCTATCGTCATATCACAGGCCATCTCTATCCATCAGGACCTGAGCTGTCTGAAAGTTTCCTCCAGCAATTCCAACAATTGGATCCCTCTGTTATTTTATTTCTGATAGAAAAGTCCTAGAAAAGTGCGATGATTATCTTTTTCCCTGTCGCATCACCTGTTCAAAGGGAATTTAGGAAGTCGAATTTGGATTTCCTTTTGCTTCTGAATTTACCAGGTTTTCCAACCCTTGGCCACAACAGCTGTAATGCTTGTTAGCACTGTCAACCATTGTAAATAAGTTTGTTTGTATCACGGCAGCTGAAACAGATGGTAACACTAATTATATGTACTCAAGCACAGCATTCACACATTCAGCATCACTAACAAGGTCTTTCTAAAGTTTGTTTCCAACCTCACTTGATTTCAAAGTATGTCTGGATTTAGAGGTAGATACAGTTCACAGATGTAAACTTACAGTAAGAGGGAGACAACAATTTTTCAAGTGATTTCCCTTTGGTGAATATACTGGAGTAATTACACATGGATAAATGACTTATCCTTATTTTTGATGCTGGTGAAATTGCTTGTAGTACGTACTTGAAAACCGCAAGATGAAGTTTGATAGTCTGCTTCTAAAGGGAACAGTACCTCAGTTGATCTGAACACTCATCCCTCACCACCATTTTCCGGCATTTTCCAAATGATATCCATCCTTCACAGTAATCCTCCACAATGTTCTCATTCCATCCACAATACACATTTCACTTCTCAATTCGTAACTCTTTACCTTCTCTCATTGAGGAAGAAATTATCCCGCAGCTCCAGGGAGAGACAAAGAACCCAGAAATGTATCTTCAGCCATTGGCACTTTAACCATAATGGAGGAGGAAGCTCTGGAAATTGATAGAATGCACAGACATAAGTATTGGTGAGTGAGAAATAAGAGTCACCAACAAACATTAGATGATACACTGCCACTTCTTGTTAAAGTGACACGTCCAAGAACAGAATTGCCATGATATTCACTCAGATGAATTTGAACCCTTTCCTCTTTCTAGCACAAACTCACAGTTTTGATCTTTTACAGGTTCTTTAAGGGTGACAGAAGAGCTGATGCAGGAGATGAGTTGAGTTCTCTGAGAAGGACCATTATGTGACTTGTGAACCCTCTAGAACTTCAGATCTGTATGTGAATCTTTCTGCCAGCATTTCCCAAAGGCAGTGTACACTCTTGGTGGCATTTGCTCTGATGTCCAGTTCCTGGAAAGAGTAGAGATGATTAGGTTGTCATATGATGAGTACCACATTGAGTATAAGCAGGTAGTGGGGATAGAGGAAGAATTGGAGAGTCCCAATATGAGGGCACAGGACACTTCAACCTCTGCTCAGCCAGATGCTAAGCTCAGGGATCATCCAAGAGAAGGGAACAACATTGGAAAATGTGAATCTTTCTGCCAGCATTTCCAAAGGCAGTGTGCATGCTTGGTGAGAGATTGGAGGTATTATGATATTCAGGCATTTGTTCTGATGTCCAGTTCCCGAAGAGAGTGGTTACTAGCATCGAGAATCAGATGCAGCAGGGCACTGAGTACCTGCTAGCCCAGATCAATGGCCAACATATGAAGAAAGTGTTGGTGGCTCAAAATCTCAGTGGAATGCAGCAAAGTGTTTGTCAGTGCTTGGCTAGCAAGGAAGTGAGGTGGGCCATGAGAGGGTAGACTGCATCTCTCATCTCACCAATCCCCACTCCAGACAGAGTGTGATGTCCTGCCTCCTGGATGAGTGACAGGGTGTGCCCCTGCACAGATCGAGCTGGGACAGTCTTTGGCAGGGTCCTCAAGGGCTCCAGAAAAAATCTATCGTAGGATCTTTTCCATCAAAGTAGGATAAGGAGCAACTTGCCTCACAAAAGCCACATAGGCTGTACCACACAGTGATCGGAGGAAGGAGATGCGAAAGACTTAATTGTTTCACAAGGAGATGAACTTGGGCAGTTATACTAATGTTAATGTGTTATTCTGATCGTTATTTTAATTAAGCACTTCATTTGAACTCCTCATTCTCCTTGCCTCGATAAATTATTTGAAGATGAAAGGATCTCAATGTGATTGGCTGTTGAATGTTGTACTAAATTGTCTCTGCCAGGGGTGGTGGGCACAGGGTTTATGCTGGCATGGTTAGAAAGTGTTACACTCACACACAGGGTAAGTAAAGCAGGCCTGACTGAAGGTGGCACAGGTTTCTCAAGCAGTTAGGTGAGTGATTGCAGGCACCGTGGCTCCTTCTTTTCTTCATCATCTCCCGGTGCCAATTCCTCAGCATTTTCCATTTCCTGTAGTTCCACTCAGCATCATGATGTTGTGGCATGCATAAACACTTTGGAGATTTTGACGGGGAATACTGAACCTCATCTTCAGCAGCCTAATCATTTGTTTTAATTTCTTCCTGGTGATAGTATAGCTCCTGTTGTATCTTTCCTCTGGTGGGATTTCTTTCAGGAGTCATCTTCCAGACTCTTAGAAGGTAACTTTTGACTCCAAGGAGTCAACTGTTGAGGCTGTGGATGTGTGAAAACCTGAGGAAGATGTGACTGTCACAGAATGAAGGCAGCTCTCTGGATATCTAACACAGACATGTTGATAACCTTCAATGGTCACCAATATCCGACCTTTGAAGGATATTGATGCTTTGTGATTAAAGAAGACTCCAGGATGATCAGAGGATGCCCTGATTAAATGCAGACTTATGGTAATGATTCCTTCTACCTGTGGAAATTCAAGCACTGTCTAACTGGCCTGGTCAGTGTCAAAGTTTATATAAATGGTGGCCTAGGCAAAAGGGTATTGATAAATTGGAAGATACACTCTGAGTGTGAATGGAGAGATCTTTGAGATGGCACATTGGATGGAGCTCGATGGGAAAAAATGCAAGACTGTAGGGCAGCTATTGGCAATGTATGTCGATTTGATTCTTTTGGAAGGTGTTCTTCTTCCAGGAGGCTGCAGATTTCAGCAATGGCTTGCTATAAAAACTTGAACTTGAACCTTCAGCAATGTTGATCACTCATCCAGGAAGCTGATTTACTGTCTATAGACTGTGTGATGTGGGTTTTGCTTTGTTTGAGCTGGAGATTTGCATATATCCCCTCTGTTATGTGGAAAACCATGCGACTGCTGAGAAGGGAAATGCTATTGGTGCTGTTGGTGTTTTTGTGGCTCCTGGTTTTGCTACTGTTGACATGACTTTTTCTGCAGTTGTTCAGCAGAGTTGCAAGCACTACTGCAGATGTTGCTCTAATACTACAGTAAAAACTGACAGCAGGAAAGTTGAGATAAAGATGAGTAAACTGCAATTAAAAATACTTCTAAAAAGTTGGAAATGAGCCTCTAAGGTGAGATTTCAGACTTCTTGGACCAAATGGTGCAAACACCAGCCTTTCAAAGACACTGGCCACAAGCTTTGTAAATTCACCCCTTTAAAGCTTCCCAACCTGTCAGTTTCACTGATCAATGAATTCTCTGTGTTCTTGCCTCAGTGACCTTGGCAAATTCCATACAGCTCAGGAAACCCATGTACTGGCTGTTACAGCCTGGATGTTGGGTTGAATTCAGATTTAATTTCCTTTCAAAATATCTTAATTACTTACGACAGCTGCATTCACCTGCCTAGGTTAAATCTGGAGGTGGACAGAATCACATTGGATCCCTAACCAACTCACTATTCAAGGATTTAACCCCATATTCACCTCCTCTTAGCAACTCAAAATCTTGTTTTCTGATCTTACTGATTGCCCCTTTCTAAACATTCCCTTCTTCTCTCTGATTTTAGTTACTGCTCTGTACTACATAGCAGTGTTCTGATCTGATTTTGTGTCCATCTATATTGCTTCTGGCCTGGTTGGCATCCTGCTATGTTCACCTGTTTCTTTTCCATTGCTTCAAAGTAACAGAATTGTGAATGCAGCTGAAACGGCAATATGCACTGAGATTATTGGACTATTAAAATTTAATAGATTTCACACAGGCATTTTAAATAGGTGGGGAGGGGCTGTGGGGAAACCAAAAAGTTTTGATAAACACATTGCAATAAAATAGCAGATGGCCGAGTCATTTTTGGATGAACAAATTGTCCCAGAAGGGCCTCAATTAGCTGGGCCAAGTGGCAGTGAACTTTAATGTGGCTTTTTACTTCTTACAGAAGTTTATTTTATGGAATTGGTGCTTCTATGACCAGAATTTATAAGCAACAGTGTACCCGAGGCAAAGGATGTTGATTAGACCAGTTGTATAGCAAAGGGCTGAATTTTCTGATTTTTTTTAAAATGTCGATTGCGGTGAGAAAACCGGACAGAATCCCATTGGCACCTTTGGTAAGAAAACTCGCTGTATATTCAGCTTCTTAAAGGGAAATTTCTCCCTGAGTTTCATGCGACTTTAGTGGTGGTTTGCCCATGATTCGCGCATCCACTACAACATAATCTCTGCAATCAGTGGGGCACACCATTTAAACACTCCACAGGATTTGTTCCAAATAGGATCAGGGATGAGGTGGCAGCCAGAAAGACTGCACCATGTTTTACCGATGGAGCTCTCAACAAATTTCTGGGTGGGGTCGAGCAGAGATGGAAGACCCTTAATTGGGCAGACGTCCACTTGGGAGCTGTGATCACGATTGTGAGCGCCAACTCACTCCATAAGAAGGAGGAGCTGCTTGTCGGAAGAAAATGAATCATCATCTTTGTGTAACCAGGATTAGTCTGCCTCCTCATGTCTCACTGCACCTCCTAAGATAACCCTCACATCCCACTTACCTTGCAGGGTCACAGCACTTGCTATGTACCACATTCCACCTTCCTCCATTCCCCATAATCTCTCCCCAGTAGATCCAGGGTCCTTCACAGGCTCACTCCACTTATCTCCCACGCACGCCAGACTACATTCCCATCTGAAATGGCACGACTCCACACACTCTCCCCATCTCTTTCATTGCAGGACAAAGTTGAGCACAATCGGTGTGAGCAGGCACAGCCGGCCGGAGTCAAGCCAGAGCTCCCCATTTAGGACCATTGGTCTCTGAGGAGGCAATAGCAGCTGAGATTTGCCATACAGCCTCTTTGGTTCCCTAAATCACCAGTTATGTTCAGTTCTGTATTAGGCAGAATTCAGACATTTCATGGCAGTTAAAAGGAACATCACTGAAAGTTATCATTCTCCTGCATCATCTAGTCAGTTGCTTTATCATCCTGTCCACCTCACACAGTGGCCGATCACCCACAGTTACCCCTCTCAGTCACACCAGAAAAATGCCACATGTCCACCAATCCACACCAAGGATGGGCACTGTGGCAGTTAACTGCAACCAATGAACATACATTATGACCATACAGGTGAACGAGAAGCTATTACCCATCATGTCCTGAACAGGGTGACAGATGAGTATCTCTGCCACCTCCCACCTCTGTCACAGAAAGATGCATGTAAGCCTTGGTGTTCATTCTTTTGTTATTAAACAATTAAACTAAACAAATTTGAGGGATAAAACCACTATTGGACAGTAATCAGTAGCACACGCAAGCACTGCAGGACTGACTAGATTGACACAATTGATTTGTCAAGGAAGGATCAGACAGCTGATTAAGCTGCTGACTTCCCCATGTAACAAGCGGAGATTGTAACAGCAATTTGTAGTCATCTTCACCCTTAGATGGCACTCCTATTCCCCCAGCTCTTATAGGCTGTGGATTAAATGAGCCTCCCACCTTGAACAGCCAGCCACCCAGACTTTGTTCTTCATTGACCTGGCTTGCACAACACCACTGGCTTTTCCTTCCAGACAGCTCATGCCCTGAGGATGCGCTTTGAAGCCTGAAAGGTTCATTATGACTGCACTCCTCCCCTCCCCACCCCAGTGTGAGGGTCTTCTGCCCTTATGTAGCTATTCATCATTTCTTGTCAGAAGCCCACTCTGCCTATGCAGCCTAGCATCACTCCAAAGATGTGCAGGTTGTGGATTGACCATGCTAAAATTGTGCCTGGGTATCAGGGGGAATAGCAGGCTAAATACCTGGGGCAATGGGCACCGGGCCTAGGTGGGATTGTTGTTGGTGCAGTCTTGGTGGGCTAATGGTCTCCTTCTGCATGGAAGGGATTTTATGATTCTATGATTTTACAAGACCCCACCTCTCAGTCGCCCCTTGCGCTTGCATCCATTCCCACCCTCCTTCAGCTGCCACCCTAGAAGAGCAATCCTTCAGCGGAGAAATGACCATAAATCCAGCAAGGAAGGACCCGAGAAACAAAATCATGCTCACCAGCCACCTTGAAACTTTGAGGATCAAAGCTATTTGGAGGCACTAAGGTCTGTGGCCTGCAAGCAGACCTCCCCCAAACCTGCACTCCCAAAATGATGAGG
This sequence comes from Sphyrna mokarran, assembly GCA_024679065.1. Classification (NCBI taxonomy): domain Eukaryota; kingdom Metazoa; phylum Chordata; class Chondrichthyes; order Carcharhiniformes; family Carcharhinidae; genus Sphyrna; species Sphyrna mokarran. Next base: position 71,177,680 of record JAGIQG010000007.1, on the reverse strand, counting down.
CTTGAAATGATGAGACACAACCCTCCACTCCAGTTCCCTCTCTTCAATTAACACCCTGGAGGGTGATGGTGGCCTGAGTGTTCACCTTTGATATCCTTTAGGGGGTAAGGTCTCCAGATTCTCGTTTTTATAAAGCCATTGGGACACCAGATCGGTGTGCATTGAATGCAAAATTGGGGAGGGGCTGCCGCAATGGGAGGGTTCAGTAACAATATTATAATATATTTAAATGAGGTTCCTGTTTTTCCTGGGAGGGAATCTCAATACATCATCAGTGAGGGGCATGGAAAATACAGAAATTAATCTCGCCAGCGAGAATCATATTTCTTGACTCCCACGGCATTTTGCGCCAGCCTCGACATTCATACCAACAGATAACGCAGACTCAAAATTCCACCCAAAGAATTTGTTTTGCTTTGCTTTGCTTTGGATAAAAGAATTTAGACAGAAAGTGACTAGAGACAGAATTGAAATTGGGTAACATGATTGGGTGAATAACAAAACTAGCAAGTAATTCATTAGAAAAAGCAATTGGGATTCAAAATCACGTGAGGTACAACACATTTGGATGAAATATCCTTTTTCACTATTTTAATGTAGGCATTTATTTTAAATGTATTAACACCTGTATAACAGTAGCTTACAAAGGGATTTCTCATGAATGTGTGCATTTATAAGCAAACTTGCCCATATGGTTCAACAAGCACAGCCAGAAGAGATTTAAACATGTAATCAGTGTGAAAGAAGTACACCAACTGACTACTTCACAGGCAATAGGATTGACAGACGCAATATGCATGGTCGTCGAATGAAATGTTATCATAGATACTTGGTGACATTCCAGATTTCTTCTGAAGGAAATTTAATATTACATTTCAAAATAGCTAAAGAGCCTGAAATGCATATCCAGCACCTTTGATTTCTGACAGTTTGAAATTATAGGGTAAAGCAGTCATTAAAAACAGACACATACTTCATTTACACAAACTCCACATGTAAAGAGTATGTTTCTTCTTTGAAGCACTATTTCGAGTTCAATCATTAATACAAAACAAGTTTAGAACTGTAATCTTTTCCAGAGCTCCTAATAACTCTTAAAAGTATTATTCACAGCATTTGTTGTGGTAACCGTATGCACTTTGTAGTTATTCTACAAAGAATTGTTTAACCATTTGACCACTGATTTTCAATAGATTTATTGTCTTGGTGCTAAAAAAAAATTCACAACATGCTTAATACATTTAAATCTATTGTTGGAACAATTGGACAGCTAGACATATCCATCACTAAGATCCATGCTAATTGCTTAACCTTTTTCTAAGCATCACACAATCCCTTGCTGTTAAAAGTTCTACAACACATACGGACTATAGAATGACAGTGTGCATGTCTGCACATGCAATTAATATACAGCAACTCCAGTTTTCAATTATACCAGTGTGGGCAGCAGCCAAATGGAGTCCAAGCACTTTTCCATAGAAAGATTAAAGAAACTTTGCCTAATTGTTCTATTAAATTAATTTTTTGTGTTTTGGTTAGACCGATATCTTAAACACAGAGTCCAATTACTGCTGTATAGCTTCCAACCAAGTGACTGTGAACTTCACTTGGATTTTCCCTTTGCCTAATATGGTGTGCACATTTTCAACTGCAGACTCAGGACCTTGTCAGCAGCCAGGAGTCAATATCACATTTTTTTTGCATGTTGTATGTGGTTTTCCAAGCATTTAAGTTTGAAAATTACCATTTTCCTTCTAAAGCAATGAGCCACACTTAGCCAAGTCCAGAGTTTAGGTGCAGCTTTGCCAGTAGAACATTGCTACAATTTTATTTGATAAATTCTTACAATTTATCAGCTGGTAAATTGCATGGAATTATTTGTTAAATTGTAAATGATAAGTTTCTTCTTTTCCTTCCAAATAGGACTACTCCACTAATTAGGGCACTGGCAGGTTTTACTGAGTGCCAAATGAGAATAGTCCAAGCCTCAAAGACAGCTCTACTCCAAATCTCTCTTGTGGCCCAAACTAACTGGTTGCTCATTAATAGCACTCTGAAATACCATGAACTTGACTGGCTCAGGTTTCAAATCACTAAATCTGCAAAAGGAAAGTTGATGCAGTTCCTTCATTTCCCATCATGTCATTTCTGAATCTGAACTCCTGAATCTCACTTACCCAGCCATCTCAAAGGCAGAATTGTGATTCATGTAGTGTTCTATTGATGTCCTAAGCAACTTATAAACAACAATTTCATTTGAAGTGCAGGCACTAATGCTATTTAAGCAAATGATTGACAAATTGGATAATCTATTTTTGCTCGATAGAGGAGTATTGGAGAACTTCCTACTCTTTTTTTGACTTGTGCTTCAGAACTCTTGACCTACGCCTCAGGCAGATGTGGCCTCAACTGAATCCCTCATCCAAATTATTATGCTTCCAGCAATGCATTGGCACAGCCTAAACTATGCATTGAAATCATAGTAGATCTTGCACCCACAACTTCCTGTTTTAGGGACAAGACTGCTACCAACAGAGCCAAACAATATCAGAATCAATAGTCATTGTTTGGACATTAGAAACACAGTTTTAAGTCATTGATAAGCAGACGGAAACTACCAGAAACATGATGAGCAGTGCAACTCATCGTTAAATGTGTTAGAATGTTGCCAAAATGCTTCCAACCACAGTATAGACACACCATAGCACATTTAAATTTAATTTCAACAACTGGAGGTGTGGAACTTCCAAGAGAAACCATTTCTTAAGAGGTACCACACTTATGACTGTAAGATCTCACATTCAGTTTCCAGCTTCTAACAGATCTATGCCTAATTTTCTCAAATGCTCTATGATAAACATTTAGGGTTGGCCAATCATTCATATGTGCTGCTTACCAGGCTTGCACACTGCCAGCTATTTAATTCCACTCCTCATGTAAAGTCCTTTGACTAGCAGGCAAGCCCATCATGTAACTGATTCCCAATTCAGAGTGCTGTTTAAGTAGGAGCATGTGACATTTGTGGTCGAAGTTGGCATAATTTTGAATCTATAATCAAATATAAGATGTCCCCTGGCTGTGGTAACTCCTGTTCACCAGTTAGATAAATAACAATTACAACATTTATTTACACTGAACTACAATATAAAGCCTTACGGCTGCCAGTCGAGTTCTGAAACTTGAGATTACCAGGATGATTCCCTCCACCCTGCTTCCTGATTGGTTCCACAGGTTATGTGACTCTTACTCCTCAGATGGATCCTTAAAGGGACAATCACCACAATGGCTGTTCTCTGTCAATACAAAGTAGTTGCACGATTAACAGCTCCATTCAACAAATGACCTTTCTTTAGAAGCCTTGGAGTCATTTACTGTTTGTCAATAACTATACCTAATGGCCTAAGTTTTACTGCAGTAAGGAATCTTCCATGCCTCATTAGTTGGATCTTTTTTTTTACCTCATTCTTCAGTTCAAAATTAAGTGCTGAGAGAAACAAAGAAATGACAAAGAAAAGAATATGAGGAATGAGAGTTAAATTATATGAATACACAAAGCAGGAGTCAGTGATTCTGTTTCTAGAGCTTGCTCTGCCATTTGTTAAGATCATGGATGATCTGATTGGGCCTCAACTCTACTTTCCTCTTTACTCCCTATAGTCCTTGATTCCCTTGTCAATAAAGAAACAAACTATCTAACCCAGCCTTAAAAATATTCAATAGGCAGCACAATCATTCACAGGCCTCAGTCTCCAGACACATTTGTTAATTTTATTTGAGCCCTGATCTTTTATTTCATCCTGGATCAAGGTTGCAGTTTAAATTTAAAGAACACCTTGCCAATCAGCCAATCAGTAAGTACGTGATGTTGTTGGGACATGCACTCTATGTCTTCTTATGCAATCTTGGTATATTCTTCTGGATCAACATGTACCTGAACTTTGGGTGTATATTTCTGGCAGGAGACTCAGGCTCCAATGATCCCACGGTAGGAGGTTCTCACCATTTAACACTCAGAGAAAAAAAATTCTCATCTTTAGTTTATTGATGTCACAAATAGGCTTAAATTAACACTGCAATCAAGTTACTGTGAAAGTCCTCTAGTTGCCACACTCCAGCACCTGTTCACTATACTGAGGGAGAATTTAGCATGGCCAATACACTTAACTAGCACGTCATTTAGACTGTGAGAGGAGCACAGAGGAAACCCATGCCGACACAGGGAGAACATACAAACTCACAGGCAGTTATCCTACCCAAGAATTGAACCTAGGTCCCTGGTGCTGAGAGGTAACAGTGCTAATCACTGTGCCACTGTGTCTCTCTCTCCATCTTTCATAGAAGACTTCTTATTTTTAATCGGTGTCTCCTTGTCCTAGTCTCTCTCATAAAAGGCAACAGCCTCTTAGCATCTGCCTCGTGAAATCCCCTCAGGATTATATATTTTCAGTGAGAAAGAGAAATGAGAGAGAAAGATTGAATTGTCTGAGAGAGATAAGAGCCAGAAAAAAAAAGCAACAACAAAATTAAAAGGCAAAGATCTTTAACGATTCAATACTTTTTTTGAAATGATACGCCACAGATCCTTCTCTGGCGCAGAACTCTTGAGTGGCATTAGAGAAATATAAATTTCATCATTAAAAAAGTACTTGCACTGTTAAGTTCCAGCCATAATATTCTGCAGCAAATTTATTTGGCAATTAAATTGCATATATAGCAACCACATTAAACTTTCATGGGGTTGAGGATGAGCTACTTTTGATGCCACGCAGAAGGCAAAGAAACACAGTTTGTCCAACAGATTGTGCTGATTCACAATTCACAGGTGATCTCTGCCTCACCACAGCTGCTGAACAATTTGCACATTAACAGGTTGTCATTATTATATAGTAATCTTTGGGTCAGCAACAAATTTTCTTGGTGTCAGAATTGAAATACATCTCTCACTGAACTTATCAGAGATTTTAAAAGAAAATATAGAAGAATGGAAAATGTTTGAAGAAATACTCCTAATCCTTTTCAGTTAAATAAATCTAGATTGGTCAAATCCAGGAACCGTTCTCTTTTGGTGTGACTGTTCATCAAATTTCCAATTCAAAATATCCCCCACCCCATCCCCACGTTCTAAACTATGTCTTCTAATGGTGTATGTATATGTATGTGTGTGTATGTATATCCAATATTTAACACAGCTTAATCTCCATCTATATTGAGGAATCTGAGGGCTACCTGCCACATGTGTCTTAATGTTTTTCAGGACAAATCTCAGGATTATTTGTGTTTCACATTGGTCTGTTTCAGTTTGGTGGGTTTTATCATTCTGAATTCTGTAGCTCTTGTGTGACTTGAAATTGCACCTATTCAACAAAGAAACCTGTGCTAAATCGCTCTTACTACATAATCAGGAACCATTTCTATCACTACTCATAAAATCTATCTCTTTAACTAAGTATTTGGTTATTTGACTTAATACCTTTTTATGGTTTGGTGTCATACTTACAAATCACCTGCAAAGTGCCTTGGGACATTTATAGTACATTAAGGTTATTTAAGTATCAGTTATTATTGTTAGTCATGGTATATGCCAATTACTTCAGCCTGTACTGAGAGACCGGGTCAGGGCATTCCCGAGCTTTCTGGGGCAAGAAATTGTAATTAATGAACTAAAGGTACTTAGATGCATGTGGGTAATAAATTGTATCTTCCAATTCCTCTTCAATCATGTCCCATGTAAAGTTATTCTCTACATTGAACTGACTTTAATTTATCAGTCATACACATAAATAATGACAAGCTATGGAATTCAAAACAGAGGTTGTTGCTCAGTGATATTCACCTTTTCATTCACTTTTGTCACTGCTCCTCCTGAACCACAATTATATAGAGCAGCTGTAGTTCTTGCCTTCATTGATGAGGTAGTTAAAGGAAGAAAAAAGGACACAATTGCATGCCAAACTCACTAATGATATTGAAATCCATTCAAATGCATAGCTAATGCATGTCTCACTCATTTTGTATGCAAACCTGTTTATCCTTGGAAAAAGTGGTTGGTAAGATCGGAACTGGCGTGAAAACGGGCGTATTTCTGTTTTTTTTTGCTTTGCACACAATCTTATCACCTCGCTAAATCGATTTGACAAGTGGGATGAGATTGTGATCCAAGATTCATTTTGGGTGAGAAAACTGATGTCCAGCCCAAATCAGATTGCAGTTTTCCTATACTTGGGGGGACAAGTACACAAAAAAAATCATGTGCACCCCTCCACCACCCCGAGCCAATCCCCATTAGAGTGTGCAAATTCCCCCACTTCCCCTTGGGCTTTACACCATTGTGGCCTCGCCCCCTCAAGCGTCACCCTATGCCTGGCTGGCTATGCCCAGCTGGCAGTGGCAGGTTAGTACTGCCCAAGGGACACTGCTCCCCCATGCCTCAATGGTTCCCAATCCTACAAACAAAGTCATCAAGTCAAGTCCCCATTGATGGTGACCATACGTGACACTCGCCAGTGAGGATCTTCATCAACGATTGCATTCCAGGCTCACTAATAATATTTAATTGTTATTTAAACTAGATTTAAATATTTTTCGGTGCAAGACTGATCTTGCCAGATATCTGGATCCAATAAGTTTGCAAGAGATGAGAAGTTGGATATGAGGCTGCTTTTCCATCTTTCACCCTGCTCTTCTGCCAGCAGGGTGAAAAGGTAAGATCACTTCCATCATCATTTATTGGGAGAGTGGTGAGTCTCGCATCAGTTCTAAGAGGTGAGTGGGCTAAACGTGTCGATAAGCTTGGCTTCATGGAGATTTATAAATGGCACCCAAACTAAAATTGAGAAAATTCCCCTCCTTTCCCACAGACTTGGGGAACCCACTCAACTCTTCCTATTGAAGGGATGTTTACCTACTCTTTCCTCATCAAAGATCACCAGTTTTAGGCATTAGGACACATCCAATAGGACCCCTTCTTATTCCTCTTCTTGCCACTCCTCATGGCCCCCTCATGACTCCCTCTATCATGATCCAATCCCTTTATTTTTCACCCCCTTCAGGTTCCACCCCCTCATGCCCCAGCTAGCATTGGGCATTGTCCATTTGGCAATCAGGTCCCAGAGGCCTCAATGGTCACCAATCCCACCCGGCGTAGACATCATATCAGGTCTCTGTTTGTGGAGACCAGCAGTGATTCTTGCTTGTTCCCCATTGTATCGAGGGTTGGAAAATCCCAGGAGTAGGGAAGAATTGGCTTTGAATGAAAATGCTCATTGAAATAGGCTTAAGGTCAGGAATCAGATTACATCCAGGAGCCGTGGCTGGGAAGCTATAATGAAGTCTGGCACCAGCTAAAACCTTAGCCATAATTCCCTGGTTCCAGCCTGCTCTAATATGTTCTGTGCCAGGCTTGACATGGCCAGGAATTCATGGCAATGAGAGAACATACAGAGAATAAAATCAATGATTGGGACATATATATTGTAATGGCACAGTGATTAGCACTGCTGCCTCATAACTCCAGGGACCTAGGTTTGATTCCCAGCTTGGGTCACTGTCTGTGTGGAATTTATATATTCTCCCAACGTGTGTGTGGGTTCATCTGGGTGTGTCAATTTCCTCCAACAGTTTAAAAGATACGCTGGTTAGATACACTGACTGGAGCTGAAGCATGGCGACTAGGGGAAGTTCATAGTAACTTCATTGCAGTCCTGTGACTAATAAATATACTTTGCTTTTTTTACTTTATACACATGGTATTAAATTAGAAGTTTCAATCTCATAAACTCAATTTTAAATAGTTATGGAACAACAGTGAATTTTCTATTAACACAAATGCAATACTTGTTTTTTAGCCCAGAGTTTGTTGAACAGTAATTGTCAATTTTGTACATTGTTAAAGCCCCAACCACACCATTTTCAACTGAGTGTAACGTTTTGGCTTTTAGCAGCAAGATTGTTATTGTAAAAGGTCAAGTTTCTTGTCGGTTGAGTGATTGCTAATTGATTGTATTCTTCACTAGTGCACCCTATGGGGAAAGCATAATAAAATCACTGACAGCAAACTCTGAATATCCACTGCACAAAAGCAAACCCCAGACGTTGCTGAGTTTCCCATGAGTAGTCATGGTAAATGCAGACAGATTTGCTGTCAGTACAATTGTAAAATTGAGGCCATAGATCAGATAAACTGTTTCAATAATGTTGGTTATGGATTAAATACTGGCCAGGAAACTCATTAGCCTCTCTCTGCATTACTTGAAAAATCATCAACCACACGGTTAAAGGCAAATGTCGAATTAAACCAAAGCAGCAACAGTCCCAAATTGGACCATTTCATCTTCCTATACTAAAGGTCGTGAATGGGATAATTCAGGATTAGAAAGAAACTTTTCCTTTTTCTATGATCCCAGCTGATGTTACTAATAGACCACAAGTCTGATTCCAAAGCTAACTTTTATTTTTTGGTTCAGATACGTAGATGGTAACTACTCAACACAGTCACAGGAGTCAGCTTTCACAAAGGAATAAAATATTCATTAAACAAGAAAACTACTCCTTTACCACATATACCTTCACAGATATATGAAGGTATGGACAAGTTACAAAATCCATGTTATTTTCTAGTGTTCAGAGCCAATACATAGACCATGGAAACCAATGTGAGTGGACTTTGACTTGATTTATTATTGTCACATGTATTAGCATACAAAATATTGTTTCTTGCGTACTATACAGACAAAACATATTATTCATAGAGATGGAAATGACCGAGTGCAGAATATAATGTTCCAGTTATGGCTAGAGTGCAAAGTCAATTTAATGCAAAGTAGGTCCATTCAAAAGTCTGATGGCAGCAGGGAAGAAGCCGTTCTTGAGTCGGCTGGTACGTGACCTTAGACTTTTGTATCTTTTTCCTCACAGAAGAAGATGGAAGAGAGAAAGTCTAGAGTGCATGGAGTCCTTGATTAAGCTGCCTGCTTTGCTGAAGTAACAGGAAGTGTAGACAGAGTCAGTGAATGGGAGGCTAATTTGTGTGATAGATTGGAGTACATTCCCAATCTTTTGTACTTTCTTGCAGTCCTGGGCAGAGCAGGAGCCATACCAAACTGTGATACAACCAGAAAGAATGCTTTCTACGGTGCATCTGTAAATCTTGGTGAGAATTGTAGCTGGCATGCCAAATTTCCTTCATCTTCTAAGAAAGTAAAAATGTTGGTGGGCTTTCTTAACTATAGTGTCGGCATGAACAAGTTACTGATGATCTGGACATCTAAAACTTGAAGCTCTTGACCCTTTCTACTTCGTCCCCATTGATGCAGACAGGGGCATGTTCTCCTCTACTCTTCCTGAAGTCAATGAGAATCTCCTTCATTGAGAGATTATTGTCACCGCACCAGTTCATCAGATTCTCTATCTCATTCCTGTCCTCTGTCTCGTCATTGTTTGAGAACTGTTCCACTACAGTAATGTCGTCAAGAAACTTGAAAATCAAATTGGAGGGGAATTTGGTTACACAGTCATAGGTGTATAAGGAACATAGTAGAGGGCTGAGAACACAGCTTTGTGGGGCACCGGTGTTAAGGATGATGGTGGAGGAGGTGTTGTTGCCTATCCGTATTGATGTGGTCTCTAAGTTAGAAAGTTCAGGATCCAGTTGCAGAGGGAGGAACGAAAACTTAAGCCAGAGAGTCTGGAGATGAGTTTTGTGGGAATAATAGCATTGAAGGCTGAGCTGTAGCCAATAAATAGAAGTGTGACATTGTTAACTAGGTGTTCTAGGGTTGAGTGAAGGGGCAGGGAGATGACGTCTGTTGTGGATCTGTTGCAGACAAACTGTAGTGAATCCAGGAGGCTGGAAATGATTCATGCCATGATGAGGCTTTCAAAGCACTTCATAATGATGGATATCAGAACCACCACATGAATAGTCATTGAGACATGTTGCTTGGTTTTTCTTAGATACCAGGATGATGGTCATCTCCCTAAAGCAGATAGGGACCTCAGATTGTTAAAAAAGAGGTTGAAGATGTCTGTGAATATCCCTCAGCTGATTTGCGCAGGATCTGAGTGTTTGTTCAGGTACCCCATCCGGGCCAGTTGCTTTCCATGGATTGACCTTCAGGAAAGCAGCTCTGACAGCTGCAATGGTGTCCCCAGATACAGGTTGATCCAGGATTTCCAGGGTGGAGGGCATAGTCTCATAGATCTCTTGCTCAAAAGGGGCATAGAATGCATTGAGCTGTTTAGGGAGGGGTGCGTTGGAACCAATGATTTTGCATGTCTTCACCTTGTAGCCTATTAAGTCTTGCAGACCTTGCCATAATTAGCAAGGGTCTGTGTGGCTAGCCTGTGACTCTAACTTTGTCCACTACTGTCTTTTGGCATCTTTGATGGATCGCCTTAGATCGTATCTATTTTTTGTGTAGATCAGGGTCACCTGACTTGAACACCTTAGACCTGCACATCAGCAAACAATGGATATCCCTGGCTTCCTGTTGGGGAATGCACAGATTTGTTTTTTTTGGCACACAGTCTTCTACACACCTACTAATGAAATCAATTACTGTAGTGGCATACTTGTTCAGGCTGATTGTAGAGTTTTTTAAGTACTGACCATTCACTGACTCCAAGCAGCCCTGTAGGAGATTATCTGATTTCTCAGACCAACACTGCACAACTTTCTTTGATGGATTCTTCCACTTCAGTTTTTGCTTGTAAGCCAGGAGCAGTAGCAAAGCCTTGCGGGCAGGAGGTAGAGCGGGAGACATGTTTGATATTTGTGTAATAGCAATCTATGATGTTTGGGTCTCTGGTGGAACAGGAGACATGTTGGTGGTAACTTGGTAGTACACTCTTCAGCTTGGTCTGATTGAAGTCCCCAAACTCCGAAACCAAGCGACAACAAGTCATCAAAAACAACAATTCTGAATTTGTCATTAATTGTACATCCATCCACTGCAGATGTTTGTTGCACTTAATCCAATTGGTGTCACTGGAATTCTGTCTTCAATAGGAGGGTTTCAATCCTCGCTCTCCAAAAACACACTTTGGAATCTTTTCCCAAACAATGTTTTCCCTCAGATGCGGGCGGCATAGTAGCACAGTGGCAAGCACTGTTGCTTCACAGCTCCAGGAACCTGTATTTGATTCCTGGTTTGGGTCACTGTCTCTGCGGAGCTTGCACATTCTCCTCATGTCTGCGTGGATTTCTTCCAGGTGCTCCAGTTTCCTTCCACAGTCCAAAGATGTGTAGGTTAGGTTGATTAGCTATACTAAAATTGCTCCTTAGTATCCTGAGATGCACAGGTTAGTGGGTAAATGTGTAGGGATATGGGAGTAGGGCCTGGGTGGGATTGTGGTCAGTGCAGATTTGATGGGCCAAATGGCCTCTATCTGTACTGTAGGGTTTCTATGATTTATGTGGCTTTACCAAGGATTCATCTCCAGACTTTCAACCTTTCCTTCCTGTATTCCTCTGCCTTGAATCACCATATGCATGCAAGCTTCTTCTTTTACACAATATCTCAGAAACCACTGCTCCACATGCCCATAGTAAGGAATCATCAACCATCTGGTCACCTTGAATTTCTGGCTTTTTGTAAGCGCTCTTCACTCTCCATTCACTTTCTACAGCTTTGCCTTTTTAATAAGAAAGCCTCTCGCTGCTCATCACTCATAACTTCACTGAACAGAACCTTTTGCAATTCCTGTTTTCGAATCATAGCATCCCTACAGTACAGAAATAAGCCATTCAGCCCATTGAGTCTACACCAATCACAATCCCACCCAAGCTCAACCCTGATATCTCTACACATTTTAACCCACAAATCCCTCTAATCTACACATCTCAGGACACTAAGGGGCAATTTTAGCATGGCCAATCAACCTAACCTGCACATCCTTGGACTGTGAGAGGAAACCAGAGCAAACAGACGCAGACACAAGGAGAATGTGCAAACTCCACATAGACAGTGACCCAAGCCGGGAATCGAACCAAGTTCCTGGAGCTGTGAAGTAGCATTACTAACCATTGTGCTACCATGCCATTTTGGAGTTAGAGCATCATACAACACAGAAAAGGCCCTTCGCACCTGCACTGAAGTTACGAACACTAAAGACGCATTAACCTTATTTTCCTGCATTCATCTCATCCAAATATTTTTTAAATGTTGTAAGGTTTCCAGCCTCCACTACCTTCCCAGAAATGCAGTCCAGATTCCCACCACCCTCTGATTTTTTTTTTCCCTCAAATAATCTCGGAATCTCCTGCCCGTTACTCTATAACTATGTCCTTCGTAATCGACCCCTAACATTTTTGAATGCTAAAAACAGTTCTTTGAGGTAATTTTGTTTCCAAAATGTTTAATATTGGAATGAGGGGATACCCAAAATCATTACACTTATTCCAGAATGCCAGTGATGTTATTGATAGTGTCTTGAGCTCAGCATTAATTCTCCAGCATCCAAGAAGTCATGGAGGAGAGTACTGTCCAAACCACAACAGTGAAACAAATTGAATAACAGAAGGACATTCCAATATACAGGTAAGAGAAAGATGAAATCCATTGAAACAGAACTTCAGTTTATTCAGTTGTTCTGATATAATGGACTTGGCATCTCTTCAGGGATAGTAATACTGCAAAGGCATGATTTTGCTGGCCTGCTGCGCTGCTTGAATAAGGGAAGGGACTAGGAAACGTCAGCCGACAGCCAAAAACGGGAATTGGCACTGGGAGGCCGACAATCGGGAGGGGTGGGGGGTAGTGGAGCACGTGTCAAGTGATCTTCCAGTAAATGGAATATCGGCATGTGCAGTCTCTTGGATCCCCCCCCTCCCCCCCACCCCCATTCCCACACCCGCCCTCCATTCTCCTCCAGACTTCCCACTACCACTGTAAATCCCGATGGCTTCTGTGCTACATAGAGTGCCGTAAATTTATTCAACTAAGGTCGCCCAAAAAACCAGTGGGAAAATCTCCTGTTTTCTGCCGTTGGGCACTTAGTTTTCTTTTGGAAAAGCATACCTAATATCATGCATTCCGTCCTAATGATAGAGCTTCTGGTCTCATCGTTTTAGGGACCTTACCTCAGATAAGGCCACTGACACCCCACCTGGATGTTGAGATCAGGCCAGGTAAATGGTTTGAACCCCAAAGACAAGATAATTCTAAGTGTTTTTAATTATAGATAATGTCAACCTTCTCACAATAGAGGCCACTAAAATACATCAAGGAGATCAGCGATGTTGCATGTGGGAGGATATTCTCACCTGTGGAAGCTGGTGGGAATTATAGATGAACATCTCTAGTATTTTGGCTGTCAGTACTTAACGAGAAAACAACTTGCTGATCCTATTTATTCTGGTGGTCATTGGCACGCATGATCCCAGGAAACAATTTGACTTACACATGATGCAACTGCTGGGCTTTGCACTCCAGAGCAATTAGAGAAACCCTTCTTCTATGATTGAAAACATGATTGCAATCATAGGATGAAAATATCTTTTAATGTAGCATAATGCAATTGCATTTAATCCTTAGAGTGTACCATGTACTTAAAAGCATAGTATGCATTTCAAACTGTGTTGTAGCAAGTGAGAAAATAATAATGACAAAATTTTGCATTTGGAACTTTTAGGTTGCAGAAAAGTGATCAGATTTTTTCCAATAAAAGCAGGAGGGAAAATATAACAGTATCCAACAGAACTTTGTACTATGGCTTTCAATAATTTACTTTAATTCTCATCATGTAATTCTCAACAATCAAAGAAACTACAATAACTGCCTACATATTTAAATCAATAGTCTTTTTGTCTAAAACACATTGCTATTTTGCCAAACATACCATTTTTTTGAATCAAATAAAAGGTTTTATCATTATTTATATTAATTATAGCTAAAGGAGAGACCAACATATCAACCATTAATCAGCAATAAATTGACTATAGAGATAGATCTGTTGTTTGAGGTCTATTGTAAACTTCCTAAATGAAAAATATTTACTCTACTTAATGAATAGATATCCAATTGATACCGATGATTTACACAAGATCTGTAGAAATAAATGTGATTGTACAATAAACATTTATGACAATGCATTATATTAAATATTAAAATTTCCCCAGTGTAGGCTACATAGTTTTCTATTAGAATTTTAGACACTCTCAATACTTCATTGAAATGATTTATTGCAATAGGCCACAGTGCGTACAAGGCATATTCTAATATATTCCTTCTATAATTCCTCATTAACAGTGATTGTACTTATAAAATATTTAAAAATTGTGTAGCTTTAATTCAATATAAAGAAGATATTCAAACTTTCCCTTTGTCTTCTGTTGCATAATCGGCGTCAAATCTATCTTGAAGGTCACTGCTTTCGGTCATAAATCTTGAAGAAACAGAAAGTACAGATATTGCTACTGTTCTAAACAAAATTCTGGCAATAATCTTGAAATAGCAAATTCATGGGCACCAATTATGGCAGTTACATTTGGGTTATGCAACCTTGAAACATTAGTTCTATTCTTTCTCTACCTGCTGAGTTTTTCCAGCACTTTCTGTTTTTGTCTCAGATTCCAGCATCTGAAGTACTTTGCCTTTATCTAGTGTTAACATCTCATTCATTTGGATACATCTCAAGTATTGGTGTGCTTTGCTGCTGAGAATTCATGTGCGAGCTGAACAACCAAGCTTTCAGTTATACGAGTACAGGAAGCCTCTGAGGAAGGGTCATTTTGGGCTCAAAGTGTTAATTCTTTTTTCTCGCCACAGAGGCTGCCAGACCTGTTGAGTTTTTCTAGAACTTTCTGCTTTTATTTTAAACTTACCTCTTTGAAACCCAGATACCAAGGTACACTTTTGTCGTCTCCCCTCAATGGATGTACCAATTTCCAAATGTTATGCTGTCTCCAATTACAGGTTGAAAAAACAGTAACTCAACGGTGTAGGCGATCCCACAATCAACTCTATCCTCTTTCACATGGCTGGCTTTAAAAGGGGGAGAAGGAAGTTGCAATCCTTATAAGCCGAAACAGGGATTGCCAGCTAAGGTCAGGACCTGGTATATCCATTCCCAATCTTACTCTGAGCAATTCTGGCCTTCTGCCATAGTTAAGGTAGGAATCCATGCATGGAGTACAACTCCATATCTAATGACATTAGGAATGTGGCAACACTATTAAAACTGTACAGCTTAAATGAAGTAAATTGAATTAACATCCAGCTGTAGTATTACTGCATGAACCTTTTTATTCTCAGGATTTGAACATCATTAATTCGGGTTCGTTATATCCCTCAGAAGATAATGATTGCTACTTTTCTTTTAACCACCTCAATTCCTGTGGTAAGGCTGGCTCCCATGATGGTGTTGGATAGGGAATTCCATGTTGTGGCAATTAAAGAATGATGGCATTTGCCCAAGTCAGGATGTGAAATTGGTGCAGGGAGCTAATTACAGTGACTCAGGCTTGTAGCCAGTGCTGATCATGCTGTTCATTCGCTGCATATCTATTTGGGAGGGCAGACAACCAAGTTTCATAGATTCTGCTTAAAGGCAGCTAGAATCTCTTAAAGGGGAAGTGCACTTTGGCTGCAGGCAACAGGGAGGTTTAAATAGGATACTTGGTCTGTATTAGGAGATCCTGGTCTGGTAGTGAACAGGAGGAGGATGATCTTGCACACTCCTACTTTATTATTTACAAACAATACTACATTGAGTACAAAATAAGCTTATTCCTTATAGCTAAGTATACAGAAAACTTGAAGTTGGATTGATGGTTGCAAGAATTGAATCCACATCATTTTCTTTGAGGATACTGGTTCTGTGCAATCTTAGAGCCCAAATATTTAGAGAGGGATTTTCTGGCTGCACTCACCCTAAAACCAGAAAATCCTGCCTGAGTTCAATGGACCTTTGCATGGTCTGTCCCCACCCACTATGATTCCCGTGGTGGGCAAGGTGGGAATATTCCTCTGTTTATGTCTGAAGTCTGGACGTTGGATATATATTTCTATTTTTTTCTATCTGTCACTATATCATATAACTTTTACAAGATAGAATATTTATATTTTCCAATTATCACAACTAAATGGTAGGTCGAGATTTTGTGTCTCCAAATTGTTTTTAAATTTTACATATGCTGACTGACAAGATACAAGAATTAGCATCAGGCAACCATTCAACCCTACAAGCCTGCTCTCAATAAAATCATGGCTGATCTGTTTGTGGTTTCAACTCCCCTTTCCTGTGGCCTCCATTGCTTGAATCCCTTGTCAATCAAATATCTTTTCAACTCAGCGTTGAATGTTTTCAGTGTCACAGTCTCCCCTGCTTTCTGGGAAAGAGAATTCCACAGACTAATAACCCTCTGAGAGGAAAGATTTCTCCTCATTTCTGTCTTAAATGAGAGACCTCTCATTTTTCAATTGTGTACCCCAGTTCTTTTAATCTTCTCTTAATTTTGCATAGTTGGACACATGCTCAGCCATTGAGAAGGACGATATTTAAACAGATCATTCCCACATACAGGTTAGTAGTTGTTTGATTTCTTCCAGCTGTTGCTATCATTCTGCAAGTAAGTGTTTCAAGTTTCAGCTAACGGTGAACAGCAGAGTAACAGGAACATGGAGAGAGCAGGATTAAATGGGAGATGAAGGAAAGGCACAATTCAACAGCCTCTTTCTGACTGAAGCACTCATCTGTATGTGATCTAGTAACCTCATTCCCAAGCGTATTGATACATTACCTTCTCGGTGTAATTAGCCATGATATAAATGGTAATACAAAAATAAAAGTCACCATGATATAAACATTCCAAATCAAATGGAATCATGTCTTGTGCATTCTCTTAGTATCAGTTTTCCACATGCTCTTCTGTCCTTGTGTTCCTGCACAGTGCTATAGCATGGCTGGTGGCAGCCTCTTGGGTTTCACTATGGAAGAATGCAGATAATCCTGCAGGACCATATTGAGCAGCTCTGGGCCCCTGCTATGGATGGCTGATTGCTAGTGTCCTTGTTGTTGCTTGGCAGAGAAGCAGTTGCAGGAGGATGAACATTGATTTCTTGAGAAAGAAGACACTTGTGCTCTGTGAAGAAAGTGTCACTTTCCTGAGGCAATGATTTAGCAATTTTCATGACTTCTCCTTAAGAAACATGATTTTCCCTAAGGAAATGCATGCTGGTGTTCCTTAATGAATCTGCATTTGTTTGTTTACGTGATAACTTCTGTAGTGGTGCCCTGGAACTGAAATGGTTGCCTCTAACAACTTGTTTTCCATAATCATCTTGTTTTCC
This sequence comes from Sphyrna mokarran, assembly GCA_024679065.1. Taxonomy (NCBI): domain Eukaryota; kingdom Metazoa; phylum Chordata; class Chondrichthyes; order Carcharhiniformes; family Carcharhinidae; genus Sphyrna; species Sphyrna mokarran. Next base: position 71,160,392 of record JAGIQG010000007.1, on the reverse strand, counting down.
AATGGAGAATTTTCCCCAGATTCCTTTTAATTTCAGTTTTGCTGGGGCTCTTGATGCAATACTCAGTGAAAAGCAGCTCTGACATCAAAAGCAGTCATTCTCTTCTGACTGCTAGAATGCAACTTTTTTGCTCATGTTTGTGCTTAAGGCTGTGATGAGTCCAGAGGATATCTGTGGAACTCAAATTGGGAATCAGTTCACAGCTTATTGAGGAGCTAGTATTTATTGTTAGCAAGGTTGATGACACCTTCCATCGCTTTGAGGATTGAGACTAGGCTAATGGAGCGTGCTTGGTCAGATTGGATTGCTGAAGACAGAATATACCTGGAAATTTTCCAAACCGTCAGGTACGGGCCAGTGCTGCAGCTGTACTGGAACAGTTTGACGATAGGTGTATTTAGTTCTGGAGCATGAGCCCTCAGTAGTACAGCTGGAATGTTGTTAAAATCTATAGCTTTTGCAGTATCCAGTGAATTCAGCCATTTCTCCATAACCCACAGTCATGAATTGAATTTGCCGAAGATTTTTTAAAATTCATTAATGGGACCTGGGCATCATTGGCTGGCCAGCATTTATTGCCCACCCCTAGAGAGGAGGTGAGAGTCAATCACACAGTTGTGGCTCTGGATCAGGTTTGGCCAGATCAGGTAAGAACAGCAGTTTTCCTACTTAAAGGACTTCGGTGAACCAGACGGCTTTATAAATATGATGCTGGAGGCCTCAGAAGAAAGCTGAGTTGAATCATTCACTTGACAGATCTAGCTGAAGTTGTTCACAAATATTTCAGCCTTGTGTTTTGCATTCAGTTGCTGGGCTCCACCACAGTTGAAAATGATAATATTCTTGGAGCCTCATCTGTTGGTTAGATGTTTAATTGTTCATGAGTGAATGTGGCACTACTTCTGATATGATTCATCAGCTGTGGGATTGCTTAGTCCACCTTCTGCATGCTGCTTCTGCTGTTAAACATGCATGTAGTGCTGCGTTGGAGCTTCACCAGGTTTAGCAGCTGGTTTTAAGCTGGTGTTGCTCTTGACATCTTCTGCTTCATTCTTCAGTTGAACCAAGATTGATTGCTTGGTTTAATAATAATGAATATGAAATACAATTCTGCTACTCCAGAGAGTCCACAACACCTGTTGGATGCCCAATGTTAACCTGTTAGATTTGTTCTGAATATATCCTATTTAGCACAGTTGTAGTGTCACACATTGCAAAAAAGCATATCCACAGTGTGAAAACAGGACTTTATCTCTGCAAGGACCATGTGAGAATCATTCCTTTCAATACTATCATAGACAGACGCATCAGTAACAGGTAGATTGGTGAGGACAAAGTCAAATGATTTTCCCCTCTTGTTGCTTCTCTCCTCAGCTGCCATAGACCCAGCGTAGGAAATATTTCCTTCAGTAATGCTACTTCAGGGCCACATTTGGTGATGGACATTGAGGCACATCTTATCTTCAGCAATCCAATCTGACCAAGCACATCCCATTAGCTAGTCTCAATCCTCAACAGATTAGATTCTGTGGCCTTGTTACCCTCATTACTTTTTCCAAGGGGTGTTGAACATTGAGGAGTTCCAATTCATCAGCTTAGAGAGATTGTCAACAGCAGAAGGTTTCCTTGCCCATGTTTGACTGATGCCATGAAACTTAATGAGGACTTGAGTCAATATTGAAGACTCCTGGGACACTTCCTCCCAACTGTAATGACAGGATGCAGCATTAGGTTATATGTCTATCTTGCTAGTGTGACAACACAGGGATGGTGATGGAGGAGTTTGGAGTGGAAAGGAATAATTCAATGGACATAATTATGTTAGGCTGTCTCTTAATTAGTCTATGGGACAGCTCTAATGTATTTTCATTGCAGTTTTGATACAACTGAATTGTTTGCTGAGCCATGTCAGAGGGTAGTTAAGAGTCAACTATGTTGCTGTGGACCCAGAGTCACATAGATGCCAGCCCAGATCAAGAGGGCAGATTTCATTCCCTAAAGCAGACATTCTTAACTGGGGATCCACAGCCTGTGAGTTAGTTTTAAGGTTTTCATCAATGTGTGAATAAAGGTAGTTCCTTATTTTAGCTAATGAAATATAATGACAGCCATGTTTAAATAGCAAAGCTCCATACTGCAGTATTTGAGGTCATGGAAAAGTGAACCACACTTAGCAGCAGCAGCCAGAATTTTCACAAAGGTGAGTCACTGTAAAATAGTGCCTGAAGGTGATGAGCATACTTGGACACAATGATGCACAAAGCAGTGCGAGCAACTCACCTGGAGACAATAAGGCCATGACTTCTAGATAAATTTCAGTCTTGCTTTGTTCATCCATGTTGGAAAATTGAAAGTATGTTGGCTCACTTGGGGTGAGGATGATGGCAGAGGTATTGGTAAGAAATATTTTTATTCTTGAGATGTGGATTAAGCTGGCATTACTGATATTCACAATAAACAATCTGTTGCACACTCTGGTCTACAAGCCCCATTAATGAAGCTAAGCTGCCACCTTCTGTCATACCACTGCTGAAAATTCACTATTCCTGCAGCATTGGAAGTGTTAGTTCTATTAAGTGTGATCTGTTTGCGTGAAGCAGCAATGATACCAATGGAAACAAAGTGCAGGCCAGTAAATAAATACCAACCAGGTGATGTGTGTTTGCTTGTTAATGATATCTCCACATCTTAACAGAATTGTTGCTCAGCAACAGAACAAAGTTTCATGCTAAGTAATTAAAAATAAAAATATTAATAAATGTGTGTTTAATTGTAGAACTTTTTATAGAGAAAACAGGTGAATTAATTTTGATAACAGGATGGGTTGGGTGTGGGCAGGACATTGAGATGGGAGGGTGTGATCTAGGGATCAAAATAGCTAAGAAACCTGAGTGTAAAGGCTGTTAATGGGCCAGATAAGTTTTCTTGACAATCCAGACGTTTCATCGTCATCAATACCAATGGTTGCTTTGTTCAGATTTAATTAAAATCCATAACTGAAATAAAGGAATTAATAATCCAGGCTCCTGGATCCCCAGTCCAATAACATAACCACTGTGCTACCATTCCCAATATCCTGTCCATCTTTTGCTGGTCTGGTTAGATACGAATGATATGCTTGGCCATTTCAGAAGGCAGTTTAAAAGTCAAGCATGGTATAGGAATCATACATAGGTCAGGCCTGAGAAGACATTGGCCAAGATTTTCCTGCCCCTGAGCAATAAATGTGGTGAGCTTGTCAAAAGTCCATTGACTTTGGCAGGGCTGGGTGATCACACCAGCAGATGGGCCAGAAAATCCCACCAACTCAATTTCCCTCTTTAAAGAATATTAGGTAATCAATTTATTTTCAACGTTAGTTAGGTTGTACTTATATTCTAACTGAATTCAAAATCTCAAATTGCCCTGGAAAGAAGCATGGTGGGATTATGACCATTAGGAGGTTTTGTGGCACAGCGAGTCGTGCCTTTGAGCCAGAGCTTAGGGTTCAAATCCCACCTCAGAGCTTGATGGCCAAGGAAGTGCATTCATGGTGTGGTCAAACAGGTTATGCACCAACATACAAATCCTTTCAAACTGCCAATGGCAAGTAATAAGTGTAAGAGAGACTTCTGGTCAGCCACACTTGATGTGAAAGGCACCCCTCAAACTATAAGCCCCTGGTGATAGACTTACTGTTCCAGGAATAACTAGCTATGGAAACAGACAAAAATTTACTTTAGTGCACCACTAGTGCAGGAAGAGAATTGGAATTGGAACATGACCTATCTATTTTGATGCAGACATTTATCAATGGCCATCCGAAAATCCAAGAAACAATATTATAAGGACTTCCATCTTCGACTTTATTTATACTTGAGTGATCTGACAGTGAATTTTACAAGGACTGCAGCAAATCTCAGAATAATAAAAAGAAATTTCTATAGAAATGTATGTGGGGTCTTTAAATCATAACACCTGGCAAGGTTCCAGATTTCACCACCCCACAACTCCTTCCAGTTAACTCCTCTCTACACAAAACCTACAGCTGCCTTTCAGTACTGGCTCAAATGTTACAATTCACCCTCCATATGGAAATCAAACCTCAAAATGAATCTGACTGCCCAGTAAGGGCTTTGTTGGGCAGTGAGAGAGATCCACCAGCCAGCAGCCCAAAGTCTATTCAAAGTGAACAGCTTCCTCAGTGCGTTAGGCAACACAGTTGTACCATGATTGTTACACATCCATTAATATTGGATAGCTTGGATTCAACTATTATTGTAACTTTATTCACCATATTACCTCATATGCATTGGGTATCTGTAACTTATTATCTCCCTTATTAACCCAATGCTCATGTTTTAGCTCTCGCTTGTATGCTTGTTTTCCCCATTTCGTTTTAACTTCTTTTGAAATCTTAATTCTTTTGGACATATCCTTCCCTGCTAGTTTTTCTGTATTTCTTGAACATGAATACATATTGAATTTGTTTTGTTATTGTGAGTTAAACCATATTTCCACAATCCATATGACAGTATGGCAATGATTTTCCTGGTGCTCTTTTGAATGGTGCTGGACAGGTACAAGACCCTCAAATGCATTACACATGTCTAGGCCAAATTTTGGCTGGTTATTGTGTCTGAGTTCATGGGTATGTCCCATGGCACATCTGCTTGAGGGTTGTCCCCTGGAAACACTTATTGTTTCAAAACAGCAAAACAAAATGGGACACAGCTGTACATGCAGCTATCAGTCTCGGTTTCAGCATTCTGATTTCTGTCCTTCAAAACAGAGAAAGCATTCTGATGCTGCTGCATTTGAAAGATGTGGCCTCACTTGTGACCCTCCCCAATTTCTGCACAGCCTGGGAAAGAAGTCAGGTACATAGGCATGTTACTGATTAAATACACTTTTTCTAGGACTGCAATCTGTGGCCTCCTCAGCCAAAGAAACCCAACTCCACAGCCTTGGCAGAAAATGGGAGTGTGTTCAGCCATTCTCTGCTCCTCCCATTCCCTTGTGCTCCATGAGCCATTTGCTCCAATATCTTTATTCTATTTACATTCTTGGGATGACAGTGTCAGCAGCAATAAGTTTCTTCCCTTTGCCACTCCCAAAATACTTTAATTCCCTTATTACTCAAAAGTTGTGCTCATGCCTGTTATGTTCATAGACTGATTCTGGAAATTACAGCACAATCAATGGACCAAGATGCTCAATGAATACTTTGGCATTCTGCCGAAGTGGAAAAAGATCTGGTTGTAGTGCAGGCTTGCGGTGGACTGAAAAGCTTGAGAGGTGGACATTAAGAAAGAGGATGTGTTGGAGCTTTTGAATAGCATCAAGATAGATAAGTCGCCGGGATCGGATGGATTGGACCCCAGGTTACTGTGGGGACAAGGGAAGAGATTGCAGAGTCTCTGGTGATGATCTTTACGTCATCGATGGAGACAGGAGAGGTCTAGAGGATTGGAGGATTGCAGATGTGGTTCCTATATTTAAGAAAGGGAATAGAGATAGCCCAAGAAATTATCGACCGGTGAGTCTGACCTCAATGGTTGGCAAATTGATGGAAAAGATTCTGAGAGACAAGATTTTTGAACATATAGAGAAGTACAGTATGATCAAAAGTAGCACAGCTTTGTTAAAGGCAGATCATGTCTTACGAGCCTGGTTGAGTTTTTTGAAAATGTGACTAAACACTGACGAAGGAAGAGTGATGGATTTGGTTGATATGGACTTCAACAAGGCATTAGATAAGATCCCCCATGTAAGACTTATTGAGAAAGTAAGAGGGTATGGGATCCAAGGAACATTGCTTTATGGATCAAAAACTGGCTTATCCACAGAAAACAGAGAGTGTTTATAGGTAGGTCTTTTTCTACATGGAGGTCAGTCACCAGTGGAATGCCCCAGGGATCTGTTTTGGGAACCTTGCTCTTTGTGATTTTTACAAATGACCTGGATGAGGAAGTGGAGAGATGGGTTGGTAAGTTTGCTGATGACACAAAGGTTGGAGATGTTGTGGATAGTTTGGAGGGATGTCAGAAATTGCAGCAAGCCATAGATAGGATGCAGGACTGGCGGAGAAGTGGCAGATGGACTTCGACCCGGATAAATGTGTGGTGGTATGTTTTGCAGGTCCAAATGGGATGAAGGAATATAATATTTAGGATAAGAATCTTAGTAGGGTGGAAGATCAGAAGATCTTGGGGTCCGGGTTCACAGGACTCTCAAAAAGGCTTTGCAGGTGGAGGCTATAGTTAAGAAGACGTATGGTATACTGCCTTTCATTAATCAGGGATTGAGTTGAGGAGTTGGGAGATAATGCTGCAGCTATATAAGACCCTGGTCAGACCCCACTTGGAGCATTCAGTCTGGTCGCCTCATTACAGGAAGGATGTGGAAGCCATTGAAAGGGTGCAGAGGAGATTTACAAGGATGTTACCTGGATTGGGTGGCATGCCTTATGAGGATAGGTTGAGGGAACTCGGTCTTTTCTCCTTAGAGAGACGAAGGATGAGAGGGGGCCTGATAGAGGTGTATAAGATGTTGACAGGTATTGATCAGGTGGATTCTCAGAGGCTTTTTCACAGGGCTGAAATAGCTGCCACAAGAAGACACAGGTTTAAAGTGCTGGTGAGCAGGTACAGAGGAGATATCAGGGGTAAGTTTTTCACTCAGAAGTTGGTGAGTGAGTGGAATCGGCTGCTGTCAGTGGTGATGGAGGCAAATTCGATAAGGTCTTTTTAAGAGACTTCTGGATGAGTAATGGGACTTAATAGGATTGAGAGTTATAGGTAAGTCTAGTAGGTAGGGATATGATTGGTGCAACTTGTGGCCCAAAGGATCTGTTTGTACTGTAGTTTTCCTATGATTCTGTGATTCAAATTTACTGATGGGCAGAAATCACCCCTTTTCCAGAACTACTGCAGATGAAAAAGCAATCAAAATGAGTATACTCAAGCATTGCTCCCTTCTGAATTACTCAGAAATGTGTTTCAGGCATTTGTGTTAATGTTCACCTCCTTGGAAAGAGTGGCCACTTACATGGAGAATCAGGTGCAGTATGCTTGCTTTGTGCAATGAGCTGTAGACTCAATTTGGCACTTTAAATAGGATGGGGGGGGGGGGGGGAGGCAGCAGGCTCAGTATCTCAGCTCTTGAGTTGCAGGGAAGTCCAGGTACACTGTGAGAAGAAAGATGGAAAAAGGACACCTGAAAGTGGAATTTCTTCTCAATTAATCATGCCCATTATCTCAAGTCTCCCTTACCCAGCGATTCAATTGTTTCCTCCCATTAACTTTGGACAATAGCTTTGGGAAAAATGGCATTACGAGAGTAGAAGACAAATAATGAGCTGGAGAATTTCTGACTGTGAAATGATTTATGCTTTGGGAACAGCATTGTGATTACAATTGATTCAACATTGTTGTGCCATTAGGCTTCATGACCTTAGATTAGGTGAATCTTGCCTGGATGAGCCTGGTCTTCGCTGGCAGCTACGTGAGTAACTGCAAGAATCTTGGACACAACAAACTTCTTCTCATATTGCTGATACTGCTCCTCTTCATCTTCCTCCTTCTCTCTGTACCCTCCAAGAATACAGACCAGTCATTGTCATTCCCCTTCTGAATCTCCAGTCCTGTCACACAGTTTTGTACAAAATACATCAGACCACAACAATTCTGGACATTCTTGTGGGTACAAAATGAAGGATGTCCCAGTTCTGTCCAGATACCTGAAATCATACTTTCAGCTTGCTCTTTGATCACTCATGCTTATATTGCTCCAGTTGTATTTTCTCTTTGCATCAGTGGTTTAGTCCATCACAGATGGCATCAACTATGTCCTTAGATAGCCTTGTTTAAAATTTATTTATTAGTCATAAGTAGGCATACATTAATACTGCTATGAAGCTATTGTGAAAATTGTCTAGTCGCCACAATCCAATGGCTGCTCAGGTACACTGAAGAAGAATTTAGCATGGCCAATGTACCTAACCAGCATGTTTTTCGGACTGTGGGAAGAAACCAGAGCACCCGGAGGAAACACATGTCGTCACAGGGCGAACGTGCAGACTTCGCACAGATAGTGACCCAAGCTAGGAACTGAATCTGGGTCCCTGGTGCTGTGAGGCAGCAGTGCTAGCCACTGTGCCACCATGTCACCTGTCTCCAAAGGGGTAGCTGCTGACTCTGAAGGTGCAAAGACTGCTGCATCCTGTTATTCATAAAAGTCAAGCCTGTACATGATTCACTGATACTTGCAAGGAGTGATGTGCATTCATGCACAGACACTCATTCCTGCACACAGAAGGAAGGTGATTGAGTCTTGCTTTTTTTTTGAAGTACCCGGGGAGCCGATAGTTCCTCACTACTTTCTCAATACCAACACTTCAATTTGAATTGGTTTGCCAAACAATCAACCCTTTTCTCCTGTCAAATACATTGTTGCAATCTTTTGAAATCTGGCATTCTTACATTGGTCCTGATGAGTGCATGATGGGAAACTTCAGCAATATATCTCTCTTTTTAATAATACTCAATTCTGTCAGTGTCATTTGGGAGACTCCCACTTCTATAAGGCCAATGGCCAAGCACTCTACTAATTTTTACAAGCTTGGTCCACCTTCAGGATAATTACGGCTGACTGTATGTTTCAACTCCATTTTTCCCATTTCTCGTGATACCCCTTGATTCTCTGAGGGACTAAAAATCTGTCTGCCAGCCTTCAATGACAGAGCATTCATAACTCCCTGGAGTTGAGAATTCCAAAGATTCACGACCCTTTGAGTGAAGAAATGTTTCCTCATCTCTGTCCTAACTGATTGTCCCCTTATCCTGAGATGGTCCTCCAGTGTTAGTATCCATAGAATATACATAGGAGGTGGTCATTTGGCCTATCGAGTCTGCAACTGACTCTGAAAAAACATGCCATGCCACCCAGTCCCATAACCTTGCACATTTATCATGGCTAATCCACCTAACATATGCATTTTTGGACACCTAAATGGCAATTTAGCATGGCCAATGCACCTAACCTGCACATCTTTGGACTGTGTGATGAACCAGAACACACGGAGGAAACCCATGCAGACATGGGGAGAACGTGCAAACTCTACACACACAGTGACCCAAGACTAGAATTAAACCTGGGTGTTTGACACTGTGAAGCAGCAGAGACAACCACTATGCCACCACGCTGACCTTAGGTTCCCCAGTCTGGGTAACCAGCCTTTCAGCATTGACCCATCAGAATCTTGTACATTTAGTAAGGTAAAAAATTCTGCCCTTCGTGTGGATTAGGAAAAAGGCAGCAAAATTTTGGATGAGTTGTAAGTGTAAGGATGGGAGGACAGCCAAAAGCACTGGAATAACCCAGTCTGGAAGTGATAGGTTACCTATAAACTTGCTGGAGGTAATAAGATTGATCTTCAATTACTGACTGCTTCTCTGAGTGCCTCAGGTTGTCTTGACATATGCAGTTATGTCTATTCTTGCTAATATAGTGACTGAATTTCAACACCATCATTCACCAGGTAAGATAATCCTCTATATCCCTCAGCAGTGAATGTCGATAAATCTCAATGATAAAGACATCTTTACTGAATAGTTAACTTCCTTTTAGACTCTGTGTGAACTACATCAGTCTAACTAAACAGTAAAAGTTCACAGTTAAAATATAAGAAATGCTAAAGCATAAGCATCTCAAAACATTAACATCAATGTTGATTTTCCTCACCTCATTATAAAACTGCTGCCATATAAAATCAATAGTGCCCTTACTGCTCTGGAATTGCCTATAAGAATGTTGTGAGGGGATTGCACAACATCAGCCACAATGGAGAACACATATAGGCTTACAAAAATACAGCAATTTAACAGTAAAACTGTGACTTTCATTATCTGCTTACAGATTCTCCTGTATCTGAAGTAGAATTATAAAGGGCTGCAGTGAGAAACCTGCATTCTATCATATCGCCAATCTGTAAGTGCACGCAGTGAAAGGGGGACTCGGCTGAAGATTTCATGCTTTTTACCGTTAGTGCAGTAGCTGTGGTAGTGCAGGCAAATGTCACCTTTTAAAGTGGCATTCCAAGCTGTGAGAAGCAGGAGTGCTACATCATTTTGATTATTCAGCTGCCATCAAAGTTGGGCATTCCCACTGGCAGCAATATAACATAAAGGAAATGTTCCCTTGTGCCGTAGGTCTCTATGAATTATATACTCACATTTATCTGAACCTAAATCCACACCTTCACTGTCAGTTTCACTTGGTAACGTCCATGGCTGGCGAGTAACTAACAACTGTTGAAAGGAGGCATCCTAAAAAAAATTAAAATATACTTTAGAATCTATGCGCCTATTAAGATTAAAACAATATCAAAATGATAAGACTATTGTATTTGTATTTAACAACTGTAATCATGGGAAATTTATTTATATAATTTTTGTATTTGTACTAAACTACAAAACATTACAATCATCTTATTTTCATCCTCAGGCTGGCATTTTAAAACAATGCAAGAAGTTAGGGATCAAATCTAGCCTCCAAATATTTCATGGAGGTCATTCATGCCAAGTCAGTCAGAAAATTGGTGACAAACTCAATCAATTCCTAAAAATAAGCGAGTTTATTATCACCACAACCTATCTATGCAAACAAGACGTAGATAGGATGCAGGACTGGACGGAGAAGTGGCAGATGGACTTCAACCCGGATAAGTATATGGTGGTTCATTTTGGCAGGTCAAATGGGATGTAGGAATATAATATTAAGGGTAAGACTCTTAGCAGTATGGAAGATCAGAAGGATCTTGGGGTCCGGGTTCATAGGATTCTCAAATCGGCTTCGCAGGTAGAGTATGTGGTTAAGAAGGCGTATGGTGTACTGCCCTTCATCAGTCAAGGAACTGAGTTTAGGAGTAGGGAGATAATGCTTTAGCTATCTAAAACCCTGGTCAGACCCCACTTGCAGTACTGTGCTCAGTTCTGGTCACCTCATTACAGGAAGGATGTAGAAGCCATTGAAAGGGTGCAGAGGAGATTTACAAGGATGTTGCCTGGATTGGGTGGCATGAGGATAGGTTGAGAGAGCTCAGTCTTTTCTCCTTGGAGAGAAGAAGGATGAGAGGTGACCTGATAGAGGTGTATAAGATGTTGAGAGGTATTGATTGGGTGATTCTCAGAGGCTTTTTCTCAGGGCTGAAATGGCTGTCACAAGAAGACACAGATTTAGGGTGCTGGGGAGTAGGTACAGAGGAGATGTCAGGGGTAAATTTTTCATCAGAGGGTGGTGGGTATGTGGAATCAGATGCCAGTGGTGGTGGTGGAAGCAGATTCGATAGGGGCTTTTAAGAGACTTCTGGATGAGTACATGAGACTTAACAGGATTGAAGGTTATAGGTAAGTCTAGTAGATAGAGAGATGATTGGTGCAACTTGTGAGTCGAAGGGCCTGCTTGTGCTGTGTTAGTTTTTCTATGTTCTATGTTCTACCCTTACCTTCCCTAACATAAGAATGTCGATATTTAGGCAAAGCTAAGAGCTAGGTGGGCAGGATGTCACAGTAGTTAGCACTGCTGCCTCTCGGCACCATGGATCCATTTTCAATTCCAGCTTTGGGTCACTGTCTGTGTGGAGTTTGCACATTCTCCTTGTGTCTGCGTGGGTTTCCTCAGGTACTCCAATTACCTCCACAGTCCAAAGATGTGTGGGTTATGTTGATTGGCCATGCTAAATTGACCCTAATGTCAGGGGATTGGAAAGGTTAATATGTGGGGTTGTGTGAATAGGGCCTGGGTGAGATTGTGGTTGGTGCAAGTTCAATAGGGCAAATGACCTCCTTCTGCACTACAGGGATTCGATGATTCTATTTTATGAACTTAAATTTACATAGTATCTCATCGCAAAATATCTTACAACTAATTAATTAGGCCAACACTTACAGATTTAAATTTTCCTGATATACTTCAAATTACTGTGAAAAGATAAGGTATGAAAAACTTAGCAAACGAAAAAGCTAGCTATTTCAAACTGCTACCACACGATGGGTAGAACTGAGAAATAAGAAATGGGAAATCACTTTGATAGGGTTGTTCTATAGGCCCCCATGTAGTCGGCGGAAAATTGAGAAGCAAATATGTAAGGAGATTACAGATAGCTCTAAGAAAAATAGGGTGGTAATAGTAGGGGATTTTAGCTTTCCCAACATTGACTGGGACAGCCATAGCATTAGAGGGCTGGAAGGAGAGAAACTTCAGTGTATCAAGGAGGAATTTCTATTCACTATGTGGATGGCCTGACCAGAGAGGGGGCAAAACTTGACCTCCTCTTGGAAAATAAGGAAGGACTGGCGACAGGAGTATTAGTGAGGGATCACTTTGGGACCAGTGACCATAATTCTATTAGTTTTAAGATAGTTATAGAGAATAATAGGTCAGGCACCTAAGTTAATATTCTAAATTGCAGTGAGACCAATTTTGATGGTATCAGGCAGGAACTTTCAAAAGTTAATTAGTGGAATCTACGGGAAGGCAAAAGGATGGCTAGTAAATGGGAGGCTTTCAAGTGTGTTAACTAGGGTTCAAGGTAAGCACATTCCTCTTCGAGTGCAGGGCAATGCTGGCAGAAGTAGGGAACTCTGGATGACTCAGGATATTGAGGCTCTGGTCAAAAAGGAGCATGCATAGGCAGCTGGGATCAAATGAAAGCCTTGAAGGGAATAAAGGATGTAAGAGTAGAGTTTAAAGAAAAATCAGAAGGGCAGAAAGGGGATACGAATGGTTTTAGCAGATAGGCAAAGGAAAATCCAAAGAGGCTTCTAGAAATACATAAAGACCAAAAGAATAACAAGGGAGAGAGTAGGGCCTCTTAACGATCAACAAGGTCATCTATGTGCAGATCCTGAAGAGACAGGTGAGATCCTAAATGAATATTTCTCATCAGTATTCAGTGTTGACAAAAGCATGGATGTGAGAGAACTTGGGGAAATAAAAGAGATGTTTTGAGGAGTGAATAGTTGGAAGCTTTTTCCCAGGTCGGAAATGACAAATACAAAGGGTCACAAGTTCAAGGTAAGGGGAGGCAAGGTTCAATACAGGTATGTGGAGGACGTAATTTACACAAAGGGTGATGTGGGCCTGAAATGAACTACCAAGCAAAGTGGCTGAGGCAGACAGTTTAGGATAATTTAAGACTTAACTGGATAGTCACATGAAAAGACTGGGAATAGAGGGATACGAGCAGATGGTCTAGTTAGGAACACATAATCGGTGCAGGCTTGGAGGGCCGAAGGACCTATTCCTGTGCTGTACTGTTCTTTATCTTTGTCTTTGAGTGGACATATTACAGAGGTGGTAGTGCTGGAAGTCTTAAAGTGCATCAAAGTAGATAAATTCCCAGGACCTGATGAAGTGTATCTCAGGACATTGTGGGAGGCTAAGAAGGAAATTGCGTGTCTCCAAACAGAGATATTCGAATCATCCATAGTTACAAGTAAAGTGCCTGAAGATTAGAGGGTGGCAAATTAGAGGGCGCCTTTGTTTAAAAAGTGCTGCAGGGAAAAGCTCGAGAACTACAGGCCAGTGAGCCTCATATTTGTGGTGGGTAAGTTGTTGGAAGGTATTTTGAAAGACATGCCTTTTCTCTGGCATTTAGAGACACAAGATCTGAACAGGACAGTCAGTATGGCTTTGTGAGTGGAAAATCATGTCTCACAAATTTGATTGAGATTTTTGAAGGGATAATTGAGAAGGTAAATGAGGGCAGTGCAGTTGATGTTATCTTTAGCAAAGACTTTGACAAGGTACCACATGGTAGGTTGTTGCATAAGTTAAATCTCATGGGATCCAGGGTGAGGTAGCTAAATGGATACAAAATTTGCTTGATGACAGAAGCCAGAGTGTGGTTGTAGAAAGTTGTTTTTCAAACTGGAGGCCTGTGACCAGTGGTATGCCTCAGGAATTAATGCTGGGCCCACTGTTATTTGTCTTTTAAGTTAATGATTTGGATGAGAATATAGGAAGCATGGTTAATAAGTTTGCAAATGACATCAAGGTCCTGGCGCCAAATTTAAACACCAGTCCAACAAATCCACAACACTCGTTCCAGTTTACCTGTTACCATCAGAAATCTGGGATCCAAAAGCAAACGGTGAGCTGCCTCAAAAGAAGACAGCATCTAGACCCTTATACAGGAGTCCAGGCTTACAGATACGGCTGGAGAAAGTACACCATCCTCACCTCTCCAGCCTGGATGGTCAATGTCCATATGGTCAGTGCAGCTAACACCTGCCCATGAAATGCTATCCAATGCAGGAAGTGAATGAATGATTCCATCTACAATGCCAATCCTCTCTCAGATTCCTCCACTATCAAACTCTCAGTACAGAATCATCTATTCAAACAGCTACTCTCTTCACTATCTCACACATTCAGTTGCAGGGGATACATATCAACATTTATTCTTCAGGGGACATGCCCAGTGATATTATTTGTAAGACTATTAATCCAGAAACTCAGCATTGTAAATCAAACCTATGTGACATAAATTCAGTGAGGTTTGAAAATATGCTGCCGGCCCAATATGTGGCAAAGGTTTTTTTTTAATAATAATATTGTCATCAATTCAATGTACTGAAGTCAAGTTCACACCCATAGTGGGCATGAAGCTAATGACCTCACTGGTGAGGGACAGTGAAAATCAGAAGTTGTGGTCTCACCAGCGAGATCCATGACTTCGGGGTTTCGCTGAACTTTGAGCCCCTCCTGGTATTCCTGTGGATGGTGAATGTGGGCTCAAGTTCACCCCCATTTGCTATCCCCTAAAGACACAGCTGTTGACCCAGGTGAGCAGTCCAAACAGTCACCTAGGAGAGTTTTAGCAGATGCCACTTAAGTACCAGAATTGTAATGGGCAAGCAATCTGAAAGCAATATGTGATTCTACTCCCCAGACGTTATCTGGGATCATTCTTCAATTTGTATAAGTAATGATATTGATATGGCGCATCTTGCACAAGATCTCAGAAGAACAAAGAGCAGGAGTAAGGAATGTAGCTCCTTGAGCCTGCTCTGCCATTTAATAAGATCATTACTGATCTCATCTCGGTCTCAACGCCACTTAATCTGCCTGTTCACCATTGCCCAACAAACCAATAGTAATTAAAAATTTGTCCACATCTTCCTTAAACTTACTCAAAGTCCCGGCATTCACCGCATTCTGGGATAGTCCACAGATTCATCAGTCTGACTTTAGACAGAATAACAATATTATGCAGCAATGGAGTTACAAAAGGAAGAAGATGGTAAGTACTCCTCTTTAGAGAGGTGATGGTAGTGAGGGCACCAGTAACACATAGCTGCTGGCAATCTCTGAAATAGCCTGGATCATGAACAATTCAGTTAAACTGAAGCAATGCAGTTACCTGACCCCAGTGCAGCCCTGCAGAGTACTGCACTGAGTAACATATGCTCAACTGTAGATAACCATTATTGAACTAACTTTGTTAACAGCTGTCCCCAGGGACGATGCCATGTGCAGTGCCCAGGTACTTCGCAGGCATGACCTTTCCCCCCAGAGGCTGTACTAACCTATATGTCTCGGCAGATTCTGTTCGCCAGTTCCTTGTTTGTAAAAACCTACCCAGAGGTCTGGCGGTGTGATGTACATGGAACTTTCATACATGGAGGATTTTCCAGCGAGGAGGCCCACTGATTCTATTAAAATGGATGGGACAATGGGGCAAGGAAATCTGATCAGTGCAAAGCAACTTTAGGACTTCATCTTGATTCCTGCCTGATGTAAACACACAAATTCTCTATTGTTTATATTCAAACAATCATCTAATGCCCTCTTGAATCCCTCACTTGATCCTGTCTCCAATTTCTCCAAATTCTCCAATCTATCTCTATAACTGAAGTTGCTTATCCCTGGCACCATTCTTGTAAATCTCTTCTGCATTCTCTCCAAAGTCTTCCCATTCTGACTAAAATGTCGCATCCAAACTGTACACAATATTCTAACTGAGATCTAAGTGGTGTCTTATAAAAGTTCAGCATAACCTCCTGGCTCTTGTACTCTAATTCCCCACTTCTTATGCAGCTGAGCCACCCATGGTGCCTTAGATCTAGTTCCGGCTGCACTACCCTCAGGAACTATTGCCTTCACTCGTATCAAAAATGTAAAACCAAACAAAAAGACTCCTGTACTACCTGCCTGGATCTCATAGACTGCATGATGATCGTGCATTTGCTCTTTGTCTTTGTGTTCTTAACCCTGCGGTGTAATCACCTCCCTAAATATGTTGTCCACATAATTCTCTGTTTCATGGGTGCACAACAGTGACTCCAGTCATTGCTCAAGCACCAAAACTCAGAGCTCAAGCTCCTGCGGCTAGTGTTGCATGCAAATGTGTTCATCTAGAACAGATGGTGCATCCTTGACTTCTCACATACAGCAGCCATTAAAATAAGCAGAATAATTTAGCAAATATTCAGCAATCAGCCTTTTCCCCTGTAATAAGGTAAAGCTATTGAAGAACGAGAAAAGGTAGGAAATGAAAGGATTGCTTCCTTTCCACTTCAAGAAACTCCTGCACTGGTTAAATGATTTAACAATGTTTATAGCAGATACACTGACAAGACTAATATTTATTTCAATGGCACAGTGAACTTTAGGAATTCTGTGTGTGACATACACAAGCAATCTATGGAACATTAACAATTTGTATGAATTTGGATGAAAGTCAATCGGTTGCTGGAAGTTGAAAAAGCTGATAGGAAAGTAACAATTTGTCCACAAAAATTGAATCTAATCTATCAAAATAAAATGTTCTTTTAATGAAAAATTATGAAACATGCCGAGGCATAAAATTTCAGGTTCCAATGGCTCACAACTGATTGTGTAATGGATCTTCAGTTTTATACTTTGTAGATGGTATTATGTTAGTACACTGTATAATGCTTTACATGATCACCTGAACTTCCTTAGTTAGCTATTTTAGTGGAAGTATTAGTTAATTTAAAATAAACACAACAGAAAAAAAACATTATTCTTCCAGCATCCCACTGTATAATTTCACAGTCTTAGTGACATGACTATGTAGGTCCCATTTTAGAAAAGAAACTGGAGTTGCGGAAAAAAAAAATGACGCACTTGGTTTCCATCTTAGGAAGCAATTTCCACCTCAAAAGACAGCAGATTTATTATGTAACATAAACATATTTTACTCAGTCTAGTGCCATCACATAAAAGTGGCGACTCCATCCTCCAAGCATTTTTTTTTAACAAGTCTGTACAGGCTCACTCATATTAATTGAAAATTGTAAATCTTTCAATGTATTCCATTTTGGAAAGTGAACATTATTCTCTCTGTTGAAATAGATTTGCATTTGTCTCATTCTCCTTGGTGATAAATTTCATTCCTAATATTTCCCTGATGTCAACAGCAATGTGAGTCACTGAAGTACACAAATATCACCATTGCTGCACACCACTAAGAAACAGTATATCTATAACCATTATTTGGATTCAGATTACACTGCAGACATGATTGAGAGCTCCGAAGATGGCCTTAGGCTGACAATACTTTTTGCAGTGTTTTGAATTGTTGTGGAAAAAGTGAGATTACAAATTCTTTCAGATGATATGATTTATTGCTTCAAGTATAGTGTGTGAAATACAAGGCTACAGTTGGATAATATTGACTTTAGGGGAAGAAGTAAAAGTTAAGTTAGCTAAGTATACAAAACAAAAGATAAAATTATTGGGGCATCAAAATTCTTATTATATGTTAGCTCTCAACAATGTGTTTTTATTCACATCAGTTACATCTATTTGAAACAAAAAGAAGAGATATTAATTCTCCTAGCCCTGCTCCATAGCTTTTTTAACACTGCCATGTTCTTAGGGAGTGGGCAGGAGGTGGTAGGAATGGAAATGGGGTTTGTGATTTGAGTTGCCTTTCTGATCAAAGCATGTAAATTTAGACCTATGATGTCATTAGAAAACCAATGTAATGTTAGTGCCCACTAAGTGGAACATCTGCTGCAGAAATGCTGCTCAGTAAAATATGCTCAACGGAGGAATCCAAAAGCTCAGAGACCCATAAGGAATGTTTGTGCTCATGCTTCTTTTCAATTCACATAATCCTTGAAAACAGGCCCTCCTCCTCCTGGATGAGCTTGACTACCAGTCTGAGAAAAGGCCTTTGTGTCATCGCTGGCTCAAACCAACAAGCTGCCTTTGGACGTTCATTCTGGACAAGGAGTTCCAAACAACTTTTTCTAAATTCATTCATGGGACATGGGGATCGCTGGCTGACCAGAACTTATTGCCCATCCCTAGTTACCAATATGAAAGTGTTGGTGAGCTACCTCCTTGAGCAATCGAT
The DNA here is from genome assembly GCA_024679065.1 of Sphyrna mokarran. Classification (NCBI taxonomy): domain Eukaryota; kingdom Metazoa; phylum Chordata; class Chondrichthyes; order Carcharhiniformes; family Carcharhinidae; genus Sphyrna; species Sphyrna mokarran. The sequence goes on along the minus strand of JAGIQG010000007.1, from coordinate 71,142,019 downwards.
ACAACTGAGTGGCTTGTTAAGCCTCTTAAAAGGGTAGTTGAGAGTCAACCACATTGCCGTGGCTATAGAGTCATATGTAGGACAAACCAGGTAAGGGCTGCAGATTTCCTTCTCTAAAGGGCATTAGTGAGCCAGATGGGTTTTTCCGATAATTGACAACGGTTTCATGGCCATCAGTCAATTTTTAATTCCAGATATTTTTTTACTAAATTCAAATTCTACCATCAGCCATGATAGGATTCAAACACAAGTCCCCAGAATATTTCTGGATTAATAGTCAAGAGATTATACCACTAGGCCATTGCCTCCCACAACTAATTAGCAAACAGCAAGTTTCCATGAACAGTCAAGAGATAAATGCCCAGACATTCTGTTTCCAGAGAATCTAGAGTAACTGTTAGTTTGGAAACTAGGAGAACTTCCCAATTCTTTAAAAGTGCCATGGAATCTCTTATGTTCACAAGAGGGGGAAAACGTGGTCTTAGTTTCACATCTGCATCAAAATGTTAGTCTAACATAGCCTAAATTATATGTTAATGTCTTTGGAGTTAAACTAGAATTTTTGAACCCACGGCTTGCAGACTCAGAGGGCAGAATATCACTACTGAGTAAAAGATGAAACTTTCATTTCATAAACATTCACCTTGACATTACTGCCTCTTAATATTTGCCAGCCACATCAGGATGGCATTGACACTAAAGTCTTAGTTACACAAACATTCACATCAAAAACCATTCACATCTGAGTAAAATACTGCCTGGAACCTTATTGTTGATACCATGGCACAATGAAGTCCAAAGAATGAGATTTAACTTAAGATGTTGGTGATAAGAGGATTTGAGAATAATATGTTAGCAATCTTAAACTAGAACTCCTTTCATGGAAACTGATAGGTCTTGGCTATGCTACAAAGAAACATTTCTTTTAAGTTAAATTTAAAGTGAAAGGTGTTAGTGCTTAGAAACATAGAAGTGTTTCAATGTTAGCATGAAGCACTCAAAATATATTACTCATGTAGTGTAGCTGTATTTATATCAAACCAATGTGCCTTAACTGCACAGAAAAACATGTGCATCTGTGTCAAGTGCAATTTCTCACTCTTCACATCCTTGTGGCTTCTGTTAGAGAGGTTTCTGTCCCAAATCTGTGATCCTGGAATGTTAGGATGGACTGACTAGGAATCAGGATATGCCAGAGTTTAAAAAGTTTGGGGAAATTTACAGAATAAAAAGTATTTTTCTCCCAATATTTGGCTCTAGGGATTGGAATTTGTGATTTATCCACATGTTGTCTGGTTGAAGAAGTTTATGCTATTTTCTCATAAAAATTATTGCTATCAAGCAGGAATTGCACTGTTGACTGGTTGAACGCTGACCAGCACGCAAAGCACTGGAACATATTCCAGTTAGCCTGCAGTTCTTTAGTGTGCTATGTTTAAAGAGGAGCCAAACTAATTCGAAGGAAGTTGCTGTGATTGTTTGTCATGCAAATGCCTGCAAGTTGGCAAATGAATAGAACATGAATAAGGGAGAGGATTCTCAGATTCACACACATACAATGCCAGAGGCCTTAGTGATGAAGGTTAGTTTCCTTCATCAGGAAGGAAACCCAAGAGGCTGTCATGGATCACCCTCAAAAGGGAATGGGAGCAGATGATCATAAAGGTCAACTCCCAAAGTCTGGCCATTAGGACATGGCAACAGTTTAATAATCTCATATGCATGGGCATGTGAATGTAACTTCAAAGGATATCTTATACCCACAGCTCTACAAGCTCTTTAAGGGAGGTAATGGCCTAGTTGTTCCATCACTAGACTATTAATCCAGAAACTCAGCTAAGGTTCGAATCCCGCCACAGCAGAGGATGAAAATTGAATTCAATAAAAAATACCTGGAGTTAAGAATACACTAATGACCATAAAATCATTGTTGGTTGACAGGTGGAAAAAAAAATCTGATTCACTAATGTCCTTTAGGTAAGAAAATTTTTCATCCTTATCTGGCCTGGTCTATATGTGATTCGAGGACCACACAATGTGGTCGACTCTTAATTGCCCTCCAAGGGCAATGAGGGATGGGCAATAAATGCTGGCCAGCCAGCAACACCCATGTCCCATGAATGAATACAAAAAACACTGCTCATCACATCACATACCCATGAATCACCCTGCAGCAGATCCCTGCAATCAAGAAACAGATCAAACATTCAGAGACTCAAACTCACCCGCATTTAGGTTGCAATGAAACAAGCCTCAGTCTCAACTCTTGCAATCTTTATATCACTCTAGTTATTCAGCCTTAGCAGGTATATTACCCCAACATGCTGCAATGCAATCGCTGCTAAGAGTGTCATTGAATATGATGCAGTGTATTTGGATGGTGTGCCTGTCACAGTTGCATAGCTGACATTGTGTGCAAGCTGTGAGATGCAGATATGAGATTTTCAGTAGTGTCAAGTGAGGTAAATTGACAGTAATAATGTTCAAGGTGAGTGATGGGAGTGTGATGTATTGAGTAATGTGCGAGGCTAGAGGTATAATTGGAAAGATTTTATATTTGATTATGAAATCATAAACTTAATTACTCATGTGAGATCATTGAACTTCTTATGCCACTGCATATTCGCCCTTGGCTGGACTTCTGTCACTGGCTAATAGTACTTGCTCCTGTTGTCTTCCCAGAGTTTATTTGACATACCTTACAGTTATCTGTGGATAGAGAACTTCTCTTCTCCTCTCCACTTCCTTCACCAGGCATTCAGCATTGTGTCAGAGAAGTTTAGATTTTTCTCCCTTATTGTGCCTATTTTCCTGTTTTTTTTGCTCACAGTCTTATTCTGCAACATGTTTCAGCACCATGCTTCAGTCAGAATGCAGGTTCCTTTTAAAAGCACAGGCAAGTCTTAAGTAATGCAGGCTCGTTTTGAGTGGTCCTAGTCTCATACAATCTTGATCCTTCCCTTGATGAGGTGGACAGTCATTCAGTAACGCACACAGCTATCGCTCAAATCAGCAGTCAATGAAAAATCAACATACTGCACACAATGAGCACACCTTCTTACACAATGCCTGTTCCATTTTCAGGTCCTGTCCAATTTTGCAGACTATGTTTTTTTACTCTAACTGAAGTAAAGGGTTCCAGTTGCATAATCGAACCAAAGTGGCTGCTCTAACCTTCTGTTTTTTGGTCAAGATGCAAATACTTCACTGTAGTTCTCAGAGGGTTAAAGAACCGATAACTTTCCCTGTAAAATTGAAAACAAATATGGCTCAAACTTTAAGTGAGGGATATCACATCTGAATGATTTTCTCCTCCAAATGATCACACATGTTTCTGTTTTAAACAAAGTCACAAAGTTCTGTCCATATTAAATATTGTGCAAGGAAATTGCTTGTGAATGTAAGCTGAAGCTTGGACTTAATAACAGCAAGAATCTAGGGCCAAGAGTATTCAAAAAATAACAAAAATAAAGAATTTAAAGAACTGCCCACAGCTAAAATACAAAAGCAAACAGCCTAAATGATGCATGAGTTGGAACATCTAATCAGCTATGTGCAAATAGGAATTACAGTATTAATTCTCATGGTTCAAGGAACAGGCAATTATTTTCCCCAGAAAGCTGTCTATGCAGTAGATGTTCTATCTAATGTATTGGCCTAGAATTTACATTTGCAGATTAGAACGCTGTTGACTGTCCTGCACATACATAAAATCCAGTACCATGATGTCAGGTTGAAAACTCCATGTCATGCTGATTTTCCATAATATAGAAAGTTGGGTTGCAATTGAAATCAGCAGCCCACCCACCATTCTAAAAACCATCCATAACAGACACTGAGCGTGTTAACAAATCAATTGGCCTGAATACTGTGTCACTATGGAATAATGAGGTTACTGTGGACAAGCAGGACAGAGTCGGAAGTGTGCTTTTTCACCATCTGAGCTGAAAAAGCAGGTATACATTCTTTGAGAAGTACCTTGTGGACATTGAGGGCAACACAAGGTGATACCTCTTGTTCTGGTCCACTGCCTAACCTCCCTTACCTCCAAGAACCACACACAAACACACCTCCTTCCTTCTCCACTCCCCTGCCACAATGCCTTCCCACCAAAGAAATCCAGCACTGCAAACCCAGGCCCATCACTTTGGTGTGATATCAATGGGACCTGTGGCAGGGGTGCGAATAAGTGGGACAGTGAGTGTTGAAGGCTCCTGTGTGTTGTGGACGGGTACAGATTTGAAGAACGGTACACCATTCCCCTATCAGATGAACCTTGTTACGATGAGAGTCTCCCTTGGTGCCTGGCCCTGCCTGACTCTTGGCGCTGCGTATCCTCCATACCCCGGCCCCTGTCCAACCTCCTTCTGGGCCTCATCCTCCTGTTCCCCAGAGTACACTGCTATCTGTTCCAAATACGCTCTGGCTGGTCTGGGTGGCTGCCAGGCCCTTCAAGTGAAGGGAGGACTCTCGACCTCCACAAACTTTGGCAAAGTTGATGCTGTCTATGCCAGGATACAGCCTCTGTGGAATTTCAGTCCTGTTAGCAAAATAAAATTAATTTGTTTCAAATGGGACTTTCCATTGATTTCATTCTCAATTCTATTCAACTAGTATATCAATTCTAATTTTGCTCAAAAATTGTGTCCATAAAGAACAAACACAGTTATATTTTCTATAAACCAGTAGAATGCAGTGGAAATGTTTCTGTGCAGCCTTTCATAAAGAATATAAAGACATGCATTCCAACATGCAGTCAGATAATCGATGAATATCCTCCCAGTCCACGGTTTGCCACAAATTGAATTTAATAAGAAAAATATGTGTAATTTTAGGCCTTAAGAATTTAGATTTATCTTAAATCAGACAGATAAATACTTGTGGATGTAAATGCAAAACAGATCTACTTTGTGCTTGTGAATATATATTTCACAAAATGAAATAGTTACAGGATGGTGTGTGGTTGGCAGCTCGAACAGTCCCAGCACTGCCGGTACTCAGTAGTCGGCTTGGCTCAGGCTGCAAGCAGTCCCACAATGAAAAGAGCAATGGACACTATTGGTACTAATGGTGAGTTACTATTCCAGGCCGGAGGGTGTTGATGACTTGCAATATGGCACATTCTGATGCTCTCCTGGTGGCACATATGTCTGACTCCTATCTGTTATCTGACTACACGCTAGGGCCTAGGCCCAAGTCTGCTGAGGGTTGGGATCACCACCTTCTAGCCCAATGTCCCAGGGTTGGGAGGAAGCAGTTCTGTGGTCTGATGAGTGCTGGGGGTGTGCACCTGTAGGATCACCTGCAGGCCTCTGCTGCAGCTGCTTTGAATGAGCAGTTGGGAGTACCACAGCAGTCTGGGGTCTGGCACAGGTGCCAGGAAATGGGGATTGGAGAATTGGTGGGCTGAAGATTGTCATACTGTGTGAGACACACTCTGTGTATGGACAGAGTGCAGTCATCCCTATGGAGGGCAGCTCATAGGGACTGCCCCTCCTGCATTTTCCAGCTCTGCTGCTGCACCTTCAGTAGCTTCAAGATAATGGATCCCAGTGGCCTGGCACCTGGTTTGGGGCAACAGTTCCTCAGCTCCAGCAGATATCCACATGCCCGAACCCTTGGACATTCCCATTTACACATGTGCATCATCAATTTTGTGGTGTTCACCAGAAAGCGTCCAGGAGCCTCATCACTAACTTGTTACACTGAGATGACCATAAGTGCATTGGTGGATAGTGCCTGTGCCGAATCATGGCTGCTTTCCTCAGAGCCCCTCTCTGAGGTATCAACTGGGCTCTCCACAGGGAAACTGAGGAACAGGGTGGGGTGGGGTGAGAAATGGGTGCCAACTCCTCAGGTATCAACTAGGGTCTCCACAGGTAAGCAGGGGATGGGGAGGAGAGTACTCACCAACTCCTGAGGTATCAACTAGTGTCTTTGCAAGCCAGTAAGGGGGAGGGTCTCTCCAACTCCTGAGGACCCAGCTTCAGCTTTTTTTTAATTTATTGGCATCACAAGTAAGCTTACATTAGCATCACAATGAAGTTACTGTGAAAATCCCCTAAGTTGCCACACTCCGGACCTGTTCAGGTACTCTGAGGGAGAATTTGGCATGGCCAGTTCACCTAACCAGCACTTCTTTCAGACTGTGGGAGGAAACCAGAGTACCCACAGGAAACCCATGCAGACATGGGGAGAACGTTCAGGCTTTGCACAGTCACCCAAGTTGGGAATCAAACCCAGATACCTGATGCTGTGAGGCAATAGTGCACCCATCTGGGCTGTCACCTGCAAAATGAAACACGTATAAGTGCAAGGGAAGGGCAAGATTCTGAATAGGTTGTAGCTGACTTAAGATAGTTCATATGATTGAACGTTGTAGGCTCCTCATTTCTCCAACACACCCCGACCTGGCTGTCAGACACATTTCTCTCCCCTGACTCACCGACAGTTCCACTGTCTGTTCCTCAGAGGCAGTGAGGATGCACAGCACAGGGACTCATCCCCACTCTTCACCCATTCCCTCCAGTTATGGTTGTCTTCTTCTGCCAGGACAGAGGGGACCACTGAAAGACTGATGACCAAATTCTGCGAGTGTCGGGCGTGGAGGCAATTGGATGGGGAATGTCAGGGCCATGCCTTAGCAGGCAGGGTTATGTAGTAAGGTGCCAGAGGGGTTGGAGGAAGGCATTGGGGGCCACCTGGTGTTGGGGAATGGCTCCCCACGGACATTACAGGCATGACAGATGGGGCTAATGTAAGGAAGGGATGAACACTCACCTTTGCTGCCTGATTGAGGTCATTCATCATCTTCTGGCACTGGCTGGTCCTCTGTGCCAGTGCTTGGGCACTGACCGCCATTGTTAACCTCCATTGTCAAACTGACCCCCTGGCCCACTGGCTCTCTTGGGGAGGAGTGGGGGGAGACGGAGAGGGAGAATGTTGCCCTCCTCTCCTCTACCACATCCAGCAGCTGTCTCAGCTCCCCCTTGGAGAACCATGGGGCTGCTTTGTGGGGTGCCACCTTCCTGTTGTGATTGCCTGAGTGCATCATTAATATGGAGACTCCCCCCCCCCACCCCACTCCCTCCTGTTTATGGACATACAGCTATGGATTGTTTGGGCCAGTCATATGTTTGAAGCCTCTATTCCAGTGAGAACCATATTGGGAATTTTTCATTGTGCTCAGTGTTGAATGACTGTGTTGTGGGATGCGCTGAAAAGACCAGCGGGATTCACTGTATTTGGGTATTTAGCCTCATAATAAAAGAAATAAGAGATCAAAAACAAAACAGAAAACAAGTGATTGCAAAATTATTTTAGATTGGACACAGCAAAGACAGTGGCTCTTGACAGCAACCCACTATAGCTCTGAGGCACTGTGTCCAAAAGTAGCTTGCTACTCCGGTACAGGTAAAAAACTGGACTCTACTCAACAGTGTAAAACATTGCTACATATGCAAAACAAGACAAATGTAACTCAGCCAATTACTGCCCTATCAATTTATTTCCCACCATCAGCAAAGTGATTGAAAGGGGTCATCAACAGTCCCACCAAGTGGCACTTACACAGCAATAACCTGCTCACTGATACTCAGTTTGGGTTCTGCCTGGGTCACTAGGCACTTGAACCCATTACAGCCTTGGTCCAGACTTGAGGGGACAGTGACTGTCCTTGACATCAAGGCAGCATTTGACCAAATATGGCATCAAGGAATCCTTTGCAAAATTGAAGGCAATGGGTATCAGGAGGATAGCTCTTCACTAGTTGGAGTCATATCCAACACAAAGGGAGATGTGATCATTCACCTCAGTCCAGGACATTAGTGCAGGGGTTCCTCAGAATAGTGTCAGACATTTGACCATCTGCAGCTGCTTCATTAATAACATTACTTCCATCATGAGATTAGAAGTTGGAGTGTTCACTGATGACTGCATAATGTTCAGTACCCTTTGTGACTCCTCAGATACTGAAACAGTCCATGTCCAAAAAAAGCAAGACCCAAACAGCATTTAGGTTGGGCTGATGAGTGACAAGTAATATTTATGCCACCCAAGTGCCAGGACATGATTATCTCCGACAAGAGAGAATCAAACCACCTCCCTTGATATTCAGCAGTATTACTGTTGCTAATTCCCACATCAATTTCTGGCTTATTACCAACCAGAAATTTAACTGGTCCAGCCATATAAATACAAAGGAACGAAAGATCAAGGATTGGGAATTCTGCAGTGAATAATGCACCTTCTGACTTCCCTTGGCCAGTCAACAATCTACAAGGCACAAGTCAGGAGTGCGATGGGATACTCAACAATTCGAATGCAGCTCCAGCAACACTGAAGAAATTTGTTACCATCCAGTTCAAAGCAGTCTGCATGATTGACAAATTGTCCACTTTAAACATTCACTGCCTCTACTATCAAGGCACTATGTTGGCCATGTGTAGGATGTAATGCAGAAAATCACCAAGGCTCTTTAGACTGCATTTTTCAAACTTGCAATCTCGACCAAAAAAATCACCTTCTGTAAGTTCCCCTCAAAGCCACAGGCCACCCTGTCTGGGAACTATATCACTGTCGCTGGATCATCGACACTGAATGCCTTTGAATGAGGGATGTCCCCTCGGGAGCCCACAAGCAAACACACAAACTATTGTTTGTTAAGTTCATCATAGGGTGAGCCGCCCACACCACCCCATCCAGTACCCCCCCTCCCCCACCATCACCTCCTTTTTTGTGCAGGGTGAGCCTCCCAGCAGCAGTAGGATGGGGCACTAATCATTCACTTAAGGGCCTCAACTGGCAACAGGCTGGGAAGATCAAACATGTGCCTTCCTGCCACATCCTTAATCAGGTCGGAAGCAGGCAAGGTCTCCATCCACCACCCTCCTGCTTCATTAAATGCCACTAAACATGCAAGATTCTTCCCATGAAGTTAAAATGGTGATGTGAATGTTATACATGAGGTGAGATACAACGTCAAGATGTACCTAGATGAATGAAGATTAGTGAACAGAGATTCATGGACTACTTTAATTTCTGTAATTTATACTTTAATTTTTCATATTCTATGCGAAAGCAAATGTTCAGGTTACACTTTTAAGTTATGTTTTACCTACTTGCATTCCTCGGCAACACAAGCAAAGCAATGCTTCCTTCTATTGTCAACTTGGGCTGATGTAGTTGTAATGCTTACATCCAAATGCCTCTCTTTCTCCAAAGTTTCTTCACACTTTAATTACTTTCAGATACCGTTCTCACAAATTAATTTGCATAGTAGAATATTTAACTTCCCAATCTATTTTGCAGCCTTCTTCACTCTTTTAATAATTTACTCCCATGGATAAAAAAATTCTCTCACCTCAGACAAATGATTCCTTTGTGCAGGATTCTCAGCAATTACTTCAGCCTGGTTAACTGGCGAACTAAGATGTCTTCCAATTTGATTGACAGGCGTTGCCATTTCATTTGAATTGCTGAGGATTTCTTCTTTACTATCAGGATTGCTACAAGTTGCAGTTTGAAATAGTTGACTGTTTGGAGTCCGAGGCCTGCTTGCTTGAGCTAATGGTGTTTGAGGCCTGTTATACTGGTTGTTGGGAGACTGAGGTTGACTGTTTTGGTTACTGGAACTCCGTGGTAATTTACTTCTTTGGCTCTGAGGTGGAATTTCTTTCCCAAGGAGACTTGGTGGTGTTTGAGGTCTAGAAATCTGGCCCAGTAATGTCTGCGACAGATTTCCGTGGTAATTTGACATACTTAATTTAGTCCGAATATTCGAACTCCACTTCATTTCAGAATCAGTCGTTAGTGCTTTTGTACCAAGCTCCTTGTCAAGTTCTGCAAAAGGAACAGTTTTATTTTCTTTAGTCATAGCACCTGCCAACAGTAAAATAAATAATTCAAGAACATTTTTTCCAATTCAAGTTTACATAAAAATCTTTCTAATGAAAATTGGATACAGTGAGAGATGAACAGAGGGAGTCAGACAGAAAAACATCACAGGAAGAACAGAACATATAAGAAAATGCTACCTGAATAATTCCATGCGAGATTTGGTGTTCCAAAAAAAAAAGGCTTGTTCAGGAACTACAGAAACCGTTGGTATTTTAAGATGTATTTCGTTGGGACATTTTTATTTGGTAATTATATATACTTGGAAAAATATGTGAAATTGGTAAATATGACAGAAATTGGTAAATGCTGCCTGCATGGACATATTAATGTTTGTCAATTGAAAAACAGATTTACATGGCAACAAAAGGTAGCAATATCAGACTCCATTTCCAAATCATTGAAAAGACCTGCCACTTCCATGATTCTGTCTTCTTGATAAAGTAAGAATGGAGATGAGTCTCACATCTGTGTTGGGTAAGTTGTTGGAAAGTATTTTGAGAGACAGGATCTGCAGGCATTTAGAGATACAAAGACTGATTAATCAGAATGGCTTTGTGAGTGGAAAATCATGTCTCACAAATTTGATTAAGTGTTTTGAACGGGTAACCAAGAAAGTAGATGAGGGCAGTTGATGTTGTCTACATTGACTTTAATAAGACCTTTGACAAGTACCTCATGGTAGGTTGTTTCATAAGGTTAAATCTCATAGGATCCAGGTGAGGTAGCTAAATGGATACAAAATTGACTTGATGACAGAAGCCAGAGGGTAGTTGTAGAGGGTTGTTTTTCAAACTGGAGGCCTGTGCCCAGCGATGTGCCTCAGGGATCAGTGCTGGATCTATATTATTTGTCTTTTATATTAATGATTTGAATGAAAATATAGGAGACATGGTTAGTAAGTTGCAGATGACACCAAGATTGATGGCATAGTGGACAGTGAAGAAAGTTATCTCCGATTGCAATGGGATCTTAATCAATTGGGTCAGTGGGATGACACATGGCAGATGGGGTTTAATTTAAATAAATGTAAGGTGATGCATTTTGGTAGACTGAATCGGAGGGGGGGGGGGGGCTTACCCAGTCAATGGTAGGACATTGGGGAGAGTTACAGAGCAAAGAGATTTAGGGGTATAGGTTCATAGCTCCTTGAAAGTGGAATCAGAGGTGGACAGAGTGGTGAAGAAGGCATTCAGCATGCTCGGATTCATTGATTAGAACACTGAATACAAGAATTGGGTTGTCTTATTGAAGTTGTACAAGACATTGATAAGGCCACACTTGGGACACAGTTCTGGTCACCCTATTATAGAAGGGATATTATTAAACAAGAAAGAGTGCAGAAAAGATTTACTAGGATGCTATTGGGACTTGATGGTTTGAGTTATAAGAGAGGCTGGATAGACTGGGACATTTTCTCTGGCATGTAGAAGGCTGACAGCTGATCTTATAGAGATAATGAGAGGCACAGTCAATATTTTTTCCCAATGGTAGGGGAGTCTAAATCTAGAGGGCATTGGTTTAAGATGAGAGGGGAGAGATACACAAGTGTCCAGAGGGACAATTTTTTTTTTACACAGAGAGTGGTGAGTATCTGGAACAAGCTACCAGATGTGGTAGTAATAGAGGCGGGTACAATTTCGTCTTTTAAAAAACATTTAGACTGTTACCTTGGTAAGATGGGTATAGAGAGATAGGGCTCAAATGCAGGCAATTGGGATTAGCTTAAAAAAAAGCAGCATGGAAGGGCATGTTTGTATGCTGTAAACCTTTATGATTTTCAGCATATGTTATTCAATCAAATTAAAAACATTTAATTGAAATATCTGGATTAATAAATACATCTATGCTGGTAAGATTTGTCAATATGTATAGTTTATACCAAAGAATGCAAAAGATGAAAGGATATTAAAATTAATTGTGATTTATCCAATTTGAAAAGGGCTCTCAATACTGGAATTCCTGTGTAATTCCCTGTGGAATGCAAGGTGGCATAGTGGTTAGCACTGCTGCCTCACAGTGCCAAGGACTTGGATTCAAAGAAAATTACAGCACACAAACAGGCACTTTGGCCTCCAAGCATACACTGACCACGCTGCCCAACTTAACTAAAACCCGCTATCCTTCTGAGGACCATATTCCCATATATTCATGTATTTGTCTAGATGCTCCTTAGAAGTCACTATTGTATCTGCTTCCTCCACCTTCCCCGGCAGCGAGTTCCAGGCACCCACGACCCTCTATGTAAAAACTCACCTCGTACATCTCTTTCAAATCTCTCCTCTTGCACCTTAAATCTATGTTCCTTAGTAATTGACTCTTCTACCCTGGGAGAAAGCTTCCAACTATCCACTCTGGCTATACCCTTCATAACCTTATATACTTCTATTAGGTCACTCCTCAATCTCCATCATTCCAATGAGAACAAACCATGTTTCTCCAACCTCTCCTCATAGCTAATGCCCTCCATACCAGACAACATTCTGTTAAATCTTTTCTGTACCCTCTGAAAAGCCTCCACATCTTTCTGGTAGTGTGGTGACCAGAGTTGAACACCATAGTCCAACTGTGGCCTAAATAAAGTTATATAAAGCTGCAACATGACTTGCCAATGTTTAAACTCAGTGCTCTGGCCAATGAAGGAAAGCATACTGTATGCCTTCTTGGCTATCTTCACCAACTGTGTTGCCACTTTGTAACTTGTGTACCTGTACACCCAGATCCCTCTACCTATCAATATTTTCTGCCATTTACTGTATATTTCCTATCTGTATTAAACCTTTCAAAATCATTACCTCAAATTTGTTCAAGTTAAATTCCATCTACCATCTCTCCACCCAAGTCTCCAACTGATCTATATCCTGCTGTATTCCCTGATGGTCCTCATTGCTCTCCACAAATCCACCAACCTTTTGTTGTCCACAAACTTACAAATCATTCCAGTTAATTTTCCTCCAAATCACTTCTATTCCTTACAAACAGCAAAGGTCCCAGCACAGATGTGTGAGAAATGCCACTTGTCACAGTTCTCCATTCAGAAATGCACCTTTCCATTACTACTCTCTGTCTTCTATGACTGAACTAGTTCTGTATCCACCTTGCCAGCTCAGCTGTGACCCCATGTAACTTTACCTTCTGCAATCTGCCATGAGGGACTTTGTCAAAGACTTTACTGAAGTCCATGTAGACAAAATCCACTACCCTAGCTCAAAAATCATCTTTGTCAATTTCGGCCTTGGGTCACTCTCTATGTGGAGTTTGCATGTTGTCTGCATTGGTTTCCTCTGGATATAGTAAGAAGCCTACAACACCAGATATATCCCAATCCAATGCCGACATCTCTACATCATTCCTCTGGATACTCCAGTTTCTTCCCACAATCTAAAGATGCGTGGATTAGCTGGATTGGCTATGTTAAATTGCCCTTTAGTGTCATGGGATTAGCAGGATAAATAAGTTTGGTTATGGGGATAGGACCTGATGGGATTGTTGTCAGTGTAGATTTGATGGGTCAAATGGCCTCCTTCTGCATTGTAGAGATTCTATATAATTTAGAAGCTGATGGTTGAGCTTGATGGAATTCTGTTTTAGTATGAGATAAATGCTCACAAACTACCTCATGAATCATTTTGTGTCTGCTGCATTTCCTTTAGTTTGTTTTATTGGTTAGCTCTGCTATATCTAGCTTGCAGTAAGAATTTAGCAACACCAATTTATAATCCAACCGATTTATCATATCTAGCTTGCAACATTTATAGAAAGTGTTTCCACTTTAACATTTATATTAAGTGTTTAATAAAAGAGAATTAATGCACATCTAGGAATTGGGATATTTTATCTTAGAGCAATATCATAGCGTTATCATATTGTGATTTTTTTTATTCTTTCAAGGGATTGGTCACCACTGGCTGGGCCAGCCAGTTTTTCATCCCTCATTGCCCTGGAGCAGGTGGTGATGAATCACCTTCTTGAACTGTTGTAGCTCATGTGGTGTAGGTACACTCACTGTTGTTAGGGAGAGAATTCCAGGATTTTGACACAGCTACAGTGAACATAGAACATAGAACATTACAGCGCAGAACAGGCCCTTCGGCCTTCGATGTTGCGCCGATCAATTAAGAAAAAGCAATGACCCTCTAACCTAAACCATTCCTTTTTCATCCATAAACTTATCTACTAACCTCTTAAACACCCCCAAACTTGGAGCATCTACAACTGCAGCAGGCAGGGCATTCCATACCCTTACCTCCCTCTGGGTAAAGAACCTACCTCTGATATCCGTCCCATAACTACCACCCCTTAGTAAGGAATAGTAATATAGTAAGGAAGGAATAGTAATATAGTTCTAAATCAGGATGGTGTATGGCTTGGAAGCAACTTGCAAGTGGTGATATTCTCATGTATCTGTTGACCATGTCCCTCTAGGTAGTAAAGATCACAGGTTTGGAAAGTGCTTTTGAAGAGACTTGAAGTGTTACTATAACGTATCTTGCATATTCTGCATACTTTTGCCACTGTGCATCAGTGGTAAAGGGAGTGAACACTTAACATGGTGGATGGAATCCCAATCAAGCGAACTGTGTTGTCCTGAATGTTGCCAAGCTTGAGTGTTATTGGAGCTGCACTCATCCGGGCAAGTGGAGATTATTCCATTGCACTCCTGGTTTGTGCCTTGTAAATGATAGACATATTTTTGAGAAACAGAGGGTGAATTATTCACTGCAGAATTCCCAGCATTTTACCTGCATTTGTAGCTACATTTTCTATCCTAAATTTGAACAAGCCCTAAAAATGCACAAATTCTCCACCCAGATGACTGGTCCAGTTTGGTTTCTGGTCAATGGTAACCCCACCCCAATGTTGATAGTGTGGAATTCAGCAATGATAATGCTAAAAGATTAGATTCTCTCCCATTGGAAATGGCCATGGGTAGTAGTTACATGGCATGCCAGATTCTTGCCACTTATCAACCCAAGTCCGAATGTTGTCTAGATCTTTCTGCATATGGATATGGACTGCTTCAAGCCTGAGGATCACTGGTGGTACTGAGCATTCTCATTCTGACCTGATTACAAGGGAAGACCATTGTTGAAGCAGCTGAAGAGGTTAGGTCTCTTTGTATAGAGTCACAGAGGTTTACAGCATGGAAACAGGCCAACTTGTCCATGCCACCCTTTTTTTTTTAAAACCCCTAAGTTAATCCCAATCGCCTGCATTTGGTCCATATCCCTCTATACCCATTGTACCTATGTAACTATCTAAATGCTTTTTAAAAGATAAAATTATACCTGCTTCAACTATCATCTCTGGTAGCTTGTTCCAGCCACTCACAACCCTTTGTGTGAAAAATTGTCCCACTGGACACTTTTGTACCTCTCCTCTCTTAAATCTATCCTTCTAGTTTTCAACTCTTCTACCTTTGGAAAAAGATATTCACTATCTAGCTGATCTGTGCCCCTCATTATTTTATAGATCTCTATCAGATCACCCCTCAGCCTACTACTCTCGAGAGAAAAAAGTCCCAGTCTATCCAGCCTCTCCTTATAACTCAATCCATCAAGTCCTGGTAGCATCCTGGTAAATCTTTTCTGTACGCTTTCTAGTTTAATAATATTCTCTCTATAATAGGGTGACTAGAATTGCACTCAGTATTCCAAGTGTGACTTCAACAGGGCATCCCGATTTCTGTATTCAATATTCTGACCGATGAAACCAAGCATGACGAATGCCTTCTTCGCCACTCTGTCTACCTGTGATTCCACTTTCAAGGAGCTATGAACATGTACCCCTCAATATCTTCATTCTGTAATTCTTCTCAGTGCCCTACCATTAACTGAGTAAGCCCTGCCCTGGATCAGTCTACCAAAATGCATCACCTTGCATTTGTTTAAATTAAACTTCATCTGCCATTCATTAGCCCATTGGCCCAATTGATCAAGATCCTGATGCAATCGGAGATAACTTTCTTCACTATCCACTATGCCACCAATCTTGCTGTCATCCACAAACTTATTAACCATGCCTCCTATATTCTCATCCAAATCATTAATATAAATGACAAACAACAGTGGACCCAGCACTGGTCACAGGCCTCTAGTTTGAAAAGCAACCGTCTACAACCACTCTCTGCTTCTATCAAAAATGCAATTTTGTATCCATTTAAATATTTTATCCTGGATCCCGTGAGATTTAACCTTATGCAGCAACCTATCATATAGATTTCTGTGTTGACATCTATATGTCAACTGGACAGTTTTGCTCCCTCCTTTCAAGACCAATGTCTGGCAAGAGTTTACTAATGGCACCCAGCATTAGATTCGCTGAAAGATGACTTTGAAGCAAAGCGATGGGCAGGGGAAAAGCTGATCTTAGGTCCTTGTCCTTGTGGGATCAAACAAATGATTCACACGAGTTAAGCTACCAGTCTCTAGAAATAAATAAACTGGAGCTTGTAAGAGAAAGATGCTGACTTCTCCAGGTGGAACATCACTTGGGAAAAAAGGAAAAGAGGAAGAGCTTCTTAACACTTTGACTGGAGAACCAGTTGCTGTGGCCACTAGCTACAGGATCAACACTTGAGTCCACAACATCCTTCCATTTGTCTTCTGGGTCCAATAATCCATCCTTGCTCTGTCACAGGTCATACAATTTTTCTATTTCTTTATCTTCTGCATAATTTTTTAACTGTAACTTCTTAACAAACTATTTCAAAATCACTTATGAGCTTAACTTCCTTTTTGGGTAATCTGCAACTCCCAAACTGAAACCTTACTGCCATCCTAAAAACATTAATATATTAAACTCAACGTGTTTGTGTTCTTCCGGGCAGGGTCAGTAGCAGCTGCACTGCATTACTGGTGATGGTGGAGGAGTCTAAGAATGGAAAGAATCCATTTTTTTTGTTTAATAATCTGGAATTTATCAAGCTCATTTTTCATAATTATTTAAGTACTCACAGGTGAAAATTAATAAAATCTATTTTTAAAAAACTAAACAGAGGAGGAATTCATACATACCAGTAAGATACTTCTCCACCGCTAACAGTTCCTTTGAGGCTGTGAAATCTTTTGTCTGTTTCTGATTCAACGACCCTCCACTTTGGCTAGACAACATGCAGGATTCCCAGAATGGTTGGCGCTATATATACAGAAAATAGGGAGTCCATCTGTGAGCTTTATTTGATGATATAAATTATTGAAATAAATAATGTATTGAAAAAATCAAAAAGGGTAGAAGAATAGAATACAAGGTGTAAAATTCTGGCTTCAACTGTACAAAGTCTCGTTCGCCCACACCTGGAGCACTGTGAACAATCTGAGCATTGCACCTTAGGAAGGACATATTGGACTTGGATAGAATGCAGTGTAGATTTCAACAAATGATAGCTAGACTCCACAGCTTAAACTATGAGGAGAGATTAAACAAACTGGAATTTACTAAGGATGGTTTGATGAACTTTTCAAGATATTAATGGAACAGATGTGATAAGATTAGGAGAAACTATTTCCCCTAACTGGGGCGATTGGGACTATAGGATATAGTCAAACAATCAGAGCTAGCTCTTTTCAGATGAAAATTAGGAAGCACTTCTTCATGCAAAAAGCAATTATTAATATTAAAACTGATATTGATAGATGTTTGTTATCTAAAGATATTAAGGGATATGAGTAAAGATCACAGATCAACCATGATCTCAATCATAGTACAGAACAGGACTGAGATGAAATGGTCTATTTTTATTTCTGTGTTCTCCTCCTCTATTGGGGGGAACTGATTTATATTGGAGCAAATTCCATCTATGAAAGCCATTCTTTCATACTTTATCCATACATGAACCTAAACAGAAAGGTTCTGAAATCCCAAAGAGGTCTAACTAGTCTTGCTCTGTAATTGAGTTGGGGGACTTTGTGGAACCCTTGGAGAAATGGAATAATGGGAAGCTATTAACATCAAGTAAGGAAGTTAAAGGTAGTATCAAATTTAAAGATAGAGTGTGCAGTGCTGCAAAAATTAGTGGTAAACCAAAAGATTAGTTATGTTTTAACCAGCAAAGGATGACTCAAAAAAGATAGAAATTGGAATTTGAGCAAAAACTAGCAAGATAGATAAAAACAGGCAATAAAAGCTTCTACAGACATATTCACAGGAAAATAGTATCTAAAGTGAGGATTTGTCCTTTAGAGGGTGAAACTGAATAATTAACAATGAAACTGAGAAAAATAGCAGAGGCTTTGGAAAGGTATTTTCTATCCAGCTTTACAGTACAAGACTTTGACGGTCATTTATGGATCCACTTCATGGGAGTATATGGGGAATTAGATCGGGCTAGACTGAATGAAGTTGATTCATCCAAATAGACTAGGACATTAGTCTCAAACACCACACAGGAAGGCAAGAAAGCCTGTGCTTATTTTGACCCTGCAGAGATCACACACAATGAAACATGGATTCTCTGACATTTAGCTCAAGTCTGGGAACAGAAAGTTCAGGGAGCCCCAATGTCATGGTCAGAAATGGAGATGAGAATGCTTCCATGAGAGGTAGCCAGAGTCCAGTATGGAAAAACAAGGGTAGAGGGGATCACCAATACAAGAGAGGTACAGCTCCAATTACACAGCAGCCCCGGGGAGAGGGACGTGTTTTAATTGCGGGCAGTCAGGACACTTTGCCCAAGATTATAGGAGACCCCCTGCCACCATATATACAGTCCCCGAGACTACCAGGCCGACCGGCTCCACCACTTAGGGGAGCTCATAGGTACAAGAGAGAACATCACATACCATCGATGGGAGGTCCCATGTATACCATAAGCACAAGCCCATCACCATATCCAACTGTCCTTACTTATGGAACTCTAGATTGACAGTGCCCGGTGCTCCCCCCTCCACCCAACCTGGGTCTGTAGCGCTAGGCAGAATAGCATAGGGAGACCCCTAGTTAACAGTGAGGTAAGAGGCCACCTCATAGAATTTCTTTGGGATACCAGACACTCCTGAACTACCCTGAATGTATCAAAATTGAAAACAGACATCCCATGGCCAACTACGGGCACAATTACACTCAGTGGATTCACAGGACATAAGTAGGAGGGACACATTACAGCCCCTGAACAGGTCCACCTAGGTAACATGGTCTGTTGACCTTCTCCCAAGTGCTGAACACATCTTGGGGTCCGATTATATGAATAAATGTAATCTTTCGTTTGATCCAGCTAATCGATGCATTTTGCAGATGGCTATGATTAGCAGAGCGCCATCAATCATTCCATTTGGGACATATACTAACAGGGTTAGCACAATAGGGAAATTCTAGTTTGATTCCTTAACAATTAGCAGTGATCCACCATCAGGGAGGTGTTTCAAAGAAACAATAGGGGTGTTTGCAAGGCATAAACATGATTGTGGCCAGATCCTGGGGAGGTGTTAATTGAAGGGCCGGATCTGAAATCACAGAGACAATATGGTTTCCCCAGACAGACAGAGGGGGAGGTGACCTAAGTAACTGATAGTCTATTATAGCAAGGGGTATTGAGACGAGCTGCATCCACAAATAATGCGCCCATATGGCCCATGAAGAAGTTAGATGGATCATTGAGGTTAACGGTCGATTATAAGGGTTATCCCTCATGGCCCCTACAATAGCCACAAGCCCCATCACCATGATGAGATAGGGAGCCCAGGCAAAGTTTTTCACGGTACTAGATATTGGTAATGGCTTCTGGTCCATTCCTTTAAATTGGTCTCGCCAGTAGAAGTTTGCCTTTATCTTCCAAGGACAGCACTACATTTGGGCTTGTCGGCCACAGGGCTTCCATAATTCCCCATCCATCTTTCACAGGCAACTGGCTATCAGACTAGAAAAGTTTTCCCAACCCGAGCACTCGGTCCAATACGTAGATGATTTATTGTTACAGACTAAGACCAAAGAGGAGCATATATGAATTATTCACACTGCTCCGCTCATTAAGTTGCAAAGTCAACCCAAAACAAACCCAAATTCTGCAATTCAAGGTGATATACCTATACACAATGATTATCCATGGAAAGAAGGAGATTAAACAGAAAAAGATGATTCCATAGTGCACCTTCCACTGCTTGAGGTGTGAGTGCCCTCTGATTTTTCCTAGGTTTAGTAGGTAGTGTCAGAACCATATAGATGGTTCCCCACTTTACGAATTGCTAAAGAAAAGTGCAACCTGGAAGTGGACTGTGCAGCACACAGCTGCAGTAACCAATTTAAAGCACGCACTTGCCACAGCACCAGCCTTACTAGTCCCTGACCCAGATCCACCATACGCCTTAGAAGTTGCAGCCACTGACCACACACTATTAGCAGTATTATTACAAGAAAGACATGCTAGACCAAGCCCAGTAGTCTATGCCTCACAAGTATTGGACTCTGTTGAACAAGGCTTCTCCGGGCATTAATGACACTTGCTTGCAGTATTTTGGGCCATGCAGCATTTTGCCTATATCACTGGACTGAACTCAATAATCATCCTCACTGAACACATCCCAATCCAGCTCCTGCTGGACGGCACCTTAAAGATAGCTCAGTAAGTCGGGTCTGTGCTGTCCGTCGGACACTATTACTGCAGGGTAGGGACATCACTGTAAAGCGGACTAAACTGCCCACGTTCCTGGCAGATAATTTAAATTACGGGAGAGATCTATGAGTGTCAGGCTATAGCTACAAAGGACCCCACAGGGTCCGTTTATCCCCAAACACCAGGAGAGTCGATCAGGGTCAAAACTGACAGCCATCCAACGGACAAACTCAGCAATGAGAATTTATATAGACGGTTCATCCACCATAGAGGATGGGACCATAATCGCAGGATGTGGCATATATGTAAAAAATCAACAGGACAGCCTCAAACAGAACTCGCTCTCAAACTACCCAGCCATTTGAGTGCTCAAGCTGCCTAACTAGCAGCAATTGCATACATAGTGAGTCACCCAGACCTATTTCCAACCCCTGCCAACATACACACTGATAGTATGTATGTGTGAAACAGCCTGACTGTGTTCCTACCGTTATGGGAAGCCAAGGCTTTGTATCTGTAGACGGAAAGTCCCTACCATCAACCCCCCTATTAGAATACATTCTACAGGCCATCGAAAGGCGTACATATGGAATTATTATGATTACAAGCCACCACAGGATCTCCCCACCTCGTAATTATAAGGCTGGTGCACTAGCCAACCAATTTATTTGATAGTAAATCCGCGAGCTTTCGACACTATGTTGTGCCTTCGTCAGGCAAATGCAGTGTTCTGATCTGCAGAGGCACTCATATCCACACAGACAGTTACAGACAGACAGTTGGTAACTGTCTGTGTGGATATGAGTGCCTCTGCAGATCAGAACACTGCATTTGCCTGACGAAGGCACAACATAGTGTCGAAAGCTCGCGGATTTACTATCAAATAAATTGGTTGGATTTAAAATTGGTGTTGCAAAACTTTACTGAGTTTACCCCAGTCCAACGCCGGCATCTCTACATCAGCACTAGCCAAAGCCAGTGCTAATGCGGGATAGTTTTGGCAGTCACCTGTAGGAGAGTGAGTAAATGCTGTGAGCATTTGCCAAACTAATATAGCTGACCTGGTCCAGGCGCAGCACATGGACAGTTCCCTAATACAAATTTTAAATGAGTTTATTCAGCCCCATATGAGAAATGGAAGGATAAAATACAGATTCAGGATGGTTTGATATTAAAGACAGGCACATACATAGTCCCAACCTAAGCCAGAAATCAGCTCATCTACCAGTACCATGACAAGTATGGCCAGTAGGGCATAGAGACAATAATTGAGCGATTAAAAAAATTATATTAGTGATCCGAATGGCACAATGATGTTGCCGATTATATCGATGATTGTTTAATTTATGCTCAGAATAACCCCAATAGGTATGCCAGAAAAGCGGAGCTAAGACACAGTAGAAGGTCCCTGGACAAATCTCCAAATTGATTATATTGGCCCACTGCTGCTATGTAGGAATGCATTTAAATACGTTCTGGTAATAATGGACACTTTCACCAAATGGATTGAGGCATTCCCCACTAGATCCAACAGAGCTAAGGCTACCACAAAGTATTCGCCCAGCAGATGTTTACACAATGGGGTCTTCCCCGTGGCATAGAGCTCAACTAAGGGACACATTTCACCGGGCGGGTGTTGCAGAATGCTTTGGCTATGTTTGGCATCAAGCAGAAATTGCATATCACCTACCATCCATAATCCAGCATGAACTAAACATTAAAAGGGATCATTGGAAAGACAGTGCAGCAGAAAAAACAACATGGGATACAGTGCTTCCCTTTGCCCTTGTGATGGTACATAACACTGTTTCCAGTCTTACTAGATTCACCCACCACACATTAATGACTGGCTGATCTGTGAGGGAGCTGAATATTTATTGGTGTTTGACTTCGCTGGGCCTGCTATCACAGCACTCATCCAGGAGAAAGCCATCCAGCAGCTATCTGAAAACATTAAAGCAGCCCAGTTAGCCACAGCTGTGCAATTAGGAGTTAAAAAGAAACAGAGCAAGGCATATTTCGATAAAAGGGTGCACCCAGTAAAATATACAGCTGGCCAGCAGG
The DNA here is from genome assembly GCA_024679065.1 of Sphyrna mokarran. Lineage (NCBI taxonomy): Eukaryota > Metazoa > Chordata > Chondrichthyes > Carcharhiniformes > Carcharhinidae > Sphyrna > Sphyrna mokarran. Next base: position 71,119,515 of record JAGIQG010000007.1, on the reverse strand, counting down.
TGATGACACCAAAGTCGGAGGAGTGGTAGATAGTGAAGAGGGGTGTTGTAGTTTGCAGAGAGACTTGGACAAGTTGCAGAGCTGGGCCGAGAGGTGGCAAATGGAGTTTAATGCGGAAAAGTGTGAGGTAATTCACTTTGGCAGGAATAACAAATGTGTAGAGTATAGGGCTAATGGTAGGACTCTTAATAGTGTTGAAGAACAGAGGATCTTGGTGTATATGTGCATAGATCCCTGAAAGTTGGCAATCAAGTCGATAAGGTTGTTAAGAAGGCATATGGAGTCTTAGCTTTTATTGGTAGGGGGATTGAATTTCGGAGCCGCAACGTCATGTTGCAACTGTACAAAACTCTAGTGCGGCCGCACTTGGAGTATTGTGTACAGTTCTGGTCCCCGCATTATAAGAAAGATGTGGAGGCATTGGAGAGGGTACAGAGGAGGTTTACCAGGATGTTGCCTGGTATGGAGGGCAGGTCTTATGAAGAGAGGCTGAGGGATTTGAGGTTGTTTTCGTTAGAAAGAAGGCGGCTAAGAGGAGACCTTATTGAAACATATAAGATGATTAGAGGTTTAGATAGGGTGGACAGTGATAGCCTTTTTCCTAGGATGGAGAAAACTAGCACGAGGGGACATAGCTTTAAATTAAGGGGTGGTAGTTATAGGACGGATGTCAGAGGTAGGTTCTTTACCCAGAGGGTGGTAAGGTTATGGAATGCCCTGCCTGCAGCAGTTGTAGATGCGCCAAGTTTGGTGGCGTTTAAGAGGTTAGTAGATAAGTTTATGGATGAAAAGAGAATGGTTTAGGTTAGAGGGTCATTGCTTTTTGTTAATTGGTCAGCGCAACATCGAAGGCCGAAGGGCCTGTTCTGCGCTGTAATGTTCTATGTTCTATGTTCAGACTTCACAGGAGACTTGCACACCTTAGAGGACTGGTGTGACTCACCAGATATCGACCTTCGCAGCATTAATGGATTCTCCCATAAACATAAGCCTAATCAGCTCAGACCCACCAGTGAGGACCTGACTAAACGACACCGTGTTATTTTGATGGGGACACCCAATGCTGCATTCCCCACATGGAAAAAGGACCAGACACATGGATTAATTAGATAGGAACACAAGGATAAAGACCGCTGAATCCTGATTCAAATGTAGACCCCACAGTGCAGTCCAACGAACTGACACCGGTATGGAAACCAGGTGAGGAGATAATGACCGAGTGCCATGAGACAAATGATTCAGAAGATGAATCTCAGTTGGGCAATTGGTTAACAAAAATGCTGAATAAAGGAATCTAAGGTGCTCCAGATGATGACATTCAGCCTGCAGTACAGACCAATGCAAGATACAAGAATCTCTGATGAAGTAGTATAGAACTACAATCAGTTCTATACTGCTAGTGTGATTAACCAGGCTACTCTTATAACCCGATGCTAACATTTCCACCAGTTTTCTCTAGTTAAGACCACACTGAGTAAATTATGCATATCTTTGAGGCAGCTATGCTACATTTTAAAATCTTTGAGGCTGATATGCTAAATTTTAAAATCTTCAAGGCCACTAAGCTATTCTCAACAGGAAATGAAATAAACCAAACTCTTACAATGCAAAAGCCTGGTACAATATGCAGCAGCTCTGCATTCCAAGTGACACTGAGAATTTTATTTCCAGTGTTCTGATGGTAGAAAGGCCATCTCTTTACCCATAAGGTTAAAGGGACATATTTTCAACTCTTACAGGCACTTGTGCTACATTTTATGTGCAGCCCGCTTTCAAACTCCAACACAAACACCTCTTCAAGTCCTTACAGACCGATTGCAGTGCTGTTTGAATCCCTATAGTTAATGGTGACTGCTAGATTAAAACCGGTTGCCTTGATTTTGCTGACCAGTTAAATAAGCCCTTTTCTGACAATCCCACGACTCATCTATTCATCGATGTGAACAAAATATTTCTCCGTAGTGCTCCACAATTAGAATTTTAAAAATTACAACATACAAGTGACCTCCAGATACCCGGGTCCTCCTGACTGCACCAGTGTTCAAATAAAAGGGGTGAAGCACAGACACTTTAAGTATACGAATACACATCAAACATTAGATGCGGTAACAGCAGAAATTACATTGATTTTTTTCAGGACAGTGACGGATGACGACAGAGATGCAACCTGTGATCTATCCCATCGGACACATCATCGGAATAAGCACACAGGATGTTCCAAGCAAGGTGAACTTGTGGTATCCAGGTTACTTATGGTTTGCCCCACCTGGCACAGGGAATGTGAGGATTGTGTGTTATGGGTGCACCCTGAGAAGAGTGTAATGTTTGGGTGAAACAACGAGCAACTGGTATACAGAAAACTAAATGGCAGCTCAACTGAACGCTGAGTGTCACCATAGAAAGGGATTGGTGGGGATTTTCAAATAATGGGTGTTCTGAAATTGGATGTCTGGCTAACAGCCCAGAAAAAGTATTAGAGCTTGGGCAGTGGTGCTCCTGGATACTCAGAGGGAACATTGCACGTTATGCTGGGCCAAAGCCAACCCCAGACCCATCCCACTCAATTTGTCTTGAAGCCACCCCCGAACTACAGAATGGATTGATACTAAAACACACAGGAAAAACCTTGTATGACAACATCCACCATGAATTGGCACCTCTGGTGGAGGATATAGCTGAGACCCAACTGCCAGAGTGATGCTCTCCCCAACTGAAGGGATTATACTTCCACTTAACTTGCAGACTGTTAGGAAGGTAGGAATGGATGAAAGACAGGAAAGATCCAGGATGGATTTAGTCAATGACATGGCTACAGCACATGTGGCAGGATAGCAATCATCAATGCCCTTGATTTAGCTGATGTGGACAATAAACTCAGAGTTCTGACCCAATACTAAGTTCCATCAATGAGGACAATCAGCAAGATGCTGAAGGGGAACTGATTGGGAACACAGCCAGCAGCCACATGGTAGCTGTATTAGAAGGACACACCAAGACAAACAAATTATCAGGAAAAAGTAGAGGATAATGATTGACAACAGAATCAGACTTTATGTAGTATATATGAAAGTGGATGATAGAACAGCTAAGGGAAAACCTAGAGCAGGTACGCTGTGAACAGGTTCCATCTTGGATCAGTGATGAACAGATGGAACACTTATTTACGGGTAAGGAATACCCTAAGCTGCCAGATGCGATAGTTGACCAAAGTCTGGTTCAATGTCGTCTGCAAAGAGATTCCAGGGAAAGCCCTGGGAATGATATTAGGGCTCCCCATAATCACTGATGACCAGATCGGACTAAAGATCTTTGTAGTGGAAAATATAGGGATTATCCATGAGGATACCTGGATAGGGCACGACAGTACTCTACTATACGCAGTGGAGAAAGAGGGGAGGCTCAAAGGCACTACTCTGGACAGATGTCAGCAAACGGATGAAATAATCACATTCCCCAACCCAATTTTACTTGTATGAGAATGCACCATGTGACTTCAGAGCAAACACGAGCCTAAATTGCTCAGTAGAAACCTGTAGCCTGGACAGACACATAACTTGTGTAGCTTATAAGGGAGCAGGGAGAAACCGAGTCACCACCTCCCTGAAACAATATCAGTGTGGCGCAACACATTGAACATTACTAACACTACATTCTGCATCAAACCAGACATACCAGCCAGGGTGGGCTTCATTTAACTGACAGACATTCATAAGAGGGAGAGGATAGATTTGGACATCACTGACGAGCTCCAATAGATTCTATGAGAGTACCATGAGAAATATGACACAAGCCTAAAACTCCTGCCAGAGGAATTGAACCTGATATGGGCAAAATTGGCTATAGCCAACAGAACCTTCACCAAAATAGTACAACAGACCCACGTGATGAAAAGGAGGATTAAAAAAATTAAAGTCACCTCTTGGTGGGATGACCTTTGAAACTGGGGCTCAAATGTACAAATCCACCCATTTGTTCACATAATGTTACACCTGGCGGTAGTGTTGATTTTGTTCATCCTGTATACCTAATCATCCTCACAGTCCAATTCAGCCAAAGGGAGAAAAGGATTACCTGGAGGCAGAACATAGGGTCACCCTTGAACCATGGTCCCCTCTAATTCAGCACAGCTATGTTTACAGGGAGCCTGCCATTTTGCGATTTGTAATAATGAGCTGTTGGACGTTCTACTATTAAAATGTACCTTAGATCTGAGAATACTTTATTCTAATGTTTGTTTGAATGTTGGTTATAATTAGCTTATTGTAATAATGGTGTTTGAAATATCTGATAGTCTGTATTTGTGGTAACTACTAGTTTATTGTAATAATGGGGTTCAGAATATGTGATCGTTCGTATTTGCAGAGCGTTGTTGTCTGTAGCTTCTGGAATATGTTGAAGGAATGTTTTATTACTGCACATGCCAATGCCTGGGCCTTGCTTGACTGTTGAGTGACTGGGGAATTCCAGACAGATACTGCTCCTGAGTTTGTGTCCATCATACTTTGCATTCAGGTTCAAAGGGAGGATTATGGCCAAAGGGGCCATCTAAAATGGCGATGTGTAAAGCACTCTGGGACAACTGGGCAAGAATTAAAACGACAGGTTACAGCCTAAAATACAGAGATGAACAGGTTACAACCCAGATGGATGAATACACAGGATATGGGTCATCTCCAGAAGAAAAGAGATCTTCTGGTCAAAATGGGTTGTTTACCAGACACAAGTGCATCATAACCCCTTATTTGGGAGGGAGGTGTGAACCTTACATGCCGTCAACACTTCCAGACTTGGCCGTTGGGACAAACCCAGAGACTGGTGTGGCAGCACCCGATTGGATCTTTTCGATCAGAATGATCAAGTCCTGATCGATTGATAGGCAATGGCCAAAAGGAGCGCAAAACCCAAAGGGATATAAAAGGCTCTGCATAACCAAGAATCTCTCTTTATCTCTGACCCCACGAACGAGCTACAACACTAGTGACCGTCACCAGTGACAACCAGCACAAGGAGAGCCACCCACAGCTAAGAAGAAGGAAGACCAGAGCCAGAATGCCAGACCAGACCAAAGGACCAGACTACACAAAGGACAACAGAGACCAACGCACAGATAAAGGCCAATATCGGCTTGGGTACTTCAAGTTAAGTCGAGATCTTGTATTGGATGTGGACTCTAGTATTTTCTGTAAAGATAACTTATTGTTGGTTGGATGGATAATTATTGATTGTGTGTCTTAAATAAATATTGGTTGCACTAACAAGACATCTACTGACAATTATTTGTCCACTGTATAAGGATTAAAACAGGCTGTGCAGCAGGTACAACAATAGGTTAGAGAGTGGCTAAAAAACTGAGCAGATGAGGTATAATGAAAGAAAACATGAAATTGTTCACTTGCCAAGAAAAATAGAAAGGCAGAATAAATTATTTGGAATTAAAAGATGACCATGAAACCATTGCTGATGGTCATAACAAACACTCTGGTTCACTAATACGCTTTAGGGAAGGAAATCTTTATCCAGTCTGGCCTACATATGACTTCAGATCCGCAGCATTATGGTTGATTCTTAAATGCCTTCTGAAAAAAATGAGGCACTCAGTTCAGGGGACAATTAGAGATGGGCAACAAATCTGGCCTTGCCAGCAATGCCCACATCCTACAAAAGAATGAAGAAAAAAACAGATTCAAAACAAGGAGTATCTCTTTTAAGGCAGAGGTGAAGAGAAACCTCTTCTCTCAGAGGGTTGTTATTGTTTGGAATTTTCTCTTTCAGGGTGTAGTGGAGCCTGGGTCAGTGAATATACTTAAGGCTGAGTTAGATTTTAAATTGGAAAAGGAGTCAAATGTTATGGGAGTCATGTAGGAAAGTAAAGTTAAGCACATCAGATCAGCCATGATTTTATTAACAGGCGGATTGGGCTCTGGGGTGAAACGGCCTGCCTACTCTCGTTTTAACATTTTATGACCAATTCTACAGGATGTTGGGGCCGGAATGTCAGATACTTTTCACTAGAAGTAAACTTCAGAAATGCAGCCCATGGAAAATTTATTGTTAATTGTTTTTAATGTTTTTTAAAAATCCCAACACAGCAAAGTAAAGAATCCTTCTCACTTGGCTAGTTTTCTGCCCAAGAGGCTGGGGGAGGGGAATGGAACAAGTTCTTAGCTGCACATGTTAAAGCGAAGCTGCTTCAAGCTAATCTGATTTTTCTCAATGGGATGTCCAAACCCATTACTTTTGCACTTTAAACCAGGTAAATGAAGACTTAAAGCTGCCAGATTTATTTGGAGAGGTAAGGTACACTTCTGGAGAGGTATAGTAAGTACCCTTTTAGATATGTCCCAGGAGAAGATCAGGTGCCCTTTGGAAGAGGTAAGCTGCCATCAGATAAAGTATCCTTTGAGATTGTTATATGTAGACATGAATGTGCAAAAAAGAACTTTAAGCTATGGAGAACTGTCGGGAGAGCTGTCAAAAGAAATTATTAAAAGTAGTAGTAAAATGATACTTGAAATGTTTATTTTTCTTTGTATAGGTACTGCCAGACCTGCTGAGTATTTCCAAAAATTTCTGTGTATTTTACCCCTCAAGTGACATAAAGTTGAGGAGTGAGTGGCTGGTAACATTTCCGCCAGACATTAGAGAATTGACTTGACTCGAATCTCAATAATTTGCTGTCCTAAGGGTTCTGCTTTCAATAGTCTTTCAGTGATAATATTATGGGGTGTTAGGCTCAACCCTGAACTTCCTTCATACTCTGTCATTGAGAAGAACTGTGAGGAAATGGTGACACATTATATCTATTGTCTTTACAGTTACTAATGCTGAGCACAGGTTCAGAAGTGTTACTGGTCAGTGTGAGAAACTGTAAAAGTGACTCTCAAAGCACTAATTGAGCAGTGGGAGCTCTATAGAAGTAGACTATTAATGACTCGTTAAATTACATTGTTAAAGTTGAGAGAGACAGGTGAAACATATTAATTGAGCACATGTAAGGAGGGGATAATAGGGGGAACACTTGAGTGTGAGGAGAACTGTGTGACAGCATAAGTCAATAAACCTGCTCAATAAATAAAAGTTCCGTCTTGGCTTCTGCTTCACTCATTGGCTTGGTTCCTATTAATGTTTATTCAATTTTCCCAGACCCAGTCCATAGTAACTGTCAGCTCCTCAGGGTTTATTTCCATTTCTTTCCTTTGCCAGTTGGTAACTTTTAACCGTAGAATTGTCTTTCACAAAGGCAATTCTCCTTCTGGCACAAACTAGGTAAATCTTGTAATTTTGTTTCAAATCCTCATAAATTTGGTCCTTTTAGTCCATGTATGAGCTTCCACCCTGCATTCCTGCATGGCGAACCAGAGAAATTTTTAGTCTTTAGATGCTCCCTATCTTCTAACCCTGCTGGACTAACTCAATTGTGATAATCAGTGATTGTTTGGGAACACTTGTAACCTGATACCACAATGGCTTTCTTTGCACTCTTTTCCTTTCAAACTTCATCAGCATGGCCACGTGAATCACACAGGCCTCGTATCAAGGTAGAAATGCTGATAAACTATTCTTCAGAGCCTGTTTTTATTCTGACATGAAATCAAATGAAGTAAGAAGTCTGACAGCACTAGGTTTGAGTCCAACCAATTTATTTGGTAGTAATCTCACAAGCTTTCAAGGACAGCCTCGAAAGCTTGTGAGTTTACTATCAAATAAATCGGTTGGACTCAAACCTGGTGTTGTCAGACTTCTTACTGTTTACCCCAGTCCAACGCCAGCATCTCTACATCATGAAATCAAATGGACAGGTTAAAGCACAATTGTTTTCAATTTGATATTTTCAACACCTTCCGAGGACTTTAGAGACCAACATTCCACTGCAACCACAGTTGCTGCCACCATTGTCTTCTAGTGCAATCCATCTGCAATCTGGGTCTTCATTTACTCTTTAACAATCCCATCACCCAGATCTGTCGTTTGGCAGATTTTAGAACAGATCACATGACCCCCTTCATTTCACCTAAATTGAAAACACAGATCCAAAGCATACTGATTTTATAAACCTCATGCCTGTAATACTCTGTAGAAAAAGTAACTTTGTTGCACTTATACCTTAATCTGCTTAATGAACTAATCTGTGGGGTTAAGTGATGACATGGCACTATATTTGATAGTGCGGGGAAAAAAAATCAGCCAAAATTCCTGGTTATAATTTAGTTACTTCTCCTGGAAAGTGAAAGTACAGACATCAAGGATTAGGCATATTGTGATGTTTCCTGCTTACTGAAACCAATTGGTCTCACTTGAAAGAGGCTACCTGGGTAAGATATCAGTGGGCTGCTGCCACCCATGAAATTGTAACCTGAAAAGTAACATTACTCTTTAAAGAATAAAGGAATAAAGAAAATTGTGAGGAAGAAAAATGATGCTCTGGCCCAAAGATCTTCCACTGGTTCATCAGTGATCCTACATCATATCAAAATGGAGGTATTTGCTGATGATTTGCACAGTACCATTTGAGGCTCTTCAAATATTAAAACAGTCCATATGCAGAAAGACAGGTGCAACATTCAGGCATAGGCTAATAAGTGACAAGAAATATTTGCATTACACAAGTACCAGTTAATGGTCATCTCGAACAAGAGAATATAACCACTTCCCCTTGACATTCAATGGTATTACCACTGCTGATCTCCTACTATCAACAACCTAGGGATTAACCAGAAACTGAACTGGACAAGCCATATAAGAACTGTGGCTACAAGACCAGTAAAGGACAGGGAGCAACTCACCTCCTGACTCGCCAACATCTGTTCACCATCTACATGGTACAAGGCAGAAGTGTGATAGAGTGCTAGCTACTTGCCTGGATTAGTGCAACTCCAACAATAATCAAGAAGTTTGATACTAACACAATAAAGTAGCTAACTTGATCAATATCCCATTTATCACCTTAAACATTCATTCTCTCCACTCCCAGTGCACAGTGGCTGCAATGTATATCATCTAAAAGATGTCCTACCATAATTCGCTAAGTTTTCTTTAATCTTCCAAGTTTCTTCCAAACCTGTGACCTCATAAGGACCAGCACATCGGATGTATGGGAAGATCCCCACATGCAAGTTGCCTGCTAAGTCCCATTCCATACTGACTTGGAAATTTATTGCCATTCCTTCAATGTCGCTGAGTCAATCTCCTGGAACTCCTTCCCGAACTGCACTGTGGATGGACTCCAGCAGTTCAAGCAGATAGCTTAACATGATATTTTCAAGGACAGTTAGGGATGAGAAATAAATGCTGGCCTTGTCAGCAACCATCACGTACCATGAATGAATAAAAACAAGTGTCAGTGGCAGTTTAAACAGTTTTAATGAGATTATTTTTAGTACTGATTTTGTACTATTAAACTAATTCAATTTCTCTGAAGAAGATCTGCTAACCCTGAGGAATTGAACATGTGCAAGGATTGTGCACGAGGAGTTGTTCTGAAATCTTATACACATGATAAACCACTGTGACCTTAGAATAAAGCAAACAATTGGGTTCAGTGCTGATTCCTTCCTGAAATTAATTCTGTGCTTCTTAAGAAGATTGCAATCCTGAAAATGTTTACTGAACCAAATCTGAAATGAACATTTTTTTAAAATGTAATCAGAAGAATCAGTTGGTACACAGAGACAGATTATGTGTATTCTGCCTGGAGACACCAGTCTCTATTGATCTGTTGGTTTACAGACAAGGATTAAGCAGATTCTACAAAAGACTCCAGATTCCACTGATTGATCAGATAGATTCCACTCCTCCATTCACATTGACTTTCGAACAAGAAACAGGCTAATCAGCCCAACTGGCATGTTTGCCCTAAACAGGCCTCCTCATTTTATTTACTTTGTCCACCCTATCAAAAAATATATTTTATCCTTTTTTAAACTCAACGATTAATACAAAACTATATCAAAAGCTAATGCCTTAATGACAGAGGCCAACAGAAGGAGACAGGTTGGGAGACCCTCAGACAACAGCTGAGGAGAGAATGGTTGCAAATAGCCTGGGAGGTCAACTCTCTGTATCTCGTCCTGAGGCCCTGGCAGCAGTGCCACTAGGCACTCAATGACCTCACGTGAATGATCAGGTCAGAGAATACATCTCCAATGGAAATCAGCTACACATAGCACCACCAACCTCCAGACAGGGCTCACGTGTCTTCTGGAATTTCCGCCAGATTGTCATGCACCTCATCCTGAACTTGCAGTATCTCAACCTCATGGATGACTCTAGAAGGCACCTCAATAGCCTGGGGCTCGGCATTGATCTCCCACCATCCTCTGAGTGTCGGTGGCCTTGGCTGTCACAGCCTCTGACAGCTGTTGGGTCTGTTTTTGGTGAACCCAAATAAGTGTGAGCACATAGTTAGTGATATGAGAGAATCGATAATAGTGCCAGGTGGGGGAAATAACATGATGTTGCACCATCCGAGTCCCCTCCCCTTCCTAATAGATAGATGGCTGCTTATTGATGAATGCAGCTCTCTCCACCAAAGGGGCAAGTAGAAGGCCTCCTGGCCGCACCCCGCTCCAAGCACTGGCACCGAATAAATTATATCATAATCCGACCGAGGGATCGCAAAGATGTCCACATCATCCATGCCATGGCTGAACTGAACACCTACTGATCTGCTCCACCATCTCCATCATCCTGGCCCCAAACTGGCAGAGACAGAAAAATCTCTGCTGCAGGAGGCTCAATGTGACTGAACTCAAAGACACTGAGAAGAAAGGCCTACCCAGTTGACACCTCACAGCTAAGCTGGAGACAACCAACAAGCCAGAGCCACAGAGCGTCCACAATGCCTGGTCTATGTTAAAAGCCACCATAGTCAGCACCTGTGAGGAGACACTTGGGCTTTTGACCAGGAAACACTGAGACAGGTCCAATGAGAGTGATCAGGAGTTCCAGGATCTACGTAACTACAAACACAAGGTGTTCCTGAACAGATAGCTCCTCGATTGAGATGAAATAAGCCTCTGAGGGCCATGGTGCAACAAAGAACCTGCTACTTAAAAACAGATGGTGGGTGGAAAGAGCTCAGGAGACTCAGCAATTCACTGACACCCATAACGAGCATAGCTCCCTGAGCACAATTAAAATCATCTATGGTCCCAGTACCCAGGACCTTCTCCACTGAAAGCCAGAAATGAGAGGCATTCAAAGACAGAGAGACAATCTACACATACTAGAGAGAGCACTTTGAGGATCTCTTCAACCAGGATGCAGCCTATGACTCAAATGCCCTCAACACCATCCTGCAACATGCTACTTGCCATCATCTCAGCAAAACCTCAGTTCGCTGAGAGGTCAAAACGGCCATTCTACAGCTGAAAAACAACAAGGCCTCCGGCACATATGGAATCCCCACTGAAGTATTAAAACGCAGCCGAGAGGCATTTTTGACAAGCATCCATAAGCTTAATGCCTTCATTGTGACCATCTTCAAGAAAGGAGACAGGTCTAAGTGCGGAAATTACAGAGGAATTTCTCTACTCTTCACCACAAGAAAGGTCATTGTGACAATCCTCCTCAATTGCCTCTTCACAGGGGCTAGAGAACAACTTTCTGAGCCTCAGTGCTGCTTCCACCTATCAAAAGGCACAACGAACATATCTTCAGTGCTTGACAAATTCAGAAGTACAGGGAGCAGCATCAACCTCCGTGTATGCCTTCTTTGATCACTCAAATGCCTTCAACTCCGCCTGTAGAAATTTGTCACCATTCTCCTTCTGCTCCACGATGACATGCAAACCACGATAATCAGCAATGGAATCACCACAGACCCAATATGATTGCAAACCGGGATCAACCAAGGCTTTATAATCGCACCAACACCTGACCCCATCATTTTGAAGCTTCCCGCTGACATGGACTTAACTTACCGGATAATCGGAAAACTGTTATACCATCGACATCTCCAGGCCAGAACAAAGACCATGCCAACTTCTGTCATTGAGCTGCAATACACAGATGATGCTTGTGTGCACACACATTTAACAGCCAACCTACAAAGCATCATCGATGCATTTACCGAGACAATGAGAGAAGGGGCCTCAGACTAAATATACAGAAAACAAAGGTCTTCTACCAGCTCACTCCTGCCATATTAAGCTTCCACCCAATTATTAAGATCCATGTGAGCTTCTGGGTCATATCCTGTACATTGGGAGCCTCCTCTTGGCACCTGCAGACATCAACGATGAAATCCAACATTGATTCCAATGTGCCAGTACAGTCTTCAGATGCCTGAGCAATAGTATTCTAAGCCCAAGACTTCAAATCTAGTACCAAGCTCATGGTCTGTACGCCCTGCTATATACATCAGAAACATGGACAATATACATCAACCACTTCAAATCCATGGAGAGAAATCATCAATGATGCCTCTGCCAAATTCTGCAAATCCATTGGTTGGATAGCTATACCAACACGAGTGTCCTCCCTAGGCCAATGTCACCAGTATCGAGGCTTCGGTCATACTCAACCAACTCCGACGGGCAGGTCACATTACCCGCATGCCTGAAACAAGGCTCCCAAAACAAGTGCTCTACTCCAGGCTGTGCAATAGCAAATGACCATTGCAAGGGCAAAGGAAATGCCACAAGTACACTCTGAAAGCCTCTCTAAATATATGCAACATCCCCACTGGCATATGGGCATTGCTTGCCTTAGAACACACAAACTGGAGAAGAAGCATCTCCGCCAATCACCTCAAATGTCACCAGGTAAAGCCCATGGAGGCCAAATGTAAATGGTGGAAAGACAGTGCAGAATCCAGAATGTCTTACTCACCCACCTCATCAAACACCACCTGCCAAACCTGTGTCAAAGTTTAGGGCTTCAGAATTGGGCTTTCAGAACCTGTTTCCCCAGATTGGAAACAAGTCATCCTTAACCCTGAGGGACTGCCAAAGGAAGGGAAAAAGGTTTGATCAATGAGAGACAAGTGATCAAAGGAGTTTTGCCCATCCAAACACAAGCATCCAGAATTGGCTAGCGTTCAGATTGATCCAAATGTAATGGAATGCACAAGAATACCATCCCTTGTGCTCACCCAAGGCTCTGTTGTACCTATTCATAAGGCTCCTCACCCTCCTGTGACTGCACTCCTGGCTCACTGTCCGTAATAGAACATGGTCTCCAACAAGTAAAAATCTCCTCTTCCATGGGCATCAGAATGGTGAGAATTGGGATCCTGTCACTAGTCTGGGCCTTTCTTTCACATTGTGGTGCCCTCTTCTTCTGCAGGAATAAGGAAGATAAATATCATTACTTCCACAGTAATGCAATGTCTAGAGGGCTGGGTGTCTAGTTGTTCCCTGATTGACCACCTAAATAACCCTGGCATAAAGCCACTCTGGACCAACTTGTAAGTGTCACCACGGACAGATTTGCACCCGTTGATCAGTGAGATGCAGCAGCCTGACCCTATTGTCACTAACAAAGTGTCCTCAACATCTGCATCCTCACTCTTACCCATTTGTAAAACCTTTGCGGAACCAAAGTGCCTTACTCACCTTATGGAGTGGAGGTCACTGACTGGGAGGTGGGGGAAAGGCAAAGGAGGGTGTATGTTCTTGGGAGAGACACCCTAGTTAAGCATAGGGGAATTCCAATGGAGGTATCCCTTGTCCTGCTCTTCAGCCCAAGTTTAGCAGGCTGGTTGTCTTCATTCCACTTTCCTCAGCCGCAGATACCATTTTGACCATTGTGGTCATATAAGGACCTCAACAGACCTAGGGGGTGGGTGGGCATTATACTCTCACCATAACACGGAGGACGATTCCATGTGCGGGGGGGGAGGGGGGGGGTTGGAGAGCAGGAAAGTAGTGGGTGAGCTAGTTCCTGTTTTATTTTACACAGCCCCCTCACAGAGAGGGTGGTAAAATCTCTCCAAGTAATTCTGTTTTTCTCTCTCAACAGATATTGCCAAACCTGTTTATTGTTTCCAGTATTTTCTTTTCTTATTTCAGATTCCCAATATCTGCAGCATTTTGCTGAGGTTATGAGGGGATCTGATAAAAGTACTGAAAATTATGAAAAGTTTCAATGAAGTAAATGATGAGAAACTGGGCTGGATTTTTCCAGAGACACTGTTGTCAGGATTAAACAAGGGTCTTCAGCCAGCAGTGAGACAGACTCAATAATCTTCCAGTATGTGGCTGGCTTCCCAATCGATCACTTTTACATTCCCTGGACGAGCTCTTGGTATTAATAGCCTGTCGGAGTCCCAGCTGCTCTGGGACAATGCAAGCCCCACCAGCAGAGATGGGTGCTGCTGAGGCAGGTTAAGGACAGCGAAGGCACCTCAACATAAAGCACAGCAGTGAAGAAATAAAGCAGCTTGGAGCCAGCAAGTCTATTGGAATAGAGGGTAAATGTTCCTGCTGGATCAAACGCTGGTATGATTGCAGCATTTCCTGCTTATAGCCCCACAAAAGCAAAATGGAGTGTCTGACCGAAAACCCACCCCCCTCCCCATCTGGTGGCTGATGACTGCTCAGTCAGTACCAAAATGCCATTGAGGCTGCAAAGCTTCTTCCTCATTGAAGCCAGTATAATTAATGCCCACCCTGGGTAAGCTTACTGGTGGCAGCAATGCATTGGAGAGCCCCTTCTTTCCCAGACTTCCCTTCCCCAAGCTCGCCTTTTTAGGGACCTGGAAAATTTCACCGATTATTTTCTTGTGGCAGGGGGGTCAGGAACTAGAGGACATAGATTTGTGAATAACCAAAGAACCAGAGAGAACCTGAAGAAAAGGATTTTTAAGCTTGTTAGAGAATAAATTCAGACACAGTGCCCACGTAGAATAATATAATTATTATTATATTATAATCATTCGAAACCAAATTTATCAAACAAAGAACCCAAAATTCCGCATAAAAATTGACTAATTATCTTCTTACATTCCCTCAGCACCTGCTTTTTATGTGCCTTTGTCTGTCCTAATGCTTGTACTCAATGCTTTCCCAGTGCCAGTGGCATGACTGGTGGAACATCGATACCTTTCACTGGGAGAGGCCTTGCAGCTCTGAGACTAAAAGGCCCAGTTTGGACCACCTCATCTCAGCTTGCGTGGCAGCAGTCTGGACTGGTTAACAGGCAGCTAGAAAGGCACTGACAGAATGTGTCACTCTTTAGGGTAGCAGGTTTGTACCCCATGGTGCCACTGCTACTCCTATGGGGCAGCAGTTCAGGAATCTTCCCAACATAGAAGACAGATTGCTCGGCTATTAGAGGCCATAGATGTTGATGTGTATCCATAGTCATAATGGCAGCAGTCTGAGCCAGCACGGCACCAAGTTAGGACTGCATAGCTAAAATATTGAGATTGCATGGCTTCATTTTGACCATCCACTGTAGTACTCAGAAATTGGATAGCTTCTGCTTGTGCTGCTATGGAAGCTGAACTTGCATCCAAGGTGGGTGTACAAGTGAGTAATGGAAATGACCACCACTTCCATGGGCAAAGGTCTGTGCAAAATCAATTTTGGACTCCTCCATGCTGATTGACAGCGATGGCAAACCTATCAATGCAGCAAGTGTTAGTGTGCATATCCATCAACATTTTTCTGTAAACTATTGCATCAAAGATCTCATCTAATTCCTCTGCAGAAAACCTATGAGAAACATTGCTTCTATGCTACCCTTTCTCCCATCATAGCTGCAGGCCACTCATAGCCAGTATCTCACATCATGCAGATCCCACCTTCAAGCTATCCTCTGAAGAAAGCACAGTGTTAGTATTTGAATTGGTGGCTGAGAGTGAACAACAGTCCTTCTTCATTCTCTGTCTCTTCTTCCTCTCTCACATTTTGCTCCTGCATCATTGTTTGGCCAGGTTGCAGCTCTTGGGTACTTAAAAGGAGAAGGGATACAGTGAGGAGTTGGAGAGAAACCATATGTAGCTGACAAAACAAAGAGATTGTGGGGTGAGAGTTGTGAAGAGGATTGAGTGGGAGTATATAACCTTTTTGGTCCTTTCAGCCCTGCTGCCGATCACGGCAACAATGTAAGCCACTGCAATGAAGTTGAGAACTAGCTCCTCCATCAGAGTAATGCCGGGTGGGTGAAACATAGCACAGTAGTTAGCATTGCTCTTCACAGCACCAGGGACACAGGTTCAATTCTCGACTTGGGTCACTGTCAATGTAGAGTTTGCTGTTCTCCCTGTGTCGGCGTGGGTTTCTTCTGGGTGTTCCGGCTTCCTCCATGGTCTGAACGATATGGTGGTTAAGCGTATTGACCCAATCAGGTGCTGGAGTGTGACGACTAGGGGAATTTCATACAGTAACTTCATTGTTAATGTAAGCCTTACTTGTGACTAATAAATAAACTTTAAAAACGTTAATGACGCAGTCATGCCAGTCCACCATAGAACAGGTGCTGTTTCCTTTATTTACATGGTACCTTTTCCTGTAAGAGAAAGGAAAGTGAACGTATGCAATGAATGTGCTGCAATATGTTTGGTTGATGCAGTTGTCATAATCGAATAGCTGGCACTGCGTGCAAACAGTGACATGAGAGTTTGAGGCTTGCAACATTGCTAAATGTATGAAGGTGAGGGCAACTGTAAACTTAAGGTATGAGTTATAGTTGATAATGTTGATGGCTGAGTGAAGGTAGAGAAGCAAGGTTACAGGTTGTAAGGATATGTTATTTGAAGATATATTCACTGACCACTTATGTGAGATTATTGAACAACTTCAAGGTGCTCAGGTTTATACTGGTAACATTGACAAGATACTATCTGCTCCCTGTTTTCTTTGCAAAGCCTATCTGCTGGAAATCCTAGACCCTCTGGATAGAGGGCCTCTCATCTCTTACATCAAGGCCTTGACTGCTGTGTTGGAGAAACATGGGAACACATTATCTGCCCCATTGTGCTAATTCTCAAACTTCTAATATACGAATCACAAGAAGTTAGCATGCAACAAATAATTATGAAGGCTAATGGAACGCTGTTCTTTATGAGAGAAAGGAAACATGAATATAAGGATATTATGCCTCAGTTGCATTGGTGAGACCACATCTCGAATACTGTGTGCAGTTTCAGCATCTTTATGCACAGAAGGATGTAAATATGTTGAGGGCGGTTCAGAGGATGTTTACTGGATTAACACCTAGAGTGAGCAAATTGTCTTTTGAGGAAAGGGTGGATGGACTAGGCTTGTTTCCATTCATGTTTAGAAGAGTGATCAGTGACTTGATTGAAGTATATAAGATTCTGAACAATCTTGATAAGGTCTACATGGAAATGATGTTTTCTCTTTTGGGTGAATCCAGAACTAGGGAACACTATTTTCAGGATAGAGATCAGGTTAATTATTTTCTCTCTTAGGATTGTGCGACTTTGGAGCTCTGTCTCAGAAGACAGGGAGGAGGAGTCTTTGATTATTTCTAGGGAAGACGCAGATAAATTCTTATTAGACAAGAAAATCAAAGGTTATTGAGGGTAAATGAGAATATGGAATTAAAAACACAAACAGATCAGCCATGATCATATTCAATGGTAGAGCAGACTTGAGGAGTTATAGGGATAGTGCCTGGGTAAGATGCTCTGTTGGAGAGTCAGTGCAGACTTCATGAGCCAAATGACTCCTGCACTGTAAGGATTCTATGGTTCTATGAATGACCTACATTTCCTCCTATTTTGTGTGTATTAAAAATATCTTCCCCAGCTAGTTCCAGCACCTGCTGCAACCCAAATGCATCACCCTTTTAAGAGATAGTGGCTGGCTTAAAGTAGTTCAGGCCAGCTGGAATATGTGCTAACAGTCCACGTTCCCCACTCAGGCCTGCAGCCACTCAATGTGAAGATAAACAAGATAATTAAGTGTCATTCTTGGGAGAAATTACAGGATCAAGTGGGAACTATTGGAGAGCAGACACCAAACAAACTTCACATTAGACATTGGAACAGAAGTTTCAGTTCTTTCAAATACTGGACAGTAGTTGAAGCCAGAATTCCTCTAGTCATCGATTAGAAGACTCCATGTTCCAGGTGGCATTCAGCTAAATATCAAAGGATAACTGACTGCTAAACTCCTGTACAAAGGAAGAAATCACAGAAACTTGTTATGAGATCTATAATCAAGAGTGCTCAGAGTTAAGTCAAAAAGTGTGCACAGATCTACAAAGTTAATGGGCCATAATTTCCTCAGAGTGGCAATCAATGGTAATTTGTCATCCCGGTCTAACTTAACTGCACTAAATTTCTTAAGTGCCCATCTCTTCTGACCTGGCTAACTCAGACCAGGTGAGATTCAAGCAGCAGAGGTCTCCAGTGGCACAAAGGGTGATGCGCTTCCTATTTTACGGCACTTGCTGCCATAAAGCAGGTAAGTTTAGATGTCCCATTGCAAAATAACAGGCCAGGAAGAAGGTAAGTACCTATGGGAGATGAATAAGGGTTGAATCTGGGGGTCTGGCTAAACCAGGGTTCAGCTCAAGCTTGGGGGCAGCGGGGAGAGTCCCATATGGGTGAGGGTGTCATAACAGGTAAGGTGCTTAGTTAGAGAGAATATGGAGGAGTCCCATGGAGAGCTGGTTGTGTGTGTGTATGTGTGTGTGTGTGTGTGTGTGTGTGTGTGTGTGTGTGTATGTGTGTGGGCGGGGGTGCCTTGTGGGGCTCGGTCTGAGTATCTGAAATAGTTACGCTGAAGTTAGAAGTACTTTTCTTTTTTCAGAGTAACTATCAGTGTAACACTGGCAGAAGCATCCAATCACTTTGCTGGATGGTTCCCAGTATAGTGCAATTGTCCAGGAGAAGTTAGCTTCTGACATTTGCTGGGTAAACCATTACCTCTTTTGAGAGGGATTCCCTAGCACAAGAATGAGATGCCCCCCGCCCCCCCCTGCCGAACCTGATGCTGGGGAGCCAGGGCAATTAATTAGGAAGCCCTGGAAGGTCAACACAGTCCCCAAAACTATTCACAGTCTTCATAGTGGTGATTTGCCTTCCCGATCTAACTTAACTGCACTAAATTTCTTAAGCGCTCATCTCTTCTGATATTTCTGACTCAGACCAGGTGAGATTCAAGCAGCGCAGAGGTCTTCACAGGCTTTGAGAAGAATAAAACCAGTCTTCTGACACAGGAGCACTGGAATTTCATGGAATCATGTGAAAAGCTGGAAAAAACCTGGCAGAATGTTTCCATAGACAGCAGGTGAAGGTGCAATAAATTCTTTATATGGAACAGCATCAAGCAAGAAAGTGACAAATATATCCAAAGCAAACTATAAGCAGCAATAGATACATTCCTGTTGAGAAGCCTGAACTGTAGGATATAAATCTCATCAAGGACATACAATTATGTACCTCACTGACTACAAAATTCCTTCCAACATAGGGAATAGGAATAGGCCCTTCAGTCCATTGAGCCTTCCCTAACAGCAACAACATAGAGGTGGAATGAAATCTGACAAGTAGAAAAAGGAGATGAAGAATGTGCTAAAATTAGAGAATACTGTATTGATGGATGTTTAGAATTTGTTACAAACAATACTATCCTGAACAGTATCTTAAACAATGCATATGTTCATAGAATTATAGAATCTACAATGTAGAAGGAGGCCATTTGGCTCTTTGAGCCTACACTGATAACAATCTCATCCAAATTCTATCTCCATAACCACACACATTTACCATCCCAGTTCTCCTGACACTAAGGGGCAATTTATCATAGTCAATCAACCTAACCTTCACATTGTTGGACTGTAGTGCTGATCTTTTTGAGCTCAAAGGGAAGACGTTCTTCATAATTGTTGAGGTTAAATGTCTTCGTGATCCAAGCTTAGAAGTAGTTATTAATTCACAAAGAAATTTTTGTCATACATGGCATTCCAGATCTTGTCATTTCAAATACTGGTCCATGGTTTGAAAAAGAATGATTCAAGAAATTATGGAAGACTATGGATTTGTCTACATGATTAGTTTATCCGTGTCCCCAGAAGCAAATGGAAAGGCCAAAAGTGGCTAAGAGTTGTAAAAGAACGATGCTATCGGTGTAGCATTGCTAAGCTACCATTTCACACATCTCAGAATGGGTTGGTTCCATCAGAACTGGTAATTGAGGAAGACTATAGACCTAACTCCTGTCTTTACACATATGATCATGCTAGGTCTAAAATCAACTGCTCTTGAGAGAGGAAGGGAAAAGGAGGAGGACCTTCTCTGAAAGTAAATCAAAATCAACAATCAATGTCACAGAGTACATGATTTACCAGAACACCAACCAGGAGAATCAGTCTGGGTTAGAGATCGAAATTGAGAAGGCCACATACTTGAAAAAGAAAAAAATCGCATGATCATGTTGAAACTACAAATGGGATAGCAAGAAGAAACAGAAGCATGTTTATATAGATAAGAAGAAAGTCATCAATGGACTCAACTGCTTACCCACACGATCAGGAAGACAACCTGAGCAAAGGACCAATAACTCTGAAAATACAGAAGAGAACATGGAGAACTTGAATCTTCTGCAACCTCTGAGAGGAAACATGGTCTGGGAGATTGGCAAAACGACCTTGGCGTTTATCTCTGTAAACTTGAGATGAAGGCATTCCCTTCAAGGGGAGATGTAGGATTATGTGAATAGTATTTATGGGAGTCATACTTGGGGGGCAGGCAGTTGGGGGAGGAGTGATGTAGTATAATTGGTTAATGTTAAATATGTGACTATATAGATGATAGTCTACATCATCAGTCGCATAAAATCACATGAGGACAGGGCCTGGAGAGAGGGAGCTGTATCTATATAGAGCCTCATGCTAAGTCTGTATTATATATAGTTAGTATAATGTTCAATAAAAGTTATAGTTTACTAACAAACTTACCTCTAGCAACATCTATAAATATAGACCATGAACATGGAGGTGAAGGGGGGAGGAGGTCGCCAGCTGATCTGGCCAAGATTTATCCTTCGGTCTACAATATTAAATTAGATTAGCTAATCAATTATATAATTGCTATTTGTAGAGCCTTGCTGTTAATTGATGCCATATTTGCCTACAGTACAATAGAGCCTACACTTCAAAAAATACTTAATTGGCTGTGAAGTGCTTTAGAAAGCCCCAAGGAGATGAAAGGTGCAATAGAGTGGAAGTTCTTTCTTTAATGTTTATTTTTTTGAAGATGTGTGTAAACAAGTTTAAGTCATGAAACATTGGTACGAAATATCTGGACTGGGATGTAATAATTGAAGGAAAAACATACACTTGTTGCACATTTCTATCAGCAAAGTAAATATATAGACAAAAAAAGTGCTTATTTTGTGAAAAAATAGTCTGAAAAAAGATAATTAGTCTTCAAAGATTCTTTATCAGTTTCCTGTAATCAAGCTTCTTCCAGCAAACAGTCTGCAGATATTACTGATTTTATCATTCAAAAATCTATACAGAATTCCCCCTTAGGCTTGCATAATACTTACAATAAAATTTAACCAAATATTCAATTCAAGCAAAACTTCAGACTGGTAATGGATTTTGCAAGCAGGTTTATCATGACAGATCATCCATCATGATAGACAAAGTCATCTGTAATTCAATCTACTTACAGGCCCTGATACTTGAGAAGCACTCTCAAATTCTTCTTCATCTTGCATCACTTTTTCCACCCCAAGCAATGGAGCTGTTCCAAAAGAATACATAATTCATTTCTAAATATTCGTATTATCTTTGAGCATAATTAATCTCAAACAGGATAGTCATGAACATGTGTTAAATAAGTAAGACCCAAATGTATACATTACACAATATTCCCAGTATTAGTCTCTGGTATTCTAGATATGAGCACAAAAGGCTGCAAGGGAGTTGTACGAATGGCCCATGATCCATGTTATAATGGACATAACCCATTTTGTGTGCCAAAGATTTCTGGAGAGATTTGAGGCAGGTGATAGATTTTCCCACAAGAATCTGGCTACAGCTTTTCAATAATATTTATATAAACATAGAATTACTACAGTGCAGGAGGCTATTTGGTCTATCATGTCTGCACCAACTGCAACCTCACCCAGGCTCTATTCCCATAACCCCACAAACATTTGCCCTGCTAATCACCCTGACACTAGGGTCAATTTAGCACGGCCATTCAGGAAGGAAGCCCATGCAGACACGGAGAACGTGCAAACTCCATACAAATAGTGACCTGAGGCCAGAATTGAACCTGGGTCTCTGGTGCTATGAGCAACAGTGCTAACTACTGTGCCACTGTACAGCCATTAATAATGTTAAAGTTAAGGTCCTAATGTAATTCCTGGCTCTTTCAGCAAAACACACTAAAAGAGAATCCCGTGTAATGGCAATCCAGGGCTGCAGGGGAATGATAGGATTCATTCTGCTGCTGAAGGTAATTTGTGCACTAACTTTTCTAAATTTTTATTTCTATTTCATGCTTCCACCGAGACTTCCATAATGAAAACAGAAAACGCTGGATAATCTCATCAAGTCTAGCAACATTGATGGAGTGAGAAATACAGTTAACTTTGAGTTCTTATGACCCTTTTAAGAATTAAAAAGAGACAAAAATGTGATAAATGAGATACTTGAAGGGGGGGGGGATGGGCAGAATGAAAAGTCAGTGATAGGTTGACGCTAAAGAGAGATTGGCAAAGATATCATGGACATGAGGCAAAGTTGTTGGAAAATTCTGGCCTTGTCCATAGCTAGGATTCCCTAGTGTCATTGCAGTAAATGTAATTTTGGTTAAGTGCAAATTTTCCATTCTTACTAGCAGCAGGACAGGAACAAACGTGATCGGAGAATCCAGTCCTGTGGCTGCTAATGGTCATGATGTAGAGATGCCGGAGTTGGAATGGGGTAAATACAGTAAGTAGTCTGACAACACCAGGTTTAAATCCAACCAATTTATTTGATAGTAAACTCGCAAGCTTTCAACTCTATGGCCTTCGTCAGCGAATGAGGTGTTCTGGTCTCTGACAACACACATACCATTACTGATTAGAATGCGAATCTTTACACCTAACCTGCTATTCAATTCTTAAAGTGGCTAACAATGTGAGTGGAAGGAGCACTGAGCACAGGTTAAAGAGATGTGTATTGTCTCCAGACAGCACAATAAGTGAGGTCTTTTGCTAACCCAGGCAAGTCATGGGGGTTATAGATAGTGTGACATGAAGCCAAGATCCCTGTTAAGACTGTCCTCATGTGTGCGGAACTTGGCCATCAGTCTCTGCTCAGCAGCTCTGCGCTGTCGTGCGTCGTGAAGGCCCACTTGAAGAACGTTTACCCGAAGGTCGGAGGCCGAATGCCCATGACCGCTGAAGTGTTCGCCAACAGGAAGGGAACAGTTTTGCCTGGTGATTGTCGAGCGATGTTCATTCATCTGCTGAATTCATCCGACAGAATTTTATATTGAGTTGGAGAATAATTTAGTCAAATCCAAAACTGGGATTTTAAATTTTAACAATGAAATCTGTGCAGATATAAATAATTGGCTAAGATAGATTGAGAACATAGATTTAAAGATATAATAATAGAAACCAATGACAAAACAATAATTAACTAATTAATGAATTTCAGTTGTTACAGATTCTCTTAAGGTATGAAAAAACTCATGGAAAATGTTGTCCAATTGCACCTAGCAGGAGGATTTCAAGATAGAATTCGGTTTAACTCAAAGATTTATATGATGCTAAAATAGTAATGAACCTAAGTATTGAGAGGATTTCAGATTTTAGTAAAGAATGACCAAGGAATTAAAAAAGAATGTAGAATAAATAAATAAGAGACATAAAAATGGATTATAAAAACTTCCATTGGTTTGTAAACAGGGAGAGATTTGTAAAAGTTAATGTAGATCCACTAAAAGGAGAGGCAGGAAAAAACTATAATGGTGAATAAGGAATGGCAGCAACATTAAACAATCCAAGTTCATGATGAGAAACCAAAGGTGTAGTCAGAGTAAGGAATTTAAATAAATTAGTGTTAGCAAAGAAAAAGCACTGGAGATATTAGCAAGCAGGATCTCAAAGGTAGTAATCTCCAGACTGCTGCGAAGGCCATGTGTTTGAGAGTGTACATCAGGAGAATACAAGAATACACCAGATGAATACCTGGCTGGAGAGATGATGCAGGAAAGAGGGCATCATATTTCTGGGCTTTGGAGCCAGTTCTTGGGAAAGTGGGATTTGTACAATCCCGACAGTCTACATCCGAACAGGACTTGGGACAAATGTTCTTATAGGGAGATTTGCTAGTGTTAATGAGGAGGTTTAAACAAGATTGGCAGGGAATGAGAACTTGAGGGCAGATCAAGATAGGACAAATTCAGATTAGAGAGTGGAAGACAGAAAGCAAGTGAGTGATTCTGAAAGACAGAAGAAGCAAAGGCTCAGTGAAGGGCAAGAACATAGAAGCTGGAATATAAGTAGGGAAAAAATAGAATACAGAATACTTTTACAAGTGAAAAATTTGGAAATATCTGCACCCAGAGGGACTTTGGTATCCTTGTGTGTAAATTATAATACTTACTATGCAGATACAGCAATCCATTCAGAGAGCAAATGATGCTATGCTTTATTGCAAAAGAATTATAGAACATGAGAAGGATGGAAGTCTAACTGCAGTAATATAAAGCTTTGATGATACCACACTCTGATTGCCCTGTACCAAAGGCAGGGTGTACTAGCCATAGAGGAATGTGAAGAAGGTTCACTACACTGATTTATGTGATGAAGTGTCTTGTCCTATGAAGACAGACTGTGTAGACTAGGCTTACACTCTTTGGATTTGGAAGAATGGGAGGAGATCTTATTGAGATGTATAAAATTCTTAAGGAGTTTGATAGTGTAGATGCTACAAAGCTGTTTCACATAGGGGAGTATCTGAATAAGAGGTTACCATTTAGGACTGCATTAAAGAAAGCATTCTTCATTTAGAGAGATTTGAATCTATTATTTTCTCTTCCAGGGAGGTATGAATCTCAGTCCTTGAATATATTCATGGTGAATAGACATTTGAATGCTAAGGAATCATGGATTAGGAGGTATAAATCATTAGATACCTGACAATGCATAAGGAGGGCATTCAGCCTGTTAAGTCTGCACCAACTCTCTGACAGAGCATCTTACCCTGGCCCTATCACTATGTCCTTACCCCGGTAATTCCCCTAACCTACACATCTTTTGACATTAAGAGGCAATTTTGCACAGCCAATATGACATCGTTGGACTATGAGAGAAAACTGGAGCACCCGGAGGAAACCCATGCAGACACAGGGGAGAATTCACAGATTTGACACAGTCACCCAAGGCTGGAATTGGACCTGGCTTCCTAGTGGTGTGAAATGCTGAACATTGTGCCACTATAATGTGGGAAAGTGGAGTTGAGGTGAAAAGTCAGTCACGATTATAGTAAAAAAACAGAGAAGGTTTGATGGCCTGAGATATGCAGCAAATTCCTCTTCCTGCTATTTTAAGGTAGGCAACATGTATATTCTAAATAACATCAACATATTTAAGTTCATATTTACAGGCTAATATGATAAGTTATACAAATCAGTTTCATACTTTTCCAAACAATGCAAACAAAAATAAATCCAAAAAAACAGTTGTAGAGTATTTAAATACCACTTTTTGGATTTCAATATAAAAGGGAACATATTTTAAATAATATATTTAAAGTTTATGTTATATATACTTTCAAATATTGAGAAATATATAGCCTACTTGGGTCAGGCTGTCAATGTTATTAAATGAGATTTATGGGTAATTATACATTGGATCGGGATTTAGCTTGTATCAGTTATATATTCATTCAGACTTCTCCTTTACACACATCCTGCTGCTCTAATAACTTGATGTAACTGTAGCCTGATTGAATAAAAGATAAAATGCATATTTCATAATACCCTGTCTGTAGATTTGTACTCTATTATTAGCTGATATCTTATTCTTATCTGGTATTCAAGTCAGTCACAAGCTTCTTAGTTGCTACTACACCATTGCCAAGAATGCATAAGTCTGCAGCCATGTGGTGACATTAGCTCAGAACACGCAACTTAAATCACTGGCGTATTTGCAGACAATGAGTCGGATTCTCTGACCTCCCTCACAGCTGGGATTCTCTGGTCCCGCTATAGTGAATGTAGATTTGGCGGAGCGCAAAATTCTTCATTCTGTCTGGCAGTAGCGACAGACCCTGAATGGCTGTAGAATTCCAGCCAATGTGTTTGTGGGCTGACAGAGTTATGGTAAAATACTGCATCATCCATTTTCCTTCAATATTTATTACACTGCGAAATCAGCCAAAAATTAGTTTGGATTTCCTTGGCAAAACTGCTATCATATGGAGGGACTTCCTTGCTTGCATCGTCTGAGTAGAGGAGGGGAAATCAAATCCAGATATTGTTTATCTGCCACGAATAATGCTATAAAGAAAAAGCTGTCAGCATTGCAATCTGTTATTGAGCACAAAGCAACACCAGTGACATCTCCAGTAAGGACTTCAGACAGACTGAGGACACAGTGCGCCTCAGTGGATAAGCATCCTTGCCTCAGCCATTGGGTTTAAATCCCATTCCAGGACTTGATGGTTAAGGAAGGTGCATTCATACCATGGCCAAACAGTTTGATGTCAATCTGTAAATTTTTCCAAAACACCAATAGCTGGCAGTAAGGTCAGGAGAGACACTTGGTCGGTCACGCTCGATGTGGAGTGTAGCCGCTGAAGCTGTAACCCTGAGACAGACTATTAACTTGTTCCAGGAATAATTAGGTATGGAAGTCTGTATGGTTGGATTAGATATACACATTTCTCCCTGATAGATCTAATCTGCGAGATAGAGCCATTGTAATTTATAGGACTGTGTGACATTAAATTGCACCATCAATTGCTTCATAAAAGCAATCAAGTGTGCTTACACAATATGGAGTTCAGTTGTTGAATTCAATTACAAGAATTAGCTAATATAGGCTTTTAAGAAATTAAATCATAAAGTCATATTACAAAATAGATTGAATTAGAATCCTCACTCAAAGCTGCAACAAAAATAATCTAGATATCAAAAATATAAAGAATAGACAGCATGGATTTGAAATGTGAAGTTCATACTTGACTCATCTTACTGAAAGTGCTTATTTATTAGTATCACAAGTAGGCTTATATTAACACTGCAATTAAGTTACTACAAAAATCCCCTAATGGCTCATTCAGCTACACTGAGGGAGAATTTAGCATGACCAATGCACCTAACCTGCTCATCTTTGTACTGTGGGAGTAAACTGGAGTATCCAGAGGAAACCCATATAGAACATGCAGACTCCACAAAGATAGTCACTCAAGTCACGTATCAAACCTGTACTATGAGTCAGTATTGCTAACCACCATGTCGCCCCAATTCTGAAGAAGTAACAGGAAGAATTGACAAGTCTTGTCAACTCTTTCTGTTATCCATATATGTATCTTTAAATGGAATTTAGTTAGATATCACATAGTAGACTCATGTTTAACATGGTGAACATTGAACGATATAATTTGTAGTTCCCTACGATTATACATTCCATTGAGAAATAATTTCGTGGAAAGGAAAGGTTAAGCATAATATTAATTTTATAGAAGATGATTACTATGTTATCGAGCCTGAGCAAGAAAGCTTTAGAAACTAGCAAAAGACAACAAAAAAGGAGCAAATAGAATATGAGAGAAAATTAGCAAGAAATATAAAAATAGAATGTAAGACAGACCCTAATTATAAGAAGGAAGTGGCAAAAATGGAAGTACTCATCAAGTTACATTGGCAACATGGATGAAGGATCATGAATTTAGATGTACCCAGTACATCTAAGTGAGATGTACTCACTACTGTGAAGTAGTAAGATTTGAAAACAGTTCCAGTGTAAACCATAGGCAATGAGAAGATGAAATTCCCAATAGTTTAAACCTGCATGGCTCATGAAACAAAATTAAAACCTATGGCGATTTTCAAATTTTGTCAAACATCTTGCTCCTGCAAGTTTTGTGCATATCCTTAATGGTTGGATGGTTGAAGATGGAGTGAAGTTATGGTTTGGAAATGTGTGGAATAGGCATTCTAATAGCCTACGTAAAGAACATAGCTTATTAGTATTGAACATGCTCAGATTCTTCGTGGATTATCACCTCTAAGTGACAGAACGACCTGTGTCTCCAATGATCCATTGAGTAATGCAGGCAAGAGCACCTTGCCCTTAGTAGAACCATCCATGATACAAAGTAAAGGGTGATATCAGACAAAATGCAGCCCAGGTGGAAGAAGTCCTTGTGTCACAATGGCTGCAAGGGCAGAAGGAAGCTGCAGTGGCAAGATTGTGGATTGACATATCACTGAAATCTGACTATTAATCCATCATGATTTGTTGACAATGACGGCATCCAAGTTCCCCACCTTGAACAAAGTTACGTGTAAGCTAAAACCAGAATCCATTGACCCAAATCCTATAATGATTGAGAAATAGCTGTGACAAGGCTGTGAATCTGTCAAAACGAATGCTGGCTCTGATTAGGAGTGAGAAAGCAAGCCTCTGAGACCTCCATGCTGAGGTGGGTGAAGGATTACTGCTGTTCTGATTGGGGCACCCTTAAAAATTGTGCTCTGATTTACGTGCAGCCGGGTTTAGCTGGCGTGTTTAGGACCCATCCTGTGTAAATTTGCATGCATTTTAATGTAATTAAACACCCTCCGCATATCTTGACTCCTCATCATATCTTCAAGCCACACTGATATGATGTCACGTCAGCACAATTTACAACAGGTTCGCAGACATATACTTGTAGTGAAGGTCTCCATAAGGGTGTACAGATAAGTATAACCCTTAGAATACATGGCAAGGCAATGCCCTGGCACAAAGTTGGCACTGCCAGGTTGGCACCATGTCCATGCTACCGTGGTAGTGCCAACTTGGCCATGTCAATCTGGCAGTGCCAACCTGTGTCAAGGGGCAGGTCCCAGTGACAGCCTCATGGGGAGATGGGAATTCATTGTGGGCCAGGAGCAGACAGATGAGTAGGGGACGCCAGTGATGGTCATTTGTAGAGGCAAAAGAGGTTAATGATCACAACTCATACCATTGCTTCAACTCACTTTTACAAAGCACTGCAGAAATCTTACATTCTATATCTTTTTTCTTCCATGCAACAGCAACTGTTCAACAGTTAGTACATTATCTAAATACATTGCAATGGCTAATACACTCCCTTTTCTCTTGCATGATAAGGTAGCACATAACTAGAAGCAGAAGCATGGTGATCGCCATTACTGAAGCAGCCATGACTGAGGCCACAGCTATCAAAAGGGCTGAAGGGGTTGAAAACGATGGCTTGTTCATTTCTAGTCCTCCTTCTCATATCCCACACCCCACTCAGAGTCATAGAGGTTTACAGCATAGGAAAAAGACCTTAGGCCCAACTTGACCATGCCGTCCTTTTTTTTTTAAACCCTGAAGCTAGTCCCAATTGCCCATATCCCTCTATACCCATCTTACCCATGTAACTGTATAAATGTTTTTTAAAAGACAAAATTGCACCCACCACTACTATTATCTCTGGTTGCTTGTTTCAGACACTCACCACCCTCTGTGTGAAAAAATTGCCCCTCTGTACACTTTTGTATCTCTTCTCTCTCACCTTAAACCTATGCCCTCTCGTTTTAGATTCCCTTACCTTTGAGAAAAGATATTGACTATCTAACTGATCTATGCCTCTCATTATTTTATAGATCTCTGTAAGATCATTCCTCAGCCTTCTACACTTCAGAGAAAAAAGTCCCAACTATCCAGCTTCTCCTTATAACTCAGATTATCAAGTCCTGGTAACATCCTAGTAAATCATTTTTGCAGTCTTTC
The DNA here is from genome assembly GCA_024679065.1 of Sphyrna mokarran. Lineage (NCBI taxonomy): Eukaryota > Metazoa > Chordata > Chondrichthyes > Carcharhiniformes > Carcharhinidae > Sphyrna > Sphyrna mokarran. Next base: position 71,089,633 of record JAGIQG010000007.1, on the reverse strand, counting down.
TAGTCTAATAATATCCTATCATTGGGTGACCAGAATTTTCCCATAATTTTTACAGATTGATAAGCTGTGGATAGTGTAATCATGCGGTTCTTGCTTTCTCCTTCTACTGTCACCACAACCTTACTATGAGTCTTTCTTTTTTCAGATAGCTGAGTGTCATGCTTAACCAGGCAGTGGTGGAACAGAAAGAAGGACTAACAAAACACTGATGAAGAAGAAAAATCTTCATTCGATCACCCATTTGCAGCACCCAGTTAAATTACTGGCAATGTGTGTACTTTAAAGGGCAGCTCATAGGTGGGATCTACGTGAAGTGAGGCAAAAGGCAGTAGTGAGGCCTGCGACCAAAGAGTAGCTCAGGAGCTATCTCTCCAAAGCATAACATTGTATTTGAGGAGTTTGACTGGTGAGGACTCAGATGTAAAATCTGAGTTTTACTCTGTACTCAGTTTTACATCTTGTACTCAGATGTAAAATCTGACAGTGTATCGAACAGAAAAATGCTACTTTGTCATTGGCAGACCTAACAGAGAACCTCAGTCAGTGCTAAAGAAGATGGAGAAGATAGCACCAACATACATGGGGCCTTGCACAGCCCATCCTCTCCAGTGTGGAGATGGCTGCCAACACTGTCAACAAACACACTTGCAGACCTAAAATGATAACTAATGGCCGATGTTTCAGCTCCCACTGCAACACAGATCGAAACCACCTAGCCTGACTGCTGCAGTCTGAACAAGTTCAGCTTTCTACCACACACATTCAGACTATAGCTATCATAGCTGTTGTACTAAATATGCAATGGGCTTAAAGATATCGACCAACAAGGTTGTCTATGTGCAGATCCACAAGAGATGGGTGAGATCCTAAGTGAATATTTCTCATCAGTATTTAATGTTGAGAAAAGCATAAATGTTAGGGAACTTGGGGAAATAAATAGTGATGTCTTGAGGAGTGTACATATAACACAGAAGGTGATGCTGGAAGTTCAAGGTAGAGAATTCATAGAACATAGAACAATACAGCACAAACAGGCCCTTCGGCCCACGAGTTGCGCCGATCACATCTACCAATCCACAGACCTATCTATAACCCCCTATCCTATTCTTTTCCATATACTCATCCAGAAGTCTCTTAAAAGACCCCAGTGAGTTTGCCTCAACAACCTCCGACGGCAGTTGGTTCCATTCACTCACCACCCTCTGAGTGAAAAACCTACCCCTGACATCTCCTTTGTATTTGCTTCCCTGCACCTTAAATCTGTGTCCTCTCGTAGTGACCATTTCAGCTCGGGGAAATAGTCTCTGAGAGTCCACCCTATCTATTCCTCTCAACATTTTATAAACCTCTATCAGGTCGCCTCTCAACCTACGTCTCTCCAGTGAGAAGAGTCCCAGCTCCCTCAACTTATCTTCATAAGGCCTGCCTCCCAATCCAGGCAGCATCCTTGTAAATCTCCTCTGCACTCTCTCAATAGCCTCTACATCCTTCCTATAATGAGGCAACCAGAACTGCGCACAATACTCCAAGTGGGGTCTGACAAGAGTCTTATAGAGCTGCATCATTACCTCCTGACTCCTAAACTCTATTCCTCGATTAATGAAGGCCAGTACACCGTACGCCTTCTTGACCACTTCCTCCACCTGCGAGGCCGATTTAAGAGTCCTATGGATCTGATGAGGTATATCCCAGGATATTGTGGGAGGCTAGGGAGGAAATTGTAAGCCCCTTTGCAGAGATATTTGAATTATCAACAGCAACAGATGAGGTGCCTGAAGATTAGAGAGTGGAAAGTGTTGTGCCTTTGTTTAAAAAGGGCTGTAGCGAAAAGCCTGGGAAGTACAGGCCAATGAGCTTCACATTTATGTGGGTAAGTTGTTAAAAGGTATTCTGAGAGATAGATCTACAGGTATTTAGAGGGGCAAAGACTAATTAGGGGCAGTCAGCATGACTTTTTGAGTGGAAAATCATGTCTCACAAATTTGATTGAGTTTTTTTGAAGGGATAACTGAGATGGTAGATGAGGGCAGTGCAGTTGATGTTGGCCACATGGACTTTAGCAAGGCCTTTGACAAGGTACTACTGCATGGCAGGTTGTTTTATACGATTAAGTCTCACAGAATCCAGGGTGAGATAGCCAAATGCATACAAAATTGGCTTGGTGACAGAAAACATTGGTTATAAAAGATTGTTTTTCAAACTTGAGGCCTGTGACCAGTTGAGTCTACTGTTACTTGTCATTTATATTAATGATTTGTATGAGAATTCAGTAGGCATGTAGTTAGCAAGTTTGCAGATGACACCAAGATTGGTGGCATAGCAGACATTGAAGAAGATTTCCTCAGATTGCAACAGGATCTTGATCAATGGGCCAGTGGACTGATGAATGGCAAATGGACTTTAGTTTAGATATAAGCGAGACAATGCATTTTGGTAGATTGAACAAGATAGGGGTGTTGGGGAGAGTTATAGAACAAAAAGATTTAGGGGTACATGTTCATAACTCCTTGAAAGTGGAGTCATAGGTAGACAGTGTGGTGAAAAAGCATTCAGCTGCTTGGTTTCATTGGCCAGAACACTGAATACAGGAGTTGGAACTCCAAAAAGATGTCCTACAAAACACATGTAAGGTCACACTTGGAACACTGTGTACAGTTCTAGTCACCCTATTATAGAAAGAATATTAATAAACTAGAAAAAATACAGAAAAGATTTACTAGGATGCTACCAGGACTTGATGGTTTGAGTTATGAGAGGCTGGGGTACATTGGTACTTTTTTCTCTGGAACATAGGAGGCTTATAGAAGTCTATAAAATGAGGGATATTGATCAACTAGATAGACAATATTTTTTCCCAAAGATCGGGGAGTTTAAACCTAGAGGGCAGAAGTTTAAGGTGAAAGGGGACAGATACAAAAATGTTCAGAAGGGCAATTTTTTCAGAGGGTGACGAGTGCTCGAGGTAGTAGTAGAGGTGGGTACAATTTTGTCTTTTAAAAAGCATTTCAACAGTTACATGGGTAAGATTGAGGAATATGTGCCAAACACAGACAATTAGGACTAGCTTAGTTGTTAAAAAAGGCAGCATGGATAAATTGGGCTGAAGGGCCTGTTTGCATGCTGTAAACCTCTTTGACTCTAATCTATTCTCCAATACATTGGTAAGAATGCTGCTGTACCAACCTGGGAATGCAGTAGTAACACCACAAGCATGAATTTGCTATCTCCCCCACTGTCAGTCAGTCATATTCAACCAGCTATTCTGCAGACACAGAGATAGTACAACGTAGGATCACTGGGACTAGCAGAGACTAATAGAAGGCAGGTAATATCCCAAGGAAGGCAAGAGATTGATTCAATCACACCATCTCTGAGAATAATTGTGCAATCTCTGAAAGTTCTGAACCACACAAGTAGGTCTGAGCTATTTGGTAGACAGGCTATCCAAAGTTGGTAATTATCAGCTACCTAAGGAATTACTTTAAAAATAATCTCAACAATTTATAACCTCAGACACAGCTGTGGTTAATGATTACCATCTGCTCATCTTGATTCACAGCAAACTATTGAACTCCCTGCATAAGCCTTGTTACTCATTTTGTTAAGTAACTCTGCCAATTAATAATCTGCTACTCAACTAGATAACTCTGATTATATTTATGCATGTCTATTAAGCATTTGTATACCTAACTTCATTTTTAGCCAACATTTGTAACCAATGTGGTCTAGTTTTTTATTTGATGTTTTAGCAAGAAGGAGTTAGTTCACTTATTCAACATCTTCGGGTTTGACCTCATCAAGGGTTAATAAATTAAATTATTTTGATCCAAAATGATTAGCATAAAATGGTTTTGGCATTGAGTCAGGCATTTTCACTCCAAGACTACCTCTGATGTTAGATCCCCAGATGGTACATCATTAAAGTGTGAAAGGGAATTAAAGATTTATCTGGTGCCTTAGCATGTCAGGACAGTAAAAAGTTTGACAACACCAGGTTTAAGTCCAACCGATTTATTTAATAATAAACTCATAAGCTTTCGAGATTTCCTTCTTTGTCAGGTGAATGGAGAGTTCTGGCCTCAGACAGAACTGTCCATGCACCTGACGAAGAGGGAAACCTTGAAAGGTTGTGAGTTTACGATGAAATAAATTGGTTGGATTTAAACCTGCTGCTGTCAGATTTCTTACTGTGTTTACCCCAGTCCAATGCCGGCATCTCCACATCAGTACAGTAAAACCCAGATTTCCTACGGGTAGCTGTAATGGAGAGATTCTGAAACGTCATAAACAATCAATCTGAAAAAATTCACAATACAAATACACAAAAAAAAAGTCAGATATTTACACCACTATCACTACAAAATTTACTAAAATTCCTTCACTCTTACTATGGGCTGCATTTTGCTTAGAAATAACATTGAGGGTAACTGAGCACACCATGATTAATACGTTATTTGAACAGTAACTTCTGTTGTATGCATTGAACAATTATATGTGGAAAACAGTAAGTATTTGTTTGAGTTAACTTGCTCCTCCAAAAGCTATGCTAATACCAAAGACTTGCTAACAGTTTGGCATTTAAACTAATCCAGTTGAAGAATCAGTACTGAGCAGGACAGAGATTGAACTAGGAAATTTAAGTTATTATTGAATTGAACATCAAATATGATATATAAAGTGAAATAAAGAAAGAGGAATAAACAAAAGCACAATGGTTAGCATTGCTGTCTCACAGTGCCTGGGATCACAGCTCAATTCCAATCTCGGGGGACTATCTGTGTTGAGTTTGCACATTCTCCCCATGTCTGCGTGGATTTCCTCTGGGTACCCCGGTTTCTTCCCACAGTCCAAAGATGTACAGATTAAGTGGATTGACTATGCTAAATTGCTCCTTACTGTCAGGGGAATTAGCAGGGTAAATATGTGGGGTTACAGGGCAGGATGGGATTTTTGTCAGTGCAGAACTGTTAGGCCGAATCGCCTTCTTCTGCACTGCGAGATTCTATGATTAAAAGAGAATGATAGTTATAAGATTTGTTTTAAAATCTCCATCACAAATTAAAATCTAAAGATGTATTTAAAGAGAAACAAAATTCCACGTTTCTTAAAGCTGATTTTCAGGATTAGGAAGTTTGTCTGAATGTCATTAAGTTGCTGGAATTACCCACTGACCTCACCAGAAAATGTTAGGGGTTTTCTATTCCAGAATAAAAAATATTTTAATGGTTTAATGTGTTTTAATTATGATCAAACAAACTTTCCCATATTACAAATTAAATTTTACAAATATTGAATCATATTCCTTTAGATTTTTAATTATTGATAGAAATTTTTTGCGAAGTGATTATTTCTATCTCTAATCATTCTCTTTTAATCATTTTCTCCTTGTATTTTTTGTAGCTGACTTGACATTCAATGAAATATTATAACTTCTATTTCCTGGTGCAGTCTCTGCACTGCTCATTAATAATTCATTGATCTGATTAATTAAGAGATACTCTACTGCTTGTCCTTTTCAGGCAGCTCCCTTTGGAGCATGCTGTATCACTTCACCATGAAATACATGTGCAGAATCTCATGAAAAGGCTGTAGGCAAGTATTTGTGTAATGAATCTTTCACCACAGAGAAAAAAAAATCAGACCCCATGTCTTTCTATTATTTTGTAGTGTGATGGCCTAGAAATTCAGTAACTTCACCTACAAGAACTGCCCTCTCAAGCTGATTAATGTGTATGCCCCTACTGTCAAGAGCGAGTGGCTGGCAGTTTTTGAACAGAAGCCACTGTTGCTCTCCACCCCCAGGTTAATCATTCTGGGTGGGGATTTTAACTGCATTATAGACAAGGCCCGCCCATCCAGCAGAGCTGAAAACAAACTGAATGCTACGTCCAGTCTCTTGCTGGAAACAGTCAAAGATGCCAAACTGCATGATGTCTTCAGCAACCCAGCAAACACAGAGCAGCGTAGATACCTGTGGTCGTGGCCAGATGGATTTGTCCGTTCTAGGATTGACTTCAGTTTGTATCCCGCGCACTCGTGGTCAGGTCCACTGATGTCAAGCCGGTGTTCTTTTCTGACCACTGCCTCCTGCTGGCTGACTGTCAGCTGGAGGAAAAGCAGAAAGTGGGCAGGGGGTCCTGGAAGCTGAATGTAAAACTGTTGACCCCAGAGAATCTCGAGGAACTCAAAAGGGTTTACCATGGTTGGAGAACTGTGAAACTCTTCTTTGAGTCTCCATCGCTCTGGTGAGAAACCATCAAAGACAACATCAAGAGGCTCTTCATCCACAAAGGGGTTCACAAGGCCAGGGAAAGGGGGGAAAATGTCCCAACTCCAGAAAAGCATGCAGGAGCTACTCCAACTGCAGTCGATGGAGGTTGATGTCAAGGAGGATCTCCAGGAGGTGAAGAGCCAGCAAACCTCACTCTTTGCCTCGGAGGCCTCCAAAGTCATCTTCCGATCCAGGGTCCGCTCTGTGGAGCAGGATGAAACGTGCTTGTGTTTCTTCTTCCAAAAGGTGCACAGAGGAACTTCTGTGATCAGCAGCCTGAAGGAAGAAGATGACTCTGTAAGGTTATTGCTGTCTGGTATTCTGAGGGTCTGCAAATCTTTCTATGCTGGACTATATGAACTGAAGCCAACAGACAGTACGGCCTCCCAGTCTTTCCTGTTGTCTATCATGCAGATCATAGGCCACAGCGAGTGGGAGAGCCTGGACACACTGGTATCTCTGGATGACAAAGCCATCGAGTCCTTTCAGAAGGGTAAAACCCCCAGAAGCAGAGACTTACTGGCTGAATTTCACTCGGCGTTGTGAAAATTGATGGGCCCGGACCTGCTGGAAGTATATGAGAGTATGCTTCTGGACGGCAGCATATCAGAATCCACGAGAAAAGGCATCATTACCCTCATCTACAAGCAGAAGGGGGAAAGGGAAGAAATTAGAAATTGGTGACCATTTCACTATTGAACATGGACTATAAAATTCTTGCCAAGGTCATCTCCACCCGGGTCAATTCTGCTCTGGGGTCAGTGATCTCACAGCACCTGATCAAACCTATGCTGTGTCCGACAGGAAGATTTCTGATAGCCACAAGCCTTGCTCTACTCAGGGATACGATCACCTATGTGCAGGACAGGCAAGTGGATACCTGCCTCATCAGCCTAGACCAGAAGAAGGCGTTTGACAGAAGATCATACAGCTAGATGATGGACATGCTCTCCAGAATGGGCTCTGGGGAGGGAATACGCAATTGGATCCAACTGCTCTACACAGACATCAAAGGCGCAGTTTCAGTCAATGAGTGGGAATCACGTCTGGAGTCAGGCAGGGCTGCCTCCTCTCCTCCAGCTTTTTTTTACGTGTTGCATTGAATCCTTTGCCAATTCCCTCAGAAGTGTCCCAGGCACCAAAGGGGTTACAGACCCTGGCATCAGAGGCACGCAGGTCAAAGCCTCCCTATACATGGATGACATGGCTGTCTTTTGCTTGGACCCCTCGTCTGTTCACAAGCTCTCCAAGTCTGTAAGCAGTTCAAGCTGGCCTCGGGAGCCAAAGTCAATCAGGGCAAGAGCGAGGCCATATTCTTTGGGAACTGGGCTGACAGATCCTTTGTCACCTTTACTGTCAGTGTAGACTATCTTAAGGTGCTGGGGATATGGTTTATTGTGGCAGGGATATGCACCAAAAAACTGGGAAGAATGCATCGCGAAAGAGAGGCAAAAATTAGGCTTGTGGGAGCAACACTCCCTCTCTATCACCAGAAAAAAACTCATCCACTGCGAGGTACTATCCATGTTATTGTATGGGTACAGGTTTGACCTATACATAAATCCTGAGCAGCAGCAGTGACCCAGGCCATCTTCAAATTTATCAGGAGATTAATGATGGATTGTGTGTGGAGGGAGGCTATGCACAAATCTCTAGAGAATGGAGGGAAAAATGTTCCTGACCCCCTCATCCTGATGATTACCTTTGTATGCAGCTGCATCAATCTGTGTGTAGATCCTCAGTAAACAACAGCAAGTGCCACTAACTTTTTGAAGTTCTACCTGTCCCAAGTATTGTAGAGGATGGGTTTGGCCACACCACCATGGAAACTCCAAGTAATTCGACTGTACCGCAGCACCTGTCCTTCATGGAGAAATTTTTTCGGAAACATACCTTTGGCCTTTGGTCAGCATTCTTGAGGCCCTGTGAGAAAAGATGATGGTGAATCATGTCGGATTGTTCCCTGAGCAGACTGTCAGTATCATTTGGCAGAATACCACATCACTAGAACTCACAAACAAGCTTGATTAGTGGTGAGAATGGCACTCCCCATCAAATCCGTTATGCATGCTTGAAGTCTCAACATCACCATACACCGCCCTCGAAGTGGTTACAGGGGTGATGAAATGGTCGCACGTCTCCTTGTGGAGTGTGCCTTTGCAAAGAGGGTGTGGAGTAAGATGCAGTGGTATTTGTTGAGGTTCGTCTTGAGCATCTTGGTGATACTGGATTCTGTGCTTTATGGGCTGTTTCCAGGAACGCATATCAACTGTTGCTGGACGGTCATCAATTCGGTGAAGGACTTTGGTCCACCTGAAACCTGCTGATCTTCCAGTTGTGAGATTTGTCTTTGGCTGAGTGTTGCAGACTGGCACATTCCAAGGTCTAGGACTACATGCTGAGGGATGCGCTCAAGCTTGGGGCAGCTGCCGCAAAGGCACAATAGGGAAAGGCCACACTGTAAAGCCTTTGAACCGAGGCAGACTGAGGGCCTGGTAACTATAGAATACCTTCGGCCTGTGTAACTGTGTGCTAATCTGAAAAACAATAGCTCACAGTAAAATCTGAAGTGTATATATATAGTTTCAAGTACTGAAATGAAATTAATGTAATGTAAATGAACATCGTATCGTATTATAAAAATGAATGGTCTTTTTTACACTGTTTGTAATTATTGGATATGCCATTTTGCATGACTTGAGAGTTTATTTTAAAGAATACAGTATATTTTTGAAATAAAAAGACTTAGCATCCATTACACAAACATAAAACAAGCATGAAAGCATCTGATAGGCACACATGGACTTCCTGAGCTGAAAGTGCACTGTTCTGTATATTAAAAAGAATTCCAAGCCCTCCACCTTAAACTGGCATTAGGCCTCTTGTCCAAGCAAATACAGAGCCTAACACTTGACTGATTTCCCCCTATGTGATCCTGATTCAGGCTGTGCTGGCTATGTTCAGAAAACAACAGATCTAGATGTGATCTTAACCATGAATCATTAAAACTGACCATGCCTTCAATTTATCAGCAATACATCTAACATGTAGTGAAATGACTTTTCTTTGTGATTAAGCTGTCCAGTTGCAGAATGCTACGTGGTTCGTCGTGGGAAGGCTTTTGTCATTTTTGTCCCTGGAGTTCACTAATTTATTTTTAGCGAGGTAAGAATTGTCAAAGCAGTCCATCTACATTCATTCTGTTGTTTTTTTTTAATCCAGGTCCTTTTTTTTTTGCTACAGTTGCTAAACACAGGAATTTTGATCCCTTTGTAGTTAACACAAGTCTCAAATTTAGTCTGCAGACGATCCAGTTAGATTTTCAGTTTAACGTGACTATATCAAGATGAACAGTGTTTTTCCAGCAATTGTACTGGTATGTTTTTCTTTAGGCACGAGGGATAGCAATTATATGGTTATAGTAAATGCTTCAGCATGTTCGGTACTGAAGTATGCAACAGAGAACTTATTAGAATACTAGTTGCAGCTAAGTTCTTTAATTAGTTTGTGTTCTTGTTGGGTCAGCCATGGCTTACTGATAGCACTCAACTCTGAGTCAAGAGGTCGTGAGTTTAAGCTCCATTCCGGAGATTTAAGCACCTAAATCTAGGCTAACATTATTTTGGTTGAAAAAATTCAGGGGCAATTCTGAACCCGCACTCTGTCCACTGGAATGGCCGCACACATTCAAAATCCGGAGGGCATGATTCATGCTGGCTGAGTTTCCAAGTTCAAATCTTCCTGGCCCCTTACCAGTGGAAGATGTGAAACACGCTGCAGGACTGCAGAAGGTTCATTTGAATACATTAGCAAACACTCTCTCCAGGACATCTCCCCCTCTATCTCCTTACTGGTTATTCAGCGGGTTCCAGTGTGACATTACACTGGCACCATTTACAATAGCCTTACATATGTATCAAGCTGGGTCCTTCACCTCTGAGAGGGAATTTGGAGGCCAGCACTCTGGCAGCCAGCATCCTCTGCAGTGTGCACCACTCAGAGGTCACTGGAAAGGACTATGGGAACACAAATAAATATAACTTGCAGCTCGGGGTGGGAGGGGTGGGACAGAATTGCCATTTTGGGGAATCGGGTTGGGAAGGGTCAACTTCACCTTCTCTGTACCCATAACACATGATTCACTTAATACAAATTTCATCAAGAACTATTTTGAAAATAACTGAATAATTGAAAATCCATAGCCCTCAAGGATAGTGATTTACATTTTGATGGAAAAAATTCCTTCCTTATCTCAATCCTAACTAATTAGCCTCTTATTCTGAAACTGTGACAGCTAGTTCAACACTCCCTAGTCAGGGGTAACATCCTCCATGCATCTACCCTGTCGAGTCCCTTAAGAATTTTATAAATTTCATTGAATCTTAGAATCATAGAATCCCTACATTACTGTCCTTGAGGGCTATGGATTTTCAATCATTCAGTTATTTTCAAAATAGTTCTTGATGAAATTTGTATTAAGTGAATCAAGTGTTATGGGTACAGAGAAGGTGAAGTTGACCTCTCCCAACCCGATTCCCCAAAATGGCAATTCTGCCCCACCCCTCCCACCCAGCCCATTGAATCTGCACTGACCACAATCTCACCCAGGCCCTATCCCCTAAACCCCATATTTTTACCTTTCCTAGTCCCCTTGACACTAATGGGCAATTTAGCATGGCCAATCAACCCAACCTGCACATCTTTGGACTGTGGAAGGAAACCAGAGCACCCAGAAAAAAAACCAATGCAGGCACGAGAGAATGTGCAAATTCCTCACAGTTACCCAAGACTGGAATTGAACCTAGGTCCCTGGCAGCAGTGCTAACCACTGTGCAACCATCTCATTTCAATGAGATCAACTTCTATTCTAAACTCTCTGGAATATAAAGCTGGTCTAAATTCCTCCTCATGGAAAATCCCCTCTTCATAGGAATCAGTGTTGTGAACCTTTGTTGCACTCCATCTAAGTAAAAATATCCTCCCTTAGATAAGGAAACCAAAACTATGGGTGAACTTAACAAAGCCTTTTTAATTGTACAAAGACTTCTTTACTCTTATATTGATACTTATTTGTGTCTTCTCTTTGTAGTCAAGATGAAAGTACAATTTGATTTCCTAAAGATGGGTGAGAAATGATCATAGGGGATTCAAAAGTTTAAAAATGGGGAAGAAGCCCCAACCCTGAAAATATTCATTGCTAGTTATACATGTTTTGTAGCATGTAGAGGTCTGCCTTCGAGAGTTAGGAGACTTTATTAACTTATTTAAATCAGGCTGCCACAGAATAGCTGGGAGTCTGATTTAAATGCAACAGTTGTTGCTGTGTTTTCCAGGGTTTGAGTAAGGAGCTGGAAAAGAGAAGCGAGAGCTCCCAGTTTAAGAAGGTAAGCACCTTCCAAACCCATAACTTCCATCATCTAGAAGGACAAAGGTAGCAGACACATGGGAGTACCATTACTGGAAAGTTCTTCTCCAAGCCATATTCTACCCTGACTTGGAAATATGTAGTCATTCCTTCACTATCACTGGGTCCTAGAACTCCTTCCAAACAGCACTGTGGGTGTACGTACACCACATGGACTGTAGAGATTCAATAAGGCAGCTCACTATCAACCTTTGCAAGGGCAATTAGGGATGGGCAATAAAAATACTGGCCCAGCCAGTGATGCCCACATCCTGTCAAAGCATTAAAACATTAAGAATTAAAAGCCATTGAACCGTTCAAAGCTGTTCTGTCACTTAATAAGATTACAGTTGATTTGATTGCAACCTTAACACTATTTCCATGACTGCACCATGCATCTTTTGGCTCCCTAGTCAATCAAGAATCTATGCAACTCCTCTTTAAAAATTTTCAATGATTCTGCCTCCACTGTTCTTGGGGAAAAGAATTTACAGACTAATGTACCACTGAAAGAAAATGATTTTCCTCGTTTTTATCTTAAATGGGACACCCTTTATTTTAAAACTGCAATTGTACCTTTTATCAAATAAAGAGCCCAAAGTGATAGAAAATATTCCAGATGTGGTTTCTGTAACAAAACCTCCCTACCATTATATTCCATTTCCCTTGTCATAAAATGACAATGATCTACTTGTCTTCCTAATCATTTGTTATACCTGCATATTAACTATGATTACGTACACTCAGGATACTCAGATCCCTCTTTCCTGCAGAGTTCTGCAGTTCCTCTGTATTTAAATAATAAACTTCTTTTCTATTCTTCCTGACAAAGTGGACATAATAGAGACATGCTTAACCCTGATACCAGACAGGCAACACAGTCTCAAGACTTACCATCTTGCCTATAGAGAGAGTGTCTGTCCACCCTAACTATACTGGAATTGTAAGATTGATAGTGACCTTTATCTTCATAGAGTTGGTTTTATCTTTAAATGGGATTTTGGATAAACTGCCGGAACTCCTTAATTGTATAAATGAAAAGTTCATTATATTTAATCGGAACGAATACACTACCATCATCAGTACTGTGCTCCAGTGACCATGTTAAGGGACAGTCTCATTCCGACTATATTCTCACTGTTATCTCAAAAGCAGAAAAGAGTACTTTTGGGGAACTTTATTGCCAGGGTTTGCCATGACTCCAGTGTCTTGAATGGTACCGCTGGGAAAAATGGTTGGGAAAAGTCAATGCAAATGGTGATCTTCTGCTGATAAAGTGTGCTCAGCATAGCCACATTATAACAAACGTCCTCTTCTGCCAAAAGGACATGCACAAAACCACATGGAGGCATCATAGATCAAAACATTGGTACCAGCTGGATTTTGTTATCGTTTGAGTCAGAGGTCCAAATAAACTCTGTAACATTCAGGGAACATCATTGTAGGAAGTCGTCCCAGTGGTGTCCTAGGTCCAATCACCTTCGGCAACTTCATCAGTGACTTTTCTTCCATTATAAAATCAGAAATGGAGATGTTTCCTGAGGCCTGCTCAATGTTCAGCACCATTTGCAACTCTTCAGATACTGAACCAGTCCACATCCAATTACAACAAGACCTGGACTACATTCAAGCGTGGGGCGGATGGGTAGATAGAAACATTTGAGCCACACAAATGCCAGGCAATGACTATCACCATCAAAAGAAAATCTAACTATCACCCCTTAACATTCAATAACATTAGCCATTTTGAATACCCAATTGTCAGCATATTGAGGCTTACCATTGACCAGAAACCAAACTGAACCAGTCAAACAAATACTATGGCTGCAAAAGCAGGTCAGAAATTCTGCAGCAAGTAATACCCCTCCTAACTCCCCACAGCCTTGCCAGCACTTACAATGCACAGTTAAGAGTGTTATGGAATGCTCTTCTCTTGCCTTGAGGAGTACAGCTCCAAAACTCAAGAAGCTTGACAGCATCCAGGACAGAGCAGCCCACCCACCATTTTAAAGATTAATTCTTTCCACCACCAAAGCACAGTGACAGTAGTGTGTACCATTGACAACATGCACTGCAGCAACTCCCTAGGCTCCTTTGGTAGCAATTTTCAAACATGCAACCTGTATCACCTGAAAGTCAAGGGTAGTAGGTGATGGGGATCACTAGAATCTGCAAGTTCCCACCAAACCACTCACTTCACTGATTTGTAAACTTATTGCCATTACTTCACTGTCACTGAGTCAAAATCCTGGATTTCCCTCCCTCACAGCACTGTAGGTGTACCTACATCTCAAAGACTCCATTGGTTTGAGAAGACAGCTTACCACTACCTCTCAAGGACAATTAGGGAAGGACAATAAATACTGCCTTAGTGTACCATACAAACAACCTGTGGAAGAATGAAAGTGATTCATGCAGGGAACAGATGCCTGCTGGACAGATTATCAACTTGTTTGATCTGTTATGAACACCCACTGAGTGCCAAGGCATGACAAAACCAAAAACTCTCAAAGGAAGAGGATCAATGACAAATTTCAAGTGTAGCTCATACCAATCTGGAAAATCTTCACACATCCAATTCAACTCCAGAGTCATGGGATCAAGGTGCACTCAACTGCTGTACCCAGACCATTGGGTGTGTGCATCATCATCAGCAGGACTGGTTCAATGAAAACAATATTAAGATTTGTGACTGCCTGGAATTAAACCAAAGCAGCCTTCATTACCTGGAGGAACAGCCGGAGATCACAAATCACATAGGCATCATTCCAACAGGTCAAGCCTGACACTCAAAGACAAACCTGGAACATAAAGGGTCGTGTGGTGGGAAGAGAACACTCAAGGGATCAAACAATGTGTTAACCAGCATGCCAAGCAAAGCATCTTTGCAACTACCAGGTTCATCTGTAGACCATGTTCAACTGGACAAAACCATCTTTCTCCCACAAGATGGTGTCTCTCATCTTAAGTATGACAATGCTATCCACCAACACTGAAAAGAAAATTTTCAATACTTCTTCAACCATGAATTCACAATAGCAGCTGATTCTCTTCAAGCTATCCCCCAATACCTTGTGATAAAATCCAGGGGGGAAACCACGATTCATGGGAGAGCTGTAACAAACAATCAAACAGATGAAAAACATCAAAGCTTGTGGCTCCAACCATACTCCAGCTGACGTCTTCAAAGTTGGTGGCTTTTTCTCATATCAAGACTCCAGGCACTGTCCTATTGATCTGAGAAGAAAAAGGGCTCCCCATTCTCCCATCACCACCCAACTTCAGAAATACAACCATTGTTAAGAGAGCCAAATCCCTTGAGAATATTGTGAAAACTATTGAGACATTTACCTTTGGTCCATAACAGGAAAATTCCTGATAGAATAGCCTGTTTCCGATGCTTAAAGAAATCCTAAAAGAGACACAGTATTACTTTAGGCCTTCCAGAGGAACCTCTGACACATTCAGAGAAAGACTGACATTGCAAGAAAGGATGTCCCAAAGCATGGTACATTGGGGAGACCATGCAGACACTACGACAGCGGATGAATGAGCATCACTCAACAATCACCAGGCAAAACAGTTCCCTTCCTGTGGGCGAACACTTCAGCAGTCATGGGCATTCGGCCTCCAACCTGCGGGTAAATGTTCTTCAAGGGGGCCTTCGTGACACACGACAGCGCAGAGTTGCTGAGCAGAGACTGATAGCCAAGTTCCGCACACATGAGGACAGTCTTAACAGGGATCTTGGCTTCATGACACACTATCTGTAACCCCCGTAACTTTCCTGGGTTAGCAAAAAACCTCACTTACTGTGCTGTCTGGAGAAAATACACAATTCTCTAACCAATGCTCAGGATCCCTTCACACACATTGTTAGCCACTTTAACACTTGAATAGCAGGTTAGATGTAAGGATTCGCATTCTAATCAGCAATCTATGACTGTCTGTGCTGATGTGTGCTATTGCAGACCAGAACACTGCACTTGCCTGACGAAGGCTATAGAGTCGAAAGCTCGTGAATTTACTATCAAATAAATCGGTTGGATTTAAAATTGGTGTTGTAAAACTTTACACAGTCATTATTGCCAGCTAAATCCAAACAAAATGTCAAGAACAACATTTTAGTGCTGTTGCCCACTCTGCAGCAGATTTGCAAACCATTCTTGATCCCTTCAATTCTGTACACAAGGTCCTTGAATACAACCAAAATAAAATTCATATCAATCCACACCTGGTCAGCTGGAATATCTTGAGTATTTCTGATACCTTGGCAGCCACTTCTTTCAAAACATCATAATTATGAGGCGATCCAATGGTGAATTAACTGCCTCAGTTATACCTCCCAAAAACAATCGTAGTGAATGTTTAACAAAAAGACCTCTGCAAATTAACAAAGGTCCTCATGTACAATGCACTTGTTGTTACCATATCACTTGTTGTTACCATATTTATATGTTGCAATGCTTGAGAAATTCTATCTGCGTTGCCTTCACTGCATCCTCTGAATTCAATGAGCAGATCATCAAACAAATGCTCGTGCCCTTTTAAGTATAACTCCTGCAAAACCATCTTCGGTGGGCTAGACACTTTGTCTGAATGGGTGCAAACAATATTTTCTTAACTCTCAAATGCCAGTGTTCCATGGGAGGACAAAGAACACATTACAAAGGCACACTGAACCTCTCCCCGAAGTGTGACTGGGAGAGCTTGTTACCAATCTCAGACATATAAAAATGGATTATTACATTCCTTGTTCTGGACAATTTTGCCAGAGACAGGTGAACAACAGAATGTTATTCTTAATTGTTTCCAAAAATGCTAAACTATAAGAGTGGCTTTGCCATTGAGCACCACTGAGATGCTTGGACAAATCTTGGATCTTTTAAGAATGGCTATTTCTCTGATTTTAATAAAGCTATAATTAATAAAAGCGTATAATTAATTAATCTGCTGGTGTTGAACAAGGGAGTAAATTTTTACTATATATTCATGCTCATATGCTGAACTCTCAGGATTGTGGAGCCTAATATAAGTATCTTTTCACGTAAAACAACAGACTCAGAACCTAATTTTAACTCCGGCACAACTTCTGTGAGGTGACAAGCATTGTGAGTTGGTAACTTGCCTGTTGCTCTAGAGATTGCTTTACTCAAAGTAAGTAGCATTTTTTGCAACAGAAATATTCTTACTCACACACAGCTTGAGGCTCAGGGACTGCTTGTTCAGGAGAGTGTGATATCTGCGATCCATCATCAGATTCTTCCATTAAACGATCTCCCTGGAATCTAAGCAAATCAATATAAACATGTATTATTAATTTAGTACTCAATTTCATTGTGCGTTAGAAAATCATAGGAACCAGAATTTGAAAGTACCACTATATTTCAAAGAGTTGATTTACCAGAACAGATTATGCAGTGAATAAAATTAGATTATGCATAATGAAAGAAAATGAATTTTTCCAAAATATTTTCACAAAAAATTGATAAAACCTGACAAAAAAAATTACATGAAAACAAACACATGTATAGGTGGGCTAGCTCATTACAATTGTACATTGATCTAACCTGCGGAAAGATTTG
Source organism: Sphyrna mokarran (assembly GCA_024679065.1). Classification (NCBI taxonomy): domain Eukaryota; kingdom Metazoa; phylum Chordata; class Chondrichthyes; order Carcharhiniformes; family Carcharhinidae; genus Sphyrna; species Sphyrna mokarran. The sequence goes on along the minus strand of JAGIQG010000007.1, from coordinate 71,072,373 downwards.
AGTGTAATACTGATGTACAGACACCAACACTGCATTAGACTGGGATATCATGAACAATAAGAATACATGTATGGTATTATTCTTGTGTTCATGGGTGATATTTATGACAGAAACAATGTAGGCAACATAGACTTGAAATTATGATTTGCTTTTGGAATTGCAACTACAGGCTTTTCAACTCTTTTGTGTATGTGATTCACAGGCATTATTTCATGAATATTTTATAATATCTTTAGCATGTACGTGGGCCCGATTTTAGGCTACTGAAGCACTGGGAGCCAGGTGAGGTGGAGAAACATCTGCATATTGCTTAAAACCTGGAAGTACAATGTGTCCGTCGGTGGCAATTTAACTCTACCACTGCTTTTATAATATTATTTCCTGGTTTCCCAACCAATTAGGTGGATTGGGCATAATGCTGGCATGCACAAGAGTCATTTTAAACTCTACTATTTAAAGGATCATTGCAAACATGATGTTTGACAACATGATGTTTGGAGTTGGGAGCAGAGTAAGACATTGACAGATTGGAAAGCATACCTTCAAACGTTGTACCTTGCTTGAGCAATGATTCCCTAGACGTAATGTTGGGGGTTGCATTAGCCCCGATGGAGATACTGTTACCCATTGATGAGAGGAGGAAACCAAGAAGTGACACAAAGAAAGCACAGTGGAAGATGCTCATGAGTTCAGTTACAGGTACTGACTGGTGGGTCTAATGCTGTAGTTTAATGGCCTAAGCAGTCCAGAAAAGGTGAGCACATTCAACCACATCCAAAAGTATTACATCAACCTACTCTTTCTTCTCAAGGCTACTCGAGCACATCCTCTCCTTTTACCAACCAAACTTTCAGGTACATCCATATTTCTCTGGTTATAAACTTCATCTCTAACCTATCTGATCAGCCACCATTGACACTCAGAGTCACCTTGATGCAATGCCATGCCTTTTCCTCAAGAGGCACCCTCAACAAATGCTATCCACCTATCATTCAACATAAGCTAATACTCTTATTTATACCTCTGGTCCCTCCTGGCAAAAAAAGAAAGCACAAAACACAAAGGAGAGGCAGCCAGCTGAAGATTGTCCAGGCATCATGAAACTAATAGAGAAGGTGGTGCTGTTCCTCAATGAAGTCCCAGTGTGCTTGACAATCAGAGGTAGGGTCTTCCTGCTACTTGATGATGTAGTTAAAAATCATGCAGCCTCATGGCATCCAAACCTCACTTATATTGATCTGATCGCAACAGCCACTGAAATATGATCATGATAATAATTTAAAGAATTTTTATTTTGACAATTCTTATTCATGTTTTTAATCTCTCCCAGAGTTATCATCCATCCTGCAGATAGTGGTCCAGGAGCAGGAGGATGATAACCCCATAAAGCAGGTTACTCATTTTGGTGCTGCACCATCACAAGACTAATGCAGATCATGCAAGAGCTCAGATACAGACACTTCAGTGGAACCACTAAGAAATGTAGTTGTGTTTTTCTGGTATCTCACACATTACAAGCGAGTAATGGTAGATAGTGGAGGCATTGGAAGGAGCACAGTGTTCCAAGTTCTGCTCAGCTAGATGCAGATGCTAGACCTTGCGAAGTGTAGAAGAAGAGGCTACTTCTGGAGCAGTAACGAAGAATGTGCACTCAAAGAGGAGTCTATCTTAAGCCTGATGTGCATGACATTGCAGGGCTTTTTGACAATGTCTTCATCCATAGAAAGGGTGGTTATGTAGCGTCAAAGTTAGCCATCAAATGGGGGCACGTAGCCCCTACGCACTATGAATATCATCTTAAATAGGATGAATTAAACTCTAAACTTAATTATTAATTATCCTACTGATCTTTAGCAAAGTGTGTTCTCCAGCTCAGGGAAGAACACAGCCCCCCAATTAGCTAATTGGATTAGGAATTGGCTGGCAGATAGAAGACAGAGGGTGGTGGTTGATGGGAGATATTCATCGTGGAGTTCGGTGACGCGTGGTGTGCCTCAGGGGTCTGTTTTGGGGCCCCTGCTGTTTGTAATTTTTATAAATGATCTGGATGAGGGTATTGAGGGATGGATCAGTAAATTTGCAGATGATACTAAAGTTGGTGGAGTGGTAGATAGTGAAGAGGGTTGTTTTAGTTTACAGAGTGACTTGGACAAGTTGCAGAGCTGGGCCGAGAGGTGGCAAATGGAGTTTAATGTGGAAAAGTGTGAGGTAATGCACTATGGCAGGAATAATAAATGTGTAGAGTATAGGGTAATGGTAGGATTCTTAGTAGTCGTGATGAACAGAGGGATCTTGGTGTGTATGTGCATAGATCCCTGAAAGTAGGCAGTCAAGTCGAGAAGGTTGTTAAGAAGGCATATGGAGTCTTAGCTTTATTGGTAGGGGGATTGAATTTCGGAGCCGCAACGTCATGTTGCAACTGTACAAAACTCTAGTGCGGCTGCACTTGAAGTATTGTGTGCAGTTCTGGTCCCCACATTATAAGAAAGATGTGGAGGCATTGGAGAGGGTACAGAGGAGGTTTACCAGGATGTTGCCTGGTATGGAGGCAGGTCCTATGAAGAGAGGTTGAAGGATTTGAGGTTGTTTTCGTTAGAAAGGAGGCGGCTAAGAGGGGATCTTATTGAAGCATATAAGATGATTAGAGGTTAGATAGGGTGGACAGTGATAGCCTTTTTCCTAGGATGGAGAAAGCTAGCACGAGGGGACACAGCTTTAAATAAGGGGTGATAGTTATAGGACGGATATCAGAGGTAGGTTCTTTACCCAAAGGGTGGTTCGGGAGTGGAATGCCCTGCCTGCAGCAGTTGTAGATGCGCCAAGTTTGGTGGCGTTTAAGAGGTTAATTGATAAGTATATGGAAGAGAAGGGAATGGTGTAGTTTGGAGGGGCATTGCTTTTTATTTTGGTTGGCACAACATCGAAGGCCGAAGGGCCTGTTCTGTGCTGTATTGTTCTATGTTCTATGTTCTACAGGGCTCTCATGAGCTCTGAAACACAGCCAAGAGCATTTGAGCAGTCAGAGAGGAGTCTGAGCAGTGAGTGACTGAACCACAGGGATTGTGTAATGTGCAAGTGCAGGGAAGAGAAAATGTAAAGAGCTTTAGTTGCATGAAGGCACACACGTGACTGTTACACATGCTTAGAATATTGAGTTTCTATTTTGAGCCAGATAAATATTATTTGTTAACACCACTTGCCTGTATTTCCTATTTTCAGTTGCTATCAGGCAAGTGCCCCTTTCAATTGTGCTGAATGATAAGATAAACATTGATGCTGTACAATGGGTTGATGGAGGAGGGCATTATAAAAAAGGTACATGGCTGTGGGGAAGTGGGAGGGGCAATAGGCTTTTGCTGTCAGAGTGGAGGACTGGTGAAACCTAAGTGACCCTCACAATAACTTCCCAGCTACAATATGTTCTGAGGCAATATCACATTCTGCCTCCTCCTTCTCCGTGGAATTGCCTGGAGAGATTTTCTGCTCTGCAGCTTGTTACTCTTGCTGATTCAGACCTCACTGCTATGCAATGTTGTGAAGAGCGCAGCTCGCCATGACCCTTCTGGAGACACTGAATGATGAGTGCAGATCAGTCTAGGTATGAGTAGCATTTCCAGCACAATGATGGGTTGTTCAATGACACATTAGCTTCTCAGATAGCTTTCAATGTTGCTCCTGTACCTTGTGGGTTGGACTCCTCGCATGTCATTAGACAACTTTTACATGAATATCCCTCCTCTCCAAACGGTCTATCTACAAGTCTGCCTCAAGGTGGGAAAAGGGAGGAGAGACTGCCACAGAATGACAGCATCATGGTTGATGCCCTGGGATTTTGTGCAACCCCCAGAGACGATCTTTTTGTGGTGGCAGACAAGCCACACATTGATGGAATGGAAACTGTAAAGATTGGTGAACTAACTTTAATGGTCTGGAATTGTCTCAATTGTACATGCCTGAGATCAAACCTCTTGCGCCTGTGCAGGGGAACCAGTCAGAGTTGCATATACGAGTACCCTCTGTGACATCCCTCATAGTGGCTGAGATGATACAATTGTTTGCTCTGCCGAATATTCAACGAATTAGAGGAAGTTGACTCCAAGATCCTGCAAATGCTTTCAACAGAATTCTTGAGGGATCCAGAAACAAGAAATTGAGAACAGTGGTGACTTTGATGACCACTGGTAAAGCATGGCCATCAGGTCCACTTGGCCTTGTTCCAACAGGCTGCAAAAAATACCCGCCACCACCAGACACGAGTTACTGAACCTTCTGAAATACTGGTGGCCAACATGTCAAGGAAGCTTACAGTCTGCCTGTAGATACTATGTTGTGGTTAGGGCCTCCAATAAGTAACTTCTCTCTGCTAATCTCCTCTCCTGTGAAATTGCTGGTCTGTAAGTAGTAGGCTGTTGCTGCTCATGGTGGTCCTTTTCTTGTTACTCCTGCCAACACCGTTTGTCACTTTGCTCCTCATTTGAATTTTGAGGTGAATTAATGTTAGCAGTTCCAATCCTGATCTGACAGATCAGCGCTTCAAAATGGGGATGCAAGATACAAACTTTCATAGATGCTGAAGTAACCTCCCAGATTGTGAAAGTAACTCCCTCAGCACAGATAATGTGAGCTTTTCACACAAGCAGGCAGGAACGAAACTGTGAGCTGTTGGTGCCTATTGGGGAGTTTTCCTGTCCTGTCTTCAGCTTTCAACTGCCGCTGCACTCTTGTTTGTTTTCACTGGCAAGTTCCAGGAAATCCGAGAGTCTTACTGATACACAGTTAAACAGAATAAAGTTTGTGATTCCAAACAAACCTGCTGGACTTAACCTGATGTTGTGAGACTATTTATATCAACTGGCAGGACATGGAGAGGAATATTGTGAGGTGTGGTTTTATGAGCATAGAACCACCTGCCCAGTCGCTATCGCTAACAGCACTAGTTTTTGCTCTGAAGAAGCTCCATCGTCATAAGTAGGTCCTCTATTGAGGGTATGGCCTCCGTGATCTTCATACCCTTATCTCTCTCTTTTGTTCTCCTGATGCCACGGCTCAGTCTGTCCATGATGTGCTCGTCTCTTCATCGCCATTGATCCCGAGAGTCATTCTCCAATTGCCAGATTCTTCCTTCTTTATGCTCACATGGTCCCCTCATTATAGTTGGCAGCCTTGCCCCCTCCTCTCTTGCCCAATGACATCAGGAGGATGACAACTCCTGCACTGTCTGGGAACTTACTGCCTACTCTCACTGCCACCTGCACTGAGACAATGGCTCCTGTTTTCAAAAAGCTGGGTTCACTCTGTGCCATTCATCCTTTCATGAACTCCAGTTAATTCCGTGAACTAGTCAGGTAGCAATGACTGCCTCCTGTCTGCATGTCCATCTCCATTTAGCTGGTCTGCTCCAGACAGTGCGTGAAGCCCATCAATATCAGAACATGCCTCTTAAAGAGATCCCTGCAAGCCCTTTAACGATGTTTATTGGACTTCTGAATAGATCAGCAGAATCCAGGACTGTCCACCTCTGTACTGGTGAAAATGACCAGTTTCGGGAACATTGGGGAACCAGAATGTCAACCAGCACCAGTATTTCCATCCCCTTTCTGCCTCTATTCCCACCCTCAGTAGGACCTGAAATTCAGCCCCTTAGCTAAAGAGCAAAAAAAAACAACTGCTGAAAAAAATATTAAAAAGCACAAGGAAAGGTTTAACTTGGGCATCAATGTCAGCAGATGCTAAAGAAGAATTCACATTGTGAGTTCAGAATTATTTTCCCTATTTTCTATTCATCTGCTCAGGGAATTTGCCCCCAGCAGAAAGAAATTGTAGAGTTCAAATATTCATGGGTTCAACAGATGCCTGCTGCATATTACGAGAAAACATTTTATCATAAACCCTTCTGACACACTGAGGTCAATGTTCAACTCACTGTATGCTATTGCTTATCTAGTTTACTTAGAAACCTACTAGTCTATAGAGGAAGGAAGCAAGTCATACTAAACCACATTTTAATTATTGAACTATTTTATTAATCACTTTTTGAAAGACTTTATTCATTCTTGTGGAACTGTCTTCACTTGTAAGTGATGATGATTAAGCTCAGTCTAAGTGCCCAAATCAAGGCGTTTCCTGAACAAAATCAAACTGTAAAACCACATGTGAAATTGGCAAGTCTTTAATTCTTGTCCTTTAAAACTGTGTCTGTAAATAAAATCAAACACTTTGCATTGAAGTTAAATGTCTTGCAACTGTCTGATGAATGAAATGCTAGGCATGTGGCTGACTGCTTCCAAGTGACCTGTATCTCCAGCAGTGGTTATCAGGCTATGGAATCAGCAATCAACAGAGCATGAACTGCTAAAACTAAACAGCATATTCAATCAAAATTCAAATCTGTTTGCTACTGTATGAAGCAGAAAGGATAACCAGTCATCCAAGGATCATTGATAGATAAAAGAGAAGAAAATCTTGCAAGAAACCGAGGAATAAACTATCTTTCACAATAGATTCTGGTGGCTGCTGTTGTGAAATTTATGAAATAAATGTGTCTTACGTGGTACTGAGTGACAGAAGGGGAGAGATATTAATGATGTATAGGTGAGCTCAAGTTTTAATCTTGGTCGACATTAGGGGTGGAATTTTATCTAAACAGACCAGCATGCAGGGGGAAAGCCAGTAGAAGATCAGGAACCCATTTGTAATTGAAGAAGTTGTGCCATGACTCGTTAACTCGGTCTCGACATGAGCATCCCATTTCCAAGTTTCCCAATTAAAGAGGGCAGGTGGGACGCAGTGCTAAACCTGTCAAAGGTTTTCTATTTCAAAGAATCTTGGCTGAGGTCAAAATGACTACAGGAAACCTGTGATGTGAAGGTTTGTAGAGAAAAAGGTTGGACCTTTCCACTGTTCCCAGCAGCATGGAGTATATACAATGGGAAACCGTGTTGACAGCAGCAAGACCAGAAGACCTCACCAACAGGCAATGGTAGGCCATCTCTGCCACTGTGAAATACACCACGTAAAATCTTACCTGTCGGCCGGGATTTTCGAGCTCTGTCCACCACCAAGATCTTTCTGGTCCTGCCGAAAGTAAATTAACTACTGGTTGGCCAATTGCATTCCTTAGCACCGGGTCCTGTCACAGCGGGGCAGGAAAATCCCAGCCAAAGAAATGGAAGGAAGGCACAGAAAGGATGCTCCCCAATTAGAATCATAGAATCCTTGCAGAGCAGAAGGAGGCAAATCAGTCCACTGAGTCTGCATCAACAACAATCCCACCCAGGCCCTATTCCTGTAACCCCACATATTTATCCTGCTAATCCCCTGACTCTAGGTCAATTTAGCATGCATGGCCAATCAACCTAACTCGCACATCTTTGGAGTGTGAGTGGAAACTGGAGCACTGGGAGGCAACCACACAGACACATGGAGAATGCGCAAATTCCACGCAGTCTGTGAGCTGAGGCCAGAATTGTACTCGAATCTCTGACACTGTGAGGCAGCAGTGCTCACCACTGTGTCACCCCATGCTGTTCTTTAAATCAGGCAATTCTCTGAGTCTACACTGGAGGTCATGATGAAGACAGTGAGTGCCAGAAGGGGTAGTTGCTTTCCTTCGGATGGAAGGGAAGACCAGATACCATAACATCGGGCATCACAAGAAGTAGAGGAGGTTGTGAGAACTAGGATTGTGACACCCAGTACTTGGTTTCAGTGCTGTAAAATATTTAATAACCTCAATAGGTCAGGAAAAATTAGAAGCATAACACTTCTAGATATCAACCATCATTCTCCAATTTCCTAACATCTTCTGGCACAGCCACGTTTTGCACTTCCCCAACTTTTTTTCTCTTGTGTCCATAACATTGCTGCTTTTATTCTTTTCAGGTTATGCTACTGTGTCTTGATTTGCATCTATTCAGGTGTGTAGTGAGCATTCTATTTCATTTTGGATTTGAATCATGTAGCTGGAGAATAGGGATCAGGATGTGAGTCACTACAGGGACTCAGCAATGATGATCACAGTTACAGGGATGCTGTCTAGGTAATCTTGGTGAGTTGTGCATTGCCTGCTATAGATTGCCTATATTACCATCAGAACACCAAATGGTGACTCGAATGTAACTGTACTGATCAAGCAAACTGGGATGCAACATTCATAGTCACATGATTTCCAGAATTGTTTCACTTGTTTGGTTAAATTTGACGCTGTCTTCTAGACATGGCAATGATATAGTGGAGTAACATGATACAGTTTTAATTGGTTGACATTAGATAAAGAAGATCAATTGTGCAAAACCATAGATAATCTTTAAAAGCACTTTTACTATTTTACACTGACCAATACTGCACAGAGTTGCTTTTCTGGTATATAATTTTCTTTATTTATGAAGTAATCTCCCAAATAATAAATTTAAAATATTCACTGAAATACCCCTCAACCTAACCATATATATCTTTATGTTCCATTATGTTTTTTAGGGTGGCCAAAACTATAGACTATTTTCCAAATATGCTTAATTGATTAAATATCCAAGAGTAAAATTAAAATTTAGTTTATAACATAACAAATAGGCTTACATTAACATTACAATGAAGTTACTGTGAAAATTATATAGTTGCCATACTCTGGCAACTGTTTGGATACACTGAGGGAGAATTTGGGATGGCAACGCATTTAACCAGCATGTCTTTTGGACTGTGGGAGGAAACCGGAGCACCTGGAGGAAACACACACAGACATGGGGAGAACATGCAAACTCCACACAGTAACCCAAGCCAGGAATTGAACCCAGGTCCCTGGAGCTGTGAGGCAGCGGTGTTAAACACTGTGCCACCATGCTTACTATAATAAAATGCAGCTGAGTACTCTATTCGGAATAATCACCTTTCTCAATGAAAACCCATTCATTCATCGCTCTGATTTCTCTATGTTTGTATTTATCTATCATAATATTCTAAATATTCCTTGCAACATTCATTTAGTTTTCCAAAATTCCTTGGATGTCATCCTAAGTATTCTATGTCCCTAAGTATTCTCATATTTAAATCTCTTCAAGGCCTTTCCCTTCTCTGCCTTTATACCCTTTGCCAGCCATATAACCTATCTTGTACTCTCTACCTTTAAGACTTTCTGTAAAACCCAGCTTTCTGACTAAGCTTTTGATCACTATTTCTAATATCTCTCTTTTGAGCCAGTGTCAATTGTTTCCTTATGGGTCTATTAAACAATGTTTGATGTTATTTTCTTAGAGGCACTCTATAAATCCAAATTGTTGCTGCATTATTGGAAAAAGCTCAATGGAATTTCAAGGGATATACAATCAATGTTTCTCTAAAGAAATAAAACAAAACCAGTTTTACAAGCAATAAGTCATGCCTCATGAATCTACAAGAATTCTTTGGGGAGGTAACTAAATTGATAGATAAAAACCATCTAAGCCGATATAATTTATTTACATTTTCAAAAGATATTAAAAAATATCTGCAATTAAGCTCTTTAAGAAAGATAAAAGGACAAGAACTAATGTTAAACTAGGACACTGGATTGAAAATTAACTTACAATGAACAGAAGGCTAGGATATAATTCCTCATGTACATTTTGGGTCTCTTGCTTGTCGATGAATGAAACATCCATTACGTTTGCTGAATTTGCATCTAAAACATCCAGGACCTGATTCTCCCAAAAAAGTTCTAAGTGCTGAATTGGTGGGAAAACTGGTGTAATTCACATTTGGTGTTTCAATGGGAATTCACACTTGAATTTCCCACACTCTGTGCAATGCAGAGGTCACAACTGTGAATATCATTAAAAGCTTGGTGGGCCTATTCACACTGGAGTCTGACAGTTCTGGTCCACTGCGCATGTGCAATTGCCCCAAACTGTCAGACTGAAGTTAGCTGGCCAGCTCAATCGCTGGCCAGCCTGAAACCATTGAGCAATACTGCCCATACATAGCCCTTATGGCCCAAATGTGGCCCCCAAGATCATTCCGATCTCCAGCACCACCCTCCCCCGCCCTTAGCAGTGGCAATCCCTCCCCCACCAGAAGGCAGACCTCCTCCCAGCCTGCCCCAGTCACTGGCCTCCCTCCAGCCCTGAACGATTCCCATGCAGAGTAGCAGTAGGACCCCTCACCAATTGCCTTAAGCACCACTCACAAATGATCCTACCTCTTGGCACTGCCCAATGCGCAGTGTACATTTTCAACGTGCCCCCTGGCCATGGGCACATTGCTCCTTGAACAGTACACAGGCACAGGCTGGCACTGCCAGGATACCCATGCCGAGGGGACACCACTCCCTCCCGCCTGACCCCTGGGTTCCCCAATTGCCCTCCCTTCACTCCAGCAGGATCTCCAACTAGTTTCCCGAATATGGGGAGCTACTCTAAACTCCACCAGCGTGAAATACATCTGGCAAGGAGGGAAGTATTATCTGGCCAGGAGAATTCAGTTCCAGGCCCAATAATGACATTTAAATTACATGAAAAATAGATTTAAATCACTTACCTGGTCCTCCTGCTGGTTTCCAGCGACAGGTCTCCGGCGGTGGGAAATACACATGCGGCTGGAATGCATGCGTGCATCCCGCAAAATGGCTGACACGCACATCTCCCAAACCAACGTGCCAAAAAATTAGCATATTACAATGGAAGAATTTGTCCCCTAGAATTCATATTGTTACTTTTTAATACAGAATAACATCACAACAAGCCTCCGAGATAGAATCTGAAACAAACAGAGGGGGAAGTCCAAAGCTTGGTTTCAAAGTGACTGAAAGCACAGCTGCCAATAGTGCTACAAGTGTAGACATTGTCAATGGGTGGGAGGCTGGTTTGAGGCTTCATTTAGGACTCTTTGTAGTTTCTTGTGAATACCAATTACTTGTGATTGGTATATGCAAATTACTTGTAAGGTAAGCAAAGATATAATTGTTCATGTTATGTCTCACTCAGCAAGTCTGTATGCCATCTTGTGGAAGGCAGACTTTCTGTTTTAGCTTAAATAAAGGCTGATTTAAAACACTGAAAACTTCGCCAAGTCCAAAGAGGGTACAAAGTATGAATTTTGCAAATAGCAGCGAAATTCCATAACAATTCCATTATCAACATGGCCATTTTCACAGTTACTCAGCTAACAACTCCAACGAGGGAGATCTAGGGTACTGGTCCACAGTTCCCTGAAAGTGGCAACACAAGTCGGGATGTCAGGATGGGTTCCTCAAACATTATGTTGCAGAACCGACGAGAGAGCGAGTTAGCTTGGATCTGGTACTATGTAATGAGGCAGGTAGAATTAGGGATATTCATGTGAGGGATCCTTTAGGGACGAGTGATCATAGTATGGTAGAATTTATGATGCAAATGGAGGATGAGGAAGTAGAATCCCAGACCTGTGTATTATGTTTGAACAGAGGGGACTATGATAGAATGAGAGAGGAATTGGCGACTGTGGATTGGAGGAGTACATTAGTTGGTAGGATGGCTGAGGAACAGTGGAGGATTTTTAAAGAGATCTTTTTCAGTACTCAGCAGAAATATATCCCGATGGTGAAGAAGAACTGTACGAGAAGGGAAAATCATCCATGGTTCTCGAGGGAATTTAAGGAGATTATTAAATCAAAAGCTGAGGCGTTCAGAGCAGCTAAAAACAGTGGGTGATCAGAGGATTGGAAAAGTTTTAAACAGTAAAGAATGACTAAGAAGGTGATTAAAAAAGGAAAGGTAGAATATGAGGCTAAACTAGCTCAAAATATCAAAAATGACAGTAAAAGTTTTTATAAATATATAAAGAATAGGAGTATGGCCAGAGTTAATGTTGGACCCTTGGAGGATGAGACAGGAGATTTAGTGATGGACAATAAGGATATTGCAGAGACCTTGAATAAGTTTTTTGTGTTGGTCTTTATGGAGGAGGACGTAAATAGCTTGTCTGAAATTAAGGATAGGAAGGTGGTAGGAGATGAGGTTCTTGATGAGATTACAGTCACTAGAGAAGTGGTATTTGATAGGCTAATGGGGCTGAGGGCAGATAAGTCCCAGGGACCGGATGGAATGCATCCCAGGATTCTCAAGGAAATGGCAGAGGTGATAGCGGATGCCCTGGTAATTATCTTTCAGAATTCGCTGGACTCCAGGAAAGTGCTGGAAGATTGGAAAACGGCTGATGTTACGCTGCTGTTTAAAAAAGGAAGCAGACAAAAGGCAGGGAATTATAGGCTGGTTAGTTTAATGTCTGTTGTCAGAAAAATGCTTGAATCTATCATCAAAGCAGAAATAATGAGGCATCTGGATATGAACTGTTTGATCAAGCAGACGCAGCATGGATTTGTTAAAGGAAAGTCATGCTTGACGAATTTATTGGAGTTCTATGAGGAAGTGACTAGTGCAGTAGATAGCGGGGAATTGGTGGATGTGATGTTTTTGGATTTCCAAAAGGCGTTTGATAAGGTGTCTCACAAAAGATTGTTGCAGAAGGTTAAGGTGCAGGGAGTCAGGGGTAGGGTGTTAGACTGGATAGAGGATTGGTTGTCTAATAGGAAGCAGAGAGTAGGAATTAATAGGTGTTGTTCTGATTGGCAACTGGTGACTGTTGGAGTGCCCCAGGGATCGGTGCTGGGGCCTCAACTATTTACCATTTACATAGATGATCTGGAGGAAGGGGCTGAGTGCAGGGTGATGAAATTTGCTGGTGACACGAAGATTAGTTGAAAAACAAATTGTGTGGAGAGTGTGGAAAGCCTACAGAGGGATCTGGATAGGTTGAGTGAATGGGCGAGAACCTGGCAGATGGAGTATAATGTTAGCAAGTCTGAGATTATCCACGTTGGTAGGAATAATGGTAGGAAGGATTATTATTTTAATGGCGAAAAGCTGCAGCATGCAACGGTGCAGAGGGACCTGGGGATCCTTGTGCACGAATCGTAAAAACACAGTCTGCAGGTGCAGCAGGTGATCAAGAATGCGAATGCAATGTTGGCCTTTATAGCTAGGGGGATAGAATGTAAAAGTAGGGAGGTAATTTTGCAGTTGTACAGGGTACTGGTGAGGCTGCAGTTGGAGTACTATGTGCAGTTTTGCTCGCCGTATTCGAGGAAGGATATTTTGGCCTTGGAAGGGGTGCAGAGAAGGTTCACTAGGCTGATATCGGAGGTGAGAGTGTTGGATTATGAGGAGAGACTAAGTAGGCTAGGCTTGTACTCGTTGAAGTTTAGAAGGCTGAGAGACATATAAGGTAATGAAGGGGATGGATAGGGTAGACGTTGAGAGATTCTTCCCGCTTAGCAAAGATAGCAGGACTAGAAGGTGCAGCCTCAAAATAAAGGGGGGGGGGAGGTTCAGATCAGAGTTGAGGAGGAATTTCTTTACTCAAAGAGTGGTGAATCTTTTGAATTCTTTGCCTGTTCAAGTGGTGGAGGCTCCTCGCTGAATATATTTAAGTCAAGAGTGGATAGGTTTTTGATTGACAAGGGAATTAAGGGTTATGGGGAGAAAGTGGGAAAGTGGTACTGAACCACTGCAGATCAGCCATGATCTTATTGAATGGCGGGACAAGCTTGAGGGGCTGGATGGCCAAATCCTGCTCCTATTTCTTATGTTCTTATGTTATGTTAAGTGGACAAAGTGTTCAAGAAGGCATGCGGCATCCTTATCTTGGTTGGTCAGGACATAAAAATTGGCAAGTCATGTTGCAGCTGTATCAAACTTTAGTTTGGCCACATTTGGAATATCGTGTGCAGTTTTGCTCACCAAACTACCAGAAAGATGTGAAAACTTTGGAAAGAGTACAGAAAAGGTTTACCAGGATACTTCCTGGTTTTGAAGATACTAGCTGTGAGGAGAGATTGGACAGACTTGGTTTATATTCACTTGAACGTCAGAGGTTGAGGAGACGACCTGATAGAAATTTACAAAATTATCAGGGGGCATGAATAGAATGGATATTTGATGTCTTTGCCCAGGGTCAATTTCTAAAGGACTTAGGTTTAAGGCAAAAGGGAGAAAGTTTAAAGGAGATGTGAGGGGCAAGTTTTTTACGCAAAGGATGGTTAAGTGCCTGGAATGCGCTGCCAGAGGTGGTGGAAACAGATACAACAATAACATTTACAAGGCATCTTGATAGACTTGTGAATAGCCAGAGAGATATGGAGTGTCTAGAAGCAAAATGCCTTTAATTTAAAAAGGCACCTTGTGTTGGTGCATGTTCAGTAGTCTGAAAAGCCTTTTCCTATGTTGTATTGTTCTTTGTTTATTAAATCTTAGCCCTCATCTCCCTCACCTCCACTTACTCCCCAAGGCAGCTCACATCTTCTCTGATTGACTATGCCATCCCTATACATCCCATGTATCCCCATTCCCCTAAAATCATCCAAACCACCTCTATTCTTCACGTATCCTCTATGGCCTCCACAGGTTATCCATATCATCTTTATACCTGTATGTATCCTTCTTGGCACTCACTCAGTATGCATTATGCATAATCCTCAGATTTCATGCAATATCAAGGAAAAATATTTTATGTTTCTTGAAGGAAAAAAAGCCTATCGTCATCTAATTAATACGGGTCTTCATATATTTTAAAATGTGAACAAATTCATTCAGTCTTTTGAAAAAAAAAGTTTTAATAGAATAGAAGATTCATAGAATCTCTACAGTACAGAAGGAGGCTATCCAGCTCATTGAGCCTGCACTGACAACTATCTCGCCCAGATCCTGTAACCCAAGGTATTTATCCTAAAACCAGTACCTCCACCCCTCCCGTAACTAAGGACCAATTGAACATCGCCAATCCACTTAATGTTTACATCTTTGGAGTGTGGGAAGAAACTGAAGCATCCGGAGGAAATCCACGCAGATATGGGGAGAACATGCAAACTCTACACTATCAACCGAAGCCAGAATTGAACCTGGGTACATGTTGCTGCGAGGCAGCAATGCTAACCATTGAGCTACTATGCCACTCCATATTTGTAATCCGATTATAATATCAAAAGGCAGAAACCACTTCAAAGGAACATGTGATTTTTTTCTTTAAAAATATCACCCAAACATTCTGATGGATCTTAAAAGCTGAGCTGCTCAAAGTACAGAAAGTATAATGATTTCCATGCTTGGAATGCAAAGAGGATAGTTTATAACTGATAACAATTTTGGCAGTTGTTCCCACTGTACCTGGCACACCTCGAGCAGATGTTGAGTGTAACTTTAGCTTGAGGTTCTGCAGAATATAGACTTCGGCCTTGGCTAAACCTGCTACCAGAAGGCACGTGGTCAGTAATGCCTTCCATCCTCAAATCATCCAAGTCCTCTGTAATTCAAAGAGAATTTAATGAAGGATCTATTAGCAGATGAAGTAAGATAAAGATGCAATGATAAGAAACAATGAAGATTTGATTTATTCACTTCTTCCTGTAACTTATCTTAATAAACACACAACTAATTATTTGTAACTTTACATAGAATCAATTCTGCATCAGATTTATAACCCTGTCAAAAATTCATTTCTGAAGAATTAAGAAAGATACCTCATCACAATCAATGGAAGTCAAATTCTATTTTGGGGATTGTTGTGGTTCAGGTCAAAACTCCACAATGTTTGATAAAGCCCGCCTGGATCGCAAGTTTTATATCTTGAACTTGGCCAGAATAAGCATGAACCACCTCAGGTATGGTACAAATGATCCATTGGGGAACTTCTTTCAAACAAAGTTTAATTAAGAATATAGTTAACATGCATGGAAAGAAATTTAGCAATAACTTAGCAAAGGTTAATGCTTTTGTGATACTAGAACTGAGTCCTTTGGATGAATGCAGCAGTCCCCTTGAAACACTCAGAACAGTTTCAAGTCAGAACAGTTTCCAAACCAGTGAGACACTCTGGTCAAGCCACTAACAGCAGATTTTTTTACTCCAAGAAGGTTTTTAGCTAAACAGCAGAATTTCCCAAAACCAGAGAGAGAGAGAGAGAGAAAGAGAAAGAGAGAGATATAGCTTTCAGTCTGATGTCCTTTCTAAAACTCAAACCTGCTGACCAAACTGGAAATGAAAGAGTGCCTGTCATCTGGCCTCCTGACAATGCAGAATCATAAACATCCCAGTAAATTAAAGAAACCCTCATTCAACAGCAATGAAAGGACATCTCCAGATAGCCAACAATAAATGACATCAGTTGAGGCTGTGAGACCATAATTTTAAAAAATTATCTTTAAGGTACACTAACATCACAGGATTTAAATTTTTTGTAACTCAGAATCATTCAACAGGATAATGGAGGTTAAATTTACATCTATTTTTATAGGATCATAAAATCCCTACATGCAAAAAGAAGGCCACTTGGCCTTTCAAATCTGTACTGAGTCTCCAAAGGAGCGTTAGACCGAGGCTCAAACATCCACCCCTTTCCCATAACCCCACTAATCCTCCTAAACTACATTTTGTGGGACACTAAGGGCAAATTTAGCAAGGCCAGTCCATCTAATCTGCACAACTTTGGACTGTAGGAAGAAACTGGAGCACTCAGAAAAAATCCACACAGACATAGGGAGAATGTATAAACTGTATACAGCCACCCAAGGCTGTAATTGAACTTGCACTGTGAAGTAGCAGTGCTTACCATATGGGCATTAAGCAGACACAATGACCAATTTTGCAGTGGGACACTCAGAACTCAACAGATTTTGATCACTGCTAACGTATCAGTCCTATATTTCAGATATGTCAACCAGCTGTCAGAACCGTACAGATGAGCAACCTAAAGCCTATTTTACATCCTCTTGCAAAAACCAGTTGGAGATAAACAGAACAGGAGTCAGGCTTACTCAACTTTTCCATGTTAATTTCCATTACATAATGTGGCCTGATGTTTTTGAATAGATCACTGTCCTGAACACTGGTCACCTGACCATGTGGTTTAATGCTGTCAAATGGTATAACATGACTTTGAGTAATCTCCCTCTGATTTATAATAGATATGCCACAGTACAGACTGTTGTAGGACTCCGTTTATAACAGAAGACATCATCATAATCCAAAGTTTTCTGCAACATATTCTGTAACATACCAGTCATAATTTTAACATGTTAAAAAATTTTTTTAAAGATTTTAAAACTTTATAAAATTACTTCAGTCTCTGAATCCTCCAAAATATTTGCACTTTCCAAATTCTGTTCACTTGATCATCTGCAAGTTGAGTCACACAATCATCTGCGGTCATGTTTTCAGCTGCCCAGACCCTAAAGCTCTGAAATTCCATCCCTATCTCTTCAACTCTCCACCACCCCTCCCACTTTTAAGTTACTTCTTAAAAACTACTTTTTAACCAAGCCCTAATATCTCCTTATCAGGCTTAATGTCAAATTTTCTCTTATTATAACCTTGTTCATTGATTTATGATGTAAAAAGCTTCATATAAATACATGTCATTTTTGTATTAAATACAAATGCTGATGTTGGGTTAAACTTGGAAGAGAGGGTGCTTTGCACACTTAGAATAAACATTTTTCCATGTAAAGATAAATTGAAAGTAACTATCATATAACATGTAACCAAGATCAGCAATACAATGAATCCTTTAAATCTTATAACTGAGATCAGAGGTTTTCTCAAGTATTTAAAGTTTCTGAGAAAATACCTTAAATATTTAAGTTAAAGGGTTTATATAATTAAAATTATGATAATACAAAATATTAGCAAATTAAGTTGTTAATTCAAGCAACAAGTTGAAATAAACCAATGTCAAACTCTGCAATCAGAACCAAAAGATATCGGAATAGTTAACAAGAAGCTGTTTTCAAGTTCAAAAGCCCAAAAAAGGAATAACTTGGACTACTAATTTACAGTAAAATCATTAGCTAAATGTGTAGAGGAAAGTAAATTAAGAGAAGTTTTACTCAAAAAGTCAGAATGATCAACATAGAATGTCCCTGTACTTCCCTCTACTGGTGGAAGGTGACACAATTCATGTTACAGTCACATTCTGCTTCGAGCAAGTTAGTTATCAAATAAGTGAAACACAACAATATGCTAAGAACAACCATGTTTGATCAGTGGGTGATTAAATCATTTGTTCAGAGTGCCTGAACAATAGTTCTCTCAGCCAATATGATTTAAAATCAGATTAGCTGACCAATCATTCATTTAGTTCATTTGTAGAATCTTTCTATGGGCAATTGGCTCCTATATTTGCTTGTGACACTGACTACGTTACAAAATTTTGGGTATCTGGTGCATGTGCTAAGGTTCAATAACAGTGCTGTTTTTTTCATGAGCTGAGATACTTTATGATATGTTTCATTACTGCAGTAAAGACATAAGGGAATTTTTTTTTAAGTATCTAGCGAAAACACAAAACAAATTCTGCTACATTGGCTCCCAGTCTGGCAATGCCTTGATATTAAAAATGCTCATATTTTGTTTTCAACTCCTTCCATGGGCAGGGTTTTATGGCCTCGTTTGGGTGAGACCAGATATTCCTGCCCGAGGTTATCGGAGATTTCCGTTGTTGGACCTCCAACTGCTCCAATTCAGGTGGCCTCTATCTCTGCAACTTCCTTCCCCTACAATCACTCTGAGAACTTGCTGTTTTTCCAATACCGGTGTCCTATACATCTCCAATTTTCTTCCCTCTCATCACTGATTAATTACCTTGTTGCCCTCTGGAATTCAAGAACACAGGAACAAAGAACATAGAAAATTACAGCACAGGAATAGGCC
This sequence comes from Sphyrna mokarran, assembly GCA_024679065.1. NCBI lineage: Eukaryota > Metazoa > Chordata > Chondrichthyes > Carcharhiniformes > Carcharhinidae > Sphyrna > Sphyrna mokarran. The sequence continues at coordinate 71,053,666 of JAGIQG010000007.1, read as the reverse complement.
CTTTGGCCCTCCAAGCCTGCACCGACCTTCTGCCCAACTGAACTAAAACTTCCTATCCATTTGGGGACCATATCCCTCTATTCCCATCCTTTTCATGTCTTTATCCAGACGCCTCTTAAAACTCATGATTGTATGTGCTTCCACTACCTGCCCTAGCAACATTTTACGGGAGGAAATTCCTTCCCTTAAAACTTCCTTCTTCTTCTTTAAATGCATCTCATTGCTTCAGTCAGTTCAATGGTAATAGTGGAGTGGGGAAAATGCCAGGCCATGAGGTTACAGATTCTGGTTGAATATAATTCCACAGCTGCAGCTGATGGTTCACAACGCATCATGGGTGCCCAGTTTTGAGTTGTTAGAACAGTTCGAAATTATTCTACAGATTTTACTTAGCATGTAATGCCACACAACATGATGGATGTTATCCTCAATGTGAAAGTGGGGCTTCATTTCCATAAGGAATGCATGGTGGTTTCTCCTCCCAATACTGTCATTAGCATCTAACACAAAGAGATCGGTGATAATGAGGTAAAGAAGGCTTGTTGGTTCACTCACCACATGCCACAAATTCAGTCCAGTAGATATGTCCTTTGGGGATCATCCAGCTAGGTGATGGATACTGAAGTTCCCCACCAGGGTATATTCTGCACCCTTATCACCTTCAGTGCTTATTCTAATTGTTGTTCAACATTGAGCAGTACTGATTTATCAGCTGAGTGTGGATGGTATGTGGTAATCAGGTTCTGTGCCCACGTTTGGCCTGATGCCAGAAACTTCATGGGGTTCAGAGTCAACGTTGGGGGCTCTCAGTCAACTCCCTGGTGACCATACACTACTGTGTACCAGCTGTAGTGATGGTAATGTCACAGGCATTGTCTGTAAGGAATGAAGCTGTCAGTATGGATATGTCAGGTTGTTCACTGACTAGTCTGAGAGACAGTTCTCACAATTTTGACATAAGACCCCAGATGTTAGTAAGGAGAACTTGGCCTGATTGATAGGGCTGGAATTTTTGTTGCTGTTTCTGGTGCCTAGGTTGATGTGTTTATTTTCATTCCTTTTTGTGGATCATTTCAGGGGGTATTTAAGAGTAAACCATGTTGCTCTGGGTCTGAAGTCATATGCAGACCAGGATGAAAAATTTCCTTCCCTGAAGGATATTAGTGAATCAGATGGGCTTTTACGATTTTTGACATGATCACCGTTATTGATATTAACCTTTTGTTAAAATTCCAGATATATTAACTCCATAATTCCAGATATATTACTGAATTTAAATTCTACCAGCTGCCATGGTGGGATTCAATCCATGGCCTCAGAACATTAGCCTGGGTTCTGAATGACCAGTCCAGTTATTATACCATTTGGCCTTCCTCCCCTTCACTAAAAACCTTTCCATTGACCGCGTGTCAAAATTAATGCTGCATTTCCCAGTAAAGAGATCATTTACAAAACCATGGAAAACAAAGAGTTTGCCAGAACTTTGTTCTTAACAATACTCCAAGATCAAAATAGTTAAAAGAGATGCTGGCAGTACTTAAAGTAGACATGTCCCCTGGTCCAGATCCAGATGATATGCATCCAAAGTTGCTAAAGGAAATGAGGGTAGAAATTCTAATCTTTTTCAGATGGAAGGCTGATGCCAGACGATTAATGGATTACCAACGTTACACTCTTGTGCAAAAAAAGGGATTAGGATAAACCTGGTGTACAAAAATCAGGTTTTAACATCGGTGCTGGGGAAACTTCTTTAAACATTAATTCAAGAAGAATGTAACAGCCACTTGGACAAGCTTGGGCTAATAAAACCGAATCAGCACAGATGTGTTAAAGGTAAATCATGCTTGGTTAATTTGATTGTAATTTTTCATATGAGGGAAGAGAGAACAGATGAGAACAATGTAGGTGATGTTCAGACAGATCTTCAAAGCATATTTTCTAAATTACCACATAATATGCTGGTTAGCAGAACTGAAATCCATGCGATAAATGCTTCAGTAACAACAGTGATTTAAAATTGACTTTAGGATAAAAAAAATAGAGCTGGATCTTCATCTTTGAGGTGAAATGAGAGGCAGGGGTGGGAAGGTGGGGGAAGGGATATGGCATGCAGTCAGGCCAGTTGAAAAAGGGAAAGGGATTGGAGATAATAACAGGTGCTTCTGGATACTGAAGCAGCTGTTTAGAAAACTTGCCTTGTTGCTTTGTCTCAGTTATAATGTAAAGGTAAGACCATTTATACTCACATCTCATCATCCCCTACACACATGTTCTATCCATGCCACTCGCCATGGTCCCTCATGCCCAGTGGCATGTTACATCTACCAAGCCCATGATTTCTCATGCTTGTAATACCAAATTGTGATACTTCCACTTCCATTGACCCATTGCACTACACACTCCATTGAACCAATGAACCCCCCAAAAAAACCTTTTTTGTTTGAAAAGGTTTTCAAACAAGTCATTCAATCATTACTTCCCAGTTTGCTTTTTAAAAAATCCTCTTACTAAATAGAAGAGTCAATCATCCAGATTTTTTAAATAGCAGAAACTGTAAGCACTTAAAATCTCTTAACTTTGCATAAATAAGCATTGTGCGATTGACAGCAGAGATCAGACAGCCTGATCTGTCAATAAAGCAATTTTTTCCCTGCCACTATAGTTTTTCAAAACTTAAATACCTTGGCTCTCAACCTAGATTGGTAATTTTTTGCACCTTCTTCAATGCCTCTATATTTCATAACATGAAAGGCATGACAGCATATTCAAATGCCTTGCCTTACTAATGCATTACTCATTTGTTTCAAGTGCAGGCGAACAGCATACATTGTTAAATTTACAGCTGTCATAACTGATGAAATCTTAGAAGTTATAACTGATGGAAAGTCAGCTGAGAGAATTTATATAGAGCACAGGAATTATTCTTTGAAACTGGTACTTCACGAAGAGATCTCACTTCTTTTTTGTCCACCAACCTGTACACTTAGGCAGTATTAAACGCATTAATATTACAGGAAAAAAAATATTCTGACATACTACCTCTGAATATTTCTATGAGGAATGAAATTGTTATCCTAATCCCTTAATGGAAACATCATGAAATTGCCCTGAAGAAATAAAAATCAGTAAATATGAGGAATGAAAGTGCTTTGGTGGTGTACCGAGAACTTAAGAACTAAGATCCAAAATATGTTGAGTGAGGTGGGAAGGGAGGATGTGAGTGTATGAAATGGTGGAGAAGAGGAGGTGAGATATTTTCCTAAAGTTTAGTGGATAAAAGAATGAAAGAAAACAATTACACTCCATTCTTTAGCACCAATTTTCAAAAGATAATTCCTGGGCTTCATTTAAATTCTGCTGGCTGACTTTCTATCAGTTATAATTCCCAAGATTTACTCTTCTTAGGCTGAATATATTTGGGTTTGATGTAATTTTGCATTAAAGCCTTAAATTTCAAACACCCTGACTAATGAATGCTAGAGTTGCAGGAAACAGAGACACATTGCCATCGCTAAAGGGGTGCTACCATGAGTTCAAAAAAGACATTCTGCCTACTACACAATTCAACAATATTGTGTATGAATTTCAGTGCTGGTACAGGTACATAGGGCACAAGCTTTAGCAACTGGCTGATTGAATTAACAGCATGTTATTTAGCTGTTCATAATAGTTAAAGCATAGACCCTACTCAACCAATCGACATTTGAAAAACCAAAACTAACTGTTAGATGTTATTCAGCAATTGGACAGCACTTGTTGAACAATCCTAAGTGTGCCAATAGCTATATTAACAACCAATGTAAGATCGTCAGGTAAGTTCTTACAGGCATATGCATTTAGTAGAAGCAGTATTCATTCATGCACAAGGCCCCATTCTCTGTAAACAAAAGGAATATGTTTAAACCTTACATGGTTTTTAATTACTTGGGAGCTTTTGATCTTATAGTTCTCCACTGCTTTATTTAGGGCAATGCTTTGGGCAATCAGAACTGACTTTCCAATAATTAATACCCTTTTCTCCTTTAGGGTAGCATAATGGCACTGTGATTAGCATTGCTGCCTCACAACACCAGGGACTGGGGTTTGGATCTGACCTCAAGTCACTGTCTGCATGGGTTTCCTCCAGGTGTTCTGGTTTCCTTACACAGTGAAAATACGTGTGAGTTAAGTTGATTGGCTATGATAACATTGCCCTTTGGTGTCAGGGGGACTAACAGGGTAAATGCTTGGGATTATGGGGATAAGGCCTGCATGGAATTGTGGTCAGTTCAGACTAAATGGACCAAATATCCTCCTTCTGTACTATAGGGACTATATGTTCTATGTTCCTTCAGTATAAAATATTGTGACCATTTTGAAATTTGGTATTCTTACATTTGTCCTGATGAGTGCAAGTTAAAAGCCTCAGCATTATGTCTCTTTTCAGCAACATTCAGGTTGTCTACAACCAGGTAATAATTCTAGAGGTATAGCTTCATCACAATGGATGGTGATTGTAATTTTAGTAATTTTTTTTAAAGACTGATCCCTTGGCTTTCTTTCAATTTAGGTAAGCAATATGGTTTACAACAGTGATAGATTTTGAAATTACTGAAGACAATATGCTGAGGAACTAAATTTTATTTTCAGATGAAGCCTGATCCAATGTGCAGAAAATTATCATTTTTACACTTGATTTGGTGCAGTCTGGGGAATTTTTGAGCCTGCTGCAATTCTAAATGTAATAAATGAAAATATACAGCCTTTGCAATCACTCTTTATTTTATTCTAGACATCCGTAATTGCAATGACAAAAATGCTCAAATAGGCTGTTATTAATTCACAAGGACCATTTGCCTCATCTCCAGCAAAGCATCAAAGGAATAGCCTTCAATCATTGAAAGTCCATAACATGAGAAGTTGATTCAGTCCTGACAGTTTTTTTTATTTGTTCAAGGGACATGGGTATCACTGGCTGGCCAGCATTTATGCCCATCCCTACTTGCCCTTGTTCAGAGGGCAGTTGAGAGTCAACCACATTGCTGTGGCTCTGTAGTCACACGTAGGAGACCAGGTAGGAGAGCAGATTTCCTTTCCTAAAGAACATTAGCGAACCAGATGTGTTTTTCTGACAATGGACAATGGTTTCATGGTCATATGTAGATTCTTGTTTCCATGTGTTTTTTATTGAAATCGAATTCCACTGCTCTGGTGGGATTTGAACACAGGTCCCCAGAACATTAGCTAATCTTCTGGATTAGTATTCTAACTATTAGTAGTTAGGAGTCTATCACCTCCCTAGTTGCAAATTTTTTCCAATTGAACAGTATAAAATCCATTATATTTGCCTGAAGAGTTGTACAGACTTGAAACTTTAACTCTATTTCTTTGCAGATGCTGCCAGACCCACTGAGTCATTCCAGCATTTTCTGTTTTTATTTGCTTCCAATCTGACCCAAACTGAAATCCATTCAATTGTGAATTTTCAGTAGTTAGGTGCTAGATATCATTGCACGTGTACATTCGAATAGCTTGGGAAGCCTGGAAGCAGAATACTAATGCAATGGCTCAGTTAAGAGTTTACTGACAAACTCACTGCACAAACCCCAGGCTCCTCACCTGCTCAGAGTGCTCTGAAACATTTCAAATTCAGTTTTCAGTCTCCCATCTCCCTGAGTGGCACTTTGTTTGCACTGCTGTCTCACAGTGCCAGAGATCTGGGTTTGATTCCCAGCTTGGATCAGTATCTGTGTGGAGTTTGCACATTCTCATCATGTCTGTGTGGATTTTCTCCAGGTGCTCCAGTTTTCTCCTATACTCCAAAAATTCATGCTGGTTAGGTGCATTGGCCATGCTAAATTCTTCCTCATGTACCCAAACAGTCACTGGAATGTGACGACTAGAAGATTTTCACAGTAACTTCACTGCAGTTTTAACATAAGCCTATCTGTGATACTAATAAATAAACTTAAAAACTTATTGCAGCTCCCTGTCAAAATTTATTCACTGGATTCAACTGGTAAGAGTGCATTTATTGCAGTTCAAGCTGACAGCCAATATTTTTCCTTTTCAATTTATAAGTACTCTACTCAATGATCTCAGTTACTGCAGAAAATACTTTTAAAGAGATTGCCAGGACTGATTAGTTTTCTACATCCGGAAGACAGCCTGACAATAAATTGAGCAATGGTAATCTTGAGGACAGGAAATGTTTTTAAAAATGAGAAATACAACCCAAACGTGGTGAACAGATCAAGCATTCTAATCCTCTGAACACACACCAAACAAAATTTGGATACAATCTAGGAAATGAGCTTGCAATTCCTAGCATAATGAATCAAAGAAAACTTTTTTCTCCAAAATCAGACAATAACGGATGAAAATATTAAAAATATTTAATGAAAATACTTGGATACACTAGAAAAGTAAATGAAAAATAAAAGCTTTTATTGAGCTTACACATCTCAAAGTCTGATTAGGGAATATCTGGATTGCTGACTTCCTTATCCTCTCGTGATCCATGGAAGCCCATTATACACATTATATGTTATTATTTTCTATTACAAAAAAAAATCAAGAGACAATTGTTGCATGAAACAAATGCTTTATATTAACGCCTGAAATTGTGTATGGCATATATTAATTTTGGTTTCTAAGGCTGTGTGGCAGTGGATTCTAAAACATTTGAGGGAGCCTAACATGGGAAGTTCCTGGGAATACGGTGGGGAAGATTTTGGGCTGAATCTCCCGTTCTGGAGTCTAAGTCCGATGTCATTCTGGCTGGAAGATGGGATGATTGAATTCGTGCGATCTTCCACTTTTCAGCTCATGAATTATACATCCACAAGGAGCATGGTGAATCTCAGAGGATACGGGCAGAAAGTCACCCCCCCCCCCCCCCCCCCCCCCATTCCACCCATTCCCTTTACCTCATGAGGTTGAAGATAGCATATATAAATGGCACCTGGACAACGGAGTCCTGGAGATCCACATTATTCCTCCAGAGTCCTTACAGCTGCAGCCCATACTGGAGAAACTGGCATTTGTGAGCATTCACATCCAGGACATGTGCTTTTGCATTGCCTCTTGCTCATTTTTAGGTAAGAACAGCACCTGCAATACATCCATGGTTAGGCCAGTGCTTGCCATTGCAATGGACCCTGTATGCCAGCATCTTGATCTTCTTGAGACCAGCTGCCTCTTGCTACTCAGGCCCTTGTTACTTCTGATCCTGTGCCAACTGGCCATGTGCACTCATTCGCCTCATATGGATGAGAGTCATTACCAAGGCAGGGTTGCCTGCAGCCTGCAGCATCCCCACCTTAGTGGAACTGTGAACAAATTCAAGTGATAAATTTAATGAGGACATCCTTTACAGGTTACCTTCCATCTCAAAGCCAGCAAGCCAACGCTAAGTACTTCACCTGGACATGATATCCCCACCCACCACTTCCAGGGAAAGCACAATTCAACAGTGCTTTCCCATTCATAAAGTCGAAAAGCACAGAAAAGGATCTTTGGCCCAAAGAATCTGTACTGGTAATAACTCCTACTAAAGTCATGCTAATCCCATTTTTCAGCACTTGTCCCATATCCTTTAATGTTATGATAATTCAGATGCTCATCCAAATACTTTTTAGAGGTTGCAAGATTCCAGTCTCCATAGCTTTTCCAGGCAGTGCATTCCAGATTCTCACCACCCTCTGAATGATTTTTTTTCTAAAATCCCTCTGAATTTCCGGCTCTTTACTGTTAAGTTATGCCCCCTTGTGATTGACCCCTGAATCAAGGGAACAGCTGCTTCCTATTTCACCCTGTCCAAACCCTCCATACTCTTGTACATCTCAATTATGTTCCCCTGTCAGCCTTCTCTGCTTCAAATAAAACAATCCAAGCCTATCCAGTCTCACCTTATTGCTCATATGTTCCATCCCAGGCAACAGTACAGAACCTCCTCTGTACTACCTCTAGTGCAGTCACATCCTTCCTATAGTGAGGTGACCAGACTGCACACAGCGTTCCACATGTCGGCTAACATTCTGTACAGCTCCAGCATAACCATTTATATGTAAGTGCATATTGAGCCATTGCTCTTTTACCAGAGTGATAGGACCTATGTGCAAAAAGCCTCTCTCTGACACTATTCCACATGTTTCCACTATCCTCTCTCTGGAGAGAATATTACCTTGGCACCATGGACAGATTAACTACATGATCCTTTGTCAGCCATGACCATTCACCCAGAGGTATGGAGATTTGGAATCACAAGTTGGCTGCCATCTACCAGCCAGGCCCCATGGAGATACTCCATCTCCCTCCCTCCCTTCAGCCCTGTCTCTGACTACAATCAATGGCAAATGGCACAGAATGAGTGGTAGCTCCACACTTTGCTGGGATCTGAGATGCATTGAAACAAAACTGCCACCATTTGACATTCAGCATTAAAAAGAGAACACAACTAAGAATGGCTGACATCTAGTTACTAAATAGCTACTAATATTAGTTAATAATTATTACAGTGTTCTTTAGTGGGCTACTTGTGCTGACCTTGAACTCCACTCACCTGAAAAGACCATCCTCCCATCTCGAGGGATCTCACTATGTGCTCAAGGTTAGTTTGGAAAAATGGTTTGCGTCCTGACTTTCAATTTCACTCCGCCACCTTCTACTCCTTCTTGTCACCCAGCAACTTTACCCAAGACCCCAGGCCTATCCAATATCACCATTCCTCTCATCTCTATCACGCATCAACTTCTCTTCCCTTCCCAGTGTTCTGGATCTCCACGTGCTTCTCTTTCTTCAAAGCCAACACCCATTATCGCTTCATGCCCCTGTTATCTGAGACAACCTGGCTGGGAACTTTATTTGGAGGATGAATTTAATTCCAGTGGACTTTGTAGTGAGCATATATGAGATGCTAATGCATGCAAATTTGGTTCCCAGCATTGTTCATCAGGAAGCTCGATCTTTGAAGACAAGAAAGCAAGATTCCAACCATTTACCCCACTGTTGGGAAACTTCTTTTTTGCCTCCTAGTAAATTAAATGTTCCTGTCTGCCATGATTCCTGCTGCTGGCAGAACTGGAAGATTCTGCCCATTGTCTATAGACTACCGAGGAAATAAGCCTCACATTAGTGCCATATACAACATCAAACATTTCTGGCTGTGTGCTAATACACTTACGTCAAAGACATTCTTCACATCAGAAGTAAGGCACTTAGATTTTATTTTCACAGAAACAAGACCAAATAATGAAACAAGATACAAGGATGCCAAGTAATAAAAGAAAAGCTAACAGAGTCATGATAAAGCAATAGTCTTGGGTATAAGTGGTTAGTACTGCTGCCCGACAGCACCAGGGACTGGGATTCAATTGCAGCCTTGGGTGACTGTGAGGAGTTTACACGTTCTTCATGTCTTAAAGAGTTTCCTCCAGGTGCTCCAGTTTCTTCCCACAGTCCAAAGATAGGTTAGGTGTATTGGCTATGCTAAATTGCCTCTTAGTGTCTCAAGATGTGTGGGTTAGGGGGATTAGTGGGATAAATACATAGGGTTATGATGATAGGGTCTGGGGCAGATAAAAAAGATGGGTCAATGCAGACATTCAGCAGTCTTTGACCCATTTTTTAAAAGTTGCTCATCAATGCTCAAGCAATCACACATAGTAACTAACCCAAGCAACACTATTCTACCAGACTTTAAAGATAATTTATACACTAGGATGGCTGCTTATAGCAATACAAACTTCATTTCCTTTGTGGCAAAAGTGCACCGACAGGAAAGGAAATTATGCCCAGGCTTGATACATCAAGTCATAGACTTGCACAAGAGTTCCTGTGACAGCCTGTCAGAGGTAGACTTCCCATTTTTCCCAAATAAAGTGATTGGCAGCAGAGAGGATGGAAATGTGGTAATTTCCTATACCAGGAGTTCCCAACTTCTCAACTCTCTGAGGGACACTAGGTGGACATATGCCTAGTGCAACTAGGTGCACCAAGCCAGCCAAGCAGAAACTAGACCTGAAGAACCTATGAAAAACACAAAGCAAAATATTTCAGCGCGATCCCCTGACAAAGTGGTATAGTGAAGATAGCTTCAAGATCTTTCCTGACAATGATCCCATAGCAAATTTTACTATTCTGGCTTTTCATACCTTAATTTACTAAAGTTCTAAACTATTCTTTTCAACTGATGGCTGCTGTTCGGGTATCTGAAAATATAAAATGTTTTAGCTTATCACAAGAGCCTTTCAATCTATGTAATGTTGGATTGAAATACTTCATACTTTCAACTTTCAAAAAAGTTACATTTTCCAAGCAGTCATAAATGAATCAGTGCAGAGGTAACAAATCTTAAAAGTCAAACTCCTGACTGGAGATTATATCTAAATGAACTGGTCATTGTAAAAAACAGTCTCATCAAATTAAAGGAAACCATTTTACAAAGGGATTACCTTGCTCCAGCCCCAAAACAGTGTAATTCACATTATTGATATCCAGAAGGTGATCACACACATTTAAGATAACAAATACTAAAATTAATGCACTGCATTTTTCAAACAAAATTGAGATAATTCATTATCATTAACGGTGAAGGGGTGGTTGGATATGAGGTAAATAAAAGTCCTCTACTGTGGTTCTGTCTTTAAGACAGAGGGGTCAAGGGTTGTGGGAAAAAGGCAGGAGAATGGGGATGAGAAAAATATCAGCCATGATTGAATGGCAGAGTGGACTTGATGGGCACAGTGGCCTAATTCTGCTCCTATATCTTATCGTCTTCGCTAGCTGCCACATTCTGGCAAAGATCATGGCATTATTGGTAATTCTGCCACATTTTCAGCTCCATTACGACTGTAGAGCAAGAGCAACGTCAAAGGAAACCCTGGGCCCATAAACTAAATAGTGTGTTGCAAAATAGCAGTATACCAATGGATAAAATGAATGAAGTGATGAAAGCCTACAAAAAGAAAAAAATGATACAAGAGGAACAAACGTTCTGAAGATTTGAATAAATAATGGTGGGAAAGCAGATGCCAAGGTAAATCGTCAACAGCTAGAATAGCAATGGCAAAGAATGCATACTCCAAAGATAAAGAATTATTCAACAAAGAAACAAGTCAAGATCTTAAAAAAGTTAATAGGATCTGGGACTTCATACAAGATTGAAAGATGGAGCTTCAGAAAAAAAACATCCAAAGGCTGGAAAATAAATACAGACCAGGATGGTATGGGTCAATATGAGAAAAAAACAAGAGAAATGAAGATGTTCTGAGGATTGTGGAGGTGGAAAAATTGTTAGTAAATATCATCCAGAATGGCAACAAGGTTGAATTGGCAATATTCTAAAACATAGAAACTCGCTGAAGGATGTGACCGAAGGAGGATTAGACAGATATAGACCAAGAGGGAGAAACAGAATAATGATGTTTGACAACTTTAAGTAGAAAATGGGAGACTCCTGTGAACAACTGAGGAGGAAAGCAGAAGACCACAAGGCAAGAGGAAATAAATAGAGGAGCTGCTCTTCAGCACATAGTACCATAGAATCCCTACAGTGCAGAAGTGACAATTCGGCTGTATTCAGAATAGACCAGTCTGCACCAACTCTCTAAACAGCACCGCATATAGGCCCTTCCCTTTACCCTTTCACCATAACCCTGTGCATTTACCATGGCCAATCCATTTAACCAATATGTCTTTTAGGCTGTGGGAGGAACCCAAAGTATTCAGAAGAAATTCACGCAGACACAGAGAACGAACAAATTTCACACAGAGGGTGGAAATTTACTGGCATGTCTGCCCAAGTTTCATACGATCCTGCCCAAGGCCAACAGAGAATGCCATTCTCCTAGCCTCACCTGCCTCCAGAATTGGGCAGGCGTGCCAGTAAAATTCTGGTCTGAGAGTCACCCAAAGTCAGAATTGAACCCAGGTTCCTGGAGCTGTGAGGCAGCAGTAGTACTAACTATTGTGCCACAGTGCTGCCTGCCACCACTGCAATTCATTAAAAATGAAGGTTTTGGAGTCAGAATGGAAGGAGTGTTGTGTTTTGCTTTGGACAATCCTCTTCTTTTCTATTCTGCATCTCTTAGATTAATTTGTCAGCTTCCCAATGCACCTTAATGTCAGAACAGGAGCCTGCAGTTCCCAAGATGCAAGTTGACCATTATTGAGTTATAATCAATCAGAAAGTAAATCTTGACATAAGTACTAGGGCTTTCTGTTAAAACCAATGGATTTTCCTACAGTTTTGCATTAGTACCATGACAAAAAACAGGGTGAATTCTTCAATCTCACCATTCATTGTCAGTGCAGACAATTGTATCTAGTACATTTTAGTATTTATTTTTATACTGCAAAGGAGTCAGAGCAAGGTTCGGTGACTAATTTATAAAGGCAATGACTTAATTAGTTTTAAAGGCTGATTCACTTCGATATATGCTACACTGATAAATGAATGGCTTTGCAATCTGTAACCCAAGCTAATTAAAAATGTCAAAGAATTCCCAATTATCAGCACCTAATGTGTTGATTCTAAAGAATTTTGAAAGTCTAATATATTCTATTGTTCTATCAATTAGAGGCAGACTACTAACCCACTAATAGATAAGGGGACAAATACGAGGAGGTTTTCGCTGACAAGGTGATGGCTCAGACTGGGAAATTTCCTTGAAATAAATATCAATTTAGAAGGCTCTGTCAGAACCAATGCATGCACTATGGAATGGAGGCAAGAAAGTGCATGAGAGCTGATATGGGTTTACTAGAAGGTCCACCTTGATTCTCTGGGACTTTGTTCCAGTTGTTTTAGAAGCTGCTAGGCCACCTTTGGTCTTCAGTTTTCACACACCATCACTTGCACTCCTCCCACCCCTCCTCTCCCAACAAACCCCATAGTTTCTCCATGCCAATTCATGCTTTCCACTCATCTGCATGTCTGCTCATATCCCTTACGCCACCTCCATTCCAACTCATGCCTACCAGTCAACTTCCATCCCTCCTCCATCCATAGCTCCTTCTCCAGTATTCACCACGAGCAGACATCAGGAGGCATATGGAGATGAAAAGTGAAGTAACAATTTAATACAGTTTCCACTCATATACACTTAATAATGAAAACATATCTGCCATTCATTTTACCCATTCAAAGCTTTTACAATCTCTTCAGTGATTGGTTCACTTATAAAAACAAACTTCTATTCAGACCCCATATCAAAAAGAACTAATTCTTTAATAGCCTTTTAAACTGACAAGGAAACTGTGGAAAAAAAACCCAATTGAGTAAACTGGAGATTTTGAAACTCGCCAAATGATGTAATAATAGCCATTGAAAAATGTCAACAAAAATTTATTGAAACTATACAAACAAATGGCAATTTGTTTTCTAATTTACATAAAATAGTTTGTCCATTAAAGCAAGTTTTGAGAAACTTTAGATCATGACTGTTATGTAAACCTTATTCACCTTTTAAGAGCAGTTAGGTTTACTCCACCAATTTGTGACTTGTACATTGTGGACTAAGCTCTTTGGCCCAGCAAAAACAGAGTCTGTTTGAACAAAGCGACAACAGGTCTTGTTCGAGTTTGCGTTCCCCTTCTGTGAATGCCATGCCCCATCTTCTTTCTTCTGCCAAAAAAATTCGATCTGTCTGCCGTGACTCCACTAAAATTATGAGGAGGTTTTTTAATGGATCTGTGCAAAATGATGAGTGATCTGGATAAAGTATATAAGGGAGAAACTATTCCAATTGAAGGAAGGATCAAGAAGCAGAGGGTGCTAATTTAAGGTAACTGGCAAAAAAAACCAACAGTGGCATGGGGAAAATATTTTTTATGCGGTAAGTAGTTAGAGTTTAAAAAGAATCCACCTCTGTTCCCCGACCACTGGCTCCATCTCTGTCCCTGGCAACAACCTGAGGTTAAGCCATCTATTCACAAATGTGATGTTATAATTGATCCTGAAAAGTGTGTCTGGCTTCATATTTGGATCATCTTGACCTCTTACCGTATCAGTAACATTGTTAACATTGCCCAGCTCAGTTCATCACTTGTTGAAACCCTCATTTATGCCTTCACTTCCTCAGGACCTGAGTGTTCCAGCACAAGCCTAATCTCCCAAATTCTACTCTGTAAACTTGATATCATCAAAAGCTCTGTAGTTGGGTCTGACCTCACTGCAAGTCCCATCATCGTCCTGTGCTTGTCGACCTTCATTGGCGCCTGGTCGAGAAATGTCTTGATTACAAAAATCCTTTTTTAATCTTCCTGATTTGGAAAAGACTCACTCAGTCCTTTATGTTCTTATCAGAATGCAAGATCTTGAATGCTGCAATGCCATTGGCTAAAACTTCCAAATAGTTCTGTTCAGTAACCTCACCCCTCACTATCTCTGTAATCTCCTCCAATCCCATAATCCTCCCTGATGTCTGCACTCCTCCAATTCTGGCTTCTTCTGTATTTTCAATCCTGGTAGCTGTGCCTTCAAAGGTCCAAACACTGAAATTCTCCTCTTTCTCACTTTCCACCTTTAAGACACTTAAAACCTACCTCATCACAAAATCTGTACGGTGAAGGAGGCAGCAATTTGGCACATCGAGTCTGTAGTGGCTCTCAGACAGAACATCCCATCCAGGCCCTATCCCCTTAATCCCACATATTTAGGTTACTATTCCTTAATTTACACAACTTGTGACACTAAGGCACAATTTAGCATGGCAAGTTCACCTAACCTGCACATTTTTGGATTGTCGGAGGAAACTGGAGTACCTGGAGGAAGCCCACGCAGACACGGCGAAGAACGTGCAAACTCCACACAGACAGTGACCCGAGATTGGAATTGAACTCAGGTCCCTGTTGCTGTGAGACAGTAGTGCTAACTACTGCGCTTGGTTTTTAATCATCTGAAGAACTTTACGTGGCTTGGTGCCATATTTTGTTTTCTCTAATACATCGTTGTATTAAAGACCCTACATAAATATATGATATTGTTATTGTTGCTGCCGCAAATGTGATATCCAGCAAGATATAAAATAAACCTAAACATTCTCATATCAACTACTTTTTCAGAAACTCAGACAGAATGTAAGTCGAATTAGAATAATATTGTGAGACCACCTATTGAGTGATGAAGGTGGATCCACTCCATGTAATCGAAATGTGCAGGAATATCTGAATAAATCCATCAATAAATTAACAAAGAACAGGTGTGGAAAAGTCATTTTAAATTTCAACAGCTGTAACAATCAGATGGATTAAGGTTAAAATGTCTGAACAGTTAGGTTTGCAGCTGTCATTCCTCAGAATGTGTTTTCCCACACAATTCATTGGTTTCTGACCCTGCAGTCAGGTTTGAAGGAAATTATGATTCTTAACTGTTATCACAACAGCTCTTCCATTTGTGTTATATGAAGTTACTCAATAGCACGCTTTTACTGACAGGATAAAACACTGCAACACTGAAACAAAGCTGGATCATAAGAACTGGAGGAATAGCACCTCATCTTCAATTTGGCACCTGACAGCTTTCCAGACTGAACATTAAGTTCAACAATTTCAGAATATGGACAGAAAATGCTGGAAAATCTCAGCAGGTTTGACAACATCTGTGACAAGAGGATAGAGTCAACGTTTCAAGTCAAGATGACCCTTCGTCAGAGGTCTGAAACAAAAATAGAAAATGCTGGAAAATGTTTCGGATTCCAGCATCTGCAGTTTTTTTGTACTTAATCTCAGAACATGAACTCTCTCTTCCACCTCTATTTTCATTTATTTTATTTCATTTTGTTACTGTACAGCTTTGATGTCAGCCCTTTAATTGATCATAATTTTATTCTTCAAGTGACCAGACAAACAATTGGGTTCTCTTAAACAACTATTTTAATGCAAGCTATAGCAAGGACACTGGGAAGCTACAGTTCACATCCCTGAAGTTAGCCAGAGTGGAGTGTTCCAAAATACAAAGGAAGTTAAAGTTTTCAAAATCATTTACATGTAATTAACATAAACCAATCACAATTACCTTATGCTTGCTTCATTATAATATCCAATCAGTGTGAAAATTTCATAGTATAGCTTGTTTCTGTATCTATGGTTCACTTCCACTTTCCAGTTACAGATGCCTTATTTTTGTGTTTTGCCAGACTAATGGCTTTGTATGTATCTGTGAAGATTTTTAGAAGACATTTGTTTTTCAGCCTGTGTGATTTTTAAACTTGAGTGAATATTAACCCTTTCGCATTAATTTTTCCATTACTAATCCATTTTGTTACTTTATATTCATATTATTATTTTAATTTTAATTTATTCAATTACTTCATTTGTCTATTCCTAAATCTCATTTTCTACCTTGTCCCCCTCACCTCCAGCCTCCCCATTCCTTTCCCCACCCCTCCCCCACCAGAGCCATCTATCACATACCTCAGGTAGTCTTTTGACACTCGGCATCTTTGTTCTGCTGTTTGCATTTTCTGATCTTTTAATGGACGCTATTAGAACCACTCTCAGCCTTTATCACCACCATTTACATTCTCTTTGTCTTTTTACCTATAATCTCTTGGTCAATTACCCCCATTCCTTACATATAAATCTCATCCTTTTCACTTTGTTTCCAGCTCTAAAAAGGGTCATCCAGATTCCAAACAGATGCTGTCAGAGCCGCTGGGATTTTCCAGTACTTTCTGTTTTTGTTCCAGCAAATATAATCCAAACTGATTCAATTTCTCTTCATACAGTGGGAGTACCTGCTGCAGACAGACTACAGTCATAGAACATAGAACATAGAACACTACAGCACAGAACAGGCCCTTCAGCCTTCGATGTTGCGCCGACCAATATAAAAAGCAATGCCCCTCCAAACTAAAACATTCCCTTCTCTTCCATATACTTATCAACTAACCTCTTAAACGCCACCAAACTTGGCGCATCTACAACCGCTGCAGGCAGGGCATTCCACTCCCGAACCACCCTTTGGGTAAAGAACCTACCTCTGATATCCGTCCTATAACTATCACCCCTTAATTTAAAGCTGTGTCCCCTCGTGCTAGCTTTCTCCATCCTAGAAAAAAGGCTATCACTGTCCACCCTATCTAAACCTCTAATCATCTTATATGTTTCGATTAGGTACCCTCTTAGCCGCCTCCTTTCTAACGAAAACAACCTCAAATCCCTCAGCCTCTCTTCATAAGACCTGCCCTCCATACCAGGCAACATCCTGGTAACCTTCCTCTGTACCCTCTCCAATGCCTCCACATCTTTCTTATAATGTGGGGACCAGAACTGTACACAATACTCCAAGTGCGCCGCACTAGAGTTTTGTACAGTTGCAACATGACGTTGCGGCTCCGAAATTCAATCCCCCTACCAATAAAAGCTAAGACTCCCTATGCCTTCTTAACAACTTTCTCGACTTGACTGCCTACTTTCAGGGATCTATGCACAAATACACCAAGATCCCTCTGTTCATCAACACTATTAAGAATCCTACCATTAGCCCTATACTCTACACATTTATTATTCCTGCCAAAGTGCATTACCTCACACTTTTCCACATTAAACTCCAGTTGCCACCTCTCGGCCCAGCTCTGCAACTTGTCCAAGTCTCTCTGCAAACTATAACACCCCTCTTCACTATCTACCACTCCACCGACTTTAGTGTCATCTGCAAATTTACTAATCATCCTTCAATACCCTCATCCAGATCATTTATAAAAATTACAAACAGCAGGGGCCCCAAAACAGACCCCTGAGGTACACCACTTGTAACCAAACTCCACGATGAACATCTCCCATCAACCACCACCCTCTGTCTTCTATCTGCTAGCCAATTCCTAACCCAATTAGCTAAATCACCCTCTATCCCATACATCTGCAGTTTCTGCAGAAGTCTTCCATGGGCCACCTTATCAAACGCCTTACTAAAGTCCATATATACCACATCAACCGCCTTACCCCCATCCACCTCTTTGGTCACTTTTTCAAAAAACTCAATAAGGTTAGTAAGGCACGGCCTACCCTTCACAAAACCATGCTGACTATCCCCAATCAATTCATTTCTCTCTAAATAACTATAAATCCGATCCCTAATTATTCTCTCCAAAATGATGGTGATGGTTGACTCACCATCACCTTCTCAAATGCAATTAGAGATGAACAACAAATGCTGGCATTACCAGTGAAGCACACATCCTATGAAATCATTTAAAAATGAGAACGTAAATAAAATTAAAGGCTCTTCACCTGGAAACACAAAGTCTTCACTATAAAACAGATGAATGAGTGACACAAATGAAGAAAAATGGTTTTGATTTAATTGTCATTACAGGGACATGACTAATGTTTGGATTTTTAAAAATTAATCTATTTAATTAATTAATTGAATTCAATGAATTAAATTGAATTTAAATTCCACTTGCTGTCATGTTGGGATTTAAACCTTTGTCCCAAAGCCATTAGTCTAGTTCAGAAACATCACCAATATGCTAGTTCGTTATATTATTTGCATGGACCTAATTTGCTGATGAACTCTCTGTCCCATTCTGCTTATTTTTACCCAAACCCCTATACTTTTTTGAGATTTTCTTTTGAGATTTCCAAATCTTACTTTAATGAATCCTTTTCCCCACCTTTCTGAAAATCAACTCTTTTATTTTACAACATACTAGGATACTGATCTGAGTCTCAAGTTCAATTTTGAGTTCAATTCAAGCCAATCTCAGCGAAACAGCTTCTTTTCCCCAGGTACAGATACAAGTTCCCCATGAATTGAAACCCTTCCTTCCTACACAACTCTTTGAGCCATATGTTTAATTTTTTCATCTTGAACCAAGGTCCAATGTTGTCTGGCTCAGGTAACAATCAAGAGATTATAACTTTTGGAAAAGAATTGTATTTCAAACCTCTCTACATAAAGCTATTAATTGCAAGAGCTTTTGCTAGGACTTAGTAGTTTATCAATAGCTACTATTGTGAAGGTGCAGCTGTAATTATTGTGCGAAAAGACATTTTGTTGAAGCTTTTCGTCTTGCACTCAATCACAAAAAATCCCAAAGCCTTGTGATTATCCTGACGATTGCAAGATGAAAAGTTTCAACAAAATATATTTCTTCAGCAATACTCAAGGCTATACCACCAAACAATTGTGTTAACTATAGCTGTCTGGGTAACATTTTTTAAATACACAATGCATGCCAAACGCAATATGTCAACACTGGGGAACTTGCTGGAGTCCATTATGAAGAGTTTCATAACTCAGCATTTGGAAGGCAGTGGTATAATCAGATAAAGTCAGCATGGATTTAGAGGTGAAATCATGTTTGACAAATCTATTGGAATTCTTTGAGGATGTAACTAGTAGAGTTGATCAAGAAGAACTGGTAGATGTGGTACATTTAGACTTTCAGAAGGCTTTTCACATGATTTCACAAAACAGATTACTATGTAAAGTTAAAATGCATGAAATTGTGGGTAGTGTCTTGAGAGGGCTAGAGTGCTGGTTAGCAAATAGAAAGCAAAGAGTTGGCATAAATGGATCTTTTTCTGATTGGCAGGCAGTAACTAGTGGGGTACCGCAGGGATCTGCACTAGGATTCCAACTGTTTACCTTATATATTAATAGTTTGGATTAGGGGACTAAGTGTATTATCTCCAAGTTTGTAGATGAGACGAAATTGGATGGGAGGGTGGACTGTGAGGAGGATGCAGAGATGCTTCAGTGTGATTTGGACAGGCTGAGAGACTGGGCATATATATGGCAAAGGCAGTGTAATATGGATAAATGTGAGGTTATTCACTTCAGTAGCAATAATAGAAAGGAGGTCATTATTTGTATGGTGTAAACTGAGAAAGGTGGCTACTTATTAAGACCCGTATTCAGTGACATGGTGGCACAATAGTTAACACTGCTGCCTTGCAGTGCCAAAGATCTGGGTTCAATTCCAGGTTGGGATCACCGTCTGTGCGGAGTTCGTATGTTCTCTCTGTGCCTGTGTGCGTTTCCTCTACGTGCTCTGGTTTCCTCCTACAGTCCACAGATGTGAAAGTTAGGTGCATTAACTATGCTAAATTCTCCCTCAGTGTACCTAAATAGGTGCTGGAGTGTGGTGATCAGGGGATTTTCGTAGTAATTTCATTACAATGTGAATGTAAGCCTTCCTATGACTAATAAATAAATAAAATGGTATCTTCATGCATCAATCACTGGAAGTAAGCATGCAGGTATAGCAGGGAGTAAAGAAGGCAAATGGTATGTTGGTCTTCATAGCAAGAGGATTTGACCATTTGGATTTGGATGGTTTACTTCAGTTGTATATGGCATTGGTGATGCCACACCTGTATTATTGTGTGCAGTTTTAGTGTCCTTATCTGGCTATAGAGGGAGTGCAGTGAAGGTTTACCTGGTATGGCAAGTCAGTCATACGAGGAGAGACCAAACTGGTTAGGAATATACTCACTGGAGTTTAGAAGAAGGAATCTCATAGAAACTTATAAAATTCTAACAAAACTAAATAGGGTAGATTTAGAAAGAATGTTCCCAATGATGAGGAAGGTCTCAGGGTCACAGTTTGAGGATAAGAGGTAAATCTTTTAAGACTGAGGTGAGGAGAAATTTCTTCACCCAGAGAGTGGTGAATCGGTGGAATTCACTACCACAGAAAGTAGTTGAGGCCAAATGTGTGATTTCAAGAAGAAATTAGATATAGTTCTTGAGGCAAAAGGGATCAAGGGATATGGGATGAATGGCAGAATCAGGATATTGAATTTGATGATCTGTCATAATCAAAATAAATAATAGAGCAGGCTCAAATGGTCTACTTCTGCTTCTATTTTCTATGTTTCCATACTTCTGCAAAGAACAGATCTGAAAGAAAAAGCTTTAACTATCGAAAGGAGCAAGTATTGTTTAGTACAATGGTTTATCAAAAATTATACCAGGTAACCTTGTACAAGTAAGGCACTAAAAACACACTAGCCTATATTTTCCATTTGCTCATGCCAGTGGATTCTCCAGTCCCGCTTCAGGGAACTGTGATTTGATTGAGCTCCAAATTCTCTGTCCTCACTTGCAGCAGCAATGGGGTGTGAATCATAGAAACATGCAGCCAGAAGAAGCCCTTCGGCCCACTGAGCCCATCCGGACACATTAAAAACGCCTGAACTCCCACCTAATCCCATTTGCCAGCACTTGGCCCATAGTCCTGAATGTTATGATCTGCCAAGTGCTCATTTAGATATTTTTTAAAGGATGTGAGGCAACCCACCTCTGTCACCATCCCAGTCAGTGCAATCCAGACCATCATCATAGAATAAAAATTTTATTTACACCCTGCAGATGGGCTGCAGCCCTGGACTTGGCCTTTCTCTGGCATGGGGGCGAGGGGATTTATTTCTCCTCTTCTCTCTTTTTCCTTCCTCAACTTTTCAATAAAAACATTAAAAGAAAAACAGACATAGACGGAAAATTCCAGCTGCTGATACAACACAAAGATTTTGGATTGTCAGAAAGAAGAAAAAGTTCTATACTTTTAGAGCAATTAGTAAATGTAGAATGATTGCGGTCATGCAATTTTCAATCGCTGCACTGCTTCCAGGAGGATAAGTAGGCCAGGTAATGGACGCCATGAATTAATTCCTGGTGCTTGACATTGATTATGGTGTGACCAGCAACTATTGATTACGACAGATCATACGTGTGAACCCAAATTATTTTAAACACTCCAGGAGTCAGTCCATTAAAAAAAAATGCATTTGACAAAAAAATATTTAACCACTGCAGAGGAGAATTTGTGGGTGTGCATGTCCCAAGGCTCTTCCTTCTGTAACTATGGCCAGTGCCACTGTGATTAATTGTGAAAGACTCATTTTCAATCCCAGCATGGAGACAACACAACTGCCACACAGTGACTAATAGGCTTGTGGAGAGCAAAGACTTACCCATTTTTCAAAAGCTAAGCAGATTGATCTTCAACTTACATAAGTTGTGATGGACTGGCATAGCAGTGAGGGGAACTGATTACAGGAGTGGAAGCTTCCTGCATTAAAAACACAGCAGGATTTTCCCAGCAGTATTTTCTGTCAAAGAAATCTTTCATTCGTTCGTGGAACATGGAACAAATAAGTTCTAGTAGAGGAAATGATCATGGTTTTATTTTCAGATACATGTGCAGAAAATGATGACTGTTTTCTATGGGCAGAAGGACATAGTCCTCACTAAGCAGCTGTTTTCAATATGAATTTGTGGAAAAGGTCTGTAGACGTAAATGGATTATAACTTTGGCAGCCAATAATCTTCCTCAAAAGGTGGTGGAAGCAGAGTATTCAAATATTTTTGAAGTACAGCTAGATAGATTCTTGATTAACAAGGGGGTGAAAGGTTATCAGGAGTAAGCAGGAGTGTGGGGTTGAGGATATAATGAGATTAGCCATGATTTGATTGAATGGTGGAGCAGACAAAGGCTCCTAATTCATATGCAGCAGATATTTGCCTTCCTTAACTATCTGCGATGAATACATCAAAGAATTCACTTTAATTGGCATGAAAAGTAATCAAACAACTTTCATAACTTTTACATATAGACACTGCTTTGAAGATTTCTTCATAATGTGAGCTTCCAACAAACACTAGGTGAATGCTTCATCTCCAATGACACAAACAAATCAGAAAATATGCTCTTGAATATGGGATTTGGGTTCTACAAGACCTGAATATTTCTCCCCCTAAAAATTCGAAGTGTTGAATTTGTTTAAAAATTGGAGAAAATCCGTTGATTTTTTTAAGTAGGAGTTTCAAAGTGAACCTTCCATATTCTGTACACTGCAGAGTGCCCTGAAAAATCAGTGGGTGGGGCCTATACTTGCTGGAGAGATAAGCATAATGCTGAACGAGCCACTATGCAAGCGCCGATCTGTCAGTGCCAAAATCAGTGTATACACAGTTACCCTTGCACAGCCAGCCCACTGAACGCTGGCCATCTCAATCACTGGGCAGCACCACAACGCCAGCATCGCTGACCCTCTAACACATCACCACGTCCTGATCATGGCCCCCCGAACATGTGCAGGTCTGCTTTGATCTCCCCTCGCAACCTCCACAGCCCTGATCTTACGATCCCTGCTGAAGTGAACCACTCCTGATGGGGTAGAGATGCTAGTGGGCCCAGAGATTTCAGTCCTGGGCCCACTAATGATACTTAAAAGAGATTTAAACGGGCATTTTTATAACTTGTAGAGCTCTGTGCTAGAAATAAACATGGAGCTGACCATGCAGAAATCCGGCTGCTGGAGATGTGAGGATGCTTGTGGTGCCCAGCAGGGAGCCCATGAAATGGCCTCCACTTGAGTCTCCCAGCCTGCTGCATTGTTTTTGTAGTGCAGTGGACTGAGAGAATCGTCCACTTTGCATTTGTGTCTGAGTGAAAATTCTACACAGCTGACAAGATCAACAACATACATATGTAAGCCCCAACAATGAAAAGAAATCTCCTATTATCCAGTGTCTGGAATCTGGAGATGGATGAAGGAGCTGGAGACCTCTAGCAAATGTCGCTGGAGTTCAAGACTACTTTCCAATACAACAATGGCCAGTTCTAATCGGTTAGTATACTCCATTTGTCTCTTCTTCTCTCTTTTACTGGGTTGAATGTTCCTGGCCCATTGGGGTTGTGCTGGGGACTGGAAGGATTGGCTATGTGGTAGGACAAGAGACTGGAAGGCTGATCTACTGACAAACGTGGGCATCTCAGTGGCTCAACTACCGAGCAGGCGGGCAATTGAGCAATTTAAGACCTGAATTAGGGTTACTTCTTGTTTCTGTGGATTTTGCAGCTTTCTAGAGGTCTTCTGAGGGGGGAACCTCATCTATGGGCACCTCATGTTCATGGAAAGACCTAGTGGCAACACTGGCCGCTCCTGTGACAATAGCACTGCCAATGTACCATAACCTCCTTCATCCCTCACTTCATTTCTCAATAGGATGTGCCTATGTGGCCTTCATCACAAAAACCTACCTGTTCTTCAAAGGTGCCTCGCCATCGGGACACCTTCCTCCTGTCACAGATTCAGCAGTGGCTGCTTGTCAATTGTCCACCACCTATTTTCAGCCCTGACCGTGGTACTTTGGCTTGTCGTACAGAATACAGCCCATTGCTTCAATGTGCCAATTAAGAATTTTTTTTTAAATTTGATTCCATTAAGTTGTTCCTGTACAATCGTCAAATAACTAGATGTTAGAAAATAAATATTTTCTCAAAGCTACAGATAATAAATTTTATGCATTATAAATTCTTCCCTGTCCTCCTCCATGTTTAGAAGATACAAAATAAATTCATGAATAAAATGATGAATAAATTATAAGTTGAGGAAATTCCTTGAGGCTGCTCCAACTTCACTAGGATCATTTTGCGGGAAGTGCAGCAATATTCGAAGATGAAGATATTTATATACTTTCTTCAACCTGTGGCACCAGAAGCAGATTAACTGGGCCATTTCTATTTCGGAGATGAGGCTGTCTGTAAATTTCTGTCTTGCGTGCTGATAAACTAGAATCAGTAGACATTATTGCATACTAAGTGTTCTGAGATGCCTCTGAAGCATAAATTGATGCTAACCTTACATTTTAAATATAGAACATAGAACATTACAGCGCAGAACAGGCCCTTCGGCCCTCGATGTTGCGCCTACCAATTAAGAAAAAGCAATGACCCTCTAACCTAAACCATTCCCTTTTCATCCATAAACCTATCCACTGACCTCTTAAACGCCTCCAAACTTGGCGCATCTACAACTGCAGCAGGCAGGGCATTCCATACCCTTACCACCCTCTGGGTAAAGAACCTACCTCTGACATCCGTCCTATAACTACCACCCCTTAATTTAAAGCTATGGCCCCTCGTGCTAGCTTTCTCCATCCTAGGAAAAAGGCTATCACTGTCCACCCTATCTAAACCTCTAATCATCTTATATGCTTCAATAAGATCCCCTCTTAGCCGCCTCCTTTCTCACGAAAACAACCTCAAATCCTTCAACCTCTCTTCATAGGACCTGCCCTCCATACCAGGCAACACCCTGGTAAACCTCCTCTGTACCCTCTCCAATGCCTCCACATCTTTCTTATAATGTGGGGACCAGAACTGCACACAATACTCCAAGTGCGGCCGCACTAGAGTTTTGTACAGTTGCAACATGACGTTGCTGCTCCAAAATTCAATCCCCCTACCAATAAAAGCTAAGACTCCATATGCCTTCTTAACAACCTTATCGACTTGATTGCCAACTTTCAGGGATCTATGCACATATACACCAAGATCCCTCTGTTCATCAACACTGTTAAGAGTCCTACCATTAGCCCTATACTCTACACATTTGTTATTCCTGCCAAAGTGCATTACCTCACACTTTTCCACATTAAACTCCATTTGCCACCTCTCGGCCCAGCTCTGCAACTTGTCCCAAGTCTCTCTGCAAACTATAACACCCCTCTTCACTATCTACCACTCCTTCGACTTTGGTGTCATCCGCAAATTTACTAATCCATCCTTCAATACCCTCATCCAGATCATTTATAAAAATTACAAACAGCAGGGGCCCCAAAACAGATCCTGAGGTACACCACTTGTAACCGAACTCCACGATGAATAACTTCCATCAACCACCACCCTCTGTCTTCTATCAACTAGCCAATTCCTAATCCAATTAGCTAAATCACCCTCAATCCCATACATCTGCATTTTCTGCAGAAGCTTCCATGGGGCACCTTATCGAACGCCTTACCAAAGTCCATATATACCACATCAACTGCCTTACCCCCATCCACCTCTTTGGTCACTTTTTCAAAAAACTCAATAAGGTTAGTAAGGCACGACCTACCCTTCACAAAACCATGCTGACTATCCCCAATCAATTCATTTCTCTCTAAATAACTATAAATCCTCTCCCTAATAATTCTCTCCAATACTTTGCCCACAACAGAAGTAAGACTCACTGGCCTATAATTCCCTGGAAGGTCTCTCTTCCCCTTCTTGAACAATGGGACCACATTCGCTATCCTCCAGTCCTCCGGAACCACACCCGTAACCAACGACGACCTTAAGATCAGAGCCAGAGGCTCTGCAATCGCCTCTCTTGCCTCCCAGAGAATCCTAGGGTAAATCCCGTCCGGCCCAGGGGACTTATCTATTTTCAAACCCTCAAGAATATCTAGCACCTCCTCCTTATCTACTTCAATACTTTCTAGTTTACAACCCTGTATCCCAGTGTTCTCCACAATTACATTTACATCTCCCTGCGTGAATACCGAAGAGAAATATTTGTTCAGTGCCTCTCCAATCTCTTCAGGCTCCACGCACAACTTCCCACTGCTGTCTCTGACTGGCCCTAATCTTGCCCTAACCAATCTTCTATATAAAATTCACTGACCTTCAAAATAGCTCAGTTATTCATGTGAACGTAAAAATAAACTAAAACATGTTGATTTTAAGTTTTGTTTCCTGACCATTACTGCCATTTTTGTGAGATTTCTTTTGCTTCATGAAGGAAACAATGTTCCAAAAAAACTGTTCCAGCAGGTAGCAAAACTCTTGACTTGCTGTGAATCACAAATAGTGTGAGATCAAGCTGTATGAAGCAGAAAGCTTATCAGAGTTCTGAATGTCCCTTTTAATTATGCCATGATTATTTGAATGATTTTTAATTCATTGCCAACATAACTTATTTTAAAATTAAGTGATTCCTTTATTAATGTCAACATCGAACGGACAGAATTTGTTTTACTAAATTTCAATATTTGGCTTTTTCTTCACAACAACATCTGGATCACAAATGCTATCATCATCATGCTTTTATAATGCAGTATGATTGACATCATTGCTGTAAAGTAACTTAATTATTAACACATTTTCAGAACATGAACACACAACTGGAAGGCATTTGCAGCTTTGTGACAATCTAACAAGTGCAATCTGACCTTTGACCCTCTGCAGGTCATATAACTCCATATGATACACAGTGTACCACATTGAATCTAACATGGGAGTTCACTATAACAAACATACCATTATTTCCTTTTAAAGCAACTTCATATACACTTCAGATTAGATTCCTTTGGAACAAAACAAGCTGTAAGTATAGCCTACTCAGGTACTTAAAGTCTCCAATCTATTCTTTCTCACTGTTTTGATCAGTCAGTTTTTTATTTACACTCATCTCCAAGTTCTTTTTCACAATTCTTCCACTGGACATTCTGAAGGGCGACAGAGATGAATTTGAAGAAAAAGGGGACTTCTCAAGCTCTTTCACCCTTTGGATAGTTTTCAGGACTCTCAGGTTTTGTCTGGTTATTTATTGTTTCACTGGTGAATTCTGGATCTTGATCCTCAGTTATATTTTCTGGCTCAGAATAGGGTCGTATTTTGTTTGTTTTCCACAGAAATTTCCAGTTTCCCCTATACTGTTGTCTGTTTGGAGTCAGCACTATTAACACTTGGTTTTCCTGTGATTCCTGTGACAACAGCAGGATCCCTTCCTGCTGAATCCCCACTGTCTCCCATGTTCAGTTCAGACAGAGGTCAGGCATCTTGTTTCTGCAGTTTGAGCTGGGTCTATACACTGTAACTCATTGACTGTGGAAATAGCCATTGAAAGCTTAGTTCTTGGTCTTCTCTCCATCAGGGCGGCGCAGTGGCACAGTGGTTCAACACTGCTGTCTCACAGCACCAGGAACCCGGGTTTGATTTCCAGCTCGGGTCATTGTCTGGAAGGAAACTGCACGTTTTCTGTGTTTACCTAGTTTTCCTCTGGGTGCTCCGATTTTCTGATTAGGTGCATTACCCATGCTAAATTCTCTCTCAGTGTATCCAAACAGGCGCTGAAGTATGGTGACTAGGGGATTTTCACAGTAACTTCATTGCAATGTAAATGTAAGCCTACTTGTGACACTAATAAATAAAGTTACAACTTAAGCAGAAGCTATGCTGGAGATAATTCAATGCCCTCTAATGGAGTATTACTGAAGTTTAGCAGTGCTAGGTAGGGGCTGGTTCACTTTCTTCACGATAGATCCATCATTCAGCTGGATTGTGGATATTTGGAACTTGATGTTGTGTGGCAAAACTCCCAGTCCTGTGTAAATATACAAAACTCAATACTTCAAAAATGTGGACTGTTGTCTGAGATGACCACTTCAGGTTTGCCATGGCGAGCAAAAATTGATTTCAAATGATTTATTATGGTGATGCGCTTTTGAGTACAGACTCAAAAAAAAGCATTGACTGATAATTTACTACCGGTAGGCACTCGCTGTTGTTGAATGTGAATAAATCCACTCTAATTTCCTCCAGGGCCTCTCTGGAATAGTGGGTAGATGAAGTGGTTATTTTTGTTGTGATTTATTGTACTTTTGGACACTATATACACATTCAATATTTCACTGGTTTGTGCTCCTGTGTCCAGGCCAATACATTTCATCTAACTTTTCTCCAGCGTCTTTCTCTGCCGAGGTGACTTTCATGTAGGGTTTGCAGCATTTCATTGCTCGGTGTTGCAGAAATTTCTCCCTTGAAAAGTATCCCCTCTGCTACTAAGGTTCTTCACGAAAGTTCCAGTACTCTTTTACAGAAAAAGGGATCTTGCTGTAATGTGTGGGATAGCCAGTATACACAATTTGCTGCAGTTTTCTCAGAGTGGCATTGTTCTTGGTCGCTTCTCTGATCTCCAGTTTGGTTTCAGCCACAGGAAATTCTTTGTTAGTATGTGAACCTGTGCTTCTGCTTCTGTGATTAGTAGATACGCACACAACAGTGTCTGTGACGTGCATTTCTTTTACCAGTTTATATTTAACTCTAATCTGGTACATCTTCAGATGCAGTTGCAATCTTTGGATTCTTGGTGCTCAGGGGCTTATAGTTTCCATCTCCACGTTTTTGCCTTAGACAAACTAGTAGATGCATTCCAGGCCAAACACTATTGCTAGCATTTTTCTCTCTATGTGGGCACAATGCTGCTGTGTTTTAGTCATTGCCTTTGAGACATACACCACTGGTGTCTCAATTTGTAAGAGGACATCTCTCAGTCTGGTCCCCATGTGCTGGATGACCCCATATAGTATCATAGCGCAGCTAATACTGAAGTCCATTACTACAGTCACACTATCATGACAAAGATTATCAGAGATAACTATTCTGATACAGCCCAAATGTGATTAGGCAGGACGGGTCACATTAGTTCATTTCTTCTACAGATACTTGACACAATTAATACTATTTCTGGTCTGCTAGCAGTTTAACAATTTAAAGTTCTGCAGGGTTTAAATGAGAGGTTAAATGAAGCCAAGTTAAAGGCAAGATTTTTTTTTACTGCATAAGAATAAACACTACTTCAACCTCTCTCAGGAACAATTCTGAAACATCAGCTGTATTTTTACCCAATCTGTACTGAGATCACTTTTCCTGCTGACATATTTTACTTTCGGCATGATACCAAAATCTTTTCCTGCATTCATTTTCTCAAACGGTGACAGGCACCATTAACAATAAAGACAGGTGTGGAAGTATACAGGGCACTCCTTCCATCTGCTTCTCATTAATACTTTGGCATGCTACTGTACAGTGATCTTTCCATTCCAGCTGTCCAAATTCATCACGATCAGTCCTTGTTTCAACCAGTTAGGTGCAATAAACCAATCTCTACAGTTACCATCATTCCTTCAGCAAGTTAGATAAACAGGAAAGAACGCAAAATGACTCATCCTTCTCGACATTTTCTTCACTTACTATACAGTCTGGTGATTGATTTCCCTTTATTTCAACAATGTTCCTTTGACACGGATTTTTGAGGATTATTTAGATTTGCCTTGTCTAAAACCCGGAGACCAGATGAATAAAGATAAACTTTATTTGGACAATTCACATGAAAATTGAGATGTTTTCTGGATCCTGCAATATGGGCTGGTGTCAAACCATCCGCCTTTGTGTTTGCCAACTTTATTAATTCTTATGAGGGAATAGAAAGTGTATTCGGTGAGGCCAACAGCAATATGCTTTATAACTAAACAATGGCCAGTTTCAATGAGGTTGTCTGCTAAATTATGTTCACACGGGATAATCACGTTTGATGCAATTTGTCCCAGAGACATGGTTAAAGCAAGGATTTTAAAAATCACACACCACATAGGTGTTGAGATTTTGTTCTGAATCATCATATGTGCATTGGAGTGAACACAAATTTCTGTATTTTTAATGTGTCAGTTACAAAGTAGACCAGGCACACTGTGATATAGCCCAAATTGCATTCAATGCATGGAATTCAAGGGCCTGAGTAAAATCTAAACTGTCCTTATAATTTGAAAGAATTATTCAGCTTTGATGAAAATGTCTGTTCTCTTTGAAAAGTTAAATAAATCTGCAAACACCATGCACAGATGACAAGTGCTAAGAATGGAAGGTTTCCCCATTTTGCAACAGGTGACACCATCAAATATCCATGCTACTTATAGTTGGAGTCAAATTCAGAAGTTTATCTATTTAGTAAACATGTCAATAAATGATCCTCCTCATTGTCTTTTATACAAAATTGGCTTTACTTTCGATCTTTTATACAACGCCCTGATTCAAAACCATACCAATCATATAAAGGCAAACGAAAGTTGTTTTATCCGATGAAAGCCTACATTCCCTATAATCTGTACAACCTTTAGAAAGCAAAGTGACACACATCTTTGTGCAATAGGGCATGAGCCTTGGACCTTCACTTTGGGTGACCATCAAATTTCAAGCTGTGCCACCTGGTGCACAGGCATATCCATGTCAGTTGTAGAAAAACATGCCTTGTAACTTCGATATACAAGCTCTACCCTATTGCTTACATACATTCACTGCACAAAGAAAATCTGTAAACTGATTGGAAGTTGACTGGCAGCATTCAAATTAGAACCAGTAGTTAAATCTGCAGATCTCCAATGAAACATCTTGCAATGTGTTTCCATCCACTTTGTGGCCTTTTATTATATCTGTGGCAAAATATTAATTGTCAAGTTCTGCCACAATCTCCCTGTCTGTACACTGATTCCCTCCAAGTCCTCCTCCTTCACTGTCTCTTCCTTCTCCTGTGGACCTGCAACCCCTTGTTTGTTCCATTGCGTGTAAAAATGATCTAGTACGGAGAGTTGTGTTGGTTTTGGTGACGATGCGGAACATTGTATCTGGTACATGTCCCTGCAGTGATCTAGAAGTATCCTGTTGCATAGAAATTTAAAATCAGCGTGACCTCCTCAGGTACAGAAAAAGCAATTTTAGTCTTTGAGAGTATTTTGTGCATCAACTGAAGCCCTAATCTAATAAAGAGAGAGAGGACATTGGAGATAATTGCAGCCCAAATTGCTGTGACCTTCAGGTCAAAGGTATTATTATTGCAAAAGATCTAATAACTTCTGGAGGTCGTTCAAAGAGTTTGTTGTCAAAAGAGAAGGCTACATAAGCCGCACTGAATGACCACCCACCACTAAGGAGCTCATCACTGTTCTCGTATGATATGTTTGCAATATAGGGATATTAATTAGATTCAACAGACAAAGCACTGATCAACATGATAGGAAGTGACAAACTGAAGTATCAGTAGCAGATGTGCAACAAAAATTTATGGTTAAACAATTTTAGCAAGTTTCAAGTGAACCCACTCAATTCCTTAAAATTTTAATATTGAAAAGACTTTAGGGTTTCTGTTATAAGATACATCTGGCATGGTGTATCATGCAAGTTAACTAGCATTCTGGAAAAGAGCCAAACATTTTTCACGGACTATCAACATTCGGGAATTAATGTTTACTTGCCACATTTATTGCTGAAATCGATTATATTCAAACTTCAACACATTTCTCCAAGCTCTGCCAATACATGTTATTTCATGAACGAGATTTTATGGCCCTCTGCTGGTATGTGTGAAGGCAAAGGTTCTTTAAGATGCAGCATATTGCCTGCCCTTCTGTCCACCTCCGAACAATCCCCCATACAAAGGTCATGGAGGTGTCAAAGTGTCAGGTGATCTGCCTGTCCTTGAATCTATTGCAATCCTTAAGTGGCCAAATAATGGCCATCATTATTTCACCAATGACTGAGGAGGCCCAAACCATGAAGATTTTATGGTAGGGTGACCACTTTAGGAGTGAGGAGGTAAGGAGTGTTGGGGGCAATCCCCGATGGCCATTTGAGATCCCCACCCTCAAAACCATACCTTCTTTTAATCCCAACCTCCCTCACTGGGGCCTGCCAGCTGGACCCTGCTACTTGTACGGATGGGGTCTGGCCTCCGTTAATTCCTTTTCTTTAGGGACTGACTGCAGTCCCAGCAGAGACTACTGCTCAAACTGGGACTGCTGAGCTGCCAACAAATCACATCCCACAAGTGTAAAATGGTTGCAGGATGACCAGATAATTTGTTGTCAATCTCCCAACTTAGTCAAGGGAGGGATGGGGATCAGCGCCCCATAAAATCCAGCCCTCTGCTAGGTATTTCCGAAACATATCGACAACAAACCTTTTTCTACCACACTGCTGATATAACAATTCACTTTCAAATCAAAAAGCAACAGCACTCAATTTTGGTGGTTGAAGGAAGATGGAGGATTATGGATGAACACAAAAATATCTATAAAAATCCTGAAAGCTCACAAATACAAATGGAATTTGACCTCTTCAAAATGATTGATCTTGGATGTTGACTTACTTTCAGCACTGTTTCTGAGTTGCTCATGTAATAACTCCACGGAGGTGAAAGTCCTGTCACCAAGTTACTTTATGTACACCATACATCTGTACACAGCCAGTCAAATCTCCTTCTCAAACTCCTTGAGCATGGATTTCCGCTTCTTTGGCGATCCCCTCACGTACTCCTAACAGAAGGTCCATTTTGCGCACATCCCACCATAGCATCAAGGAAGGAAAGCCCCCCTCCTTTCCTCTGCAGCTGGCCTAAAATCAACAAATGAGTCTGGGAAGTGCTCGTCCTACAGCAGCTTGTTGTTAAAGTGCTAGTAAGTGGAAATCCCCAGACACAAGACTGGACAAATTCTGCCCACACCAGGTAGTGGTCCCTGCACAGTATGGAGGCCGATGGAACGCTGAACACGTGCACCCTCAAAATGTAAAGGCAGTCGAGTCTGGACACTCTGCCTCCAGGCTTCATGTAAGTGAAAATTCTGGAACTAGGATGGAGATGTCTCCAGACATCCACCAAGTTGTGGGACTGTAGCAGATCCTGCAACTTCACCACCACCGGGGTGTGCTGCCAAAGGCCGGTGTGGTCCATTGCCTCTAGGATACAGTTGAAATCTCCCCTGAGGATGATGCATTCGCACCCATTGATGATGTTGAGATGAGAGGACGCTTTCTCATAGAAAACTGTTTGCTGCAGTGCAGCGCTTGGGATGTAGATTTTCAGCAAGTGAATGACCATGTCCCCCCTCCCCCTTGCGGACTGTCAACTGCAGCAACCGACCTGGTGCCAGCCCCTTGACCCCCAAGATCTCCAGCTGAAAACGTAGAGCCAACAAGATAACCACTTCACTAGAAGTGAGCGTGAAGTGGCTCTTGTCGACTTCCCCTTGTCACTCCAGGAGCCATTGTGCTTCATCTCCTAGAATGGTACAGGTTTCTTGCAGGAAACACACCACTTACTTGCCGTCCTGGATTTCCTGAATGTTGACCTACTTTCAGCACTGTTTCTGAATTGCTAGTGTAAGAACTCCATGGAGGCAAAAGTCCTGTCACCAACTTACTTTATTTACACCATACGTCTGTACACAGCCAGTTCTCCAGTTGCTCTCTGCTGAATGCAGACTTCGTGTCTGACACATCTGCTTTAAACAGGGAGAATGAGGCTCTCTGATTTAACTATCAGTTAGAACTCATCAAGTCTCTCTTTTCATACTCTAGCAAACCAACTTCATTAGCCTGGCTGAAGTCATCACAGCTAGCTTTTCTAAAGCTGTGCCAGCTCCTTTACATCATTGGGTAACTTGCATTAAATGTTGGAGTTGGACTTACCTGAGGCTCTCTCATGGTTCTGGGGCAGAAGGAACAATTTCATAAGAGTGAACTAAGCCAATTACAGCCAAAACATTGCTTTCCACTAATTTTATTTAGTTACAAGAAGCAGTTCAACCTAAAAAGAACTAATTAGATGCTGCAATTTAGATTAGATTTTGTATGCCATTCAGCCTGGCTGAGAGAGCGGAGTGAGCAGATACTTGGATGGAGCAAGCACTGCAATTAGCTCTACAGAACATTATCCCAGTCTACAGTCCAATGAATTGTTAAATACCTCCAGAAAGTGTTTGAGGAAATAATCAAGGCAATAAATTCCCTACTTAACAACTGTTTTAGAGTGTGTTCACTACATGGAGTGCATCCATGTGAGAGGAATGTCTAGGGATGTGCAGTAAATACAGACACACGGCAATGTCCATATCATGGGAGTCAGTAAACTTGATAGGCTTGTTATTCTTTGCTTCTTTAGAGAATATGATGAATGAAACACACACATTGTGCAGTCTAAGAGATCAGAGTTCTGGTTTGTAGAAGATGTATATCTCCATTTTTCCTAAAAGTCCAATATCTCTCTATTCTCCACAATTTTATTTGCTATGGGTTTGGCATCTGATGCTTCCTAACTGATGAACCCTCATGTCCAGACAGTTATTATAATCTGGTTCTATAAAACACATATCTATTTATCCACATCAGTTGGGAGTCTGGATATGAAGGTTCATCAGTTAGGAAGCATCAGATGCCAAATCCATACCAAATGTAATTGTGGAGAATAAAGAGATATTGGACTTTTAATAAAAATGGAGATGTACATCTTCTACAAACCAAAACTCTGATCTCTTAGACTGCACGATGT
This sequence comes from Sphyrna mokarran, assembly GCA_024679065.1. Classification (NCBI taxonomy): domain Eukaryota; kingdom Metazoa; phylum Chordata; class Chondrichthyes; order Carcharhiniformes; family Carcharhinidae; genus Sphyrna; species Sphyrna mokarran. Next base: position 71,018,806 of record JAGIQG010000007.1, on the reverse strand, counting down.
GTATGTTTCATTCATCATATTCTCTAAAGAAGCAAAGAGTAACAAGCCTATCAACTTTACTGACTCCCATAATATGGACATTGCTGTATGTCTGTATTTACTGCACATCCCTAGTATTCTTTGAGAAGATGGTGGTAGACATTCCTCTCACATGGATGCACTCCATGTAGTGAACACACTCTAAAACAGTTGTTAAATAGGGAATTCTGGCAACTTGACCCAGGGAAAATGAAGAAATAATAAAAAATTCAAATAGGGCTGGTGGGCAACTTGAAAGTGATAGTCTTTTATGCACATGCTGTCAAAAAAGTCTTGGTGATTTGCTGAAAAACACCTAAATATATAGCATACTGCAACCATTATACACCAATGATGGAGGAGAATGAATATTACGAGTGTTGGTAGAAGTGCTGGTTGAGTGCACTGTCTTTGGAAAGTCTTACTCATGTAACAAAATAAACATTTTCTCTTTACAATGAGTTTGAACAATAGTTTGATTTATGCTGCATCATTAACTTAGTAAGCCATCCTAGGGCAAATAAGGAGATATACGGTACGTGACAAAGGGATGGTCAAATGTCTGTGCTGATTGAGTAGAATGCTCAGTGCCTACCAGTTTTTACTCAATGACTTTGCATAGTCATCCTCTATTTGCTGATTTATAAACAGCCCGATGAAGTTCTCTCAGCTGGCAGTATATCTATCTCTGTGTAACCACCACAGAACATCATTAAGTCATCTGTCCTATGACTTGAACAAAATTTTATCTTGCTGACTATATTAAGAACTAGTCAGTAAAGAAAGCAACATTACTGACTTTATATAAATAAAATTGCTGTGGAAAACCAAAAATCTAATAACTATAGAAACCATTCACCAACCATTTGTAAGATGCTTTTTCAGAGTATACTAGATGTGTCAGATTTCCAGAAGGAAGTAATTACTGAGAGTCAGCTGTCTGGAAAGCCACAAAGGAGCTTATTTGGCTTTGCGTTACATTCCACCACACTAATAAAGTCTTATCCAGGGTGAAGATGCGGTGAAACTAGAAACCATGCCCTACCCCAATGCCTGAAATGCTCTCACCCTGAATTGACTGCACGCATTAAACTTTTTCTTTGGCTACATACACTGGATGGCAGACTAGATTTACACCACATCCATTCAATTCTTTGTATCTAGGTTTGATTTCAGCCGCTGATGAGATGAAAGCTTTTACTCTCTCTGTTGGACAAAAGGATCCAACGTGAAATTAATTTAAGCTGTTTTCACTTAATACTTTGTTTTTTTAAACTTTAGAATTCCAAATTAGATTGGAACAGCTGCAACACATCAAGAAAGATGGGCAAAGTACAAATTGAGAAAAAACAGAGTCAAATGTCATGCTCTGTGCACCAAAATTAAAATAATGTAACAACAAAATAAAACTTATAAATCTGTAACCTGCCAAATGACTAAAGCAAGATTATCCAATCAACAATAAAGCTGAGAATATTAACAAGGACTAAGCCATAGAAAGCTGCTCGAGAGCAATTCAGGTAAAGTACTCACAGAGGCAATTAACACAAAGCATCAAATTACAGCATTTATACTAGATAAGTTTATGGGGAAAGTGGAGCCTTTCAGAAAATGAAAGGATCAGACCACAAGGGGGAAAGGATATTTGGGGAAGATCTGTAGGAAGATAAGAATTACAGGAAATTGGGCAAGTAATCTCTCAGTCAGGCTGAATGGCATACAAAATTTAGTCTAAACTGAACTGCATCATCCAATTGGTTTTTCCAGCCGAATTACTTCTTGTGGAAAGCAATGTTTAAGCTTCAATTGTCAAAACTGTACATCAAATCAAGGAAAGAGGGAGAAATCTGCCATCCAATTCAACCAATCTGGACTACAGTAAACCCAGAGTATAACTGAGAACCACCAGGTCAGTCCAACTCACCACATCCTTTTATACAAATGTTCAAGTGGCAGATTTTGTTGAAAGCCTGTATAATTCATACACAGCATGTCTGATCTACCATCTCCATGAGGAAATGGGTAGCACTCCTGCCTCTGAGCCAGTGGTTCTGAGTTTGAGTTCCAGTCAAGGACTTGATGGCCAAATAATGTGTGTTCATAATGTGGCCAAACAGTTTGAAATTAAAAGTGTAAATCCTTCCAATACATGCTAATGCCAGGCAGTAAGAACAAGAGAAATTCTTGGCCTAAATGGCAGAAAGAAAGTTGGAACCTCGACCATCACTATCCTTAACTCCAGACTACAACATGTATGTGAAAGTGCATGTTGCCATAGCAAATCGGACTCCTATTGAGTGACTCAGCTCAGCTTTCAACACAATTATTTCCATAAAACTCATCTCCAAACTCCATAGTCTGGGCCTCGGCACCTCCCTCTGTGACTGAATCTTGCACTTCCTGACTCACAGACCATAATCAGTAAGGATAGGCAACAATACCTCCTCTATAATCATCCTCAATACCAGTGTCATACATGGCTGTGTTGTCAGACCTCTATTAGTCTCCTTATACATCTATGATTGTGCGACCAAATTCCCCTCCAGTTTGATTTTCAAATTTGCTGACGACAAATCGTAGTGGGTCAGATCTCAAACAATGTCGAGACGGAGTACAGGAATGAGATAGAGAATTTGGTGAACTGGTGCAACAACAATAATTTATCCCTCAATATAACAAAACAAAGGAGATTGTCATCAACTTCAGGAAGCATAGGGGAGAACATGACCCTGTCTACATCAATGGGGATGAAGTAAAAAGAATTGAGAGCTTCAAGGTTTTAGGTCTCCAAACCACCAACTGTCCTGGTCCCCCCATGCCGACACTATAGTTAAGAAACCCCATCAACGTCTCTACTTTCTCAGAAGACTAAGGAAATTTAGCATATCAGCTATGACTATCATCAACTTTTATAAATGCACCAGAGAAAACATTCTTTTTAGTTGTATCACAGCTTGGCACAGCTCCTGCTCTGCCCAAGACTGCAAGGAACTACAGAAGATTGTGAATGTACCCCAATCCATTACACAAACCAGCTTCCCATCTACTGACTCTATCTACACTTGCTGCTGTCTTGGCAAAGCAGCTAGTATAATTAAGAACCTCCTGCATCCAGAACATTCTCTCTTCCACCTTCTTCTGTCAGGTAAAAGGTACAAAAAGTCTGAGGTCTTGTACCAACTGACTCAAGAACAGTTTCTCCCCTATTGCTTTCAGATTTTTGAATGGATTTACCTTGCATTAAGTTGATCTTTCTCTATACCCTAGCTATGCATGTAACACTACATTCTGCACTTTCTTGTTTCCTTCTCTAAGTTATCTTTTGTTTGTATAGTGTGCAAGAAACAATACTTTTCACTGTATGGTAATACATGTGACAATAATAAATCAAATCAAAAAATCAAATAAAATCCTATTTCATATGCTCATATGTTCAGAAAGGTAAAGGAAAACAAAAATAAATATTTTTATTTTAAAAATTTTCCCAATCATTTTCCAATAAAAAGTTAGAAAACTTCAAATTGTCAATTCATTGGTATCACTGAGACCCCAACCACCCCCTGCCATTTAAGGCCAACTCTCTCCAAAGCTATTCCAGTGAAACTTTAGTCCAGCATTTCAGACTGAATGGGAATTTGATCCAAAACCACACTATCTTTGGGCAATGCAATTGTATTCGGGCAATGAAATGATTTCTTAAGAGTATTGAGATTTTTGATCTTTTCCTAGGCCTATCCACAGCCCTTATTGAAATGAACTGGTTAAAGAATGAAAGAGGCCAAAAATTGTAAATTTTCATAAGCCTAGAACATGTACTTAATTACTACATTTTTCAGAATTTCCCTGAACTCACCATTGATGTTATTTCAAAGCAATACAAGCTTTGGTACAAAATAAAAAGACTTAAATAGTTGTCTCCCCCATTGACTTCACTGTGTACACCATAAAAAAACCTACTGTGTGGAATGATTTCAGGTTGTAATTATACCTTATCGTTCAGATGACAGTCATAAATCATAATAGCTCTTTGCACTTTGTGACAAGTAGCTATTATTTTCTAGATAATTTGGATGCTTCTATTCTCAGTGAATACAAAATCTTGTGAATTACAAATTCGTCTTATCACTGACAATCAAATGCATACGAACTAATTTATAAATAATTCATTATTGGCAAGTATTACAAGAGAATTTCATCTTTACCAGAAGTATCAGAATATTCAGTGAACCAAAGAACAGCAAAGCTGCAGGAGTTGACAAGGAGCCAGCTGAACTGCTGATGGCAGAATTACTGCAACCAGGAGCCTAATGTATGAGATGGCTCAGAGCATGGGAGGTCTCAATCCTATAGTTCAGATAGTACTGCTTGCACGACTCACAATCTGCCATTGCTGTTTAGTGCCAGAAAAATTAAATGGCGACAAGATCAAGAAGGAGTATTGATAAATAATACTAAATGTTTCACTGAATGGAGTCTTTGCAGATGGCAATTAAATGCAGATGGCAGATGCCAAAAACCATTGTTGAGATAGTAAGCTATTTTAAAAGTAACTATATAACTTACATGAGAAAGAGAAATATTAAAGATTATGGGGAATAAGCACAAGAGGGCAACAGAAAAGTGGCTCACGTGATGCAGAACATGAATAAGTGGCACTGCTACCTCACAGCAACAGAGACGTGGGTTCAATTCTGGCCTTGGGTGACTGTTCTCCCCATGTCTGTGCAGGTTTCCTCTGGGTGCTCTGATTTCCTCCCACGGTCCAAAAATGGATAAGTTAGGTTGATTGACCATGCTAAATTCCCCCATAGTATCTATCAAGGGTTAGAGCGCTAATGTGAAATTCTCCATTTGCAATTGTAATGAATACTTTCTATCTCTTATAACAAAGCAGATAAAGTCCTTGCAAACTAATTCCATCACTCCATCTTGTGGCAATGATCTGCAGTTTAAACAGTGAGGGACTTATTTGACCAAAGGGTGAAAACCGTTGGCTAACTAACTGGCTGCACCATTAGCAGGGATCCCAAGTGTGCGCTTGACAAGCATGGGTTATACCATTTCAAGTCAACTTGCACCTCCAAAAGGAAGGTGCATTCAGACTGCAGCATCTGTCATGACTATTTGTGAAAATATTTCAGGACGTAATAAGGCTCCCAACTTCTCTGCTGCAATGATGGAGTCCTCAGTCCAGGAAGTCAAAAAGAGAAGAGAAGTCACGTTTGCACAAGGGACCAGAGGGTCCACCAGACAGGCACTTTGAAGGAAATGAAACTAGGTAGACACAGAGGTCAAGTCAAGAGGTTTTGTGGTGGACTGGGTGTTTTGCTCCAAGACATTCCTGCAAGCAGTATAGCACTCAGGATAAGTATACTGCCCACATGTATTTGAGTGAGAAGAGTCATGAACCACATGTAGAGTAAGCCCTTGTCAAGCAACCAGTCTCCGGTTTGTCACTGTTTTGTATTTAAAGATTGCGGTACTTTCCCATTGTAGGTCTTCACTGAACTGATTGTAAGATGAGAACTTACTGAGATTCCCTCACGGCAGAGGTCATGTAACTCGAGTAGATAAGATAGGGCATATAGCACTGCATTTTGAAACTCTAGCATTTCCCTTTTCATCATGAAGCATATATTCTCCTTTGCCTAACAATTAGAAGACATATTGCTTGTATTAATACCTATTTGTTTACTAGTCAGCCTCTGCCCTTGCATTGCACACACAGGGCAGGATCTTGAGCCCTAACTCTCGATGCGTCAGCAAGACCACAATTTCCGATTTTCCCCAGCTCTCACCAACGACATAATCAGGTTCAGACCCGTAATGGACAAGAACTTGATTTTAATAGGCTTTAACAAATTTGAATTGAATTATCTATCCCCCTCACCACATGAACTCCCTCAACATGTTTGGCCAGATGTAAACCTGTTGAGGGGATCCTTGTGGGGTGCAGAAGTAAGTATAGTCCCTGGAGAAAAAGGACATGGCCAGACAGTGCCTTGGCATTACTCCCAGCACTGCACCCTAAATTAGGGTAGTGCCAACCTGTGCCAGGGCAACACTAGGGGTGGGTCCTAGCGAGTGATCCATGTTGAGGGGTGTTCATTTATGTGCAGTGGTCGAGGGATTGGGGAACGTGGTTTCAAGAATTATTGGTGGAGTGAGTGGGGAATTGCCGATACCTTTGGGTTGGGGATAGGGAGTTTCTTTTTAATTTTTGATTGGGGCGCCTTTACAGATGGTATCCTGATCTCTGTGAGCCCATTGCCAGCTCTAAGAGTCTCCGCCCTGCTAAAGTAACAGGGTAAACCACACCCATCTCATACCTTTCCTTTAAAAGGGGCTCAAAATTTGGAGAGAAAACTCATCCATGTAACTGGAGAATTAAACGACAGTTTTCTGACTAAGCCTGACACTTTGATGAATTCTGGTAAGATTGCCCCCATATTCTTTAAATCATGCTGACCTCCTAATGGCACATGTGCGCATTATCATTGGTTATTCATCTGGATGTTCCTTGTCCAAAGTGTGTCTCGCTCGCCCCAAAACTGTAAAATCCTGTCAAGGCCAAAGGGCCTTTCCATTGTCCCTCCCTCGCCTACTCCTATTCCCTTGGTGGTTGGGGCAGTAACATTCCGGCCAAGATCTTCCTTCTTGCGATTGCATTGGACTCTTAGGTCAATTTGTCCTCTCAGTATGAGTCATCATATAGCCTCAACCTCAATTTTAAGATATTTATTTTTGGATCACCATGTCAAGCAACTTTTCGCAGGTCTGTTTTATGTTTAATGATTGCTGTGCTGTCGTTTTATTGAACTGATTGTAAGAGGGCAGCTTGTAGAGATTCTCCTGATTACAGCAAGCAAGATAGGATAAGTAATAATTTTGCTTTTCAAAACCCAAATAGTCCATCGTTGCCCAAATATGGCAGATAAACTTGGGATGAAGACAACATGGCTGTTGAATAGCAGAAATTCATGATGACAGTCTGTGCATGTTCGCCAACTGAATGTTAAGGAAGTGGCATTTTTCACAGTTGCACTACATCTCTCTGTAAGTAACATGGCATCCACAGAACCATGTATGTGCAGTTGTTTGTATTGCTGGGACTTCCACTAACCTAGAAAAGTCACATGCCCCTCTTCTTACACTATGAAGTCCTCTTTCCTGGTATACAAAGCATCTGTTACTTCCCTGATGCATGATAAACTGTGATATATTTACAATGCCATCAGCTTCTGTCTAGACTTAACTGCTTACAAAGCAATTGAAGGCGACAGTGGTCTTCATGCCACTAGCAGTGCTGTCCTTGTCTTATTCTACAGCTGGAAGGCCATCTGGATGGGATGGTACAGCTCAGTGATGATCGGTCATATCTATTTTGAAGGACAAGGGCAATAGGTACATAGAAACACCACCACCTGCAAGTTCCCCTCCAAGCCACATATTATCTTGACCTGGAACTATATCACCATACCTTCAATGTTGCTGGGTCGAGATCCTGGAATTCCTTTCTACCAGCACTGTAGCTATACCTACATCAGATAGGCTGCAAATGTTCGAGAAAAGTGCCACATCACCATCTTCTTAAGGGCAATTAGAAATGGGTAACAAATGTTGGCCTTACCAGTGATGCCCACATCCCATGAAAGAAGTAAATAAGAGTCAAAAGCTTGCGAGTTTACTATCAAATAAATCGGTTGGATTTAAAACTGATGTTGTCAGACTTCTTACTTCCATTTCCTTGTCAGGGGATTGTGACTATAGGCCCTCTTCAGTAATAATAGATTCTGTGTTGACAGGTTTTCAAACTTCACCTGGACATGTCCAGCAACACTCCTTTTCATTCCCTCAGAGGCAGCATAGGGTGGGATAGAAGGCGCAGCTGGGAATGGGAGAGGGAATTCCCTCATGCAGCTGGCAGACAGCAATAAAGGGCCTGCACAATCCAAAATGAAAGATCATGAGCCAAATAATCCACTCGATATATTTGTGGTATATCGAGAGTGGCCCATATTAATACCTATATAATCATAGCGTGTCATGTAAACAGGGCCAGAAATTGCTAAAAGCTGCTATTTTCTGAAATCTAGGCTTCCATAACATGACACCACTGCTACAAAACAGTCATATTTTGTGGTACTAAGAGCAGATTTAGCACTCTGCTGCTGATTTTTGTGGAGCAAGCTTATGAGGGCATGTTGCACCCATTAAGGTATGGGATACTTCAGCTCATATACTGCAGCACACTGAATTATGGTTCAGGGATATGTTCTTGGGCGCAGCCCTGGAGGAGGAGGTCCAGAGGAGTTGGGATGTTCTGCGACTCTTTCCTGCAACAGTTGGTGCCACTCTGTTCCAGCTTCACATCATACTCTCAAGTCCACATCCAAGCCAGCTGCTTTCTCCTGCTGACTCCTATAACATGTCCAATAAAGTGGAGTAGCATAGCATTTTCGCCTCATAGATGAAATGTTCAGGGAATTTCCAGAATAAATGCCTCTTCAATTTTGTTTGTTTTTTTTTAAACTTTATTCCAATCTAATCAAATTAGATTTAATTCAGAGTCCCAACAAAGTGGGACACTCCTGATCCAAGCTGACAAGACAGGACTCTCACCACCTGTCTTGGGTTTGATCTACATGATCCAAGCTGACTGGAGTAGTATAGCTCCTCCTCCAAAGTTTGGTCTTATTTGCATCTTAGCCTAAAGGCTGAGATGCTGCTTTAAAAAAATTGCTTCAAATGAAGCTGAAATGTAACCCAATGACTTCAACCAAGTGCAGCATGTCGATACTACACTTGATCTTAGCCAAAAAGCCACTTGACAAAGTATAGCAGAAAGTCTTCCAATGTGTTTATGAGATCCTCTTCACAGCTCCAGCAGCAACTGTCATGACATGGTCAGTATCCCTTTAAGTAGTAACTAGCACCTGACATTAGCATCAATGTTCTGTCTAAAACAGCTAGTCTCTTCTAGGAGTGGGCACTAGGACAAGGGCTAGCCTCCTCTGTGCCATGCAGTCTCTTTATTGATTGCTAGCAGATATTTGAAGTGACAATTAGCTGTTTAGTAGACCTCCAGAGGGCCATTCCTATTGGTGGTTTTGTGTCCTTTATCAAGATAGTCATCAGTGTTAAACAATTAAAGCAACAATTCAACTGAAGGTACTCTCTTGGTCATATCTCAACCTCTTTAATGTCAAAAGCACTCAACAACTATTTACCTTGAAAGTTCAGGTAAGATGACTACTTTCTTTTCTCTATTATAATAATTCTAATTAAATAGATATTACCTTCATTCTCTTTGCATGTGAAATGTTCTGATCCACTGACACTTAACTATCTTTTCTATGCTGATGAAGAATTCATATTTTAAGACCTTTCCACAAAGTCTTTAATAATTAACCATAATCTTAACTCCTAAGATGTTGTTTAATTTTGAATGTTACCTTAAATGGCATTAAATACCCCAAAAATCTGGTTAAAAAGATGAGCTACTACTTCAGAGTGAGTTCCACGTCAACCTATCTTTAATAGCGGGCAGGATTTTACATTCCTCCACCAACAGGTTTGTGAATGAAGTTTGAGCACAAAATTTCTCAGATGGGTGTCCCAATGGGCTCCCACCCACTTTGACCTCTCTGTAATTTTATGCTGGACAGGTGAGGTTTAGACCAACAGCTGAGGCCCCTAAGAGACCAGTTATTTGCCAATAAAGGATGATTTCCCACCCAGCCTCTATTTTCAGGCTGACTTTAGTGACAGGTTGACTTTCCTCCTAATCAATGTCAGGAAACACACTTGCATATATTTCCATATTATGAATACTCATTATAAACTCAGCTTTCTTTCCAAATCTAATTTCCACGCCAGCAAATAATTAGACTGGTCTGACTTACAACCGTACCTGAGTACACCTGGTGACCTTCACTGGTGAGGTTCACCAACTTTAAACTGTACTATTGAGATAGATCATGCTACTAATAATCCTGCAGCCACATTGCTCATCTTTATGTAAGACCAGTAGGAAGGGAAAGGTAAGGGGTAGAAGGCAATAAGATCTAGTCACCACAAACGTTGGTGGATTTGCAGACAGCAATGAGGACTATCAGAGGATACAGTAATATATAGATCAGTTGGAAATTTGAGCGTTGAAGTGGTAGATGGAGTTTAATCAAGACTTATTCAAGTGAGGTAATGCATTTTGGAAGATCTAATACAGATAGGAAATATACAATAAATGGCAGAACCCTTAAGAGTTGGATGGATTTCAGTGTACAGGCACATGGATGTAGGCAGATGAATTTGGGTGTACAGGCGCATAAGTCACTGAAAGTGGCAATGCAGGTGGAGAAGGTAGTCAAGAAGATATATGGCGCGCATGCCTTCATCGGCTAGGGTACTGAGTTTAAAAATTGGCAAGTCATGTTGCAGCTTTATAGAACCTTAGTTAGGCCATATTTGGAATATAATGTTCAATTCTGGTTGCCACGCTACCAAAAGGATGTGAAAGGTTTGGAGAGGGTACTGAAAAGATTGCCTGGATTGGAGGGCATTAGCTTTGAGGAAAAACTTGGTTTGTTCTCACTAGAATGATGGAGGTTGAAGGGAAACCTGATAGAAGTCTACAAGATTATGAGAGACATGGATAAAGTGGATAGTCAGAAGCTTTTCCCAGGGTGGAAGAGTCAATTACTAGGGGACATAGGTTTAAGATGTGGGGAGCAAGTTTAAAGGAGATGCACAGGAGATTTTTTACACAGAGAATAGTGGGTGCCTGGAACTTGTTGTCGAGGGAAGTAGTGGAAGCAGATACAGTAGTGACTTTTAAGGGGCGCCTTGATAAGTACATGAATAGGTTGGGAATAGAGGGATATGGTACCTGGAAGGGTAGGGTGTTATAGTTAAGTCAGATAGCATGGTCAGTACAGCCTTGGAGAACCAATGGGTCTGTTCCTGTGCTGTAATTTTCTTTGTTCTTTGGTATGGCAAGGTTGGTGGACTTCCAGCTCTCCTCCTGAGGGTGAGAAATGACCCACCAGGACTGTACTGCCTGGAGGGGTCTGTCCAAGCACTTGTCACTGAACTTGGATCAAAGGCATGTTTCCTCTTGGGCCCATTTCTGTCTTTGCCACAACTGATTCTGTTCATGCATGAGTGGCTACTGTTTAAATCTGGCACCTGGACTTCAATTGCAAAAGGTAACAAATCGCTGCCTGCACCAAAATTCAGCAAACTCGTTGCTGATGCATAACTAATCAGTTGACACTCAGACATCCTGAAATATTGCTGCAATGGAAGACACCCCAAATGGTAACTTTCCATACTCCCAACAGAAGGGGCAGCAGAAAGGGCAATAGAACAACAAAATGCTCAGATCTTACAATATACACACTCCTTCCCCACTTAAAAAGTATTATTAAAATGTAAAGTGGTACATATAAGTTTCAGAACATAATATAATGGCACAACAGAGGCAGCATGGTGGCAAAGTGGTTATTATTGCTGCCTCACAATAGCAGGGACCCAGGTTCAATTCTAGCCTTGGGTGGAGTTTGTACATTCTCTAAGTGTCTGAGTGGGTTTCTTCCATTTTCCTCCCACAATCCAAAGATGTGCAGGTTAAGTGGATTGATCATGCTAAATTGTCCCTTAGTGTCCCAAGATGTGTAGGTTAGGGGGATTAGTGGGTAAATGCGTGCTGTTATATGGAGATAGAGCAGGGATGTGCCTGAGTAAGACACTCTAACAGAAAATTGGTGCAAACTCAATTGGCTGAGTGGCCTCCTTCTGCACTGTTCTATGAAAGGGATTCTAAATGAGTATCAATAATACCTGAAAATTTAATGGGTTGGGTTGCATACTTATTTTTATGGTAATCACCAACAAAATATATATGATCAATATTACCAGAATAACTTATGTTTTCCATTAATACCAGTATATGTTTAACAAAACATCATTACATAGAACAAATAAAGATGTCTTCGCGATTTGTACAGTTCTTTCTGCAGCACCATTTGTGAGATATTAGAATATTAGGGTATTAGAGTGTGTTTAACTTCCACTGTTATTCAGAAATATTTCAAACTCTTCTGATGTAAACTGTGGGTCATTATCTGACACCAACGCTTCTGATAACCATTTAATTGCAAAATAATTTCTCAAAATCTTATTGTTCGGGTATTTGTGGTGTTGGACACATACGTGGCATTTCTTCACTTCACAGAATCCCTACAGTGAAGAAGGAGGCCATTCAGCCCATCGAGTCTGCAGCAACCACAATCCCACCTAGGCCCTATTCCCATATTGACCCTGCTAAACCCCTGACACTGAGATCAATTTATCATGGCCAATCAACCTAACCCACGCATCTTTGGACTGTGGGAGGAAACTGCAGAACCTGGAGAAAACCCACGCAGACATAGGGAGAATATGCAAAATACACATACAGTGACCCGAAGCCCGAATTGAACCTGGGTCCCTGGTCCTGCGAGACAGCAGTGCTAACCGTTGTGCCACTATGCTACTCGACTTGCGATAACAATCGATCAAAACAGATATTCTTTCTTTTCCACTTCAAGGAAACAAACATATACTTGCTCCCATGGTTTCCTATGCTTGACCATGAAATGAAAGGGATCTCAGCTGCACCATTTCTCATTGAGAAACAATTCACAACTTTTCACCAACTCTTCTATATCTCTCCCTCAGAATATCAAAAATAGCTTCTTGCTGCTGCTTTCACACAAATTATCCCTGTGTGCACTTGATGAAGTTCCTCAAAAAATCTCTCCTTAAACCTTGCTAGAATAACGATTATTAAACACCGTGGGGAACAGTCTTGATCTACACTCAGTTCATTTCTATGTGTCAAACACTCCTGCAATTTCTCATTATCACACTCTTTAGGCTAGTCATTCATGATATAATTGAGCAATTTATTGAGCACAACATCTGTGCGAGTTTCTTCATTAATTTCTTTGGCAGACATGGGCATGTCATTTGTATAAGTGATTCACAGGTAACCCAGTGGCTATCAATGAATCAGTCTCAGGGGAAATCTTGAAAGAATGTTGTGTTTACATGATCTACTGACTAACAGTATTTAATTTCATTCTGATAGGCCATCAAATTCAATGCGTGTCTCTGAAACCGTGCTGCTGCTAGGAGTGGTACTCTCGTCTGAACCAAATATGACCATGAAGAAGATTTGGCAGTCAGTTAACAAGTGAACTTCCCACCATACATGCACTTGTGGAGCTTAGGAACATGGCTTACGCATCTTTCTTAACTTGTGAGTAATTTTGCTCTGACTAAACCAATTAAATATTGGAGGATATTAAATATTTAATCCTAGAGGCTCCTGGTCTCCCAGATGTCCATATCTGCACTGGGTGTGTGGAGCTGCGGTTCCTAAGGAACCGGGCTAAGCACTGGAACTGCAGCTCAAGGACCTTCATCTCATTAGAAAAAATAAGGAGGCAATTGACAGGAGTTACCTGCAAATGGTCACATCAGGGCAACGGGGGGAAGGCAAGTGAGTAACTGTTAGGAAGGGGAAAGCCCATGTGATGGAGAGCATACCAGTGGATGTCCCCCTTCATATTAGTACTCCTGTCTGAGTACTGCTGGGGGAGGCAGCGGTGGCCGTGTCTCTGGAGCTGAGCCCGACCCAGTACCTCGTAAAAGTAAGGCAAAGAGAAGAAAGGCAGTATTAATAGGGGACTCCATAGTGAGGGGGTCAGAGAGGTGTTTCTGCGGGTACATACGGGAGTCACGGATGGCAGTCTGCCTCCCTGGATCTGGAATCCGGGATGTCTCTAGATGCATCCCAGACATCTTGAAAGGGGAGGGTGAGAAGCCAGAGGTTCTATCCATATAGGTACTGCTGACATAGGCAGGAAGAGGGAGGGGGTCATGAAAAGGGATTGTAGGGATTTAGGTAGACAGCTGAGAAAGAGGAACACAAAGGTAGTAATCTCAGGATTACTGCCTACGCCGCGGGAAAGTGAGAGCAGGAATAGAATGAGGTGGAGGGTGAATGCATGGCTGAGGGACTGGAGCAGGGAGCAGGGGTTCCAGTTCCTGGATCATTGGAACCTCTTTAGGGGCAGATGTGACCTGTACAATAAAGACGAGTGGCACTTAAATCCCAGGGGGACCAATATCTTGGCAGGAAGTTTGGCTAGGGCTACTGGGGAGACTTTAAACTAGGAAGGTTGGGGGGACGGAATCGAGATGAGGTGATTGAGAGCGAGGTTAGCTCCCAAGTAGAGAAGGATTATAGACAGTGTGAGGGAGAGGTTAGATGGGTGATGGAGAAGGGAAGCGCCCAGACTGAGGGTCTGAGGTGTGTCTATTTTAACGCCAGGAGTGTAGTGAATAAAGTGGATGAGCTTAGGGCATGGATTGCTACTTGGGAATGTGATGTGGTGGCCATTACGGAGACTTGGATGTCTCAGGGACAGGAGTGCGTACTTCAGGTGCCGGGATTTAGATGCTTCAGGAAGGACAGGGAGGCAGGCAAAAGAGGAGGAGGAGTGGCATTGTTGATCAGGGACAGTAGAGAAAATGGATGCCGTGGAAGGACTGTCTACAGAGTCTCTGTGGATGGAAGTTAGGAACAGCAAGGGGTTGATAACTTTGCAGGGTGTTTTCTTTAGGCCCAATAGTGACAGGTGCAGATAGGGAAACAGATTCTAGAGAGATGTAGTAATAACAGGGTTGACGTGATGGGAAACTTTAATTTCCCAAACATTGACTGGAATATCCCTAGGGTAAGGGATTTGGATGGGGAGGAGTTTGTTAGGTGTGTTCAGGAGGGGCCTGACACAGTACGTGGATAAGCCTACAAGAGGAGAGGCTGTACTTGACCTGGTGCTGGCTAATGAACCAGGACAGGTGTCAGATCTCTCGGTGGGAGATCATCTCGGGGATGGTGATCATAATTCTATCTCCTTCACGATAGCATTGGAAAGAGATAGGATCAGGCAGGATAGGAAAGTGTTTATCTGGAGTAGGGGGAAATATGAAATCATTAGGCAGGAAATTGGACAAGTAAACTGGAAGGAGGTGTTCTTAGGGAAAAGTACTGAAGGAAGATGGTGGATTTTCAAGGAATGTTTGTCTGGCCTACATTCAGACAAGGTGGATGTCTGAGACAAGGTGGTTTTGGTAAGTCACAGGAACTGTGGTGCACAAAGGTTGTGATGAATCTAGTCAGGAAGAAAAGAAAGGTGTACAAAAGGTTCAGAGAGCTAGAAGATGTTAAGGATCTAGAGGAGTACAAGGCTTGTAAAAAGGAGCTTAAAAAGCAAATTAGGAGAGCTAAAAGGGGTCATGAGAAGGCCTTGGTGGGTAAGATTAAGGAGAATCCCAAGGCGTTCTAAAATATGTGAAGGGTAAAAAGTTGAGAAGTGAAAGGATTGGATCTTTAAAAGGTGAAGATGGAAAAGTTTGTGTGGAACCAGAAGAAATGGCAGAGGTGCTTAGTGAGTACTTTGCCTCAGTATTCACGGTGGAAAGTGATCAGGGAGGTTATACTGCAAGTTTGCAGCACACTGAAAAGATTGATGTGGATGTTAAGAAAGAGGATGTGTTGGAACTTTTAAATTCTATCAAGATAGATAAGTCGCTGGGACCAGATGGAATGTACCCCAGACTACTGTGGGAAGTGAGGGAAGTGGTTGCAGAACCCCTGGCGATGATCTCTGCATCGTCAGTGGAGACGGGAGAAGTTCCAGAGGACTGGAGGATTGTGGATGTGGTTCCTATTTTCAAGAAAGGGAACAGGGGTAGCCCGGGAAATTACCAACCAGTGAGTCTGACCTCAGTGGTTGATAAGTTGATGGAGAGGATCCTAAGGTACAGATTTATGAGCATTTAAAGAAGTTTAGCTTGATCAGAAATATCAACACAGCTTTATCAAGGGTAGATCATGCCTTAAAAGCCTAGTGGAGTTCTTTGAAAATGTGACTGAACACATTGACGAAGGAAGAGCGGTGGATGGATTTCAGCAAGGCGTTTGATAAGGACCTCATACAAGATTTCTTGAGAAGGTGAGAGGGCATGGGATCCAAGGGGCTTTGGCTTTGTGGATCCAGAACTGGCTTGCCTGCAGAAGGCAGAAAGTGATTGTGGATAGGTCTTTTTCTGCACAGAGATCGGTCACCAGTGGAGTGCCCCAGGGATCTGTTCTAGGACCCTTGCTGTTTGTTATTTTCATAAATGACCCAAATGAGGAAATGGAAGGATGAGTTAGTAAATTTGCCGATGATACGAAGGTTGGATTGTGGATAGTCTGGAGAGACAGCAGAAGTTGCAGCAAGACATAGGTAGGATGCAAGAATGGGCGGAGAAGTGGCAGATGGACTTCAAAACAGATAAATGTGTAGTGGTCCATTTTGGCAGGAACAATGGGATGAAGCAGTACAATATCAAGGGTAGGAGTCTTAGCAGTGTTGAGGAGCAGAAGGATCTTGGGATCTGAGTCTATAGGACTCTGAAATCAGCCTCGCAGGTGGAGGATGTGGTCAAGAAGGCATATGATGTACTGGCCTTCATTAATCGAGGGATTGAGTTTAGAAGTAGGGAGGTAATGCTGCAACTTTATAAGACCCTTGACAGACCCCACTTGGAGTACTGTGTGCAGTTCTGGTCGCCTCACTACAGGAAGGATGTGGAAACTATTGAGAGGGTGCAGAGGAGATTTATAAGGATTTTGCCTGGATTGGGAGGCATGTCCTACGAAGATAGGTTGAGGAAGATAGGCCTCTTTTTCCCTCAAGAGATGAAGGTTGAGAGGTGACCTGATAGAGGGATATAAAATGTTGTGAGGAATAGATAGAATAGAACATAGAACATAACAGCACAGAACAGGCCCTTCGGCCTTCGATGTTGCACCGACCAATATAAAAAGCAATGCCCCTCCAACTAAACCATTCCCTTCTCTTCCATATACTTATCAACTAACCTCTTAAACGCCACCAAACTTGGCGCATCCACAACTGCTGCAGGCAGGGCATTCCACTCCCGAACCAACCTTTGGGTAAAGAACCTACCTCTGATATCCATCCTATAACTATCACCCCTTAATTTAAAGCCGTGTCCCCTCGTGCTAGCTTTCTCCATCCTAGGAAAAAGGCTATCACTGTCCACCCTATCTCAACCTCTAATCCTCTTATATGCTTCAATAAGATCCCCTCTTAGCCGCCTCCTTTCTAACGAAAACAACCTCAAATCCTTCAACCTCTCTTCATAGGACCTGCCCTCCATACCAGGCAACATCCTGGTAACCTCCTCTGTACCCTCTCCAATGCCTCCACATCTTTCTTATAATGTGGTGACCAGAACTGCACACAATACTCCAAGTGCGGCCGCACTAGAGTTTTGTACAGTTGCAACATGACGTTGCGGCTCCGAAATTCAATCCCTCTACCAATAAAAGCCAAGACTCCATATGCCTTCCTAACAACCTTCTCGACCTGACTGCCTATTTCAGGGATCTATGCACATACACACCAAGATCCCTCTGTTCATCTAGACTACTAAGAATCCTACCATTTGCCCTATACTCTACACATTTATTATTTCTGCCATAGTGCATTACCTCACACTTTTCCACATTAAACTCCATTTGCCACCTCTCGGCCCAGCTCTGCAACTTGTTCAAGTCTCTCTGCAAACTATAACACCCCTCTTCACTATCTACCACTCCACCGACTTTAGTGTCATCTGCAAATTTACTAATCCATCCTTCAATACCCTCATCCAGATCATTTATAAAATTACAAACAGCAGGGGCCCCAAAACAGACCCCTGAGGTACACCACTTGTCACCGAACTCCACGATGAATCTCTCCCATCAACCACCACCCTCTGTCTTCTATCTGCTAGCCAATTCCTAACCCAATTAGCTAAATCACCCTCTATCCCATACATCTGCATTTTCTGCAGAAGTCTTCCATGGGCCACCTTATCAAACTCCTTACTAAAGTCCATATATACCACATCAACTGCCTTACCCCCATCCATCTCTTTAGTCACTTTTTCAAAAAACTCAATGAGGTTAGTAAGGCACGACCTACCCTTCACAAAACCATGCTGACTATCTCCAATCAATTCATTTCTCTCTAAATAACTATAAATCCTATCCCCAATAATTCTCTCCAATACTTTGCCCACAATAGAAGTAAGACTCACTGGCCTATAATTCCCTGGAAGGTCTCTCTTCCCCTTCTAAAAAATGGGACCACATTCGCTATCCTCTAGTCCTCCGGAACCACATCCGTAACCAACGACGACCTGAAGATCAGAGCCAGAGGCTCTGCAATCGCCTCTCTTGCCTCCCAGAGAATCCTAGGGTAAATCCCGTCCGGCCCAGGGGACTTATCCAACTTCAAACCCTCGAGAATATCTAGCACATCCTCCCCATCTACTTCAATACTTTCCAGTTTGCAACCCTGTACCTCAGTGTTCTCCATAACACTGAGGTACAGGATTCTTGGAGGCTATTTCCCAGAGCTGAAATGGTTGCTACAAAAGGACACAGGTTTAAGGTGTTGGGCAGCAAGTACAGAGAAGATGTTAGGGGTAAGTTTTTCACTGAGGGTGATGAGTGAATGGAATTGGCTGCCGTCGGTATTGGTGGAGGCAAACTTGCTGGGGTTTTTCAAAAGACTTCTGGATGAGTACATAGGATTAAGCGGGATAGGGAGTTACAGATAGTTCTATGGCCTAGTAGGTATGGGTACAATCGGGGCAACTTATGGGCCGAAGGGCCTGTTTGTGCTGCAGCGTTCTATGTTCTAAATATACTCCAGGCTTCACACTGTCTTCCACTATATGAGATAACAGCACAGCGATGCATTGATATTAAAATCAATTGTTCCTTGGTTTCATGGTTGGTCAAAATAGCATCACTAGTTAGTACTTTCCTCATTTTTTTCAAATGCTTTCTTACACTCCACAGGCCATTCCAATCTATTTCATCTTTGAGCAGTTGATACAGTGACGTAAATGCATTAGTTGAGTTGGGATGAATTTAGATTAAAGCATTCATAGAGGTTGTTGTGTATTAAGTTATTCTTTGTGCTCTGGTCCCTTTGCTTTCATAGAAACTAGGAGCAGGAGGCAACCATTTGGCCTTTAATGAGTTGACAGTGGATAGGCAATAACAGACATTTAAAGAGCACATGGATGAACTTCAACAACTGTACATCCCTGTTTGGCATAAGAGTAAAATGGAGAAGTTGGCTCAACCATGACTAACAAAGGAAATCAGGGATAGTGTTAAAGTCAAAAAGGAGGTCTGTAAATTGGCCAGAAAAGGCAGCATTCCTGAGGATTGGGAGAAATTAAAATCCAGCAGAGGAAGTCAAAGGGTCTAATTCGGAAGGGGAAAATAGAATACGAGACTAGGCTTGCAGAAAATATAAAAACTGACCACAAAAGCTTCAATAGATAATGACAAAAAGACTGGTGGAGACAAATGTAAATCCCTTACAGTTAGAATCAGATGAATTCATAATAGGCAACAAAGAGATGGCTGACCAGCTGAACAAATACTATGGATCTGTTTTCTCTGAGGAGGACACAAATAACCTTTCAGAAATACTAGGATTCTTGAAGGAAGAACCGAAGGTAATCCTTATTAGTCAGGAAATTATGTGGAGAATTGCTGGGATTAAAACCAGATAAATTCCCAAGGCCTGACATTCTGCATCCCAGATTACTTGAGAAAGTGGCCCAAGAAATAGTGGCCACCTTAGTGATCATTCTATAAACTCTGTAACACCACCTTTTTTAAAAAAGGGAGAGAGAAAATGGAGAGTTATCAGGTTAGAAAAATGCTGGAGTCAATTATTAAGGATGAAATAACTAAGCATTTGGAAAGCAGTGACAGGATCAGTCCAACTCCGCATTAGTTCATGAAAGGGAAATTATGCTTGACAAATCTTCAGGAATGTTTTGAGGATGTGACCAGTAGAGTGGACAAGGGTGAACCAGTGGATGTTGTGTATTGGGACTTTCAAAGGCATTTTTGACAAGGTCCCACACAAAAGATTAGTGAACAAAATTAAAACTCATGGTACTGGGGGTAATTATTGACATGGATAGAAAACTAATTGGCAGACAGAAAGCAGAGAATAGGAATAAACGGACCCTTTTCAGAATGGCAGGCAATGACTAGTGGAGTACTGTGGGGTTCAGTGCTGGGACTCCAGCTATTCACAACATTCATTATTGATTTGAACGAAGGAATTGAATGCAAAATCTCTAAGTTTGCAGATGCAGGGTGGCAATATGTGCTGTGAGGAAGATGCTAACAGGCTGCAAGGTGACTTAGATTTAGCTGAGCTGGCCAGTATTTGGCAAATGCAACATAATGTGAGATAAATGTGAAGTTATGCACTTTGGTGGCAAAAATAAGAAGGAAGATTGTTTTCTGAATGGTGGCAGTTTAGGAAAAGGGGAAATGCAATGTGATCTAGATGTCCTGGTGGAATAATCACTAAAGGCTGGCATGTGAGGAAAGTTAAGGATGTGCTGGCCTTCATAGTAAGAGGATTTACGTATAAGAGTAAGGTGCTACAGTTATACAGGGCCTTTGTAAGGCCACAACTTGAGTAGTGTGTGCAGTTTTGGTCTCCTAGTCTGAGGAAGGGCATTCTTGCTATTAAGGGAATCCAACGAAGGTTCACCAGACTGATTCCTGGAATGGCAGGACTGACATATGACAAGAGACTGGACCAATTGGGCTTGTATTCATTGGAATTTATAAGAGTGACAGAGGATCTCATAGAAACATATTCAATCCTGAGGGGACTAGACAAGCTAGACGTGGGGAAAAATGTTGGGGAAGTGCAGAATTAAGGATTACTGTCTAAGAATAAGGGATAAGCCATTCAGGATTGAGATGAGGAAGAACTTCTTCACTCAGAGTTGTGAATCTGTGGAATTCTCTACAACAAGAAGCTGTTGGGGCTAATTTGTTAGATACATTTAAAAGGGAGCCATTGTGGCTTTTATGACTGAAGGGATCAAGGGGTATGGAGAGAAAGCAGGAATAAGGTACTGACAGTGCACGAAGCCATGATCATTTTGAATGGTGCTGCAGGCTCGAAGGGCCAAATGGCCTACTCCTGCACCTATTTTCTATATTTTTCAAAATTCCCTCAAACTTCTGTTTTGAGTCGATACCCATACCATCTATTTGGTGACCTAGATGTGATACACTTGTCACCATGAAATAACATTTGTGCTTTTTTGCTTTGGTGTCATACTCAAAGTCAATCTAACACTTGCTCGACTTTACAATGGGGTCTCCTCAATCTTGTTGCTAATGACAATTTCATCTAAAAGGCAACACGCTCCTTCTTTCATCCTACTTAGTGCCTGATCCATGACACTCTGAAACACTGCAAAAACAGTAGGTACTTCAAATATTAACATTTCATATTGGTACAAAGTATGAATGGTAAGCACTTCTTTGCCCTTGTTAATTAATTCTAATTGCAAATATGCATTTGACAAATCTATCTCACTGAACACCTTCACTTTGACTGAGTTGGAAAACAAATTAGAGGCAGTGGGAATTATTCTTGATCACTATTTGCCATTTGCTTCTAATTTCTGCAAATATAAATGGACCTGTCTGCTTTTTCAAAACTACCCAGAATGGGTGAGGCCCATTCACTGATCTTCACATTCTTATTGCTCCTGTTCTTTCTAACCTATCTCGGTATATGACATTGACCTAACTTTGTGAAATACTGACTGTATATTCTGCTTTATTTTGACCTCAGCCTTGTGTTGCCCAATTTTATTATTTGGTCCTCCTTGCTCAAAGACCACTTTGTGCTTTTGTAGCATTTTCTCAATATCAGACTGATATCTTACTGATCCCGGTTGTAAATATCTCTGGCCAGTTTAACTTATGTTTTTAAGTCAATTTATTTGCAGCAGTGAAACTTTGTTCCTTTCAATTACTACCAATGGTAAGAAATAGAAAGTATAATCATAATACACACTAACACTAACTTTACTATCTCTGGAATACTGTTATTGGAATAACTGGTTATTATCCCACCTACTTTGAGCTAGGAGAATGTGACTCAGAGATTTCTCATGCTCTGCTTGACATGACAATCTCAGCTGCAGCTGTATCAGCATCCCCAATTTTCACTAGCATGGGATAAGCACTGGTAACAAGTCCCCAGCATGCTTCCTGACCTGGACAACTGTATCTGAGGGTTAGACATCTTGCATCTCCCAGCCCACCACCCACCAACAATATTTTTTCTCAGAAATCTATGTTCTATGGATCTCAGCAAAGTCATGAACCATATTTTGGATTCAGGAACGTTTGGAAATGTAAATTGTAAAGGTGTTACCCATTTATCTTCCTTGCTAACTTAATGTCACCTCATGTGCCCCATCCATCCTGACAACCCACATCCTAACTCCTGTGTCAGCCCCCACGTGGCCCTGTATAGCCCCATGCTAATTCAACTCATGTCCCCTCACCCATCTCAATGGTCTGTCATACCACCATGCCAACTCATGGCTCTTCCATGCCCACTTACCCAGCATACAATAAGTATAGAACGAATGAAGACTATAGTCGCAATGGCATGCATGAAACAATTTGTTGTTTCTTTGAAAAATAAAAATGGTATTCTGATAAAACAGTCAGTTGGCAGTGCACAACTTGGTGGGAAAAAAAACAGGCTATAAAAACTTTTCATCTTGCTTATCAAAATAGACATAAGCATACCAAAACTTAATTGGAACAGCAATTGCTTAAGAGAGTGCTGATTCTGTATGCACGTGGCAGTACGTTCTAATTGGTAGCATCATTGTTAAGGAGAATGTACCAGGGAACTGTTAACTTCAAACCAAGAAAGTTGTCTCTGAATGGTCAAGGCATTGCCATGGGGAATGAATCAGTGAATGGCTGTCCCCTGAGTTTATGTTTAGTTGAAAAAGATGCAGTACATGGGCATGTTTTTTTCTGTTTGCAAATGAACAGGGGGCTGTGTGTGAATATATTTAGCTTCTAGCTTAAGTGAGTGAAGACCGAGGCTGGACCCCAACAAAGCTGCATGAAATGTTAACAGTAAGTATACAGTTAATGAGATCCTGAACAGAATTGATGTACAGAGCGATCTTGCTGTTCAAGAACATAGCTTCCCGAAAGTGGCGACATAAATAGATGGGATGGTAAAGAAGACATATGGCTTGCTTGCCTTTATTGGTTGGGGCACTGAATATAGGAGTCAGAATGAAATGTTGCAGCTTTATAAAACTTTGGTTAGGCCACACTTAAGAGTGTTGTGTTCACACTACAGGAAGAATGTGGAGGCTTTGGGGATATAAGGAGAGGCTGGAAAACTAG
This sequence comes from Sphyrna mokarran, assembly GCA_024679065.1. Lineage (NCBI taxonomy): Eukaryota > Metazoa > Chordata > Chondrichthyes > Carcharhiniformes > Carcharhinidae > Sphyrna > Sphyrna mokarran. The sequence goes on along the minus strand of JAGIQG010000007.1, from coordinate 70,995,381 downwards.
GGTTGTTTTTTTCTAGGGTGGGAAGATGAAGAAACACCTGAGAGAAGTTATAAAATTATGGGAGGCATAGATAGGGTTGACAGTCAAAATCTTAACCTCAGAGTTGAAATGTCTAATATGAGGGGCATGCACTTAAGGTGAGAGGATGAAAGTTCAAAGGAGATGTTAGGAGCATGTTTTGTTTTACACAGAAAAATCATAGAAATAGAAATCATAGAAACCTACAGTGCAGAAAGAGGCCATTAGGCCCATCAGGTCTGTGCCAATCACAATCCCACCTAGGCCCTATCCCCATATCAGAGAGTGGTAGCTATCTGGAACGTGCTGCCTAGGGTGGGGGGGGGGGGGGGGGGGGGGGGGGGGCTTGCAGGCAGATACAATAAGGGTTTTTAAGGGACTTTTAGGTAAGTACATGAATAGTGAGATATGAACCCAGGACAGACAGAAGGGATTAGTTTAATTTGGCATCATATTTGGCACAATATCGTGGGCCGAAGGGCCTGTTCCTGTGTTGTTCTGTTCTATGTAAAGCTGACACAAGGGGAATTAAAGAGATACTATGTCATTTATTGGAAGGAGATGCATGGAGACTTCAGATGCAGTTGGTAGGTCCGAGCTGGACTCAGGAGGAAGATGGTTGAATCACAGAACAGACTTCCTCTTGAGGCTACTAATCATCCCTCTGGGTTGCAGAAATCCTGCATAATCTGGTGAAGGCAGGGTGGGCTGAGTGTGCTGAACCAGTGTTTACATGTGGCACAGGATGCATTAAACCTCCCAACTCATGGTGGGCAGAGAGTTGAAGGGGAACTCATCTGTGCATAATTAATGAGGTTCCAAGCGTAGAATCTGATGTGGGATCCCACTATTCTGGCTGGAGAAAACTGTTGATTTTGTTTGATTGACAGCTTTATGTGGTAATAAAAAGATATTTTCCCTGTGATTTATTTTGACAGTGACTCAATGTTTATTTGCATAAAATTAAGTAATGTAAAGGACTTAAAATTGTCAATTAACAGGTGGTTAAATTAGCAATAACAGAAGATTTATCTGATTGTAGAACATCAGTTTTCTTCCCAAGAATTATGAATGGGTGTTCTTTTTCCAAGTAGCTTTACAAATGCTATTATTACTATACAATTCATTAGTTCTTGTTCATAGTGTATAATGGGTGAAGGGGCACACAAGGGCCATGAATTGGAATGGGGGTCATAAAGGACAATGCTAAGCTGATGGTGTGTTGGGGCATAAGTAGTGAAGACATGGGGAAGCTAAAACATAACAAAACAACAGAACAAAGTCAACCAAAATCAAGCCTTTTAATCAGCTCAATTCAGCACTCAGACAATCTGTCACTCTCAAACCATTTTCCTGAATGGGATGATTAACTCCACCCCAACCCATTCTCAGAATCCTGATGTGAAATGACAGATCAGATGTTTTGTTGCAAGAACAGAAGGAGAAGGCACTGAAAATGTTAGTTTGGCTATGATTAGATAGCTGCGGTGAAAAGAATCCTGCCCACCTTGCATTACACTGACACATGTGCCTCAGTGCCAGGGACGCTGGTTTGATTCTCAGCTTGGGTCACTATCTGCAAATATCTCCCCATGTCTATATGGGTTTCCTCCCACAGTCTAATGGTGTGTAGGTTAGGTGGATTGACCATGCAAAATTTCAGGGGGACTAACTAGGGTAAATGCAAGGGCTTATGGGGACAAGGCCTGGGTGGGTTTGTGGTCGGTGCAGACTTGATGGGTCAAATGGCCTCTTTCTGCACTGCAGGATTCTATGTCACCTGAATAAAAGTGTCAAAGGTCGATTAGGAGAGGGGATAGTCTAATTTTGTGATGGTCACATAGGATGTTATTTCTGACTCAGATAAAAGTTGTTCCCACGTGGTGGAAATCTAATTGAAGGGATTCAAGCATGCACATTCCAGGAAAGATAGGCACAGGTTGGGGAGACAAAACAAATTCAAGAACTTTTGAGAGGAAAGAGAAGAACATAGGATTTAGGAACAGGAGCAGACCGTCCAGCCCTTCGAGAGGTTGGAGATGGGCAGCAGATGAGGAACTTCAGTTTGGTAGCTATGTTATAGAAGCTGTGAATGTTCTCCTTGGGGAAGCAAAGATTAAAAGGTTTGATAGATATTTTTAAAGTCATGAGGCATCTGAAGCAGAAGGATCAAGGATCAGAGGACACCAACTTAATGTGACTGGTGAATGAAGCAATGATTGTGAGGGAAAACATTTTTACATATTAAGTGGCCATGATCTAGAATGCACCACCTAACAGTGTGGTGAAGGCAGGTTTAATCAAGGCCTTCAAAAGTAAATTAGATAATTATCAGAGTGAAAATATGTGCATTCTACAAAACGAATATAAGGAATGAGGAAACTGAGTGGGCACGTAGGGTTGGGACTATTGTTCACGTGGAGGATAAATGCCAACATGGATTGGTTGGCCCTAAAGGCTAATTTCTATGTAATAATTTCGATATTATTCTTAACTGATAGTTCCCAAATACTGAGATAAAATCTAAATCATGCACTGACTTTATTTGGTAATTAATCTTTAAAAATTAGTCTTAACTCTCCATTCTACTGACAAAAACAAAATGCCTCTTATGTTGTTAATAGTCACTAATAATGTGTGCCTTATCTGGATGTTCAGTATCCATCTAACCAAAGAAATACCACTGTATTTGAGAGACTGGACCTTCTGAAAAGTGTTAAGAAGATTTATATAACCAGAGGTTAGGGATAAGCTGCCACTCGTGAGTATGATTGGAGGCAAATCTATAATAAGATGCAATTACATGAATTCTAGGGGCTTAAGAATAAGATGCCAGAACTGAAAGTTACTCTGACAGGTATACAATGGTATGATGGACAATTCAAAATCATGGCTATGCCCTGAGGATGGAAATGAATAACGGTCAGATCCAGAGATGACAGAATGATCAAAAGTATAGATGGTGTAGCCCACAAAGTCTGACACACCCAGGAAGTAAGAGGATTTCAGAGACAGTTACAAAATGAACTGTCTTTGATTAGACAATTCTAATATGGGATTAAAAAAAATCCGGGTTTACAAAAAGGAAATGCTACAGGTCAAAATAAGGAGTAGCAATCTGCTCTGTGAAAAATTAACAAGGTGTTTCAAAACACGAAATTCACTTTATTCAATAGTTATAAAATTTAAGAAGAATAATTCCTAACATTCAGGATCAATTAATTCCCCACACCAACAATTTCTGACCAAGTAAAAGGTAAAGATAAAGAGAGAAAAATTAATGAATCTAATTTCCATCATCCTTGTTGGCAGCACACTGCAGATCACAACTTGCTGCATTAAAAAAAATTCTCATGTCACTCCTCATTGTTTTGCCAATTATCTTAAATCACCTTAATTACTGATTCTTCTGCTTTTGCAAACAGCTTATCTTTTCTAATTCTGATATTTTGCACATCTCCTATTAAATTCCCCCTCAACCTTCTCAGTCTGAGATGAACAATCCCAGTTTCTGTAATTATGCCACAAAAATAAAATTTTGTATCTCTGTTATCATTATAAATATTATTCTTATCCTCTTGGTATCCTTCCTCAAATGTGGTGCCCAGAACAGACTGTAATATTCCACAGCCAGGAAAGTTTCGCTAAATTGTTTTGCTTTTACATTCTGTGCCACTATTTGTAAAACTAAGATCCTATATATCCTAGTAACGCTTTGGCTACCTTCAAAGGTTTTTCGATATGTATACACACTTCTCATTGTTCCTCAACCCCCATTAAAATTATATCCATTTGTTTTAATTTCTTCTGCTCATCCTTCTCAACAAAATTACACTGCATTAGATCAGCACGTTTCACCATTATATCATCCAGAAGTCATACAGTTCTTCCCACTGTTGACTAAAGATGTGCAGAATAGGTTGATTGGCCATGCTAAATTGCCCCTTAGTGTCAAAGGGATTAGCTGGGTAAATAAAGGTTATGGGAATAGGGCCCGGATGGGATTGTGTTCGATGTAGACGCAATGGGCCAAATGAATCTTTCTGTACTGCAGGGATTCTATGATGAACTTTAGAGTTGTCTGTGATATGCAAACTTTGGAACTATGTCCTGCATACCCATGTCCAGAGGGTTGCAGTGGTAGTGTCCCTACCTCTGGGTCAGAAGTTTCAGATTCAAATCCCAAACTGGGGAATGTTCATTCATGACATGACTACACAGGTTGATTATCAGCCTGTACATCCTTCCAGCATGTCTTGTAGCAGGCCACGAGAGCAGGAGAGTTTCCTGCTCGGCTATGTTACAGGATACAATGGCAAACCACTGCAGTATTTTGCTAAGTGTTCTCATGGACCAATGCAATTGAAGTCCAATTGAGGAAGCCAACACCCTCTTAGGGCTTGTACCTAAAGGAGGTGGGGGGGGGGGGAATACCCAAGTGCATCAAAAATAGCAGAGTTTCTAGTACTAGACCATTGGAAGACACCACTGCATACTCGATTCCAATCTGGAAAACCATCATATCATTACATTCTGCTTTCTGTCCTTTAGCCGATCTTATATTGATGAGACTACTGCCCCTTTAGTCCTATGAATTCCAATTCTAGTAAGTTATGTTTTGTCAAACTCGCTTTGAATGACAGTAAACACTTCAATCATACTATCCTCACCTCTCCATTGTTTCAAACTATTCAATCCAGTTAGTCAAACACTATTTTCCTACAACAAATCCATGACAGTTTTCATTCATTTATCCATACCTTTCCAAGGACTAATTAATTTTGTCTTGGATTACAGTATCCAGAGATTCCCACACTACGTCTGTCAGGCTGTAGTTGCCAGATTTATCTCTCTCCCCTTCCTTAACATGGGTATAATATTTGCAATCCTCCAGTCTTCCATTACCATTCCCTTCATGAAGGATGATTAGAAGATTGTGGCCAAAGTTGCCATAATTTTCACCTTTGCTTCTCTCAGAAATCAAGGATGTGTCCCACCTGGGCACATTGACACTCTTACTTTATAGAAACCCTACAGTGCAGAAGGAAGCCTCTCAGCTCAATGAGTCTGCCCCAATTCTCCAGAAAAAATCTTATCCAGGCCCACCTCCCTCCCACCCCACCCCATCCCCCCAACCATCACCATCCTATCCCCGTAATCCCGCACATTTACAATGACCAATCCATCCAACTTGCATATCTTTGGACTGCGGGAGGGAACCGGAGGAAACCCACGCAGGTGCAATGAGAACTGTGAGCTCAGTAAAATCTTGAAGCACTTCCTGTTTATCTATATTTATCACGTTCAACTTTTCATTTAGTGCCTCAGCCACACCCTCTTCCTCCACAGGAAACCTGACAAGTTCAAAAATGGATAAAACAAACCAAGTGGAATTAACTGGAGAAAAGTATAAATTGTTGTAAATACCAACAAGAAATAGATGACATATTTACTACATGTTTAGTGTTGGAAAAGACAGGGACACAACTGAAAAGGCTGTTCAAATCATTGTTGACACTAAAATGTTCAATCAATGTAGAGCAGCCATCACTCTACTTTTCACAATATATAATCCAAACAGTTGTATACGAGTCAGAGAAACCAATCAATATGAACAGTAAATTCCATATATTGATGCTCAAGAACACCTGCATAAGGAGGCTACAAAGTGCAATGGTCCACCTCATGTACAACTATCTTTTGTAAGAAGTCTCGCAACACTAGGTTGTTGTGGGGCTTCTTACTGTGTTTATCCCAATCTAACAATGGCATTTCCATATCATAACTATCTTTTGATCAGAAAAAAAATCAGACCCACAGAATCTGGCAATGTTTGGGTGTTTTAAAGTTACATCCTGCTGCCATTCCTCAAAGTAGCACTAGAGGGAGGCAGTTCATTTCTGATAAAATTAAACACTTTATCTTTGTTTAGTTCAGCCAACTTGTAAACTTCCTTCCAGCAAATAGATTCTAAACTGTTGTTATCACTGATCCAGAAGCTGGTTTCTGGATCGTAGCAATGCTTCCTGACATATCATTAATGTTACGATCTGCCAGAAAGTGATAACTTGTACTCCTGAACACTGTTAAATTACAATAAGAAGTGTCGGATGGTTAGTTACATATTAGCTGCCTGAAGTGCCAACATGCCAAAAATAAGGGCCATAAACAGAAGTAATGTTTCTATAGGAAGTGTAATTTATGCATTATATTTGATGAAAGCTATAAATCTAAAGTTCATTATTATTTTTTTAAATGCAAAAAATTGTACTTCCATATTTAGAAAAAATAAATTTAATGGTGAAAATTTAGAAAATTAATAGTGAAATTTCCACTGTTTTTAAGGGTATATTTTGTTTGACCATGTGCTAACAGCAACCACTGCTTTTTGGATAATTGCAAGTGCACTGTCAGTGATTTTCAGATAATTGGTGATTAAATAGGGCCTTTATTAAAACATGATAATTTTTAAAATATATTCTGACACCAATGGATTATCTGCATCCAGTATAGTGGGCAGTGCACATCATGCACTGAATGAACATGCACATGCCATTTTTAATGTTAGGACATTGGTCATTAGATCCCCTACACAGTTAAATAAGCAATGTATGATGCAAGTTCTAGGCTGCGAAATTTTGAATAAACTCCCTGCTCAGTGTCATCATTTCTCCGTGCAGTTAAAAGGACAAACTAACTTTCGTACTTGTGATTTATGTTTAATCAAGGAAAAATTTAAAATAATCAAAATCATGCATATGAAATTATAAAGCATCAACATTTTTTAGTTACATAAAACAAATGCTTTCAGTGGATCAAAATAGTAGCCCACAATAGTGTTTATACTAAACTGCACCCACTGTAGAAGTAATGATGCTGTTTCATTGATCCAGACTTCATACACCTGAAACGCTTCAATATTGTGTACAGATTCTTTCCATCATTGTGGATTGACTGTCTTAATGCTGTGAAAAATGTCATAAGGCAGTTGATGTGGTATATACGGACTTTAGTAAGGCGTTTGATAAGGTGCCCCATGGAAGACTTCTGCAGAAAATGCAGATGTATGGGATAGAGGGAGATTTAGCTAATTGGATCAGGAATTGGCTAGCAGATAGAAGACAGAAGGTGGTGATTGATGGAAATTATTCATCATGGAATTCGGTTACAAGTGGTGTACCTCAGGGATTTGTTTTGGGGCCCCTGCTGTTTGTAATTTTTATAAATGATCTGGATGAGGGTATTGAAGGATGGATTAGTAAATTTGCAGATGACACCAAAGTTGGAGGAGTGGTAGATAGTGAAGAGGGGTGTTATAGTTTGCAGAGAGACTTGGACAAGTTGCAGAGCTGGGACGAGAGGTGGCAAATGGAGTTTAATGCGGAAAAGTGTGAGGTAATTCACTTTGGCAGGAATAACAAATGTGTAGAGTATAGGGCTAATGGTAGGACTCTTAATAGTGTTGATGAACAGAGGGATCTTGGTGTATATGTGCATAGATCCCTGAAAGTTGGCAATCAAGTCGATAAGGTTGTTAAGAAGGCATACGGAGTCTTAGCTTTTATTGGTAGGGGGATTGAATTTCGGAGCTGCAATGTCATGTTGCAACTGTACAAAACTCTAGTGCGGCCGCACTTGGAGTATTGTGTACAGTTCTGGTCCCCACATTATAAGAAAGATGTGGAGGCATTGGAGAGGGTGCAGAGGAGGTTTACCAGGATGTTGCAGGATGGAGGGCAGGTCTTATGAGGAGAGGCTGAGGGATTTGAGGTTGTTTTCGTTAGAAAGGCGACGGCTAAGAGGAGACCTTATTGAGGCATATAAGATGATCAGAGGATTAGACAGGGTGGACAGTGATAGCCTCTTTCCTAGGATGGAGAAAGCTAGTACGAGGGGACATAGCTTTAAATTAAGGGGTGGTAGTTAAAGGACGGATGTCAGAGGTAGGTTCTTTAGCCAAAGGGTGGTAAGGGTATGAAATGCCCTGCCTGCTGCAGTTGTAGATGCGCCGAGTTTGGGGGCGTTTAAGAGGTCAGTAGATAGGTTTATGGATGAAAAGGGAATGGTTTAGGTTAGAGGGTCATTGCTTTTTCTTAATTGGTAGACGCAACATCGAGGGCCGCAGGGTCTGTTCTGCGCTGTAATGTTCTATATTGTGTGTTCTATAACACATCTCCTAATCATGTATGCCAGAGCTGCAGAATTTACTCAAATCACAGAATTTTAACATGTGCCTTCCAGCATCAAGTTTATTTAAAATGTTGATTGAATTTATGAATGTGGATTGTAGTGTAAGCTTCAGGTATTTGTGCGTTGGGAATGTTGGAACCCAACCTCCGTGCTCAGCTGGCTGGATTTTCTCTGACATAGAAGGATTCTTCCACTTGCCAAGATAAGGTCAATCCAATAAAGGATTCCCAAACATCCACTGGAGTCTCTAAAAACCTGCAGTTTGTCTTTCAAGAATTGCTGCTGGAAATTTGGGAGATAAATTCATTCACAACATCAGAAACTAGAGGGTGGTTGTAGAGGGCTGTTTTTCAAACTGGAGGTCTGTGACCAGTAGTGTGCCTCAGGGATCAGTGCTGGGTCCTCTGTTATTTGTGATGCCAGTGTTGGATTGGGGTAAGCAAGGTAAGAAGTCTCACAACACCAGGTTAAAGTCCAACAGGTTTATTTGGTAGCACAAGCCACTAGCAATCAGAGTGCTACGCCTACATCAGATGAATGAGAGTTCTGTTCACAAACAGGACATATAAAGATACAAACTCAATTTACAAAATAATAGTTGGAATGCAAGTCTTTACAGATAATCAAGTCTTAAAGGTACATCTAATGTGAGTGGAGACAGTGTTAAGCACAGGTTAAAGAGATGTGTATTGTCTCCAGACAGGACAGTTAATGAGATGTTGCAAGCCCAGGCAAGTAGTTATGGGGGTTACAGATAGTGTGACATGAACCCAACATCCCTGTTAAGACCGTCCTCATGTGCGTGGAACTTGACTATCAGTTTCTGCTCAGCAACTCTGCGCTATTGTGTGCCGTGAAGGCCGCCTTGGAGGACGTTTACTCGAAGATCAGAGGCTGAATACCCGTGACCGCTGATGTGATCACCAACAGGAAGGGTACACTCTTGCCTGGTGATTGTTGAGCGGCGTTCATTCATCTGTTGTAGTATCTGCATGGCCTCCCCAATGTACAGTGCCTCGGGATATCCTTTTCTGCAGCGTTTGGGAAAGACAACATTGGCCGAGTTGCAAGAATATGTACTGTATACCTGGTGGATCACCAGGCAGGAGTGTTCTCTTCCTGTTGGGGAACACTTCAGAAGTCACAGTCATTCAGCCTCTGATCTTTGGGCAAGTGTTCTCCATGGCAGCCTTCACAACATGAGAGTGCAGAGTTGCTGAGCAGAGACTGATAACAACGTTCCGCACACGAGAATGGCCTCAACCGGGATCTTGGCTTCATGTCACACAATCTGTAACTTCCACGACTTGCCTGGACTTGCAAAATCTCACTAACTGTCCTGGCTGGAGACAATACACATCTCTTTAATCTGTGCTAACCCTTTCTCCATTCATGTTGTCTGTACCTTTAAGATTTGATTACCTGTAAAGATTTGCATTCCAACCATTATTTTGTAAATTGAGTTTGTGTCTATGTTTGCAAACAGAACTCCTACTCACCTGATGAAGGGGTGGCACTCAAAGTTTGTGGCTTGTGCTACCAAATAAGCCTGTTAGACTTTAACCTAGTATTATAAAACATCTTATTCCACTGTAATTTGTCAGTTATTTTAATGATTTGGATGAGAATATAGGAGACATGGCTAGTAAGTTCACAGATGACACTAAAATTGGTGGCATAGTGGACAGTGAAGGAGGTTATCTCAGACTGGAAAGGAATCTTAATCAATTGGATCAGTGGGCTGACGAATGGCAGGTGGAGTTTAATTTAGATAAATGTGAGCTGATGCATTTTGGTCGACTGAACCAGGGCAGGACTTACTGAGCTAATGATAGGACTTCGGCAAAAATTATAGAACAAAGAGATCTCGGGGTACATGTTCATAGCTCCTTGAAAGTGAAGTCACAGGTGGACAGAGTGGTGGAGAAGGCATTCAGCATGTTTTGTTTCAATGGTCGGAACATTGAATACAGGAGTTGGGATGTCTTATTGAAGCTGTACAAGACGTTGGTAAGACCACACTGGAATACTGTGCATAGTTCTGGTCACCCTATTATAGAAAGGATGTTATTAAACTAGAAAGAGGGCAGAAAAGATTTTCACAGATGCTACCAGGACTTGATGGATTGAGTTATAAGGAGAGGCTGGATAGACTGGAACTTTTTTTTAGCAGCGTAGAAGACTGAGGGATGACTTTATAGAGGTCTATAAAATAATGAAGGGCATAAATCAGCTAGATAGTCAATATTTTTTCCCAAAAGTTGGAGAGTCTGAAGCTAGAGGGCATAGGTTTAAGGTGAGACGGGAAAGATGCAAAAGTGTCCAGAGGGGCAATTTTTTCACACAGAGGGTGGTGTCTTTAACAAACTACCAGAGGCAGTAGTAGAGGCGGGTACACTCTTGTCTTTTAAAAAGCATTTAGCTTGTTACATGAGTACGATGGGCATAGAGGGATATTTATGCTTCAGGCTTTAAAAAAAGGGCATGGACAAGTTAGGCCAAAGGACCTGTTTCCATGCTGTAAACCTCTATGATTTAACTGTTCTACTCTTTACTGCATGTCATTTTCATAGAATCCCTACAATAGAGAAGAGGCCATTCAGTCCACCATGTCTGCATCACCCTCATAGAACACCAGCTCTCTCCCCAATTCTGAAGGTTCACACCAAGCCCACCCACACTCCAACACTCAGGTCTCAATTCCCTCTGCAGCTCCAAGAAGGATTATCTCATTCCTCCATTTTCTCTGTGATGCCCCTCTCCATGGTCCTCTCTGGTGGGTGCTAGTGACTTGTGTGTTCACTTCCAAAATCCCCTTCAGAGATAAAGTTGCCAGGCTCTTGTTCTTAAGGAGTTGTTGCAAACTGCACCAGTGTGACATCAAGCTGGCACAGATTGAATGTTCACTAAGGGTGGATGGCATGACCTCTTGCTATTAATATGATTATTTATTGCATTGAGGTTCCTAATCTTCCGCACACACTCAAACACACAGAAACATATTCAAACACACTCACTCAAACGCACGTGCTTACACACTCACTCACATGATTTCCAGAATTCAGAAAGTCTGACTCCAGAAAGGATTCTTTCACAATGCTGAACACCAGTCCTGGATACAATGGTTTGTCATTGATCTCATCTCCTCTAGTGCCTCCAACCTCAATATACCAACCTCAAACAGCACAGTTCTTCATCCTTCATAAAATCAGTAGGGTCCCTGATGGACCCATCATTTCAAACTGTTCCTCTCCAATCAACGTATGTCTTCCTATCTTGACTACTTTTCCTCTCCTTGCCCAGCCTCTTACTTCCTACATTCGTCACACACCATTGCTTCAATAGGGAGGTCAGAACATAGGAGCAGAAATAGGCAATAGGCCCCTCAAGCCTGCTCCACCATTCAATGTGGTCATGGTTGAACTTCCTGTAACCTCCCCAAGCCTTCGTTTAAATCTGCCCTCAACTACTCCCTTGACTCCTCCCTCATCCTTCGACCTTTCCTCTCCAGCCCCTGGCTACTCAATCCTTGACTACATATCCCAAATTCTTGATTATCTTTCCCCTCCCAGCACTCAAATACCCTACACGGGGGCTGATTGGAAACTGAATAGAGGCAGAAGGCACAGATAAATAGCTAAATCAGAACTTTACACCCATCTTTAATAAAGAAGATGCTGTCTGTGTTATAGTAAATGAGGAAGTGATAGAGGTACTCTCTTCCTCAAAAGGCAGTAAAAGCAGACTTTTTAAATATTTTTAAGTCAGGGTAGATAGATTCTTTATAAACAAGGGGGTGAAAAGTTATTGTAAAAGGGCTTGGGGTTTAATTGAGAGCTGGATGGGTTTAATGGAGGGCTGGGAGGAGCTTAGTTTTAGGGGTGGTTAGTTGAATGCTGGGTGTATTTAGTTAAGAGCTAAAAGGGATATCAAGGGCTGGGGGTTTAATTGAAGGCCAAGGGGAGTTTCCTTGAGAGCTGAGGTTGGGGGGGTTGACTGCTGGGTTGGTTTAGTAGAGCTGGGAGGGATGTCAAGGAGAATGAGTGTTTAGTCGCAGTCTGGGGGCAGGGGGGCGGTGGAGTCGAGGGCTACTGGCTGGGGCGGAAGGATGGTTTAGTGGATGGCCGAGGTTCAGGATTAGAAAGCATAATCGTGAGCAATATTTAAAATTAAACTAGGACTGCTGGACAAGTAGATCAGGTATATGATGGTGATAAGTATCAAATATAAATCTTGCTGTCAAAAATCTCTACAAATAAATAAGGTGCTCTAAAAAATACGGAGAAATAATCAGGTCCAAATAACCGAAGGTAAATTCACTCAGTGCTCTAAAGAACATTTCTATTAGACTCCTTTTAAACATGAATTGTCAGTCCAGAACACAACTTTCCCATTAAAAGATATAAAGTGCGTGCATAATACATTTCTGGCAAGAACATCAAAGAATCATTCCTATCTCAGTTCAATCTCTCTGTACTGTATCATGACATCAAATTAAGCTTTTATGCAATTTCAGTTAGAACGTTCTACCCTGACCTTAAAGGCAAGTTGGAAGATGACATACGGTTCAAGACTGGCACAGCTATGACAAGGTAAATATCTGCCCAAGTTTCCACTCACCTATTAGCAGGCACAGCCAGTGACACCAACGTCAGTAAGGACCAATAAGTCTAACCTTATAGAGTTAAAATTGCTTTGCATGAATGAAATTAATGAATGAACCAAAACCTCCATTAAAAGTGGAAAAGAGAAGTTGACAGAAATATTTCAGAGGCTTTCACATTGCATTTATATTGTGTGACTGTCAAAGATTAAAATTTGTGGTTTTGAATTTTGGTATTTGTTCTTCCAAAATAAATATGTACCATCGACCCACAAACATACATTAGACAGAAAGGTGATCAACCAATAGATAGATAATGGGCTGGAGCCTGAGCTCCCCAACATTGTAACCCAAAGATACACTGGGGAATCCCCTTCAGGTGTTCATAGGTAAGGCCTGCGCAGCAATTGTGTAGAACTGCAAATTTCCCCAAGGCAATTTCTCTGCAGAGGGGACTATGTGAAAACATGACTTAAATTTATAAACTGCAGATGGTTCAGAGTAGGTTACATTAGATGGTCAGATTGAGTGATGTCAGAGTGGGGTGGGGTGGGGTGGGGTGGGGTGGGGGTGGTAGAAGCAGGCTGTTGCCGGGGCTGGGGGGGGGGGTGGTAGTGCTGTATGTGGTAGTGAGATTGGGACCTGTCAGCATGGGGTTAGGAGTTGGGGGGAGGGCATAGATAAGCTTTCCAGAAAAAGTTAGAATTAAAACTACTTCTAACTTTTAGGTAACTGTTGTATAGACCTAGGGGTAAATAAGACGTGCTTTTTAAAAAGGACACACAAGCAAAGACTAGCTGAGCATGTGCTTTATACTCCGTCCTGAGAGAGACAACAAGATTGTTGCATCATTTTTCAGACACAGATATTTCAAAAGGAGAGATACAATCAAGATTCTCCTGTGGAGATAATGGAAGCTGATCACTCTCTCAACAGAAACCATCGTTTGAGAGTTATATCCAGACATGTTAGTGGTTTTCACCTTCCAGGATTACACAAGCAAGGGAGTTAAAAACCAAAAGCAATTCTTGTCTCTGACCTGCATAGCACACACCAGCACGCCTGGCATTCTGGCTGGTTTGTGCTGGTGTGTGCTATGCAGGTCAGAGCCGAAAAACAGTGATGAGGCATTCCTACACTGGCAGGCAAAATCTCTCACTCTCACTGATTGCTGGAAGCAGGTCATGGCAAAAAGCCATAATCAAAAAGGAAGCAGGAATATTTCTTCCAGCTAACCGGCAGAACCAAGAATCTCCAAACTAACTGCTCTTACTCCCAAAGTTAGCGTTATTAGAATCACCCAACTTAACATCTGCAACACTTCACCATCTACTGCTCACAGACAAGCCATAGCCTGACTTTTATTTTTGGACTCACTTCTTATCCCTAATCTGTTTGTATGTTTTCTGCATTTTCTTATTTTCTTCCCGCATTGTAGTAACTAATAAACTCAATCTTTCTTCAACTCAAGTAAAGCTGATTAAACTAGCTCCTTCTAAAATATAAAGGCATTTGGACTGGGAAAAGGTATCCACAAGGGAAAGGATCCTTTTTAAGTTAACCTTATAATAACCAGTGTGAATGAGGAAGTTGAATAAGGGAAGCCAGAAAAACAGAACACAACAGATCACATAAAACACGATGGGTGAAATGTTCTACAACTTTAGCATGCATGGGAAGGCACGGGGAAGGCAGTGGTGGAAAATAGGTCAGGAATCCTTCTGCAGGATCCAATTGGCTTTCTGTCAGTTTTTTTTCTAATTTGGGTGGGCATATTTAAATGAGACAATAATGATAAAACGTAACATGCATTGTATTTGCATCATGCTGTTGAAAGCCAGGGAACAGGAGGAAATCTATTAACTACAATTAACTTAATAGTCTTAATGTATTCAATTAAACATAACACATTATCATGAGTAATTAACATATGGATGTTAAACGTATTTTGTTTCGTGTTTACATATTTATGAAAACAAATTCAGGCATTTATAATATTGAAAATTTATAAACACAAAGGGTTGAATATTCGGGACTCGGCACATTTTCAGTAGTTAGGACCAGCAGCTCACCTCCAGGGTGTTGGTTTTTTCTGTGAATCAGACAATTAACAACCCATCCGCAAGACTGCTATCCGTTTGGGACAGTGGGCAACTTCCAGGGACATCAGTCTCCGAGATATCCTTACCCTGAGGTAACTCATTGACATGAGAATGCATCAACTTGCCCATTTGTTGCTGGTAAACATTAAAAACCCTAAACTATGCACCACGACTCTAAACTCCTACTGTGCAGCCCTCTCCTCGAAGTGTCTGGTTGCTGCTACAGCAGGGGGCTTGTGTGACACTTACAAAATTGCCTTGTGCTAGGAAAAAATGTTAAAAATTGATCCCTTAACAGGCTTCTTGCAACAGACATCAGCTTGCCCCTGGGAAAAATAGCTAGAGATGGGAACAAATCAACAAAAAAGTCCAACATTTTTTTCTTGCTCCCATCTGTCATCTTCCCACCAACTAACACCTTCAAACTCATCCCAAGGGTGTGGGAAACTTCCCTCCAAATTCTACTCCTGAATGTGCAGATGATCCCAACTGTGCCTGCTGCGATCATCTGTTTTGATATTAATCTTGATGCTTCTTGAAGTCCAGTCTCTTAAATATTCTGGAAAAAGCTGAGGAAATCCCACTTGGAAAATTAAGAAATATTGCTACTCAATCTTCCAACATGAAGACCAACTAAAACATATCGACAAAAGAACCGACAGGTCAGCATCACACATGCAGGATTTTCCTGCAGGGTTTGGGATTCCAACATCAGGATGAAATGTGAATCCTGCACTTACTGACAGCGAGACCAGCTCAGCAATTTTCCCAGAGGCTGCTTCTAATTAGCTGCCTCCAGGTTCACCATCCTATCCAGGATGGCTGGCATCCTCTCGATGTTACTAACTCAATCAAAGGACCAGCAGCTCCAGAACCCCACTGAGAGGAAGCACATCAGAGATCAAAAGGGCACCTCAAAAAGCATGCATACCGCTAAATTTAAAAACAGTCTTTAGAAGATCCAGGGAGGTAGGACACTCCATTTGGCTGACTGGAGGCAGCCTTCGCTGCCTGTGGTCCTCTGTTTGAACCTTGGATGCTCCAATTCCAACAAAACCTCACACTGCTACAATGAGGCAATCTTCAGGGAGCAGCATCTCTGTAACTGGCAAAACGCCAATGAGGCTGAAGAATTGATGGGTAGTTAAGTATTGGAATTAGCTGCCAATCTCCAGCTGATGAGGAGTCACTTCCTTTTCAATTCTACCACGGAAACTTCCCCGGTGGCAAGATATTTGCAGGAAACATTCAGACTCTGCTTCCCATCATTTTACCAGCCCCTCTCCTAGCCTTGCTTCCCTTATTGCTGAAATCTTTCTGAGATACTTTACCCTTCGAGAGTAATTTGAGATAGACTGGTCAGTTTTGAGATCCAAAAGTATATGTGTGATGCACCATAATTATCTGATCGGAGTAGCCATTATCTCACCAACTAGCATAGATGCACTCTATTTCCATATTAGTGCAGTGAGAAAATAAGACTAGTCTTACAGCACGTGGAGCTGGAAGAATCCCAATGAGTATATTGACCATTGAAGATAGGTTTACAGCAGACAGTACAACAGATTTCTCAACTAGCACATTGGGGAAAGAAAGCTCATTACACTGTTCCATGCAGGATGGACCATGTTACAACGTGTAAGGAAATGTTTTTCATGCAGCTGCAGATTCACACATAACAAGTGCATTATCCAGAAATCAGAAATATATAAAAGGCGGAGGTTGAAGATTACTCCATCAAAAACACATTTTGTGTAGAAACTGACAGCATCAAATGATATGTAGGTTGCGTTTGGTCCGCAAATTTGACAGAATCCTTCAATGGAAAACTTACTCAGAATCAACTGTAGCAACTCACCCAAGCTAATTTTTAGAATTAACAGAAGCCTGAAAGAAAATAGTTCCTGATACATTCTCCATGGCAATGTCTTGACCGATCAGCAACCTTTTCTTAGGTCGTATAAACTGCTGCTCCCTTTGAAACTTAGCATTGTATGTCTGCCCTGATGAGCGGAAGAAGTTTTAACAGCATGTTTCTTTTTTCAACAATAAATATTTTGTATCACATCATTATCATTTAAGCCAATTGCTTCGAGCTGAAGGGAATCCATTTTATTTAATAAGAGATGAGGGGAAAACAGAAGTTCAAACTCTGATAATGATATAATGCTGGTTTAAATAAAGCTCTTAAGTATTGCATCTCCATTTAATGGAAGTAATGGCTCCTTAGGTTACGACCTAGGTGCTAAAAGTAATTGTGAGTTTAGCAGTACCATTGTGGACTAAATTAAGAGGGATTGCTGATTCAAGAGCTGTTTCAGTTAGTGGCAATGCAGCAATGGTTAGTAGAAAGGAAACAGACTGAAATAAAGAGATAAGTTGTGTGTTAATTGTTTCTGTTTAGTTGACTTTATAGGCTATTCCTACTACAACTCCCACTATCAATGTAGGCCTCGTGCCTATGATTAAACAGCACAAGTCTCCTGGGGTAAACTTTTCCGTATGTTAAATCTTTGATGCTAAGGTCAGTGCCAGTGACATTTTCATATAAGCACAGGTCTCCAGTCCCACCAGCCTGGCCATCACGTCAAGTGCCAGTTGATGGGAACCTTAACATGATCTTTGACAGTGAGGACCTCCACTGGAAAGGCAGTTAAGGCTTACTAATAATGCTTAAATTTGAATTTAAATATTGAAATCAGCCTCATTCCCTTCCCGGGAACTAGGTTAAATCACGCTGGAAATCTGGGCCCAGTAAGATTGGATTGGCAATAAATCAGATGCAAACCCAATTTTCATCCCTTATGGTGATCTTACCAGCTTGCCATGTCGATTGACCAGGGTGACAAGATGGATAAGACCCCCCTAGCTCCCCCACTGTTTACACCTCATCTTGAATTTTATAAGCAAGATCTCTATTTTACGGCACAATTCAGTTTTATCAAATACAGGAACCATACCTTCCACAATCAGAGAAGAGGACTAAAAAACCCAGACTAAAAATAGGAGGGATGCAATACACTGCGCATCTCACAGAAGTGGTGGCAATTACTGTGGAGAATTTGATTAAGTACTCAAACAAGCAGATTCTTACAGCTCTTACTAGTAAGCACAACCATGCAACTTGCTGTTGTGGATTTCTTTCACTTTATCCCCAGAAAAGACAAACAATTGTAATACAAGGTGCCCTTAACAAGAAGCAAATCCTCCGAGCTGCAAGCCTGATTCCATCTTATCACTTTCAAAACAGGAGGCAACATTATTCTTAGATCAAAGCAGCCCAACAAAATCCAAACTAGTTTTTAATCTTTATTTGAAACATACTTTACAAAATATTTTTAAAGAAGTTATTATATCCTTGAATTAGAATATATAGGAGACAACTTTGAAATAGGCTTCGCACATGGCTTCAGGGGAAATGGTCTTCACACGCAACTAGATCACAATAATTCCAGTCATTGGCATTCCCAGAAAATCAGTTGGAATATTGTTATTCTGAATTCAAAAAATGGGAACTGGAAATAGAAGAGCTCCATACTTAACAATTAAGAAAAGCCATGTTATATTCTGTTGTCTTTTTATCTAGAATAACTGCAAGCAAATGCCAGGATCACAGAATTGGTGTTTGTTATTAAACTCACTCTCTCTGTTTAGAATCGTTCTCACTCATTTCTGTCTGGACAAAATCAACGGGGAAATTGTGCGAGGTTAGAGAGAAAGAACCTGTACATATACGTCTTGTATTTTATGTCAATTCTTCCAATAATAATTTATATGGCGAGACCTATAATTGAAACTGCCTATATAAACTTGGCCCTTTGTAAGCAAACCCAGCAATGCCATGACTGGGAAGAGAGTGTAATTATAGCATGACTAGTTTACATGTGTAATTTCTATTATAACTATGGAAATAGCAAGTTATAATTGGAAAGACTGACAGGAAGTTCAGGTAGATGTGAAATTTTTAATTACCAGAGATGTTGGCGGATCAGTTAACCTTTAAAAGCTCCAAAAAATTATTCCAAAAGCGGGGGTTGACTTATACGACGAGTATAAAATGGGAACTCTGTGTGGGTGGTCGTCATTTTTAGGTATGAAATAAAATGTAACACTGGCAATTCATATTAAACACATATGGCATAGTTTGAATAAATTAATTGTATAAAGCTACCTTCAATTACAATGAAAGAGTTTTAAAACCCATGAAATTACTTGTCTTTGGTATCCAATACAATGTTCATCAAATTCACTCCGAGTTACTTTGGCCAAGGTATTCTTGTAAGGATCCCACTCTGGATCAGATTAGGCACTTCTAGTTTCAGAATCTTCTTCACAACAAATCCTCTTCCTCTCTGTTCATCAAATTGGATATTTTGCAATCTGGTGATAATTTGCACACCAATAACATCCCATGAACAATAAAGTCAGAAACCCACTGGCATAAAATGACATTGCAATTCTCCCGATGGGGGTTAACGATGGGTCACTCTTTCCAAAGGACCATAACACAATTTGTATTAATTTGCAACTCATGAATGTTCACTGAAACAGCTGTCCATCTGTGTCCCATCTGGCCTTTCAATCTTGCGTCACACCAGTGGGAAATAACATCTGCATCAAACCTAATTGCTAAAGAAGATGTAAACAAGACAGCCCACAGTTGGCAAGAGACTTTGAAGTGAGTGCAACACTGTCATAGTGGTGCGCTGCTCCTATGCTCTATAATATTCTGCCGGGGGAGACCTGTTCCTGCCCTCCATCTCCATGTTGGGCTGGTCCTCATAGATTGCACCATGCTGCTTGACCCATGGACTCACCTGTGTCACCAAATCCAATCAGCACAGTGCCTGGGGTTGGGGAATACAGTGACCTCTTTTCTTTATGGTGCCATATACCGGTGTCTATCTGGGCAGCACTGTGCTATGGAGCTCATGCAGCCACTGCAGCAATGGCCAGCCTTTTGACCGGGGGGCGGAATGCGGGAGTGAGAGTGGAGAGGTATGGAGTGGGAGTGTGGGGTGGGGGAGAAGTATGGAGTGCAAGGATGGGGATGGGGGTGAGTGTAGGGGGGAGATATGGAGTGCGAAGGTGGGGGGAGATATGGAGTGCGAGGCTAGGTGACCTGAAAAAAACAAAGGGGATAATGTGGAAAGAGGTTGGAGAAGGGCCAAAGGTCACAGTATCAGGCAAAGGGAAGAGGGATGGATGAAGAAGATGAATAATGGAAAGCAGAGGAAAGATCAAGGGGAAGGAAACTTGACACCAACAAGGCTGCATGAAAAGTTCACGAACAAGGAGATATCACGTTTTTTTTATTGTAAGGAATTGAATGCAGACTCCAGAGCAATAAATTGAAGCCCAAAAGGAGCATGACTGCCTTGCAGTTGATGGAGTCAGGGGGGAGTTCAGTTTTTTAAGTTTATTTAATGGTATCACAAGTAGACTTACATTAACACTGCAACTAAGTTACTGTGAAGATCCCCAAGATGCTACAGTTTGGTACCTGTTCGGGTACACTGAAGGAGAATTTAGCATGATCAATACACCTAACCAGCACATCTTTTGGACTGTGGGAGGAAACTGGAGCATCCGGAGGAAACCCATGCAGACTCCGCACAGACTATGACACAAGCCAGGAATCAAACCTGGCACTGTGAGGCAGCAGTGCTAACCACTATGCCACCTTGCTGCCCTAAAGACTCCTCTTTTCTTCATCTAGACTGATCACCCACCCTTGCCATGGTCTGCATCTGTGTGTGCTCCCTGATCCCCTGTGCTTTCCATCAAAATCTCCACTGCTACGAAGACATTCCCTCCCCTCCTGCCTCCCTCTTTTGGGCCTTACCTTCCATCTGCGAGGAATAGGCTTCTCAAGGCTGCTAGCCTTTTCCCTGAGTTGCACAGTCTGCACAGTCTGGTGGAGTTAGGTAGGCTGGAGAGAGTGATACAAACGTGATGGACTGGTGTTTAAGTACGGTGCTGGGACCTTCAAACCCGTCAGATGAGGGCGCGCCAGATGACTCAGCTGCCAACTCACCAAGAAAATCAGCATTAATGGGATTCCAAGTGCAGAATCTGGTGAGGATCCTGTCATTACAACCAGTGGAAAGATACTGCCAGTGCTACTTGGCACTCAATCTCAAAATGAAGAATTCCACCTATGCAACATACCCCACACTAATAAGCAGCACTCTTTACATTAGCCAGTGAGATCCCTACATCACAAGTTACCAATCCACATTTTCACTTCGTTCTCATCCATCCAACCACTGTCATTGACATTCACAAAACATCCTGCAAGAAACTTGGTTTTTGGCACAGTTTTATGTTTGAAAATTACCATAGGTTTTAATTTTGTTCCAATGATCATGCAGTCTGGTAAAACTGAATCATGTCCTCTCATGTCCAATTGTTTCCACTGGAATGGTTTTCAAATCTTTCCACACCAGCTGCTTGGAATATTGAAATTCATATGCATTCCATCCACGTTGCTGATATAACATAACTGGTACTAGTTTTTGCTGCTGTCTGATGACAAGTCACTGGTAACTGGTAATTTTGGCATTAGGGTGCTTTGATGGTCTCTGAGTAGTCTTGCTGTTTTGCAACATTGCTATTTTTGCTTCATGAAGCTTTTGCTTTGAAATCTTTGTTAGAGTCAGCAGTTGATTTGGCCCATTCAAGTGTGTATGTATCAACTGTAACCATCCTGATGGTTTTCAAGGACACATTTTGATACCTGCTTCCAAGATAAGGCCATTGGCTGGCCCCTATGATCATGACACATTTGGCCTTGGACATTTACTTCAGGGCTAATTCCTTCTTCTTCCATTTGTGTTTTTCATCAATAATTCTGGCTCTCAGACCTTTCCCTGACTGACCCCCCCGTTCCCTGACACCCATCCACGCTACCCGAGACCTCCTCCCCTGCTCCCTGACATCCCCTCCCCCTGCTCCCTGACACTCCCTTCCCTTCACTCCCTAACCTCCTTCCCCACTTCCTGCCACACCACCTCCTGTTCCCTGATACCCCATCCCCCTGAACCCCCTTCCCCCCCTACTCCCTGATCCCTCCTACTCCCTGAGACCCCTCCCCCGTCCCTGACCCCATCTCTCCCCAGTCCCTGACATCCCATCCCCATTCCCTGACCCCCTCCCCTCACTCCTTACCCTCTGCCCTCACTTCCCAACAACCCCTCCCCTGCTCCCCGAAACCCCTTCCCCTGCTCCCTGACATTTCCTCTCTCCATTCCCTGATCCTTCCCACTCCCTGACCCTTTCTCCCATTCTGACACCCTCCCCCGTGCTAACCGAGCCTTCCCCACTCCCTGCCACTCGGTTCCCCAACCCTCCCACTCACTGCTCCTCCCTGCTCCCAGGCCCTTCCTAGTTCCCTGGCCTTCCCCACTCCTTGCCCTGTCCCGTCTGTCCCCAAACCCTCCCCTGCCTTTCCTGCTCCCCAGTGCGTTCCAGTGCACTGCCTCTTTGGCTCCCTATCACTCTTGCTCTCAACCCTTTTTTTCCCCCAATTTAAACTTCCTAGCTCCTGAATTTCCTTAAACTTCCTCCTCCCTGAAACAGGGTGTCGGTCTGAGAAGCCTCTACCATGGGGTATCCCCTGTTGATCTTTCCCCCAAGGCTTCCCACTACACCAAAAGCCTCTAATCCCACCCACTCCCATTGCAAAGCTTTGGATCTTCTGCACTGCACTTTCCCCTCGCCTCCACAACCCATCCCAGGATCATCAATCACACAGTTGATAATCCCCTTTCTCTCTCTACCACCTAACCCTAACTATCCCCTTACCCCAACCTATTTGACCAATGATCAAACCTCTTCCAATCAACCTCCATTTTCCTCCCATGTTAGTGTAGGTATTTTGACCCACATCTTCAATTGCTAACAGGTTGTGAATGGGTGTGGGGAGGATTTAACAATCATATTTGTGGAGGGTGTTTCTGGATCGCAATATCTCGAGGACGCACTAAATTTTTGGAAGAAAATTGGGGAAGGAACGGCAAATCATTAACTCTTTGTGGAGCTTGTTTATGTGCTAGAGAGAATAATAATGTAATTTTTCAGTCGTAAATTCAGTGAAACTGAACAGTTTGGTGAATTATTGCACAGCTGTCAAGTTCAATACAGGAGAAGTTATCTTTATATAATGAAGGATCCCATGAGATGGGGTATCTTGTTTCGGATGCGTGAATTACTTTTCATTTAGCCATATGGCCACTTTTGTCAATGTTCATTCTGCTGCCCTCTGAAGTGCTGCCAACTCTTTCCTGCACGCTAGTGATAGACCCCATCATGACAGTGGTCTGTCTTTGTCAATTGTGTTCTGGTTGGCCCTGCTAATTAAGTGCCAAGTTCACTGTAAGTCCAATCAAGGCATTTACAATTCAAAATAATGTTGCATATATAATATAGTTGCAGCGTAGGGTCAGGAACCCATAAATCATCCAGGTACTGCTTTGAAAATCTGTCCCCTTTGTCACTAATGTGACATGACATGCCTCACATCCCTCTTTGTCAGTCTCTATTTTTCAAATAGCACATGGAAAAGAGAACGTGTTCAGCTTTTGAAATTCAAACTGCAGTAACTAAAAACTAAAACACTTCTCCAACAGCCTTAAAAAACAAACAGTAAAAAATGGACAATCAGAATAACATCAACACAATACATGACAATAAACTGAAGCAAAATGCATAATCTGGGGGTTCTTCACAAAACAAAACGGATCGCCTTTTGAATGCCGACTTCCTGTTAACCCAGAATCATACAGTATTCCAATGAATTATAAAAGTTTATTTCATTCCGAGATTCACATGGGAAATTTAGTATGCAGGAAACATTTAAATTTTTCACATGAACAGCAGGCAGGCATAGAAGAACATTCCGCTGATGGTGAAACTTGCATGTGAATCGCTCCACTCTTTAATTTGAGCTCTTTTGCCTTCTCCTTTACTTTATTAAAGCTTTAAAAGGGAACTCCCCTGCAAAACTTTTGATGAAAATCCCTCCATCCAAAATGGTAGTCATATGTTTTCTTTCCAGGCTCTGAGGTAGTTCTAGTGCCTGGAAATTTCTACAAACTCTTTAGATGTTAGATAATGTAGCAAAGGCTATAATTAGAATATGTTATATCTTACTCATGGTTTCATGCTGAGATGAAAGATTTTTTTTCCTATTGAGAGGCAATAATGTAGCATTTGTGCATCACAAAAGCTTATCTTTTTATAAGAATACAAAATACTGTGGATGCTAGAAAGCCATTCTTTTACTGATGGTTATATGGAATGCTTTGAACAAAATCTGTAATTTGGCACTTGTGAATGTATTCCTATAGTTGATTGTTAAGATACAGCCAGGTGTCTTACCCAGTAATTCCATTGCGTCGTCCTCATCCTCTATGTCTTCTTCTGGCACAGATGGTGTAGTGCTGTGCACGGAGTCAAAGGAATCCTGGGATAACATTGCAGCCAAAAGCTTCTTGTGCTGTTGCTGCTGTTGTCTTAAACCTTTACTCTTCTGCTCCAACTTTGTGCTGCAAGAACATTTTGCAATAACTTGGTAATTTTGAATCAAGCTGCGATGGAGGCAGTTCAAATCAACTGCTGAATAATAGTCACAGTAAACCATTTTGGACTTCTGTTTTGTTGCATTGAAAACATGGATTTGATTTAATGCCCTCTGAGAGTCACCCGTGCCTTTACATGTGAAAACTCACAACACCAGGTTAAAGTCCAACAAGTTTCGTCAGGGCAGAGCCCCAAAAGCTAGTGGCATTTGCTACCAAATAAACCTGTTGGACTTTAACCTGGTATTGCAAGATTTCTTACTGTGTTTACTCCAGTCCTACGCCGGCATCTCCACATCTTTATATGTGACATAGCCCTCCCCCTCACTGATGATCTCCCTGGCAAACCCCCAACCTGCCCTACTCTTCTCTCTCCAGGAATCCCACAGTGCTCTCTAGTGAAGGCCTCACTGTATTATCATCAGTAAATCCCAGGGAGGACATGGCGCTGGCCGTCTAAGTGCCCGAGAGGCACTTTATTCAGTCAGGCCTCTTCAATGAAGAAAAGCAGGTTTCCGATCAAAGCCCATGACAGGAACGTTAATTCTCCCCACTCACCTGACAAAGGAGCAGCGCTCTGAAAGCTAGGAACATTAAATCCAGCTCTATGCTATATTTTTAAACTGTTAATGTAAAATGAACATTAATTTATGAATTAACTTTTCAGCAAAGCTTGAGCCTTCACTTTAGCTGCTAATGATATTGGATTGATGAGGATGCTCAAAGCTCAGAAATGACAGTTAGCTTTGGGAAATTCCAGTTATAGCTGCAGTTAGCCCAAATATGACAGCACATCAACATCAGCCTAGGCCGCCTGAGGGAAAAGATTGCCTGGCTGTTGCTGACAACACAGATTCCCCAGAGACGGACAGCACTATGGGCTACTGTAAAACCCCAGTTTGTGCATTATACTGATGGAAAAATCACACACAGGTTATGCAGATAGCGGCTTATAGTGTTGCCAAGGAATCTATGTAATCTATATCCTTTGCAATCAATGATTATGGTTTGTAACTACTTAGAGCGGCATCTTTCACGTTTGAGAAAACCTCTTTCATGTTTGAGGTATAACCTTGCTCACATTATACTGTTAATTTAGTCACATTAAAAGTCCCTGCCTTCCAATCACTGCTTTGATTGTCTGCTCCCCACTCTTGCAAGCACATAAGAATTGGGGGCAGGAGTAGGCCATTTGGTCTGGTAATAGGATCATGATTGATCATTTGCCTCAGCTTCATCCTCCTTATCCATACATTCCTTAGTATCTAAAATTCTAACGATCTCTTGAATACACTGAATGAGCTTAAAAGGAAATTATTGTGGATGCTGGAATCTGAAACCAAAAATGCTGGAAAATCTCAGACCCTCTTTCTCTTCTTACAGATACTGCAGACCTGTTGAGATTTTCCAGTATTTTCTCAGTGAGCTTATCCGGAGTGAAGAATTTCAGAAATTCATAACACTGAGTGATGACATTTTTCTAATCTCAGTCCTGAGATTGCGGACCTTAGTTTCAGATTCCCCAGCCATTATAAATATTTATGTCTCAATTAGGTTACCTATAATTCTTGTAAACAGTAGGGAATATAGGTCTCACCTACTTGATCTCTCTTCACAGGTCAATTGGCTTGAAAGAATACCCATTCATAGAATACACCTGGGCCATAATTGCAGATTTTTGTTAATTCAGCTCCACTTATGCATCAAGCTCTGATTCCAATCATCCCCCATCCTGCCACAGTGAAGCCATCTCTGTTAAGCAGGGGTGGGGAGGGGAAGGCAAGGCATGGAGAGATCACAAAATCACTCCTAATTTGGACTTTAACTTTGCAAATTGGTTGGTGCCTCCAATGTCCAGGAAGCCAATCTGCTTTCCATCCCACCCCATGGGAAAATTATCCAGCGTGGAAATGCATTGGCACCATCTTAATGTGGATTCCTGCTATTTTCCAGGTTTCCAAATCTGCAATCACTGGGCTAAAGAAATTCAGCTTGGTGAGTTAGGAGGTGAGATATTTGCCACCAAATACCCAGCCCCGATTTGCTCCTGTAGTTGCATCATTTATGTGGATGGCCCAGTTAAGTTTCAGGTCAATGGTGACCCTCAAGATGTTGATGAGGAGGATTTCAGTGATGGTAATACTGGTTAAATTGTCAACAAGAGCACTCTCTTGTTGGAGATGGTCATTGTCTGGCAATTGCGTGACATGATGTTACTTGCCACTTTTAAATATTGTTAAATATAACAAGATAAGATAGATCATTTTCTAAACGCAAGGAAGATGGTCGTTTTTGTTGGAGATCAATCATCTCAACCAGGCCTGAATGTTGTTCAGGTTTTGCTATCTGCATGGACTGTCTCATTATTTAAGAAATTGTGAATTCTACTGAACACTGGAAACATCAGCAAACATCCCCACTTATGATTTTCATGGTGGAGGAAAGGTCATTGATGAAGCATCGAAAGATAGGCCTAGGACACTGCTGTAAAGAACTCTTGCAACAATGTTCTGGAGTTGAGAAGATTGGTCTATAACAACCACTATCATCTTCCTGTGTGCTAACTAAGGCATGAACCAGAGGATCTTTTCCCCAAATTTCCCATTCACTGCTATTTTAGTAGGATTCCACATATCACACTAGATCAAATGCTGCACAGTGAATACACAAAAATTTCGATAACATGAAGAAGTTAAGGTACTGAATGCATTTGAAAGCTGTATTTAGAAAATTATCTATCTTACCTTGTTACATTTGATAATATTTATTAACATTAAAACCACAAAGTATTGGCCATTTAAAGATGTGGCCATCTTTAAAAAATTAGGAAGGAACACCAGTCATTGGGAATCTTGGTGACATATTTCCTAATATTTACCTTCCTGGGCTGTGGCTATCCTCATTTTCATCTTTAATTCTGGGAACTGGAGGTTGCAGCATCTCTGCAGCCAAAGGATCGGCATCAGTTTCCTCACGACCAATCCACTCTCCAACCACTCTTGGTCTGACAAGGGATGAATTATAAACCTGTAGAGCAAAAAGATTGAAGTGTTAGGTCATTTTTTTCCCCTGATCATTGTACAAAAATGTAGACTCAATTTAAGAACTGACATTGAATAATGGGCAAACAGAAATGCTATACCAGTGGAACACATTTAATCTTTAGAGAATGAATTCCCTCCTCAGGCTCAGAATTTTCACCTCCCTCTCTGGCTCTATAAACAGCATTGGAACCCAGCTATCTAACCAAACATAGCATATACATACTGAGGATGCATACTAAAGTACACTTTGTAAGAGGGGCAAGAAATATGGCATTGGCTATTATTTTTATTATTACTCTCTGGCATGATAATAGTCTTTGGCAGGGCGCCACTCTTCTGGCATCTTTGGAACTTGTGCCTTGACAGATGTGGGATATTTGTCCTAAATACTAAAATTCTTCCTGTCCCTGCAACCTGAATAAGCACAATATCCAGAACAACCAATATCTGGAATTCTAACTCTATTGTGTTTCCTGAGGGAGTAGGGTGCTGGATGAGTACTTTCATAGGTGTTTTCTTACATTCTAGCACATTTTAGAATCTGTCATATTATCACAATGTAATACCAGATAGTCAGAGGAAATTGCTGCCAAGTCAATCACAATGAATGCATCTTACCTGATTATACATAGTTTGTCTTACTTATTGCCATTAATGGAGCAATGAGGTTACTTTATCTAATCTAAGAAGAATAATGCTGAGTTAACTGACTTGAGACAGACTAAATCCCATTCCACATAGGACATTTATCAGTAACGCAAAGACATACACTGGTCTCAATTGGTTTCAAACTTAATTATTGAAATTGAAGAACCAATATATTATCGTCAGTGTAACGTCCAGTCCTCCCACTTTATTTCACTTTTTTTAATCTGTCCTACTTCAACTTTATTCAACCTCCTCAGTCTCCTACTCTGTTTCAGCTCATCTCAAAGTAAACTCAAGGAACAGCACCTCATAGAATCATAAAGTGATTACAGAAAAGGAGGTCATCATTTGACCCACTGTTTTTGTGCAGCTCTCTTCAAAAACTCAACCAAGACCGCTCTACAGCCTTTTTCCAGTAGTCCTGTTCTCGAATCACACTGTTCCCATTCTCTCAGTGTACTTCCAATGTTATCTCAGCTCAAATGTGGTGCCTAGAATGGGGCTCAATATTTCAATTGAAGCCAAACCACTGCTTTATAAAGATTGATCATAATGTTCTTGTTTTTGTACTCCATGGTTCTATTTATGAAAATCAGACTCCTATATGCCTTTTTAAGCACACTGGGTACTAGTGCAGTGATAACCACTGCCTCACACTTGTGGTCAGTACCTGTGCAATTTCCATTCTTCTCTCTTGAATGCATCTGATCTTGTTCTATCAACATATCAACTGTTTCTCTACTTTACCATTATAATCACCATTTGCCTTTCATCCCTTTTGTTATTATGGATGAGATTTGTGTGGAGAGGACAGGAGGTTCAAACTTTCTGACTCGGCAAATCCATCTCCTTTAGAAGGTTGTATTTTCATATAGGGAAGCAAGGGTGGGATGAAGTTGGGCCTACAGCCAAACGGAGGCAGGAGTATGGCCAGGCTAGCAAGAAATGGTCTAACTCTCAAGATGACTGTCGAGACCTCAAAGCATTACCCCTTTGCCACCTTCTATCTGATCCTGCCATGTCTTCATGACCCCAATATTGCCAACCATGACCCCATCCCCAACTTATCTTACATAGCCAGTCATCCAGCACCCACCATGGACAGAACTTAGGATTTATGTGGAAGGACAAACTAAACTTCTGGCATGCAATATTAATTCCCTAACACTCAGACACACTTGATAATGAAGTGTATTTTGAACAAATTCACCCGTATCTGGGTAGTATTGGATGACATCCATCAGCTGGAAATCCTGAAGTGGTGAAGGTTAATGACAATCAGTGAGATTTTACGACCTCGCTGGTCAAGGCTGTAAAATTCCAGAGTGAACAAGACAGTAAAATTCCAGCAATGTAGCTGATTTTCGACCCCCTTCCACTGGAAATAACTGTAATTCAAACAGAGTAAGAGACTGAAGTAGTAATAAATATTATCATACTCAGTAAAGATGTATCATATTCCTAACCTTTCAGACACAGACCTTATTCAATGCAGATTGTTTGAAATTAACTTTTCCTTTAACAAATGGACAAATGTTCTACAAAGTTGTCTGAAGGTCAGAAGACTTGGCTTCTGTATTTAAAACTGCCTCAAAGACAAAAAGATAATTCTTCATCTGGAATGTGTCAACTGCAACTACCCTGAAAGAGTCAGGAAATATTCCTGAAAAGAATGGGGCTTTTTGAAACAAAGAAGGTGATTGTCTAAAGCTCGACAGGATGAATATCTTCAAATAATAAAGCAGGAGGTTTTTAATTAACCCAATGCTTTCACCATATCTGGAAAAAGAGCTGCCATTGTGAAGAGTTGCATGGTAAGGCAGACATGTTTGTCCCTTTGTAATCTTTAAATGGTGCCTGCACAGAGACCCAGCAAAAGGTCTGGCAAGTCCCCAGTTCAACGCCGGCATCTCTACATAGAGACCCAGCATCAGAAAAGCAACGTCCATGTCTAAAAATCACAAACTCTCCAAGCCTGTTCCTTTTCAGGTCCTCTGTTACAGCAAACTGACCTGGTAACAAAACTACAAACAATTTATTTCATAGATTTGCAGAAAGACTTTCTGGAGAATCTGGGAATAATTGGAAAAAGGCTTTGAATTTATCTCATTTATCCTTAGGAATAAAGACATCTTATTCATCAGTCCTGAAATGCATGTTTTCCAGAACAAGACAATCGTGTGAATTACGCACCATACTTTTTGCTTATAACTTGTAAAGGTAAGCAATTTTCTTCAGCTGCACTTTCCTCATGTATAATTGTGCATGTCACTGTGTTGGTGAGCGCCATGGCATTAGATTTTGGGGTGAGCGTGTAAATAAGCAATCCTTTTTCTGAAAAGCATGCTGCCGTTTATTCAAATTGTCCCCACATTCAGGGGTCAAAACCAGACACACGGATCTTCCTCTCAAAAGCTTACAGATTGCAGACGGTTGAGGAAGGAACAGGATTTCAGCTGTTGTCTCTCACCCTGTCTGTAACAATATGTACTAAACATTGCTGAGGTCAGTTAGAATACTGTAATTTTGTACTCCCTGTTATATGAAGAGCAGAAAAACCAGAGAATCATTGAGCATAGATTCACCAAAATATCACTAGGAGTTCTGCTGTTTGCTTCCTCAGTAATTTTGTCAAAGTAGATTAGCAGGTGGAATTTTTCGTTTTTGATTATGCAGATAGATTGCATGAGTTTCTTCAGATCTTAATGGTGCAAACTGAAATCGGTTTTGATAGTTGCCACATTGCTCCTAGTGAAGGCTGACCCAAAGCACCATATATTATACCCAGGAACCTAACTGGTAGAAATCATTTTAAAACATAAGAACATGAGTAGGTCATTTAGGTCCACAAGCCTGTGCTGTCATTTGGTTAGAATTTTTTTTATTCATGGGACATGGGTACTGTTGGCTGGCCTTGGAAGGCACTTGAGAGTCAACCACATTGCTGAGGCTCTGGAGTTACATGTAGGCCAGAGCGGGTAAGAACAGCAGATTTCTTTTCCTTAAAGACATTAATGAATCAGATGAGTTTTTTTCCACAATCAACAATGGTTTCATGGTCACGAGTAGATTCTTAATTCCTGGTTTTTTTAAATTGAATTTAAATTCCACCATCAGTTGTGGTGAGATTTAAATCCACATCCTCAGAACATTAGCTGAGTTTCGGATTAATAGTCCAACGATAATACCACTAGGCCATCGCCTCCCCATTATGAATAATTTGTGCATGAGCTTTATTCACCTACTTTGGTTCCACATCTCCATATCACTTTGCATCATAAAAATATTTTTATCCAAGTTTTCACATTTTGAATTGACCTATCTTCAAATGCATTTTTTTGTGTGGGGGTGGGGTAGCTCCAAACTTCTACTGTCCTCTGCATGAAGAAATGCGTCATAGCTTCACCCATGAATGACCTAGCTCTAATTTTAAGATTATTTCTCTCCCCACCTGTAAGGATGTATTTTCTGAGACTTCATTAACGAGCAACAAGGGATTCATTAACAAGTCACGCAGAGTAGTTGCATATTTGCAGCTGGTTCTAAAATACCTCTGCTGAAGAGAATTCTCCCCCCAAGTGGATTCCCCATTCTAAATCCTGATTGGTCACCCAAGCCAGGTGATCCTTACTCTGTCGTGTTGTCCTTAAAGGGACAAACAACATCACATCAGAGGCAATTGTTTCTTGCTATCTACTTGATTAATCATCTTAATCACTTAAAGTAGATCACCCCATAATCTTCTAGACTCAAGGGAACACAAGACTCGTCAATGCAATCTCTCCCCATTATTTAGTTTGGCATCATTCTTGTGAATCCTTGTGCATCCTCTTAGGCCTATGTATCCTTTCTGAGATACAGTGCCTAGAACTGAATATAGTATCCCAAATGGGGTTTAAGCAGAATGTTATACAATTGCAACATGACTCCACCAATTTATATTCCAGCTCTGTTGATATAAAGACTAATGTTCCATTAACCTTTTCAATTATGTTTTATGAACATGTTAGTTTGTTTTCAGTGATTCCTTACATGGACCCTTAAACCTTCATTAACCTCTACAGTTTGTGGCTTCTCACCATTTAGAAAATACTCCGATCTGTCTTGAGTACAAAGCAGATGACCTCACAACCCTACAATGAAACTGTCACAACTTTTCTCATCCATTTGATCAAATTCATTTACATCATCAGTTCAGCTGGGACTTAAAGAGGATGACCTGCCCAACCAGAAAACTACATTACTTTTAACATCCTTTTCAATCCCATGGCTAAATTATAATATTTTTGGCATTGAAAATGCTTGAACAAAGACAAGAGCTAGTGAACTCACCAGAGGAAATATTTAATATCTGAATGTGTGCAGTCATTAACCTGAGTCATTCCACTAGTAATTATTTTACATGCAGATGTCAATTCAGCACCTTTTGACAGGGTTTGAATCAGCATGTGCAAAAGAACTATTAAGATCACTGCAATATGCTGAATTAATGATTATATTTTTATCTCTCATTCTGCTGGGTTCAGTAATTCTTTTCAGTCAGACTTTTTGGCAGTCCATTGTTTCTGAATAAACGTATAAGTGAATAAATCTCAAATTGGACAAGAAAATCAAAATATTAAAATTAATTCTCATCTGAGTTGTTGATGATATTGTCAGTTAGATTGCATGAATATTGCAGGAAACACCCAGATTCATATTCGTGCACAGCTGAAGACTATTTGCTTATTATGGCTGGAATTTTCTAGCTTTTCACACCGGCAGCATGGAGTACAGTCAATGGGAAATATCATTTAGGACGAGAAAGTTCCACCACTGAGAATTCCCAGCATGAGAAACACGTTATGGAGAGACCAGAAAATATCCCCTATATCTCTACATCAATTCATTGCTGGTACTTCCCAAATAATCCCATTCCAATGTCCATTCCCCACAGCCCTATAAATTTTTCCCTTCAATTATTTATCGTGTTCCTTCCCGAATTATACGATCGAGTCTGCTTTCATTACCTTGTCAGAAAATTCAAGAGCAAATTAGACAAATTGTTAACTAAAAAAAGGAATAATAGAAATCATAGAAACCCTGTAAGTGCAGAAAGAGGCATTTGGCCTATTGAAGCTGCACCGACCACAATCCCACCCAGGCCCTACCCCAATATCACTGCATATTTACCCACTAATCCCTCTAATCTATGCATCTCAGGACACTAAGGGACAATTTTAGCATGGCCAATCAACCTAACCCATACATCTTTGGACTGTGGGAGGAAATTGGAGCACCTAGAGCAAACCTGCACAGACACGAGGAGAATGTGAAAACTCCATACAGACAATGACCCAAGCCAGGAATCGAACCCAGGTCCTTGAAGTTGTGAAGCAGCAGTGCTAACCACTTTGCTACCGTGCAGCCTGACTTCTGCCAAACAAGTTAAATCTGCATCCTCTAGTTCCCAACCATTCTGACATTGGAAACAATTATTTACTCTGTTATTGTTATCAAATTTCCACTTCAGCTTTGCAGCTTATTCAATCTCTCCAGGTTTCACCCCCTGCAGGCCCCATCCTGGCAGTACCAGATTGCCATGTCAGGACGTTGCCCTGCGATGTCCTTGACCACCTGAAGGCTAAGCTGGTGTCCAAGCCCCCAGCTTGGTCATCACACATGCTGTCCAATTTAGGAGACTCAGTAATGATGTCTACTGGCATGGTGTCACGCTGGTGGCTGAGACATATAACATTTCCAACAGATAGTGTTAAGCTAGTTTTGAATATTTAAATACATTTGAGTGAAGGATAATCAGATTTTTTTGATGAAATTTTATTATTGCCCCACATATTGGTATCCAGTGAAAAGTATTGTTTCTCGTGCTATTCAGACAAAGCATACCTACATAGAGGGTGAAAGGAGAAAGTGTAGAATGAATTGTTACAGGCAAAGCTAGGGTATAGAGAAAGACCAACTTAATGTGAGGTATGTTCTTTCAAAAGTCTGATGGCAGAAGGGGATAAGCTGTTCTAGAGTCAGTTGGTATGTGTCCTCAGACTTTCGTATCCTTTATCCGATGGAAGAGAGAATCCTAGTATGGCCCTCTTGTGAGAGTTTTTATTCAGAACAGATTTGTGTCTATGAAGGGGGCTGGAAACTTGCCCCCACAATTTCAGGTACTGTAGGATACCATTTTGAGTTATGGGAAGTTATAGGATAGAAAATGTGAAATCTATGTTGGAGACGCCAAGTTGAATAAATCAAGAGTGAGCAGATACCAGACTAAAAAAAATAACTCTCATCAAAGCTTTCATGTACAAATAATGAATAATTACCAGAAGAGCCACATATTTCAGCTAGGATCTGCTGAAATACTGGAGACAAACTGGCCTTGCTACCAGCGGTGTCAACACTGATTAAAAAATCTGTCTTTTCACCCAAACCGACACAAACTACTTCGACTTTTCAGGAAAATCAAAACAAGTTTGAAAAATCCTCAAAATAAATTAGAAAGTTCTTATTATATTGGTCTGAAAATTGACTGTTCTTTAGCAATCAGATACTGATCAAAATACCTGATACAGCTTATTAAATGGATAATTGCAGGCTTGCATTCCTGGATAAGATTGTCAGATTAGGCAAAACAAAGCACAATGAAAATACATTATTCATAAATGCAATTAGAGCAGTATTTCAGCTCACTCATTATACTGGCGTCTTGAATTCCTAAATTCTTTCACAGATTCCACGAGGGGAAAGGAAGATCGCTGTAGGGTAAGTTTGACAAGTTTTGTATTGAAACTGGAAACAAGCAATACTCTATGCCAATAATACAATTGGAATTCAAGACAATCTATAACAAGATGTTTCAGCAATTTAATAAAATTTAAGTCTATTAAAGCAGTAAAGATTTTTTTTTTAGAAACATAGGAGTGGAGGAGAACATTTGACCCATTAGTTGTGATTATCCAACTCAGTAGCTTAATCGCACCTCAACTCATAGCTTTTGATCTCTTTTGCCTCCAGTGCTACATCTAATTGTCTTTGAAAACATTCATGTTTTGGCTGGTTGCAAATTCCATAGGTTTACCACTCTTTGCATGAGGAAATTTCTCCTCATCTCTGTCTTAAACCATTTACTCTGTATCCACATTTTGGCTCCTTATTCTGGACACCTCAAACTTCAGGAGCATCCTTCTTGCATTTATCCTGTCCAGGCCTGATAGAATTTTATATGTTTCTATGACGTCCCTCCTCATTCTTCTGAACTCCAGTGGATACAATCCTAACCAACTCAATCTCTCCTCATTCATCAGTCCTACTATCCTAGGAATCAGTCTGATAAACCTCTTCTGCACTTCCTCTATAATTAGAGTGTCCTCATCGAAGACCAGTATTGCACAACTCTCTGTGAAATCGGATGATCCCCTACATGGCTGCTTGGAATCAGCAGATGGTCAGTATTTAAAACCTCTGCGGCCAGCCTGAACGAGTATGCCACTATAATAACTGGCTTCATTAGTAAGTGTTGAAAGACTATGTGCCACGGAAGTAAATCCATATGTTACCTAACCGGAAACCACGGATGAATGGAACTGCTTTCTGAAATCCAGGTCTGAGGCGTTCACATCAGGCTACACTAATCTATGTAAGAGAGCCAGATACGATCTAAAGAGATCTATCAAAGATGCCAAAGGACAATACCAGATCAAGCCAGAGTACCAGGCAAACCACACCGATCCCTGCCGACTATGGCAAGAGCTGCAAGACATAACAGGCTACAAGATGAAGGCGTGTAAAATTGCCAGCTCCAACGGAAAACACCCCCCACACTCCAGACCCCCCATGAGCTCAATGCATTCTATGCCCGTTTTGAGCAAAGAGTCAGTGAGATCATGCCCTCCACCTGAAGCCCTGGATGAACCTCTATCTGGGGTTACCATTGCAGATGTTAGAGCAGCTTTCTCAGAAGTCAACCCATGGAAAGCGATTGGCCAGATGGGGTACCCGGATCCTGCACCGATCAGCTGGCAGAGGTATTCACAGACATCTTCAGCCTCTCTTTACAACAATCTGAGGTTTCTATCTGCTTCAATAAGATGATCATCATTCCAGTACCTAAGAAAAGCCAAGCATAACTATCAGTCGATGGCTCTGACATCCATCATCATGAAGTGCTTCGAAAGGTCAGTCATGGTACGCATTAATTCCAGCTTCTTGGACTACCTGGATCCACTACAGTTTGCCTATCACCACAACAGGTCCATAGCAGACACCACTTCCCTGGGCCTGCACTCAACCTGGAACACAAGGATACCTATTTCAGACTCCTATTTATGAGCAACAGCTCACCTTTCAACACAATTATTCCCATGAAATTCATCTCCAAACTTAATGGCCTGGGCCTTAGCACCTCCCTCTGTGACTGGATTCCGAACTTCCCAACTCACAGACTACAATCAGTAAGGACAGGCAACAACAGCTCCTTCATGATCATCCTCAACACTGGCGCTCCACGTGGCTGTGTTCTCAGCCCTTTACTAAACTCCTTATAACATATGACCATGTGGCCAAATTCCCCTCCAATTCGATTTTCAAGTCTGCTGATGACACCACCGTAGTGGGTTGGATCACAAATGATGATGAGACAGAGTACAAGAATAAGATAGGGAATCTCGTGAACTGGTGTGGCAACAATAATCTCTCTCTCAATGTCAACGAAATGAGGGAGATTGTCATTGACTTCAGGGAGTGTAAAGGAGAACAACAGGGATGAAATAGGGGTCAAATTCAAGTTTTTAGCTGTCCAGATCACCAACAATCTATTCTAATCCCCCAGTGCTGACACTATAGTTAAGAAAGCCCACCAACATCTGTACTTTCTCAGAAGACTAAGTAAATTTGGCATGTCCACTATGATTCTCACCAACATTTACAGATGCACCATAGGAAACATTCTTTCTGGTAATATCACAGCTTGGTACGGTTCCCGCTCTGTCCAAGACCGCAAGAAATACAAAGGGTCGTGAACAAATTTCAGTCCATTATACAGACCAGCCTCCCAACCACTGACTCTGTCTATACTTCCTGCTTCTTCAGAAAAGCAGCTGGCATTATTAAGGACCCTACGCACACCAACATTCTCTCTTCTTCCACCTTCTTCCTTCCAGAAAATGATACAAAAGTCTGAGGTCACATGCCAAATGACTCAAGAACAGTTTATTCCCTGCTGCTGTCAGATTTTTGAATGGACTTACCTCACATTAAGTTGATCTTTCTCTTTGACTTAACACTGTATTCTGTAGTTTCTCGTTTTCTTCCCTATGAACGGTATGTTTTTTCCGCATAGGCCACAAGAAACAATACTTTTCACTGTATGTTACCACATGTGACAATAATAAATCAATTCAAATCACATCAAATTCTTCTTCAGATAAGGAAACCAAAACTGCACACAATTTTCCAGCTGTGTAACATCTGTATAATTGCATCAAGACAACTCTGTTCCTGTACTCGAATTCGCTCACTATAAAGGCCAACATACAATTCGCCTCTTTTACTGCCTACTGCACCCACATACTTATGCTCAAGGGCTGGTGCACAGGGACACCCATGTCTCATTACACATTTCCCTCTGGCCATTCAAATAATAATGTTTTCATTACCAACGTGGATAATCTCACATTTATCCAAATCATACTGCATCTGCCAATCATTTGCCCACTCACTCACCTCGTCCAAACCATAATGGAGAATCTCTGCATCTCCTCACAGCTCACCCTCCCACCCAGCTTTGTGTCATCTGTAGATTTGGAGATATGCATTTTAGTTCCTCAACTAAATCATTAATATATATCATGAATACTTGGGGTCCCAGCATTGATCCCTCCAGTATCCACTACCAGAAGGATATTGATACATTGGAAAGAGTGCAGAAGAGATTTACCAACATTTGCCTGGTTTGGAGGCTGTGGACTACATTGTTTCCATTGGAGCATCGGAGGATGAGAGGGGACCTGATAGAGATTTACAAAATTATGACAGGTTTGGTTAGAATAAAAAGTAAGAATCTTTTTTCCAGGGTTCAAGAGTCAATTGCTCAGAAATATAGGTTGCAAGTGAGAAGCGAAAGCGTAAGAGATATGTAAGGGGCAAATTTTTCACGCAGAACGCCTGGAATGTGCTGCTGGAGAAGATAGTGGTGGAAGCAGATTCCATAACAACATTCAACAAGTATCTGGATAGATACATGAATAGTCAGGAAATAGAGAAATATGGACCACATACAGACAAGAAAGTATTAGATTAGAGAGACATCTATGTCAGCACAGACTTGATGGGCAGAAGGGCCTGTTCTTGTGTTGTGCTGTTCTTTGTTCTTTAGTCACTGCCTTCCATTTGGAAAAAGACCTTCTTATTTCTACTGGGCACATGGTGGCACAGTGGTTACCACTGCTCCCTCAGAGTGCCAGGGACCTGGGTTCAATTCCTGGCTTGAATCACTATGTAAAGTCTGCACATTCTTTCTGCATCTGCATGGGTTTCCACTGAGTGCTTCAGTTTCCTCCCACAGTACAAAAGATGTGCTGATTAGGTACATTAGCCATGCTAAATTTTCCCTCAGGTGCCACAGTGTAGCAACTAAGTGATTTTTCACAGTAACTTCATTACAATGATAATGTAAGCTTACTTGTGACAATAAATAAACTTTACTTTTTATTTCTTGTTTGCCAACCAGCTTTCTATGCATCTCAATATACAACCCCCAATCCTATGTTCTTCAATTTTATCCACAAATCTCTTATGTGAGATATTGTCAAAAGCTTTCTGAAAGTCCAAATAAACAACATCCACTGGCTCCCTCTCATCAACTCTACTAGTTACGTCCTCAAAGAATTCCTGTAGATTTTTCAAGCATAATTTCCCTTTCATAAAGCCATAACAATCCTATACCATTCTGCCATGTTCTGCTGTAAAATCTTTGACAATGGATTCCAGAAGTTTCCTACTACAGACATCAGTCTTACTGGTCTATAATTCCCTGTTTTCTCTCTACCTACCCTTCTAAATAATGGGGTTACATTAGCTACCCTCCAATGTGTAGGAACTGTTCCAGTTATGCAATGAATTAATACGATTTGGAATGCACTACCTGAAAGCAGAGTCAACAGTAACAGTTTGGAAATATGCTTGAAAAGGAAACATTTGTCAAGCAATGGAGAAAGGATGGAGAAGTGGGATGATTTGGATATCTATTTCAAAGAAGTTGGCACAAGCAAATGGCATGAATGGCTTCCTTCTGTACTGTGTGATTTTACGATTCAGTAACATGATTTATTAGTTTAGTACAAAGGAATAATCATAGACCTATAAGACATGGTTATGCTTAATGCATTCATAGAATCTAACAAAGCCTTAGCAGAGTACCTTCGCATGATGGCATACAAATCAAAGAAATTACCCTACCTGATCAGTGACATGATTCTGCAATATAATCATGTACATGAATAGCTGTTACATGCAATCACTACAGACAAGATTATGATTACTTCTCCAGCAATGAAAGGAAATTATGTATATATGCAATCCATTGATATATATAATAGCAGGTTAAAGGTCTAGTTTTGAAATGCAACTTGCTGAGGAATTTATTTAATAGTAATTCCCAGCAGTTAACTTCAAATTAGTTTACTCCACAGTAAAATAACATTTTTAATTTCAGGACAGTAATTTAATTTCTCTGTTAAATATTTATGATTTCACTGGAATGAATTCATGTTTTGCTTCAATAAAGTGAATGAAGAGTTCATGATCACATATGAGTAAATTTCCTTTTTATCAGATTAAACTCTTTCCACATCTTTGCAATGAAGTAGGTGTGTTCTTGCTGAAAAAAAAAATCATAAGGGGCCCCTTTTCAGGTCCTTTGTGCCCTTGTGGAGCCATGGCATCCAGACTGAGCATCACATTACCTTCTCCACAACCATGTGGTTTATAAGGAGGATATTGTATTCTAAAATGAAAACAAAAAATGCTGCAAAAACTCAGCCAGTCTGGCAATATCTGTGGAGAGAGAAACAGAGAAAATGTTTTGAGTCAACATGACGCTCCTTCAGAGTTAAAGATAAGGAGAAATGTGATGGACCACATACAGCAGGAGGAGGAGTGGAGCATGTGAAGCAAAATAGAAGATCAATGATATATGGGAGCTCAAGAGAGATTGCACAGATATTGGTAGGGCACACAATAAAGGAAGTGTTGATGGCAGTGTGAAAGACTAAAGAAGGGGTTAAAGGTAAGATGGCCCTGTTTGGGGAGGGGGGAATGGGAGGAATGGGGCTGCAGTTGCCTTGTGACTCAAAAAAGGGTTAAAAGGATCAAGTTGGAGGAGAAATGTCGCAGTTTAAAGTTGAAGACTGTAAAGTATCCAATGGGAAGAGGAAGTGCACTTCCTCTTAAGGACTTAAGGAACTGTTCCTCCAGTTTGCTTAACTGGAACACTGCAACAGGCCAAAGACAGACACCTGAGCTCAGAGCAAGATGCTGAGTTGAACTGGCAAGCAACAGCAAGATTGGGGTCACGCTCAGAGACCGACCAAACGTTTTCCACAAAGTGGTCACCCAGTTTGCATTTGGTTTCCCCAATGTAGAAGAGACTGCACTGCTAGTGATGAATACTGTTAACCAAATTGAAGAAGGTACAATGAAATGTTCCTTCACCTTAAAGCAATACACAGATAGTGAGAAGGGAGGGGGTAAAGGGGCAGCTGTTACACATTCTGCAGTTGCATAGCAAGGTACCATGGGAAGTAAATAAAGAGTTGGGGGTGATGGAAGAGTGGACTAGAGTGTCATGGAGAAAGGGGTCCTTGCAGATTGCTGACAGGGGTGTCAAGAGTAAGATGTGTTTTGTGGTAGAATCACGTTGAAGTTGTGGAAATGGCGGAGAATGCTCTGTTGAATGCAGAAGTTCTTGGGGTGAGAAGTGTGGCCAAGAGAAGGACAACTCTGTCATGATTCTGAGAGATGGAAATGGGTTAGACACGGTTGTGTGCCCTGTGAACCACAGTGGAGAAGAAATCTCAGTTAAGGAAAAATGCAGACAAGTCAGAAGTACCATTTGCCAAAAGTGACACATTAGAACAGATGTGGCGGCAATGGAGAAGCTAGGAGAATGGGATGGATTCCTTACTTGAAGCTGGTTTGAGAAGTTGTATTCAGGAAGCTGTGAGAGTCAGTTGATAAGCCTATCACTGGAAACGGAGACAGGAATGTTAAGGAGAGGGAGGACAGTGTCAAAGATAAACTATATGAAAGTGTTACCATGTTCTTAGATTTCATAGTGTGTTCCCAACCTAGATTTGATATTCTTTAGGCTCCTCTCTCTTCAGTTAAGGTGTTTCTTGAAATCTCTCTCTTTATTCAAGCTTTTGGTCATTGATCCTAATATCTTCTAATATGGCTCAGTGTCAAGTTTCAATTGATAGTATGTTCCTGTGTAGCAACCTGGGACTTAATGGCCTAATCTCTGCCACCTTGCCCACCATAGAATTGGTGCAAGCAAGGCTCCCACAAAGGAAACCTCCATTGACTCTGGGCAGGATCTTATGGTCTCACCTGAATAAGATTGTAAAATCCCACCCAGTACATTAGGGGACTAGATAAATGCAAATTTTGTTGTTTCTGCAGGTGCCATGATGCTAATATTGCACCAGGGTTATGTGCTTTATTTAGTGTCTGACATTCAGGCCCTTGGCATCAGCCACATTCAGCCAACATTATTTTGAGATGGTAAAATTGATATGAGATTTACTGCTAATTTGAATATAAAGCAGGATCAATTTCCTGGATTTTCATTCGAGACAGATAATGGGAGTTGGCAAATTTGCTTGGCCCCTCCGCCTTGGGGAAAGTGCCCATAATGACATGATTTTCACTGTGGGAGGAGGAGTGCAAGCTGCAGTCATTCTAACCATACTGGGAAAAATTTCAGATGCAGCCTCAGGGACTGCTATATGTTGAGGCAG
Source organism: Sphyrna mokarran (assembly GCA_024679065.1). Classification (NCBI taxonomy): domain Eukaryota; kingdom Metazoa; phylum Chordata; class Chondrichthyes; order Carcharhiniformes; family Carcharhinidae; genus Sphyrna; species Sphyrna mokarran. The sequence continues at coordinate 70,953,183 of JAGIQG010000007.1, read as the reverse complement.
ATTCTTTAAAAGGCCCAGCTTGATGCTGTGAGGCTTCATATCAGTTAAAATGACCCTCCATTTCTCAATTCCGAATGTCCACATACTTCCCATGCCACCAATGCCCTTGGCCTCTCATGCTCAATGCCAAGGCACGCCCCAAAGCAATATCAGTGGCCTTCATTCCAGGCTATGACATGCCATTCCCACCTCATGGCCCCTTATGCTCACATTTAAGCTGTATTACTTCCATATCCATTGACATACTATATACTGTACAGAACGAATCAACACAATAGTAACAATATAAAAAATATTTAAACAGCAATTTGTTCATAAATTTCCATTTTGTTAAAAATAAAACTCATTTTTACTACAGGATAATAAAAGTAAAAATCACCCATTCTCTTCAAAGTTTCAACAGCTGAAACTGCAAACACTTGAAACCCCTTCAGCATGTATAACTAATCATTGTGAAACCAACATCAGAGATCAGACAGCCAGAACCATCAATCGGGAAAGTTTTCTCTGGGGCACAGATGTTTCAACAGATTAATGGATTTCTCAGGTCTCAGCCAAGTTATTATATATTCTTGATTGAGAGTCCAGACATCAATATAAGTGCTAAAGCACCTGACTTTGCCCAGGCTGGGAGAATGCAGCAAGGAGTGTGTGGAGAGGATGATTCAAACTTATGACTAGCGAGGCCAGTAGGGATGAGACAGCAAAGCTGGCATGATCTTAAGAGGTTGCCACCAATGAAGGTAACTCCCTCTTTCTGCCCCATAGCAGCCCATGTAGTCAAAGATGTTGCGCTGGTCGCCTCACCCCCCTCATTCCCCCATGGACCAAAATGTTGTGGTGGAGGTGGATTGAGGCCCTGACGTGGCAATTAATTTTCCACTGGAGATCCTCAATAATTCTAAGGGAGGGTGAGCTGCCTGTTGCTGATATTTTATGAGAGGGCTAGGTAAAAGTGCATTATCATCCTGGACTGCTAGAAACAGTGACTGGAAAATCCATAACCAATTCCAAGTCACCCAGCACAGCACATTGTGGACTGGAAAGAACTATTTCCTGGAATGGATGTTTGACACCCCTGCCCCAAATTGAACATTTCTCAAATATTTGCGATAGCTGTTCCCAAAAGGACAACAATCTGTTCACCACAGACTGCAATGAGAGCCAATTGTATAAAGTAATTAAATGAAATCCTAACAAAAAAAATTGCTGTTTCATTTTGATAAACAGATCTAAATTTTGGAATTTTCTGGCTTTGAAATGCTGTCATTCAAGTGCTGTCAGCACTAACTAGGAAAGATTAAGACAATAATTCAAGATCAGGCACATAGATTTTAAACCAAATAAAACCATTCTGGCAGTGGTGTGTGGAATACCTTTGTGTACATTGAGCATGAAGAAGCAATCAATAATGGAACAGACTTCCTCTTCAAGTAGTCATTTATAACTGAGACATCATTCCTAATTTGTTTATAAATTCACTCAAGCAATCTTTTGCAAAAAAAAAAAAGCACTTATATAGCGTCCTTTACTTATGCTACATATTTGAATTAATCCAATAAATTCATGGACTCGGCAATGTTAGCAATATGGAAAATTGATGAAGTGCAGTTACTTTAAGAGGAAAATAAAGTATTGGTATCAGCGTGAAAGCATGAAAAAAACTACACTGCATATCATACCAGTAGGGAAAAAATTTAAAGTTTATTTATTAGTGTCACAAGTTGGTTACACAAGTGGAGTTATTGTGACAATCCCCTAGTCGCCACACTCCGGCATATGTTCAGGTTTCACTAAGGGAAAACTTAGCATGGCCAGTGCACCTAACCAGCATATTTTTCGGACTGTAGGAGGAAATTGGAGCACCCGGATGAAACCCAAGCAGACATAGAAGAATGTGCAGACAATAACCCAAGTTGGGAATCGAACAGGGAGGCTACAGTTCTAACCACTGTGCCAAAAAAGATTAATAGGTTGGATTAAGATACAATTCAAGATAAACCTTCAGGAAGGCCAATGAGATGCTATTCACAATCTCATCACTAAACCAAATCTATCAGTGAAAGTTATTCCCCAAACTTAAGAACTCATATTGCAGTATTCAATGGCCATCAATAAAAATTACTGGGTAAATAATACTCCAATGAAAACAAATATGTCAGGAAATCAAGATAACTCCTTGGGTACATTAATCGTTTTCTGCTTCATAATTCAGCATTTAATTTGTCGATGATAAATGCAGTATTTAGTCATTTCTTTTCATAGTTTACCTTCCTTCTCCACCGAAGTTACTGACTCAATGTAGTATATGGAAGGCCATTCAAAACAACAACATTTTGCATCTATTGACACATTATGAAGACCCGAAGAACTTCACATGAAAATATTTTGGCAAAACATGTTACTATGTGGAAGGAGGAGACATTAGGGCTTAGATCCAAACTCTTGGTCAAAACAAAGGCTTCAAAAAGAGTCTTAGAGGAGAAAAGATGGATAGAGCTGCAAATAGGTTTGAGAAGGAATTGAAGGTCAAATGGAAGTCAGTAGAAATACTGAGAGTCAAGGACAAACTGTGGATGGAAAGTGAGGAGGGTGAGATCATGGATGAAAGGCCAGATGAAGTTGGGGGAATGAGGGAAATTGCAGGTAGAGAGTCAGAAAATAGTTTGTGGATGGAAGATTGAGTAATATTGTGGATGGTGCCAGAATGAGGCGACTTCTTGCAAGCTGTGCCCAGCATATTCTCTTATTCTATCTTTTACTCTTGTTTCATACTTCTAAAACTTCATTCTAATGTTTTAAGCTCTCTAACAATGCTCTTCTTAAATTGCTAACAGATTTTGCAATCCTTAGGACCCTGGAGACACTACATTCTGCACTCTGGCCCTTCTTTCTCTATGAACAGTATGCTTTGACTGTTTCGCATGCGAAAAATAACACTTTTCATTGTTTACTAATACATGTGACAATAATAAATCAAATCAAAATCAAGAAGAAACCATCTATTGTAGGCCGGAGGGACTGGATGATGAGTGGAAGATCAGAGACAAAATTGTGGAAGAAGAATTGTGGATTGAAGATCAAAGGGCAGATTGTGGCCCAGAAAGACATGGGAATATCATATGTATTATGTTTGGAATGGGTTGCAGGAGAAGTCATGCGTGGAACACCAGAGAAAGAGATCCAGGATGGAAGACTGAGGCAGGGGAAGTGTAAATGAGAGTCAATAGGACATCATGAATGGAGGGTCTAAAGAAAATTGTGAATGGAAGGTTGAGGCATGGGAGATCATTGAAGTGAGGTCAGAAGTGAGGATCCTGAAAAAAATGTCACAGCAGTTGGGAGAGGCTCAATGAAGATTCTCGAGGAGAGGCTTGGGATGAGATCATAAATGAAAGCTCAGGGAAGATGGTAAATGTTAGCTTGGGGGTGGGGAAAGATCGTGGATGAAAGGTCAACGGAGATTTTTAAATGGAAGATTGGAAGAGGTCAGGAATAAAATGTTGGGGTGACCTTGGATGGAAAGTTAGATAATATCTTGGATCAAAGATTGCAAGAGCAGGTCATAGATTAGAGGTCAGGAATGAAATGTGAGGAGATGATAGACTTAAGGTAAGAGAGAGATTGTGGATGCAATCTGGGGCAGGAAAGGATGGGCCAAACCATAGAGAGGTGGAAGACTGAGTCTTGGAAGGAGAGTTGCCAATTACAGGAAAGGAAGCAGGATTTGTTTGCAGTACATTGGTAAGGTGTTCATGCTCCTCCTGGCCCATGGGCAGTGTTAGAAAGCCACCTAAATTATGAATCCAGCACTCCTCCTCTATTTCAGTTGTCAGGTTTTCCAAGATATTCTGTTTTAAGGGCCAGATTTTCACTATCTGGGCAGATCACTTGAATCAGGAAAGATCAGTCTTGATATAATGGTGTCCCATCATGTGTATTTTTCATTCTGGGACAGGCAGGTATCAAGTCGGCCTCGTCGACTCCAGAGCAGACAGATTGGAATATCCAACTTATTTCTCAGAATAAATATTTCAGGGGGGTGAATACAAATTTGACTGAACCAGATTGAGGAAATAGGTTAATAATCGAACAGGAGCAGTGGCAGACATGAAAGGAGATACGTTCATAAGTCTCAAGAAAATATATTCCATGGATACACAATCTGTAGGTAACTAAGGGAGTTAAGCATGCTATCAAATTGAAAGAGAAAACATACAAGACTACAAAGAGTAATGGTAGGTAAGAAGATTCAGGAAGTTTTAGAAAGAATTAGGAACAGGAAGAGGTAATTCAGCCCCTTGGGCCTGTTCCACTATTCAATACAATCATAGCTGATCTCATCTCCACCTTCCTCTCCATTTCCCATAACCCTTCATTTCGATACTGATTAAACATCTGTCCATCTCTTCCTTAATTTTGTTTAGTGTTTTAGCATCCGCTGCCAGTAGAGAATTCCACAGATTCAAGACTCTTCGAGTGGCATAATTCCGCCACATTTCAATTTTAAATCTGTCACCATTCAACCTAAAATTATAGCCTCTCACTCCAGAATGACCAAAAAGGAGAAATGTCCACTCTATGGGCCTGATTTTACCAATTTCATCCTAAGTGTTGAACCTGGGTGCAATTCAGATCTGGCTTGGAAATCTGCTTTCAGGCACGCCCATACCCACTTAGCCTGAAAAAAATTGCGAGTCTGAATTGCACTGTGGGCGGGGCTTAGCACACCCAAAATGATTTGAGCTCTGAACTGTGCATGCTCAGTTAGAGAAAAATTTGAAAATGTGCACCCGTGTCAGATCATTGCCGGGATGCAGAAAGCCGAGAAAGTGGCCTGGGAGCGAAAAGCGGAAGCGATGGCCCTCACAGACATCCACTGTCCTCCACTGTCCACTGGGTAGTGGGGGAGTGAGGTAGTCACTCCCCCACTACCCAGACAAATCACGACCCTCACCAATCATCCGCAGAATGGCAGTGAACTCCTCTGCACACCCCCCCCCCCCCATACTAGAGATACATCTGCCCCCAATCCCTCCCCACCACCCATGAGCGATTGGGCCTCCCACTTCCCCACCAGAGTTACATCTTAGTTGCCTTCCTCTGCTTCCTCCCCCTTCCCCCCCACCAAACTGGAGAATGATCTGGCCTCACTCCCATTCCCCCCACTTCCTCCAGAGAACGATCAGGCCTCACTCCCTCCTCTCCCCCAGAAAATGATCTGGCCTTACTGCTCCCTCCCAGAGAATGATCTGGCCTCTGTCCCAGCTCCGCCCCCTCCTTCACGAGAGGTACATCTGACCACCTCCCTCCACACCCCCTTACCAGAGAATGTTCCCCCTTGCCCGCCCCACCCCCACCCCCGGCCCCACACACAACCAGACAATGACTGGGCCTCTCTTCTCTCTCTCATCAGAGACCCGCCCTCCCCTCCCCCACTCCCACCACCGATCTGAGTCAGGGAGCCACTGAAATCTTTGAACTTATCTTTCAGCAGCTGGAACATCGGAAACAGACTTTTATTTAGCATGTCCATTTTGGCCCAATTCCGGATTGGTGAATGCAATGGTAAATTGGGAAATGCTGATCAAGTCGGGCGGGCAATTCATTAATTTAATTTAAATGCATGTAAATGCATTTAAATTGCAGTTGTGCCTGTTTCAGGTGCGAATCAAGTTGTAGCCATTCCTGGGCCTTGGTAAAGTGGGCATCTGCATGGGCACAGACTTTACCACATTTTCGGGTGTGAGTCAATGGTAAAATCAAACCCTATGTCTACCCTGTCAGTCTCCTTTAGAATCTTATATACCTCAATTAGATCTTCTCTCATTCTTCTAAACTCCAGCTCAATCTCTCTCCATCAGACAAGTTCTTCATCCCTGGAATCAATCTGGTGAACCTGCTCTGAACCTCTAATGTATTTATGTCCTTTCTTAAGTTAGGGGGCCAAAACGGTGCAGTATTCCAGTTGTGGTCTCACCAACATACAGTTGCAACAGCACTTCCCTACTTTTATACTCTCTTTCAAATTTCTGACCATTCAAACTTTCCTACCACTACTAGCAAGGAGAGAGAATTTGGCACTCAGACTAATTTATAGTAGCGGGACTGGAAAATTCCAGCTGTAGGTGAGGTCAGAGAATTCTGGCCAATCTCATTGAAAATTCTGAAGGAGCAAGATGGTTTCTGTTGGTCGTGGAATTTAAAATATGGAATCAGAATTTTGGGAATAAAGAGCTGATGATTTAGACTGAGGCGAAGAGAAACTTCCTCACTCAAAGGGTTTTGAATCTTTGGAATTCTTTAACCCAGAGGGTTGTAGATGTTCTCTCACTGAATATATTTAAGGATGTGATAGACAGAGTTCCCGTTGCTCAGACCATTAAGGGATATGGGGAGCGGGCAAGAAAATGAAGTTGAAGATCCAGTCAGCCATGATCACACAGAATGGCGAAGCAGGCTTGATGGGCCATATGGTCTACACCTGCTTCTATTTCTTATGTTATATTCCAGTTCCTTTCTCATTCTAGAATAAATAATCCTCAGCAATGCTTAACAGTATTATTAGTCCAGTTCATAAAGGGTGGAGGTGAGGGCTTGAGTGGCATGCTCTTTCACAGGGTTGGTGCACCCTCAATGGGCTACACCAACTCTCTGCACTGTAGACATTCTATGGTTCTACGTTTCAAAAAAATGAAAACATACTCTTGGTTTGCAATACTGTAATCAAAATCCATGATTATAAGTTTTCAGCAAACTAGTCTGCAAAAATGCAAATAATTATTTATAAATTTATTTCTGCTTTAGGAAAGTAAAATACAAAAAAAAGTCTTACCTGATCAAATTCATCCGATCCAATACCTGACCAAACAAAAAAATAAAGTTAAAATTAAGATAAACTGAAGAAGCTCTGCCCCTTTGACAAATGGATTGGACAGTTTTTAGATGATATTTAAATTTCTGTTTTAAGTTAGACAAGTTGAAATGTACTGAAGCAATACCACTGGCAATGTTATTCCCATCAGTGGAAAAACTGTGATGTAGCACAAATTACAGATTCCAAATCTACAAAATGTATTATCAATTTAAAAAAAATCATAACACACATCTAGCTACTTAGGTACTGGGACGAAACCTTACACCAACGTCAAAGGCAAAATTAAACCACAAGCCTATCGCTAATTTCTCAATATCTTAATTAAGCAATTTTGTAATCTTAAATGTTTTTGAAATTATGATAATATTTCATCCAAAGAATTATTTTCTTCCTCAGAGTCCACCTCCGTGCTTTCTCCAATACACAATCCAAAAATTTATTGTGGTTTGTAGAAGCTCACAACCTAAATTAGTTGCGGACTACAATGTGATGCTTTGAAAAGATGTTTAAGGCAAGGCAAAATTTGGCTGCATCACAATAACAATTTGAAAATAAAATTCAAAGATAGTGTGGTGGCACAGTAGTTGGCACTGCTGCTTCATGGCATCAGGTTCAATCCTGGCATTGGGTGACTGTGGATTTTGTATCTTCTCCCACTATCTGTGTGGGTTTCTTCCAGGTACTCCAGTTTCCTTTCACAATCGAAAGATCTGCAGGTTAGGTGAAATTGTCTTGCTAAATTACCCTTTTATGTGCAGCATAGTGCCACAGTGGTTAGCACCACTGCCTCACAGCACAAGGAATACATGTTTGATTCGAGACTTGGGTCACTGTACGTGCAGAATTCACACAGTCTCCCCATGTCTGTGTGGATTCTCTCTGGGTGCTTCAATTTCCTCCCACTGTCCAAAAGATATGCTGGCTAGGCATATTGACCATGCTTAATTCTGCCTCAGTTTACCTGAATAGAAGCTGGAATGTAGCGACGAGGGGATTTTCACAGTAACTTCATTGCAGTGTTAATGTATACATACTTGCTAATGTGACACTAATAAATAAACTTTAAACTTTAAAAGGAAATTAAACTTAGATGAATTAGCCATGGGAAATGTGGGGGTTATGGGGATAGGGTGGGAGTAAGAGACTGGACTGGTTCAGATACTCTGTCAGAGAGTTGATGCAGACTTGAGGGGCTGAATGGCCTCTTCTACATTGTAGAAGCTCTATGATTCTGTGAGCTCACCATATTTCTGTACTCAATGCCTATACCAAATTAAACAGCATAAATTGTGCCATTTACAAGTGCAGGAACGTTAAAATTCTAGAGTACAATGCAGAACTGATATTGCAACTGAAAAAGATAGATCAGATTTCTAACGAGTAAGTACCTGAAAAAAATTAGTCAGTATTCATTTTTCTTACATTTTATTGCAAAGACAAACACATCCTTACTCCTTTTGTCCATCACTGATTGTGGTCACAACCATAACAATGCTACTATCTGGAACTCACTTCTGAAACCTTCATCTTTATCCATGTTTTCAATCAGTTTTTCTCATTTGTAATTTTTCACCACTGTCCAACTTCTAACCAAGTTGATTTCAGACTTATAAAGTGGAATAGGTTGAGGATGCAAAATCCTGAATTCAGACCCACTTTTACTTAGAAGATATTCATAAAAACAGTGTTTATCTTCAGTTTAATAGCTGCCTTAAAATGTTACAGGCTACATAGTTAATTTGTCATTACTAGATCCATATCACTGCTGCCAGCTATTCATATTTCTGGTTTTACCCCTCAAAGGAATTTAACAGCTTAAGTCAGATTTTAATTGGGAATGATAATGACCTCTCTATCCTACCATTTCCCAAACTATTTGAACAAAATTTAACCCACAGAAGTCATGTTAGCTTACATTGTTAAACTAAACTAAAATTTAAATTAGCTGAGTGATGAAGAGTGACAAAATAGCTAGGAACATTGGTATTCAATGTAGAAGCAGTAACCTGTAGAATTTACTGTTGGATTAACATCTGATCTATTTCCATTACATGAAAAATACAATTCTAAGGTTTCGGAACTGCCACAGGTTGTGCAAGATCTAGCCAACGGTTCCCTCACCTGGGCTGATATCGAGGCCAAGTACCCTCTGTTCGAAGGGCAGGAAACAAACAAGAAAGAAAATTGATGTTGCTTCTCTGTATGTCCTCCTCCCGTCCTCTGTACAGCCAGGCACTGTGGGCCATGCTGTGAATATTGGTCATACAGGTCTGATTGAAAGCACGTTCACAAACCAGTGACTGTTCCTCCCGTGGAAAGCAAGATCCTCACTGCTGGATTATGCAAGAATTTAATCAGATTCTGTACAGTAAATCACAATGGTGAACTGGCTGGTTGTGGTTTTTCTGCTCCGCTAACCCCTAACTCCGACTGTTTTTACAACTGAACATCTGGATTATAATGTGTTAGTGCACTCTGTAGGAACACTAATCGGTTTAATTACTTGCTAACAAGCACTGAGCAATTTAGAACATAGAACATAGAACAATACAGCACAGAACAGGCCCTTCGGCCTTCGATGTTGCGCCGACCAAAATAAAAAGCAATGCCCCTCCTAACTAAACCATTCCCTTCTCATCCATATACTTATCAACTAACCTCTTAAACGCCACCAAACTTGGCGCATCTACAACAGCTGCAGGCAGGGCATTCCACTCCCTAATCACTCTTTGAGTAAAGAACCTACCTCTGATATCCGTCCTATAACTCATACCCCTTAATTTAAAGCTGTGTCCCCTCGTGCTAGCTTTCTCCATCCTAGGAAAAAGGCTATCACTGTCCACCCTATCCAAACCTCTAATCATCTTATATGCTTCAATAAGATCCCCCCTTAGCCGCCTCCTTTCTAACGAAAACAACCTCAAATCCTTCAACCTCTCTTCATAGGACCTGCCCTCCATACCAGGCAACATCCTGGTAAACCTCCTCTGTACCCTCTCCAATGCCTCCACATCTTTCTTATAATGTGGCGACCAGAACTGCACACAATACTCCAAGTGCGGCCGCACTAGAGTTTTGTACAGCTGCAACATGATGCTGCGGCTCCTAAATTCAATCCCCCTACCAATAAAAGCTAAGACTCCATAAGCCTTCTTAACAACTTTATCCACTTGACTGCCTACTTTCAGGGATCTATTGACACATACACCAAGATCCTTCTGTTCCTCAACACTATTAAGAGCCCTACCATTAGCCCTATACTCTACACATTTATTGTTCCTGCCAAAGTGCATTACCTCACACTTTTCCACATTAAACTCCATTTGCCACCTCTCGGCCCAGCTCTGCAACTTGTCCAAGTCACTCTGTAAACTAAAACACCCCTCTTCACTATCTACCACACCACCAACTTTAGTATCATCTGCAAATTTACTGTCTCTCTTGTAAATGACTGGGAGAAGGTTTCCGTAGAATGGGAAACACGGTCACCAGTCAACTGAGGAAAAATTCTCCCATTCAACCTTAATAGAGGTGGGAACATCGGGGTGGCAGCATGGGCTCATTGGGCCGAAGGGCCTGTTTCCCGTGCTGTTTTGTTCTTTGTTCTAAATGACAAAAGCAAAACATTATACAGGATGTTTGGATATTTCACCATCAATGTTTCCTGATGTACTTCCAGTGCTGACTTGCTGTTTCAACTGGAGTGACAACTCACGATTAAGTCATGGACCACATTAACAAAATCTTATGTTTCAGAAATACCCTTGTTGGATATATTTTGGGGTTTTTTTTTGCCCGTGTTGCTAAGCTTGGGAGCTCACCACTAGTGGTCAAGTCATAAACATTTCCATAATATCACTCCATTATTAGAATACAATTGTACATACTTGATTGTACACTTTTGGCACCCAGAAGTGACTTCAGAAGATGAAACCCTTAAGCTTGAAGGGCTGAATGGCCTACACCTGTTCCAATGCTACTATGAAGATTAACAAAAGAAAATAACATTGAACAAAGATAGAAATAGATAAATTTTAATGGTGCAGACCTGGAATACTTGGTGAGGGGGAACAAGTGGGCTGGTTGTCTTATGTGGAAAGGTTGGCAAGGTTAGGTTTGCATCCACTAGAGTTTAGAATAAATCTTTAAGACTCTGAGGGGTATTGACAAGGTGGATGTGGAGAGGATGTTTCATCTTGTTGGAGGATCTAGAACTAGGAGTCACTTTTTGAAAATAAGATGTCACTCACTTAAGACAGAGATGAGAATTTCTCTCTCAGAGGATCTTGAGCCTCTAGAACATTCCTCCACAAAGGACAGTGGAAGCAGAGTCCTTGAATATTTTTCAAGGCAGAGCTGGCTAGATTTTTGATGAACAAAGGGGTGAAAGATTAGTGGGAGTAAGCAAGAATGTGGGGTTGAAGTTCCAAGCAGATCAACAGTGATCTTATTGAATGGTGGAGCAGGCTCAAGGGACTAAATGCTCGTAAATGCCACATTTAAAGACAAGACAATAGATTCAAATTCAGTATCCCACAGAGTCTATGTGGCAACCAGCTGAAGTGACAAGGGCCTGTCCAGCGCAGAGTTCACACCCATGCAACTGTGAAACGAACAAAGGATAAATCAGAGAAGTACCAAATTTTTAACCATCATGTTACTCCATTGCCTTTCAGGCAAAGTCTAAAGCAACATCTGCATTTAGACTCCGATAGACAATGAGTAAATTCAACTATCTCAAGCCAGCAGATATATGTATAAGTTCTTTAACAATCCTTCCAATTTCAGAGATCCTTAATAAATTAATGTTTATTTGTTTGTGTTAGCCAGCTTCTTAAGCATGGTTGATGCCTTGATGTTTATTTATCAAGTAAGCACAAGGAGATGAAAACACAACATACGGCTCACAAGCTTGGATTCAGCAACATATATGTTCTTTTTTCTAGTTGTACTTATACTAGTTATTCTGGCTTATATTTCACTGTCTGCAGCTTGGGAAGGATGTGTTCTTAGTATTAGTTTCTCATTAATGGATAAGTCTAACTCTGATTATCAGGGTACGTTTGGCATATGGAGTCTTAGCTTTTATTGGTAGGGGGATTGAATTTCGGAGCCGCAACGTCATGTTGCAACTGTACAAAACTCTAGTGCGGCCGCACTTGGAGTATTGTGTGCAGTTCTGGTCCCCACATTATAAGAAAGATGTGGAGGCATTGGAGAGGGTACAGAGGAGGTTTACCAGGATGTTGCCTGGTATGGAGGGCAGGTCTTATGAAGAGAGGCTGAGGGATTTGAGGTTGTTTTCGTTAGAAAGGAGGCGGCTAAGAGGGGACCTAATCGAAACATATAAGATGATTAGAGGTTTAGATAGGGTGGACAGTGATAGCCTTTTTCCTAGGATGGAGAAAGCTAGCACGAGGGGACACAGCTTTAAATTAAGGGGTGATAGTTATAGGACGGATATCAGAGGTAGGTTCTTTACCCAAAGGGTGGTTCGGGAGTGGAATGCCCTGCCTGCAGCAGTTGTAGATGCGCCAAGTTTGGTGGCGTTTAAGAGGTTAGTTGATAAGTATATGGAAGAGAAGGGAATGGTTTAGTTTGGAGGGTCATTGCTTTTTATATTGGTCGGCACAACATCGAAGGCCGAAGGGCCTGTTCTGTGCTGTAATGTTCTATGTTTAAGGTGCATTGAAATCAATGGGAAAGTTGATTCATTTTCACTGGCTTCCGCAGTACAAGACCAATATAACCCCTTAATAACAAAACATTCAATCATGTCTGGTCTGGATGATTTTTCCTCTTGGTTCTGAGAGAAAATGTTGCCTTTATTCCTTCAGAAATCTGAATTCAGCGAGTCAGTGATACAAGAGGTAGTAAAATTCCTGACCCATTTTGGTACAATGGCATGATATGTTAAATTTGGTTCCAAAAAGTATTTGCACAATTCAGTTTACACACTTGATAAACTAGACTCAAATTCAATTTGAGTGCATAGATTGTGCACAAGTATCGACAGTTAAGTAGATTAGTTTGGAATATTTTATGTACTAACACACGAACACAGAAAATTTCATGTTTACACTGAAATAGAGGACAGAAAATTTGTTAAGGTGAACTGGTATGATGACAATAATCTCTCCCTCAAAGTCAACAAAATAAAGCAGATAATCATCAGCTTCAGAAAGCGTAGTGGAGGACATGTCCCTGTCTACATTAATGGAGATGAAGTAGAAATAGTCAAGAGTTTCAGATTTTTACGTGTTCAGATCACCAACATCTTGTCTTGTCTCCCACCTCCCCATGCCAACATTATACTTAAGAAAGCTCATCTACTTTCTCAGAAAACTAAGGAATTTTGGCATGTCCACTACACCACTCACCAACTTTGACAGAGGCACCAAAGAAAATATTCTTTCTGGTTGTATCACAGCTTGATGTGGCTCCTGCTCTGCCCAAAACCATAAGAAATCAGGAAAGGTCATGAGCAAAGCCCAGTATATCATTCAAACTAACACCCACTGACACTGTCTGCACTTCCCATGCCTTGGAATAGCAGCCAACATAATCAAGGACCTTCTTTTATCTTCCATCAGGAAAAATATACAAAAGTCTAAGGACACATATAAAACCGACTCAAGAATAGCTTCTTCCCTGTTGCCATCAGTCTTTTGAATGGACCTACCTTGCATTAAGTTGATCTTTCTCTACACCTATGACTGTAATTCTACATTCTGCACTCTCTCCTTTCCTTTTCATAAATGGTACACTTTTTCCATGTAGCCCACAAGAAACAATACTTTCCACTGTATGCTAATACATATGACAATAATAAATCGAATCAAGTAAATCGTCAACCTCTCTTGTATAAATATCGGCCTGAATTTTCAGGCTGGCAAGCACTTGGGATGCCAGGCAGACAATCCTGGCATCAGGGGGTAGACTTGGGAGGGATCCAAGGCAAAGATCCCAGGTATCTGAGGGGAGGGCACTCCAAATCTGAAAGGGCCTCCAGACTTTGACATTCAAAGATAGAGATTTTTTCTTTTTGACATCCTGACCCAACCAATCTAAAAATTGAAGCTAGATGGGAAAATGCCCTCAATAACTACTTAAGGGCCCTAATAGAGGTACGGGTGGGCTTCCCATCCGAGACCCTGTCCATCCCACTGCAAAATTGAGTCTGAGTGAGTGTGAGTGGGATCCTGAAAGTAATCCCACTTGTGCAATTTTACACTTCTCACTACTTGCCACAGGAGGCCCATCAAAGGCAGCTATCACCTTTGATGAGTTGCAGCCTGAAGAGTTAAACCTGCCAAGCTGCATGTTCAGCATTGGTCTCTTCCACTGCCTGTTAGATCAGAGTGGCAGTGAGACCAAGCTCTTAAATGAACATTCATTGCCTATTTAATTGAAGGGTGGAGAGAAAGAGAGATTGTGGTGTGTACCAACTATTATCAAGCACACTGGAACTAGCACAGGACCCTAATTTATGAGCCCACATATCTGCTTTGTTGCCTGTTTGAAACCCATAAAATTCAGCCCATGCTTTCACATTTATTAGAACTGTTAATGAAAGCATCGAACATAAAATTGTGACAGCGCTATTGAAATGGTGTGCTTCCATTTTTCCAAATCTCTGTACTTTTTATTAACTTGGATTCTAGTAAATGACTCAATTAATGAAAAGTAATAAGAATATGCAAAAAGAATCAGAAAACCAACTGCTGTGAGAAAACGTCAATAGTAAAGGAGCTATAAAGTCAGTCAGTCAGATGGATAATGTAACCATTTTTGTTAATTAATCAATTTGATGGAAAGATACTGCTGTTCTGCTGAGTTGCTCTAACATTGCTGATTTTAACAAGCTCCAAGATTGCTCTGACAGCTGCTGTCACGTGCATGAAGAAATACACATGGTTTGACATGGGATGACTAATAGGTCTCACTGCTGGCAGCTTTAATTAATATGAGCCCAATTATGGGCATTTTCATTGAAATAAACTGCATTGTTGAGGTATAAGGATATTCAATATTTTGCCCAGGCTCAGTATAAAATTGTCGGTAATATTGACTTTGGTAACAACGATAAATCCAGCAAGATTCCTTACCAGCATCAGTGTGCTGATGTGCATATCAGTTTCTATTCTTGAAGGAATTGTTGAAGGTATCCAATCATGTGCAAGACAGAAAAAATCATCGCATGTCAAAAACACGCTTAAAATTAAAGGAAAACTGAAAATGCTAACCCACAGCACTACCAGAAGAGTGCTGGGTATTCCTACAAAATATGGACTGCAGTGGTTCAAGAAGGCATCTCACACCACCTTCTCAAGGATGGATAAGGAATGCTGGCCTAGCATCCCATGAATGTGTGTATATAAAAAAAGTTATACACTTAACTAGTTCTCTAAATCCTGATTTATTAAGTGAAAATCCAAGTAACCACAGCAGTGTACCAGCTGCTTGTTGAGAGCCAATGCTATAAGCAGATGTCCCAAATGTAAGCAGTTTATTAACACTGTGATTGCAGACTGGAGGGCACAAGTAGAAAATGATCTCTCAAGTGAAATAAGAGAGTAGAAGCAATGGTGTAACAGACTCCCACCAAAACTAATTAATATTGTGTTGATTTGGCCCCAAGGAAAATGCACAAATATGGTTTAAAGAACAGTGGAATAAATAGAGATGTAGACAAGCACGTGCTCTATGCTGCTGGCACCAGCATTTATGGAATGCAGTTGGGCCCTGCCAAATAAAAGAATTTGCAGTGTTCCATTTTTACCTGGGCTGCCCCTGGGAGTAAGAGAGACATTTTTCATTCTGCAAAACTTTGATCAATGGCTAGTCATCTTTCTCAGCCCATTCAGTGGGGAGCATACATAGCTATGCAGTAATATGATACGTTATAGGCTGAAATATATATCTGAAATTTTCTCAACAAAATTCTAAAGGTTCGTGGTGAGACACATACTTGCTGTTTGTTCAGTTCATAACAAAAGCTGGGCTGCATGCTGCTTAAGTTTACAACTTCCAAGATTTCTATCTGCATTAAGTTTTTTTTGGGGGGGAGGGGGTGCAGGGGAACAGGATTAGAGTTAGGGTTACCCTAACCCTAATGTAGGACCAAATGGCACGTACTAAAGAGAGAAGAATCCAACTTGGAGTAAATTGGTTGGAGAATTTACAACCAAAAATTAGTAATTCTTGGTTGCCTTAAGCAATCTTCTTGGATCTCCTGTCAAATGATATCAAGGCAGTGGGAAAGGTGAAGTTGGAGTTCTCTATCAGGGTAAGGGTTAATATTTCTCCCTGGTTTTGGCTCAGCAGTATGAAGCATAGTAGGGGTAAGAGGCAGATACACTATTTGGAAGGACATGATTAGTGGTTCCCACAAAGATCGATGTTCGAACTTCATGTATTCATCACATTGATTAATAACATAGATGATCTGATAAATATCCAAATATGTCAGATTTACAAAGATAGGTGCCATTGCAAGCAATAAAAGTGGAAGCATGACAATGAATGCTTTTGCAGCACCTTCATTGCAGTGTTAATGTAAGCCTACTTGCGACTAATAAATAAATGTTATCTTTAAATTAGAAGAAATGTTGATCAATCACATGAATGAGCAAAACTGGTAAATGTGAGACATTCACTTTGAACTTAAAAAGGATAAAACAAAATACTCTGGAAACAGTAGAGGAGCAAAGAGACTTGGACGTTTGGGTACATGGATCAAGTACACTGATCAGGTACACAGACATTAAAGTATCATGAACAGGTACAGAAAATAGTCAAAAAGGCTGATGAAATGCTAGCTTCCGTACCTCAAGATCTAAAAAACAAAGAAGTTATCTTGGGCATCATACCTGTAGAAAGATATTATGCCTTGGGAGTGTAGTGTAGATTTACAAGAATGATATCTGGGCTGGAAGGGTTAAAATATGAGGAGAGATCACAGAAACTGGGTTGTATTGCATTGTTACATGGTCAATGAGTGATTTGATAAATGTTTTCAAGATATTGAAGGGTACAGATAAAGAGAAACTATTTTCACCAGCTGTAAAGTTGAGAATTAGAACATAGAACATTACAGCGCAGAACAGGCCCTTCGGCCTTCGATGTTGCACCGACATCGGTGCAACATTCTGACTAATCAGAAGTCAATTCTGATTAGGAGTGAAAGTAGTAGGGTAATTGTGATGGGGGACTTTAACTTTGCTAATATTGATTGGAATAGCTATAGCTCTAGCTCGTTAGAGGGGTCAGTTTTCGTACAAAGTGTGCAGGAAGGTTTTTTGACTCAGTATGTAGATAGGCAAACTAGAGGTGAGGCTACATTGGATTTGGTGCTGGGCAATGAGCCAGACCAGGTGTTAGGCTTGGAAGTTAGTGAACATTTTGGTGATAGTGACCACAATTCGGTTACGTTCACCTTAGTGATGGACAGGGATAGGCATGCAGCTGGGGGCTGTAGTTATAGCTGGGGGAAGGGTAATTATGAGGCCATCAGGAGAGAATTAGGGTGCGTAGATTGGACGAGGGAACTACAGGGACTGGGAACATCTGGAATGTGGTGCTTATTCAAGGAGCAGCTGCTGCGAGTCCTTGATAAGTATGTCCCTGTCAGGCAGGGAGGAAATGGTCGAGTAAGAGAGCCTTGGTGTACGAAAAAAGTTGATTTGCTGGTTAAGAAGAAAAAGGAGGCTTATGTCAGGATGATGCTTGAAGGCTCAGTTAGTGCAATGGATAGCTATAGATTAGCCAGGAAGGAGGTAAAAAGTGAATTGAGGAGAGCTAAGAGGGGACACGAGAAGATGTTGGCTGATAGGATTAAGGAGAATCCTAAAGCTTTCTTTCGATATGTTAAGAATAGAAGCTTGGTTAGGGCAAGATTAGGGCCAGTCATAGATAGCAGTGGGAAGTTGTGCGTGGAGCCTGAAGAGATTGGCGAGGCACTGAATAAATATTTCTCTTCGGTATTCACGCAGAGTGCTGGAAATGTAGCTGTGGAGAGCACTGAGGTACAGGGTTGCAAATTGTGGAGTATTGTAGTAGATAGGGAGGATGTGTTAGAAATTCTCGAGGGTTTGAAGTTGGATAAGTCCCCTGGGCCGGACGGGATTTACCCTAGGATTCTCTGGGAGGCAAGAGAGGAGATTGCAGAGCCTCTGGCTCTGATCTTCAGGTCCTCGTTGGTTACTGGTGTGGTTCCGGAGGACTGGAGGATAGCGAATGTGGTCCCATTGTTCAAGAAGGGGAAGAGAGACCTTCCAGGGGATTATAGGCCAGTGAGTCTTACTTCTGTTGTGGGCAAAGTATTGGAGAGAATTATTAGGGATAGGATTTATAGTTATTTAGAGAGAAATGAATTGATTGGGGATAGTCAGCATGGTTTTGTGAAGGGTAAGTCATGCCTTACTAACCTCATTGAGTTTTTTGAGAAGGTGACCAGAGAGGTGGATGGGGGTAAGGCGGTTGATGTAGTATATATGGACTTTAGTAAGGCTTTTGATAAGGTGGCCCATGGAAGACTTCTACAGAAAATGCAGATGTGTGGAATAGAGGTGATTTAGCTAATTGGATTAGAAATTGGCTGGCAGATAGAAGACAGAGGGTGGTGGTTGATGGGAGATATTCATCGTGGAGTTCGGTGACAAGTGGTGTGCCTCAGGGGTCTGTTTTGGGGCCCCTGCTGTTTGTAATTTTAATAAATGATCTGGATGAGGGTATTGAGGGATGGATCAGTAAATTTGCAGATGATACTAAAGTTGGTGGTGTGGTAGATAGTGAAGAGGGGTGTTTTAGTTTACAGAGTGACTTGGACCAGTTGCAGAGCTGGGCCGAGAGGTGGCAAATGGAGTTTAATGTGGAAAAGTGTGAGGTAATTCACTTTGGCAGGAATAACAAATGTTTAGAGTATAGGGCTAATGGTAGGACTCTTAATAGTGTTGAAGAACAGAGGGATCTTGGTGTATATGTGCATAGATCCCTGAAAGTTGGCAATCAAGTCGATAAGGTTGTTAAGAAGGCATATGGAGTCTTAGCTTTTATTGGTAGGGGGGGTTGAATTTCAGAGCCGCAACGTCATGTTGCAACTGTACAAAACTCCAGTGTGGCCGCACTTGGAGTATTGTGTGCAGTTCTGGTCGCCACATTATAAGAAAGATGTGGAGGCATTGGAGAGGGTACAGAGGAGGTTTACTAGGATTTTGCCTGGTATGGAGGGCAGGTCCTATGAAGAGAGGTTGAAGGATTTGAGGTTGTTTTCGTTAGAAAGGAGGCGGCTAAGGGGGGATCTTATTGAAGCATATAAGATAATTAGAGGTTGGATAGGGTGGACAGTGATAGCCTTTTTCCTAGGATGGAGAAAGCTAGCACGAGGGGACACAACTTTAAATTAAGGGGTATGAGTTATAGGACGGATATCAGAGGTAGGTTCTTGACTCAAAGAGTGATTAGGGAGTGGAATGCCCTGCCTGCAGCTGTTGTAGATGCGCCAAGTTTGGTGGCGTTCAAGAGGTTAATTGATAAGTATATGGAAGAGAAGGGAATGGTTTAGTTTGGAGGGGCATTGCTTTTTATTTTGGTCGGCACAACATCGAAGGCCGAAGGGCCTGTTCTGTGCTGTATTGTTCTATGTTCTATGTTCTACAGTTTGATAGAAGTTGGAAACTCCCAATGGCAACTGATTCTACATCAAATATTAATTTTAAATCTGAGATTGACATTTATTAACCGAAGATATGAAAGGATATGAGGCAAAGGCAGGTACTTGAAGTTAGGTCATAGGACAGCCATGATCTTATCACGTAGTGTAATACACCTGAGAGGCTAAATGGCTTGCCCACGTTCCTGGGTTATTTTCAAGTCTTTTAGTCCTTCTCACTCAATCACAGCTCAATAAAAGCTTAAAAATACCACAAGCTTTGTTGTTACTTAGTGCACTTAATTAAACCCCAGCACAGTGTTGTAGTATTTTGTAGTAATCTTGCAGAACATAAATACAATGATTGTAATCTCCTGTTTAAAAAGGGTAAGTAAAATTTCCTGTCACTTTGCTAAGCATAACAAATAATACTCACTACGAGAGAGGTTCTCTAGGGCCTTGCCTAACTTCTTGCTTTCCTGAAGGATGTGATTCAGTTCATCAAAGTTCTGACTTTCAGGTTTTGTTCGCCAGTCCCAAGCAGCATGTTCTATTGACCTTGGCACTGCAAATGTTAAGAAAATTGTAAATTTACTTTATTCTTCACTGAATGTCACCATCATTGTGCATATTTTCTCATTGCTAAAGGGTTAACTTTATTTAACAGTAACTAATTTAACGAAAGAATGCATAATTTGGAACAAGACTCCCAATTGGAAAGATGAGCTTTTAAATTAATTACATCCATCTGTATATATTTGCACGACATTTGAAAATATTTACATTCAGATATGAATGCATTTTAAAAAATAAAGCAATTTCTGAATTACAAGATTATATACATTATTATATCTCGAATACTAGCCTACTGGTGTAATCATATTTTCAGAAGCTACCCTCCCTAGTGTTTGGACACAACGATACAATTCAATTTGGAGTTTGAAAGGCAGCTTATACTTCGACTATTTGGTTCACTGTCAATATCGACAGCATCACTGGTAAACTTAAGCTAGCTCACATTGTTAGGTTATTCTGGAACAGATTCAGAAAAGAACATACTAAACAACCAGTATAAGGGATTCTATTTTTTAATATTGTATGGAGCTCCAGTAACCCAAAATATCAGGGGACAGACATATCAGCTTTCATTACAAATGGTGCTGCACTAATCATTGAAATGACAAAAGGAACAGCAGCTAAATTCATGCTTACGTGATTTTGATTCTGGTGATGGTGGTGATATGGTGGAGACAGCAAGGTCACTCTTTGACTTTTTTGGTTTTTTGGCATTTGTTAGCCATGGCTTATCGTAACTTCTACAATCTCGCCGTGACCCTTTGTTTTCTGAAAGAAAATCAAATCTTAAGTCAGGAAGGAGGAGCTGGAACCCAGTGAAGCGAATAAAAACAGATGATGTTGGGAAAACTAAGACTAATGATGAACAGTTATGTGGACTCAAAACATTAATTCTGTTTCTCTCTCCATAGATGCTGCCAGACCCGCTGAGTTTATCCAGCATTTTCTGTTTTTATTTCAGATTTCCAGCATTCACAGTATTTTGCCATTTATGAAATAGGAAGTTGTGAATGGTTATACATGCTTTTATAGTCAGAGGTTTTGGCATTAAAATTATTTAACGACTCACTTGTATCCCAAACTGTTCAATATTCCAGCTACATGTCAATATGAAATTCTTTCATTACATCAGATATCATCAGAATATTTAGGGCTGAATTCTACTCTGTGGGATATGCATCCATCCATCCCTTTGAAGCTGTCTTGACACTGAATCATTCTCTTAGGCTGGTGATAAGTAAGCCTTTCATCCACAGCCCAGTGTGGTATTGCTCTGTCCTGATTCTACTTCCATAAGTCACTCTATACACATTAACTCACCTTCAATTTTCACTCCAGATTCTATTTCTTTTTATTATTTATTTGTGGGTCATGGGGCATCATTGGCTAACCAGCATTTATTGCCCATCCTTAGTTGCCTTTGTTCAGAGAGCAGCTGACGGTCAACCACCTTTTTGTAGATCTGGAATCACATGTGGACCAGGCCTGGTAAGGATGGCAGATTTCTTTCTCTAAAGCACATTAGTGAACCAAATGGGTTTTTCTGACAATTGACAATGGTCTCATGATCATCAGTAGATTATTAGTTCCAGATATTTTAAATTGAATTCAAATGCCACCATCTGCCATGGCAGGATTTGAACTTGGGTCCGAAGAACATTTGTTGAGTTTCTGGATTAATGTAGTTTAGCAATAATACCATTAGGCCACTGCTTCCCTGAAACTCCAAGGTTCTTTCTTCCATCTCACATTTTATATAAGTTTTGATTCCTCTTTCTCCTCATCATTTACATGTTACCTTTTGGAAATGTTATCCAGAAGTATGGGATCAGCCATCATATGTATGCTGACAGCTCCCAACTTCCATACATATTGCTATCATATCCTCATCAACTGCCTACCTGATGTTTAAGCCTTAATGAAACAAAACTTCCTCCAATTTAATGATCATAAAATGGAAACAATTCTCATGACTCCTACAAATATGTATGCATTACCAGTGTTGGCTCAATTCTGCTCTCCACTGCCATTTCTGGTGAGATGTGACATTGAGGCAATGTTCTTCCCGGAGCTAAGTTGTCCAGTCCACATCTAGAAGCTTGACACCGTCCAAGATAAAGCAAGTTACTTGACTGGAACCCCGACAAACCACCTTCAACATTCACTCCACCCACCATTGATGCTCCATGGTAGCACACTGTACAATCTACAAGATGCATTGCAGTAATTCACAAGGCTCCTCAGACAACAGCTTTCAAAATTGCAACATCGAAGGACAAGGGCAGCAAATGCATGGGATAACACAATTTGCAACATCACCTTCAAGTCACTCACGATATCCTGACTTGGAGACATACCTCTGCTTCTTCAGTGTCATTTGGTCAAAGTCCCTTCCTACCAGCACTATGCGTGTACCTACACCACATGAATTGCAGCAGTTCAAAAGGGCAGCTTACCTCAATCTTCTCAAGTGCAATTAGAAATGAGCAATAAAAGCTGGCCTTGCCAGCACTGCCCACATCTTGTGAAAAAATACATTTTAAAGACACTCAATAAATTCTTCCACTCTTATCACCCACCACTGCTTGATCATATATCTCTGCTACTGAAATCTGATTCTATGCTTTTAATCAATAGCACTGTCCTTGCTTTGATTTGTTATGCAAAATGTTACAGTTAGTGTATTTGCTCATAGTGAAGATAGGGTTCTCATCATCTTGACTTTTATCAAGCTCTGTTGTATTTCTGCATATCGCATTCACTGAATCTTTTTTCACCTTCAATGGCTTCTTCCTACCTCTGATTTCTGTCAGCTGGCCCTATGTCCCTGGAACATCCATTATCTTCAATAATAACTTCAGTGAGCAGCTCATTACAGATTCATTAGACTTGCTTTATGTAGCAAAACTTAAATGTTGTTCACAGAAGATGAAACTGGAAGGGAGGGTCTCTGGTAGAAACTGGGATTCAGTCAGATATCTTCAAAATGGACAGGGAAGAAGAAACTCTCTTCCTGCATCTACCTGAAGTTCTAATGGGTTCCAGTAAAGCACAACAACCCAGCAGAAGTGGGTACTGTCTCAGTGCTTTGGTCTACCCTCAGCCAGCAGATGGGGCCTAATCTTCACGATGGTGTGGATTTCTAACTTAGCATCCTTTCACATAATTTAATTTTACAACAAGCCATAAAGTGACTTTATTGTATGAACTAAATCCTTAAGCAAAAACAAAATCTGAAAATTACTTATAATCTACATGTTTGGAGAACTCTGCTGAAAAAAAGTTTGCCATTACCAGTTTGAGCCCACAGAGCAGCTGAACCTGAAAGTGTTCTTTGTAGTTGGTTCCGACTTCCTTGCTTATTTTGTAAGTGGCTTATTAGAAATGGAATTGGCTGGTCTGGTGTCTCTGTTATCAGTTTTGTCATCATTTCCTGAATGAAAAAAGAAATAGAAAAATGACTGATTGAAATATTTGTTACGTAGCACCACCAGTTGTACCTCTTACTTTCTAAATGTGTCTGTTGTTTTCCAGGGTTGGTATGAACACTGACCAGTAAAATTAATTCACACAAAGTGGATGGAATTTCCCAAAAATAAGCAGAATGATGCAACCATCTTTCAAAGGTCGGGGCACCATTTTTAAAGGGTACTCCAATACAAGAAATTAAAATTAGAAAATGCCTCCTCGACAAACCTCCCCTGCTAACAACTCCCCACAGCATAGCCCAAGAAATGCCATGGACAGTGCCCAATCAGTGGTAAGAATAGTGGCAGGAGGCAATGCCCAGACATGACACACTCCAACCTGAGCAATGCACTCACTTGAACTGCTCTGATAGAATCTGCTCGCAAGGTGCACATTCTGGGCCATCTGTGATGAGTCATGTGGGCACAAGGGAATGCACAAACTTAACAAGTGGGAGTTAGGGAGGGAAGGGGTATCATCAGTTGAACATTGGTATTCCGGTCACATTATTGGCAGGGGGAGAATACATTGTAACAGGAAATCCTACAGCAATAAACTACATTTTGGGATTCCCACAGAATTTCGCACTCCTACCAACACAGAAAATGGGAACAGAAACCATGTCCCCCTCCCCACCTCCCAGTATATTATTATGACTGGTATGAAGATAAGGACATAACCTCAATTACGTATTAATGAGTTATGTAATAACAATAATGAACACAACAGCTAAAGAATCCAGTTGGGATCAGGATGAATAAAAACAAATCAATTGGAATCACAATTTAAAGTTTCAGTAATAGCATTAACCAGATTTACATTCTTTTGATGTATAAATTGATGATTTGTAACAAGAGGTAGAAAGTATGGCACAAACATTACTATGTTAGAAATCACGGCAGGAATCAATGTTTTCCCAATGGGAGCCAGTCAATCATAAGGACTGATCCATAAATTAGACGTCAAAATGGATTGGCTCCTTCTCTGCACTGCTATATAATTGACTATTCTAAGGCTGTATTCACCAGACGATATAGCAGAACAGTTTAGTTGATATCTTGGGGCTCTCATTGGACTGAATTTAATAACTCTCTCTTTTGGCAGGAGAACACAGGACAATATCACAGGCATTTTGGGAAGCCCCACAGGAATTCAAAGCCAGGAAGGCAGTAAACAACCAGCCATTGGGGTTTACATGCCTTCAACGCCAGCTATTCCATCTTCAAGAGCTGCCAGCCATCAGGAGCTGGTTGATGTTCAGTCCCAGCAGAGTTACCAGGAACAGAATTCATGAAGGAAGCTGTGCAGCCCTGGAGATCAGGATTATAAGGGCTTGCGAGGATCTGTCAGGCACTATAGGGTAAGGAAATGGCACTGTGGAGAGCAGATCTTCCAATGGAGGACCAAGGAGACTCCCCAACCTTCATGAGGCTGCCAGCTGTTAATCATAAAATCCTACAGTGCAGAAGAGGCCATTCATCCCACCAAGTCTGAGAGTATCTTATCCAGGCCCTATCCCTGTAATCTCATGTTTTTACCCTGCTAACCTACATGTCTTGGGACACTAAGAGGCAATTTAGCATGGCCAATCAACCAAATCCACACATCTTTGGATTGTGGGAGGAAATCAGACAACCATGAAGAAACCTACACAGATACAAGGAGAATATGCAAACTCCATACAGTCACCTAAGACCACAATTTAACCCATCTCGGAGGCAATGTGCTAATCACTGCGACCATACTGTCATCACTGTGCCTGCTACAGTTTCAATTTGAATCAGGCTATCCTCAATCTTTCCCCACTCCCGACTTCACTCCATTCCTTGTCTTTGCTCCAAATTCTACAGCCCAACCCTCTACTTCTACTTCTAGCCCTCTTTGCCATTGGAATTGTAACCTCTTAGAATGACTATGGATTGCCTGGTTGAGATATTCCCAGCTCTGCATTACTCTCCAGTGATTTAATCTCAATCACCCTGATTCAAAGCGAAACTTGCAGACATTGAGGAAATGTGTTATAAGTGGCCCTGTGGGAGTGCAAAAATTCATGGCCCAAAAATAACTTCTAACCTTAAAGCACAATCAACATCTTTAGCGCATTTACACAAAAGCAGTCTCAGCATAGTTTTGCCACTTCAAATAAATCATAAAATAACCTGATCACAGCATTTTTTTTACTTAATGCCGAGCTATAATTTCAGATATCTTTGTTTCATGGATTCTGTGAGATTAATTGTTTAAGAACACTTTATTAAAAATGCCTTATTAAATATGTTCAATACCACTGAATTTTCTTGCACACAAAACTTGAATCAATATTTAGACTAGATATTGCAGCTTATAGAATCTGCACTGAAACAGGAATTGTGGCTTTTGGTTGAAAGCTATAAATGCTGTAATCAAAAATAAAGACAATGTTATGCTTGGAAACATTAGGTGAAAAATCAGCACAGGCCAGTGGCGGGTGGGAAAAGCACTGTATTGGCTGCTGACAGCAATGGCGGTTTTTCACGCCATACAGTGTGGCATTTAGTGCCAAGAATTTTCACACCGTATCGCTGGTGAATGGCCTTTGATTCATTCCCCGTCATCATTTCAGTGCTTTAATGATGGAGTGTCACATCTAAAGGCCACCCCTGTACTCAGCTAGCACACTTGCTGCTGGATAATTATGGCTCCAAAAGCTAAGAAGCAGACTGCCCCAAAATTCACCTGAAATGCCTGCTGGACACAGTGGAGGCTTGCTGCAATTGATGCACCCATGCTCTGGGCAAAGATCTGCCAACAAGATCCCCAACCCAACATGACAGATGGTGGCAGTGATGATCAGCACCAACACCCTGCAGAAGAATAAAGGCATCCGTTGCAGAATGAGGACAAATCATCTCCTTGCTTCCACCAGGGTATGTCACTCTTCTTATCACTCTCAACTCTCACACTGACACATCCATCATACATCCACAGGGATCTCATTCACTGCCAGCTCAAGAAGCACCACAGCTGTCTCTCCCACACACACCATCATTTCCCTCATGAAGACATGGGTTATGTCTTCATCACGTTGCTGATCCCACTCACCACCCACACATGATTGGCATCCTTATCATCTACCTTCGCACACATCTTGCTTACGCTTTCTCCATTTGTCTTCATGCTGGACAAGCTGACACACAAGAAGAGGGAGACAGCCCAGATGGGTGGAAGGGTGCATCTTTGAGGAAACAGCTATTCAGTTGTCCAGGGTCAACAGTGACCGTTCCTGTGTTGACGGTGAGGTTGACAGCGATAAACCAAGTGAGGATCCAGCACTGTAACATCCAACAGACAACAATACTGCAAGTGATGTCTCCTGTTTCTCAGGCCTCTGCCTTGCACTAATGAATTCTCTTTCTTTCACATCTGGGAAGCAGCTGAGGAGATCCACAAGTAAGGTTCTTGACTCTAACCCTAAGAACAGTGCAGGAGAGGAATTCACAGACCCCAACACTGAAGATGCATCACAGCACTGTCACAGCTCCAGAGTACCTTGGGCATCACTTTTTCAGAGGCAGGGATATCCCAAGGTGCTGATGCTCAGAGGATTGCTGGAGGTAGGAATCTGCTGGGTTCCAGTCAGAAGAATGTCTCTGGATTCAGTCATTGCCTCAGTTGCTGGAGCTCCAAAGGCAAATTTGAGAAATATCATAAAAGGACGTCAGGTAATTTCCTAAGACCATTGTCAATTACTGGAAAAACCCATCTGGATCACTAATGTACTTTAGGGAAAGAAATCTGCCATCCTTACCTTGTCTGGTCCACATATGACTCCAAAGCCACACAATGTGATTGAGTCTTAACTACTCTTGGGCATCGAGGGATGGGCAATAAATGCTGGCCAGCTAGTGATGCCCATGTCCCATGAATGAATAAAAAAAAAGTGATTTTGTCAATACAGCAAGGGTGGCAGCCACTGTGGAGTCCTAGGTCCAAGAGTTTTTTTTTCCTGCACTGCTGCAGGACATACACTGTATGGTATTCATCAAGGCCAAAGGCAGAGGATGTGGGGCTTCTCATGCTCTCTCCAGCTGCCCTTCTATCCCCAGGAGGAAGCCAGACACCCACAGGGAGGAGGATCAGCTGATGTGTACCCCAGGGCCATTCACCCAGCTGACTCCAGGAGTGTCTCATCCACCCAAACCCCTTTTCCCTGTGACACAACAGGAGCCCAAAATTAGGCCATGCCCCCTCAGGTCCCAGCCCTCCAAAGGAGCAAGTTGATGAGAGCCAACAAGGCTTGGTAGAGAGCGGACTGTCTCGACCTTTGCTGTGGATGTTGAGGATGCACCAAGACATAGTAGCAGGGTTAGGAAGTGATGCAGCATTCTTTGGAAGCTAGATATCGCCAGAACGTCAGCCAATACAAAGACTCAAGGAAGCTAGTGTCCCAGTTAAAAAATGTATCTTCATTAACCAACGATCAGTGGGAGAAATAACACTGATTAGTCCAATGCCTCTCTGAAAGAGAAGGCTCTGAACTTTCCAATACAACTCTGAAGTTATAATGTTTCAAACAATTATATATTTTTCCCACCTTCCATTAGTTATGATTGAAACATCTTCAATACAAATCAGTCATGAATAACATTTGTCACAAACTTTGGCCAATTGCATTCTACCCTCTGACACCTTGGGATTTCAATGGTCTGTAAATCCGGACACCACCTCCCCCTATTGCTGACGCTTCTTTCTCTGTTGCCTAGTACCCCTAATGCTTAACTACGAAGGTCAAAGACAAGGTTTCCAGCAACTCCTGCTATATCACTGCCTAAACAAGAAAGATGTACATTCTCATGTCTGAGAAGAGACCTGTTTTATCAGGATGGTGTGAAATACCCTATTCACAAGTAGTCCTGAGAACCTCACTGCTGATGTAGAGATGCCAGTGTTGGACTGGGGGTAAACTCAGTAAGAATCTGGCAACACTAATTTTAAATCCAACCGATTTATTTGATAGTAAATCTGCGAGCTTTCGACTTTTCGTCTTCGTCAGGCAAATGCAGTGTTACTATCAAATCAGTGTTACTCGCAGATTTACTATCAAATAAATCGGTTGGATTTAAAATTGGTGTTGCCAGATTCTTACTAACCTTACTGCTCACAGCTTTCACTGATAAGAGCTTGTACATTCTGTGGTTTCACTATCCCAAAGTATGTGTTTCTGTCTGCTAAAGCTTCATCTCATCATCCTTTGCAGCAGCCTTCTCTTGGCTAAAGTGCTCAATTACTTTTATAAAATACAGTTAATACAATTTTAAAATGCCAAGAATCATGTTTAAATCAGAAATACATGTTCAATCTCATTCTTGTATCCCTTTATGCTGGCAGTTTGCCTGTTAAACTGTTAGTCTGATCGGAGGCCATTTCACTTAGCTTCTGTGGTTTGATTAGTGCCTTAAATCCCTAATTATTTAAAATTTCTCTAACCTACTCAATTTTTTTCTCCAACTGAAAGATTAAGAAGCTCTAGTGGCACACTGTGAACACCACTGTTAAACATTTGTACATAACATTCACCTCTACACATAATCAGTCATGTCTGTATCTCATAGGGAATGAGGAAGTCTCCCACAACAACAAGGCTGACGTCACACATTTCAATTATTATCAGTGTATGCTCTCGATAATTTTGTGTGGCTTTCCCCCCCATCCCTTTTGCTTCAGCTTCCAGTGACACTGAACCACACAAGCTCAGCTCACAAAGGAGGCCATAAGATCAGGAGAGGTTAAACCTTCCTCACTGCATCACCATGATGATAGTCATCAAGAGCAAGAGAACTGCCGTCAGCCAGACAGGAGTCAAAGTGAGGGTCTATGCACTGTCCCCACTACAAGTTGTCATCATTCTGCTGTAATGTAGGGATTATCATTAATCACAATGTTCTCATGAGAGGAGTTTTATCTCAGAGAGTGTGTGTTGCCATTAGTCAGACAAGGGATTGCAATGCTCACAGAAGCCATGTGAAGATAATGAGATGTTCTCACTAGATGTCCTCATCATTCCCAATGAATCCAGCAGTAACAAGGGCATCCCAAGCTTGTCTGCCTCATCTAGACATCACATTCGCTTATTGCTGATGCCCTTTTCCTTAACAGCCTTCTCAGCCTTATCCTCTTTGATGCCATTGTCATTGAAGAACTCCTGTATACCTTTTTATGTCTTAATGAGAAGGTACAAGACTCACTGGCTTCACAACGTAGTTGCTTTAATTCAGTTTCAGAGAGGTATTTGAGAAAGGAAATTTGGACAAATGTTTGGGCAGTATAGATGATTATCAATGAAAGCTTGTACTGTACTTTATCCAATTAGCATGGATCACAGGCCAAAAAAACATCCAGTAATTACTAAAGTGCAAGTTAAGTTTGATCAGCAAATAAGGTAATAGATTGCAGGAGATCATTTGGAATGGTCCAAAGCTCCCACAAGTTGTGTGGAATTGAGATGTAGAGTATCATGGTTGCCATCATGGGTACCTAGAGATGTGAGTGAACTCCTCAGCTGCAAGACTGTCTTGTGCTGCTTTCTTGATTTAACTGACAGATTGATGAGGAGGAGAAGGAGAAGGTCTGGTGCTGCCCAATTTTGAAATGAGGCCCACCCAAAGGTATGGGGGGGTGCCTGCAATGACCGGAGGATGAGGAGTTTAGAGCCATCTCTCAGAGGTAACCAAGGCTCTACTATGTGGAGATGAACGACAGATAATGCTGCTCCCATCATCTATAATGTTTGCCAAGAGATGTGGTGAATTCCATCTGCCATTTTCTTTGGGAGAATCTAATATCCCATTGACTGGGAGAATATCCCCAGCCAGTGCTCCCGAAAGTCACTGCCACACAATATTTTTTGCCTGCAGATTCACATGTAATCTAGGTGGTATCTCTCCATCCTCAACACATAAATGTACCAAGGAGATGATGTGGAGATGCCAGCGTTGGACTGGAGTAAACACAGTAAGAAGTCTGACAACACCAGGTTTAAGTCCAACCAATTTATTTGTTAGTAAACTCACAAGCTTTTGAGGTTCCCCTCTTCGTCAGGTGAATGGAGAGCTCTGGCATATACCAGACAGACAGTTTACAGATTACTGATTAGAATGCAAATCTTTATACCTAACCTGCTATTCAAGTCTTAAAGTGGCTAACAATGTGAGCACTGAGCACAGGTAAAGAGATGTGTATTGTCTCCAAACAGTACAGTAAGTTTTGCAAACCCAGGTAAGTCATGGGGTTACAGATAGTGTGACATGAACCCAAGATCCCTGTTGAGACCATCCTCATGTGTGCAGAACTTGGCTATCAGTGTCTGCTCAGCAACTCTGTGCTGTTGTGTGTCGTGAAGGCCACCTTGAAGAATGCTTACCCAAAGATCGGAGGCCGAATGCCCGTGACCGCTTAAGTGTTCGCCAACAGGAAGGGAGCAGTCTTGCCTGGCGATTGTCGAGCGACGTTCATTCATCCATTGTTGTAGCGTCTGCATGGTCTCCCCAATGTACCATGCTTGGGACATCCTTTCTTGCAACATATTAGGTAGACAACTTCGGCTGAGTTGCGAGAGTATATACCGTGTACCTGGTGGATGGTATTCTCACGTGTGATGATGTCATCCATGTCGATGATCCAGCATGTCTTGCAGAAGTTGCTAAGGCAGGGTTGTACGGTATTGTGGTCACTGTTCTCTTGAAGGCTGGCTAGTTTGCTGCGAACAATGGTCTGTTTGAGGTTGTGCAGATGACTGAAGGCAAGAAGTGAGGGTGTGGGGATGGCCCTGGCGAGATGTTCATCTTCATCAATGATATATTGAAAACTCCGGAGAAGATGTCGTAGCTTCTCCACTCCGGAGAAGTACTGGACAACGAAGGGTACTCTGTCCACCGTGTCCCGTGTTCGTCTTCTGAGGAGGTTGGTGCAGTTTTTCGCTGTAGCGCATCAGAACTGTCAATCAATGAGTTGAGCACCATATACTGTTCTTATGAGGGCATCTTTCAGCGTCTGGAGGTGTCTGTCACAATCCTCCTCATCTGAGCAAATTCTATGTATACAGAGGACTTGTCCATAGGGAATGGCTTCTTTAATGTGTTTAGGGTGGAAAGAGATGACAGATATCCTTTGCTATATGTGAACTTCACTCTTGATGAAGCTAGCCAGGCTGCTAAATTTTGGGGGTTTGCAGACATCTCACATATTCATAGAAAACAGAATGAAATTGACTGCACATTTGTAGCACTGGGAGTTCAATGACTCCGATCCCCTGGTGTTCATAAATAGGAAAGTGTTCCGCTCTAACATTTAACTGGTGTGCAATCATCAGAAGCATATCATGCACGTTTGTGCCAGGTACTGTGGGAGTTTTCATGACTTATAAATCTTCCGTCACTCCCAAGTGCCTCACATATTCAAAGGGCCTCAGTGATAGCAGACATGGCTGCTTGGAGATAAGAGCGACATTGTGACACACTGGTTAGCCCTGCTGCCTCACAGTGTCAGAGACCTGGCTTCAATTCCCAACTCGAGTCACTGTCCATGCAGGGTTTGCACATTCTTCCCATTTCTGCATGCTCTGGTTTCTTCCCACAATCCAAAAGACGTGCTGGTTAGGTGCAATAGCCATGCTAAATTCTCCCTCAGCAAAACTGAACAGGCACCAGAGTGTGGCAACTAGGGATTTTCACAGTAACTTCATTGCAGTGTTAATATAAGCCTACTTGTAACACTAACAATAAAGGGTTGCCACTCAAATAATGGCTTATGACACCAATGCATTATCCTCTGACTCACTGGGAGGAGAGGTAAAATGAGATGCATTGAGCATCATCATCCATTCACAAACAGACCATTCGCAGCATCCTGAGGATACACTTCTGATGCTTTGTCCACACAGGTCAGCCTCACAGGACTCTCCAAGGAGAATGTCCCACCTCATCATGGTCTGTTGCACCCTTTATAACCCGGCACTTATAAAGGGGTTACAAGGGAGGAGGAATCTCATACCAAAGGGAGACACGGAAGAGGCTGAGTGCTCCTCAGACAGTGGAGGGGGGGGAAGGGTGGGAACCTGAATTGGAAGATGATGGTCAGCTCCCAACTGAAGATGCTCTCAAAGAAACACAACATGGACAAAATGCTCATGCCACAAGAATCAAGATGATTAAAGTACAGGCAATGGAACAAAGTCACATTCCTTCTGTCCCTTTGTGCTATTCCAGTGGACTGAAAAGGCTTTATGACCAGTGACACGGAAAACAATTTTTAGCCTTGCACCTTCAACCCTCAGGATTCACCAGGCTCTATTCATTGGAAGATCAGCAGTGAACCCTCCATTGATGCACTATGGGAATGATATCTGCCACAACAGTGCGGAAAATGCATCAAAAGAGTTGATACAATGATGGCCAATTTAATGATAAGCATTTTGCAGACACTTCAATAAAGAGTTTAACACATTGTCCTGACAGCACACAAGTAATCTCACGAGTAATCTCTATATCACATGTGAGGCTCACAAAGAGAGGTGAACATAGATTAGGAGTATGGCTCACCTTCACAATAAGAGGGCACATAGATGCATATGTACAAGGCTTTCAAATGATGACAACCTTCTCATGAACTGCAAATGTATTGTAAAAAGTGTATTATACTCAGTGGGAGGTATTGTGCCATAACAGGTTGTATCCTTGCCACCTAGCCAGAAGCTCTGGTTCAAGTTCCAGACTCTTCAACTCTTCACCCACCTGAAGAAACAGCGATATTCCGAAAGCTTGAGCTACCCAATAAACCTGTTGGACTTTAATTTAGTGTTGTGAGACTTCTTACTATTCAAGTCTCATTCCCAGGACTTGATAGCAAAGGAAAGTGCATTCATAACATGATCAAACAGTTTGATATTAACCTGCAAAATACTTCCAACGTTACCTTCTCAAACTGCTTCAGTCCATGGGCTGATGAAAAGCCACAGTGCTCATATCTATCACTTTCCTTTGTTTAAGACTTTGCATGTGAATTGGTTCTGCATTTGCATATTTAAAAGTTGTTGCTAACATTTTCAACATTCTGAGAGTTCCCATTGACCAGGAATAATATTCCATAGCTCCACTTTGTATTTTCTATGCTTCCACAGTTGCCTTCGCATCTCTCCTCCCATTAGTCTGTTGATCTCACTTTCGTTGTTTTCTTATTTTTGGCTCCAATATTTTGCCTTGCACCATATCACAGACCTTCTAGTTAGTTCTTTCCTCCCCTCACCCAATTTCATTGTCTTTCTTAAAATCTATACCATCTCTAAGCACTCCCAATTCACTGTTCTGGTGTCTGCTACCATCTGGATGATCAAGGAGCACCACTGAGGGAGGTCCATCTTCATACTTCAAGAGTCATCAAGACCATTTCCCCAAGAAAAGGAAAGGCAGAAAAGAGTCGATGACAATTTTCTACGTAAAAAAACACCAGGCCACAGAGACAGTGAATCTATTACCTTAACTAATCATTCATTAATAATCCACTATTTCTACCAATCCATTTAATGTAATTGAAGTATACAGGTTAAATTACATTTAATTATCACATATGGTTTTAGCTCAGAATAGCACAAATATAATGAGGTTTCTAGCTTGGAATGAACTGTTTTAATCAGAATTAAATATTAAATAAAATTAAACATAAAATATTATTTTCTATCTGTAGAGTACAGTTTATAAGTGACTTTTCATCAATGAAGTACATTGCTTTGTAATTTCTTCAATCATTCAGTGCCAACACAGTGAGATTATCACTAACGCACAATTACATACTTAACTGACACCGCTTCATTTTCAGGAGGATTATTTAACATTTCTTGCTGCCTTAACAATATGAAAACAAGTACATAAAGATGCAACTAGAAATAAAACTAATCAGATATGGCTGTTTAATTAAGCGATTAGCAAATATATTTAAATTATCCTAAAGCAAAATAAAACTGTCAGCAGCTCATGTCTCATTGATAATTTATTAGAGATTGACTAAAATAGACACCATCCTCAAATCAGGGTTGGTCATGATAAATAATTCCTTCATTTTGCATTGTGCTGAACCCCTGAAGCATGGTGAGTTATGCATTCTTTGATGAAAACAGACAATGTGCTTTCACAGCCTGCAATCACCCCATACAAACCACGCAGCAATCTATTTCTGTGAAACTTCTGACAAAGCAAAGGTAGCAAATCAGAAGGTTATTTCAGGTCTCTCAACACAATTTGAGTCCGTTCCTTTTATTGTTTTTAAAGGAGATAACATGATTACACATTTCCCATTGGAAGTCTTTTATAAGAACCACAACTTTATACAGGACAAAGGGCATTGTTAATGGACAAGGATTCATTTTCTCGTTCCTCCAAAATATCTGCAGCTCTGCAATGTAGTCAGCAGTTCCAAAACAAAGCAGGAGGAGCTAGCCTTCCTGAGGACATTGGGGTAGGGAAGGGAACACTGAAATTATCAGGAGGGAGGGACACTTGATCTATGAAAGTCACTTAAAAAGTGTAACAACAATTAGTTACTACCACCTTCAGATAGAGACAATGACTGCTCGTCTGTGAGATCAACTCATAAAGCACCTCCTCTGATGACATGAAGGTGCATTAGTTAAAATGAAAGATGTTTGGTGAAGTCTCCTAAATGCTGCATCAGTATTCAGTACCATTCTCAACTCCTCAGATTCTTAAGCAGTTCATGTCCACATGCAATGAGACCTGGACAACATTCAGGCATAGGATGATAGTGGCAAGTAACATTCATGCCAAACAAGTGCCATGCAATGATTATCTCCAACAAGAGAGAATCTAACCATTATCTTTTGACATTTAATGTCATTACCATCACCTAATCCCCCAGTATCAACATCTTTGGGATTACTATTGGCCAGAAACGTAACTTGAGCAGCCATATAAATACTGTAGTTACAAGAGTAGGTCAGAAGCTGGGAATTCTGTAGTAACTCACCTTCTGACTCCCAAAAGACATTGTCAAGACACAAGTCAGGACTGTGTTAGAATACTCTCATACAAATCAAGAATATCCCACAAATACTTTCTTTGATGAATAAATGAAATTCAGTACCAATCTCTGGGTGAAGAAATTCCTCCTCACCTCAGTCTTAAAAGGTTTACGCTTTATTCTCAAACTATGATCCCTAGTTCTGAACTTAACCACCATCAGAAATATTCTTTTTGAATCCACCCTGACTAATCCAGTTGGGATTTTAAAAGTTTCTATGAGATACCCTCTCATTCTTCTAAGTTCCAATGAATAAAATCCTAACTCATATGACAGATCTGCCATCTGAAGAATCAGCCTGGTAAACCTTCGCTGTATTCACTCTATAGCAAGGACATCCTTCCTCAGATAAGGGCACCAATACTATCCGCAATACTCCAGGTATGGCCTCACCAACATCCTGTACAACTGCAGTAAAACATCGCTATTCCTATTCTCAAATCTTCTTGTTATGAAGGCAAACATGTCATTTGCGTTCTTTATTGCCTGCTGTACCAGTTCCACTTACTTTCAGTGATTGATGCACAAGCACATCAAGGTCTCACTGAGTATCCACCTCCCTCAATTTATACCCATTCGAATAATAATGTGCCTTATTATTACTACTGAAGTGGATAACCTCCCATTTTTCCACATTATGCCCCCACTTACTTGGCCTGTCCAAATCACACTGAAGCATCTCACTAAATAGAGATGGCTGGTTTGCTGAAATAAATAAGACATTGTTAGACAAGAAAGAGAAATTAACTGGTTCTGAGCCTCAGAGTAATTAACACATTATTCCAGAAAGACCAAAGATCTTAAAAAAGTTAAATACTTATTTCCAAATATTTTTCATAAGAAACAAATATCAAAAGATTAAGTCACAATTAATTGATACATGTGACCACAGTGCATTCAAACTAAAATTGTTAGAAGCATGAAAAATAATGCAGGAATAGGGAATATACAGAGATGAGGCTTGGGCAAGACTAGAAACTCACATTTCTAATTATAATATTCTCAGGAGACATGAGATGAAAGGAAGGAGAAGTGTAGTAGCTGCATTTATGAAAACTTCTAAAATAGCACTGAAGCACGAGGGGCCATCATTTGCAGTGGCAGAACATTCAACAGTGTCTGCCATTAGTTACAGTGCTCTTGTATGATGGGTTTGTTACAATTTTTCATGTCAATTTGCAAAAAGTGCAAGCTGGTAGGATCACAGTAAAGGAAATCAGACATGTGGAGTTTCAGTGAACAGGACAAGCAGTTAGATTGAAGAACTGTGAAATTAATTAATAGTATAAAAACTAGTATGGAAATCTAAATGACAATTGGTGAATTCAATGCCAAATCAGATACAGAAAAGTAAATATTCAATGAAGCAAAGACTGATTTAAGAAACAGAGAATATAAAGGGACAGAAAAGTAAAATGATTAAAAATTTTTCACCTTTAACATAAAACCTAAAGAATGACATGCCTCAACTGGAAGAGTTAAATTCTAGCACGAGTAAATCAGCAGTAACTAAGGCTAATCCCATCATTAAAAGCTTGCTTAGAATAAATTGATCAAGATTTCTATGGTGGGTTTAGTTCATAACTACAATGCAAAAAAATAGCAACTTCACACATTCATTGGTAGACACTGAGGTTCTGTTTTATGAAGCTAGCAAAGCAACTTGGATAGCAAGTCAGTGATAGGGAAACTATTGGAGAAAATTCTACAGGAGAGCATCTACCGCCACTAGGAGAGGTAAAGCTTGATCAGATTGATCAACATGGCTTCATCAGGGGGAAGTCATGCCAAACAAATTTGATTGAAAATTTTGGAAAGCTGACCAGGTGTATAGATAAGAGTAGTAAATTTGATGTAGTTTATATGGATTTCAACAAAGCCTTTAACAGGGTCCCACATGGGAGACTTATAAAGAAGGCAAGCGTACGTGGGCTACAGGGTAATTTAATAAAGTGGATTCAAAATTGGCTCAGCTGTCAGAGACAGAGGATGATTACACAAAGTTAGTCCAGTAATGGTGTGGACCCGATGGGCCGAAGGACCTCTTCTGCACTATATGAATCTGACAACTTTTGAACATTTCAGTCGAGCTGTGTCTGAAGTTCCTGCACTATTTACATATATATGACAGCCTTGTGATGAAGTCCATCTGCAAGCATTATAATTCAAGATACTCAACAGAACAAGGGTTAATATTGGAATATAGTGGCACTGCCCATAGTATGACATAAATAGTCTCATGGAAAGAAGACAGTCTGGAAGAACACTCTATAAGCAGATCAACTGCAATGTGGGAGCAACATCATGCATGACCATATTTGGAACTATACATAAATAAAGCCTAACAATAGGTGTTTTATGTTTGAACACACAAGCCTCAAGATCTCATCCATCAGCCACCACCACTGCAATGTAAAGAACCAATACTAAGTATTACAAACATCATCATCAGCTTGACAAAATAAAAGCAATGGATGTTATCAAAATGAGGAAAATTTATTGAATGCATTCAGAACTGGTTTCTAGATTTATACATCCAAAAAGAAGCATTGCTCAATTTAAATCTTGGAGCTTAAATAAGGCAGATAATTATCAGAGTAGGAGAACAATTTGAAATTGTGACCACTGTGTATAATGTAAAAATCCAAAAAAAAGGCTAAAAGCTGACTGATGAACAGAATATGACAATGTTCAGAGAATGAAGGATCTGCAAAAAATCCACAAATAAATCAAAAGTTTAAAAGTTTATTTATTAGTATCACAAGTAGGCTTACATTAACACTGCAATAAAGTTACTGTGAAAATTAATGGAATAGCAGTGGAAATTTTGAAATAGAAGGTAAATAAAGGACAAAATAAAAAGAGGGTCCATCAATGTTAAAAATTTCATGGAAAAACAGATTGTTTAAACATTAATAAAAACTTAAAAGGAATACATATGATAAAAGTTAAGAGTATAGATAATTAGTAAGAATATGAAAAATGCAGTAAGAAAATTAAGACATTTGAAAGACAGAATATGCAAGAAATTAGGGAGTCTTTTACAACCACATAAAAATCAAAAGAACATCTAGAGAATATGGCAGCTCAGGGATGAAATAAATTGAAAAGGTTAGAAGCAAGCAGAAGCAATTCTCCTCACAAATTAAGGTGAGATTTTGGAGTACATCCAGGTAAAGATTGGATAAACAACATAGCTCAATTTCATTTCTTCAGCCTCCATTTATTTATCTAATTAATCTACAGCTATTCTACTCTCAAAATCGCACAGTATTTATTGAGGGTACATTTAGTTAATTAATACACGGCTTTTCTGATGATTGCCAAAAAAGCCAATTTGATTTGTGCTCAGTAATTCAGAGTATATTTAAATCTGAATTTTAACTGGCTTGTCCCCCTATAGCTGATTTGTACATAGATGTATTTAATTTATTAATTTTCAAATGGTCAACCCTGCAGGAACTCTGATTAGAACGCATATTTATTTATTTAATCCTAGGCTATTAAGAGCATATTTGTTCCATTAATTCATGGTTGGCCCTCTCCTCAATCCCAACTTGAATTCTGAGGCCACATTTACTTCATTCATTTACAGTTGGCTCAGCTCACCTGAAGCCTGATTCTACATATTGATGATGTCTGTTTCGTTAATTTAAATGTTCTGTATTTAAAAATTCCATTAGTTTTTAAAATACTTGGTATTCAAATCATTTCTCAACTTAGGAGGTAAATCTTTATTCAGGAGATTTGGTATTAAAAAATTGTTATGACACAGAAGCGTCTGCACCAACTCGTCATAAAGGCTTGTGGCTTAGTGCCATTCCACTGCCTTTTCCCTGTAACTCTGCACATTATTTCTATTCAAGTAATTATCTAATGCCCTCTTGAATGCATCAATTGATCTTACCTCCAGAACACTTGCAGCCAATGCATTCCAGACACAAACCACTTGTCCTGTGAAAACGTTTTTTTCTCAGATCACATTTGCTTTTTTTTCCAAATCACCTTAAATCTGTGCACTCTCATTCTTGATCCTTTTATAATTGGGAACAATTTCTCCTGATCTACTCTGTCCAGCCCCCTCATGATATTGAACATAGTTTCCTTTCAGTCATCTTCTCTCCATAGAGAATAGACCCAACATCACCAATCTATGTGTAATAGATTGAGCATGACTCAACATGAATCAAAGTCTTTATTGTCAAACAGTAAGAATAATATATACAACAGAGTCAGACTAAATGACAGTGTGACTGCTTTACTTGAGTCCTTGGATCCTACTGCAAGCTCCGCTTTGACCTGTCCTCCTGCTGACTGTCATGGCGGGAAGCTGAACCAATCTATAGGATCTGCACCTATCACATGGCCTTCTTGAATCACCCTTAAAGGGCCATAATACATTATCCTCAGTTTCCTTTCTCATTTTTCAAGGGAAGAATGAATCCATAGTGCCCATAGTGATCCATTTTCAACTAGTTCAGAACCAGTCATAGCCCCTGTTTGGCCAACCTCTACAGATGGGGCATTAGTGTCAGTCTCTGATGTGCCTGTGGGTGACAGCAAACTATGCACCAATCATGGGAACACTGTCCAATCCACAGACTCAGTGGAGCTCTCCACACTCAATACAGCAGGACTGGAAGAAACTGCTTTCTAAAGGACTTTCTTTCGCTAAATAAATTAATACTGAAGTTTCTCATCCCTGGAACAGAGTCATAGGGTGAGATTTTCCAGCCACGCTTGCCCCAAGATCGGAAAATCCCGTCCAAGGTCAACGGACCTTTGCATGATCCTGCCCTGCCTGCTACAATTCCTGTGGTGAGCAGGACAGGAAAACGCCATCAGAATCTTACAGCACAGAAATAGGCCCTTCAGCCCATTAGATATTTAAACTTCCTGGATCATTTCCAAGCAATTCCCATATAGTCCTTGCAAGAGGATTTCCAGGAGAACCCCAAGTGCATCTTCTGGGGTCCTCTGGAGAAGGATCCAGTGAATGGAAATGATAATGGAAATGGCGAATGGAAATTCTCGGCATATAGTAATTAGGCAGGCCACTAGCCAAAGCGTTAAAGCAAAGCAAATGGCAGACTAATTCAGCAAGATGAAATTCAATACCCTCAAAAGTAATTACTAGTTTTGCATATTGCTGCCTTAATAATAAACATCAGCAGGAATTCATAGTGTTGCTGTAAATCTTTGTGCTTAAGTCATGGATTGATTGCTGTTTTAATCAGCAATGGTTCAACTGAAAGGAAGCCTCAAATCACTATAGTGAATAAAACAGCAAACAATCCACAATCACCTTAGTGTAACACTACAAATTACAGGCAAATAACTCGGTTAGTTATCACAGGTTGTACCCATAATCTATCTGAATTGACTGAAAGTGCCCTAGACTGTCTCTTCTAGCCCTGGGAAACCCTGAACATCACTCTTGGTATGCTGATTTCAGGCATCTCATTTCACTGTCTTCATTCTGGCCTGTGAACACTTTGAAGCAACCTAGTCAATTTGATCTCTATGCACTGTCAGGCACCTGACAGGTTTTCAAATCACAACAGCCCTCCATTCTGCAGAAAGGATTTCACTTTCTCTCTTTCAGAAGCTGCAGGTGTGAGGTGAAGTCCTTGCATCTTTGAAGTTTTTGACTGTCAGGAGAAGTCATTTTCACTGTGGGGGTTATTCCTGACCTCTGAGCCTTCCTAGTTCTGGAAAATCCTTTGAAATCCTTGGCTTTCCTTTGAAAATATTTGCTTTCCCTCAATTTCATAGTGTAGTCTAGCAAAACCCCGATTGACAACCTCACGGTTTTTGCACAGCATGCAGTGTTTATCTCTCACAGCTGAATGAATCTTAATTACCCCCATTGTTTCTAACTACAATGTTCAGATCTAAGAGAACTTAGCTGACTTGGTACACCCGACCTGCCTGCATCTTCAGGAAATGAAAATATGGTGGGTACGGACAGAAGTGATGGACTTTGCTTTCTGAAGTCTGAAAAGCTCCTGTCTCAAGTTTCTCAAGTCTGAGGCAAAAATCATGCTCCGCGCTTCATTATAAATACCCAAGAGTCGGCATATCTGAAAAATTTGTCATGGACAAGGCTGAGCACTTTAGAGAAAGCAACACTCCTAACAATGGAAGAATTGGAAGACAAGTATAATACATCTGGGTAGTTTAGAGAGGACAGCAGGGTCAAAACTAACAGGGGTATGTCAGAATTATGACTGTAGAAGTAAACATAAAGCAGGGAGCGTTCGTGCACAATAATGTTTCAATATTGCACATTTAAGTCAGGATCTATCACACTTGAAAACACCAAATTTGGTTAAGTGATGTAAAAGCAAAGTTTAAGAGAAAGTGTCTTAAAAGTGAAAGAAAACCAGTACGTCCTGTTTTTCTTTCTGAAGTTAGTGATGTAGGGAATAGGGGAGGGTTGGAATAGACAGTAACTCAAGAACTCACAATCAACTGCCAATCAAAAGCAAAACAATTGCTGTTTAATTAACTTCCAACATTCATTGAACCAACTGCCACTAATTAACATTCAAGTAGACCCATTTCTAGAAATTAGGCTTGAAAACTTTAAGGATTACAGATTCATTTCAGCAGCTAAGTAATACAATGCACATTCCATGTCATAATCTAGTGTAATTGTTGGATTATCATGAGTAACATCACAATATACCAGTTAGTACATTTAAAACTATAAAAATAACATGGCCAGTGTATCTCAAACAGTTTTCCAACTTGGAATAATTTATCAATTTAGAAGCAGACTATATATCAAAAAACTGCAAGACTACATTGAATTCTGACTTTATTACTAATTACTAAATAATAAAAGAAAAGAAAGGATTTACATTTATGGAGTACCTTTCACAATTCCGGGACATTTCAAAGCATTTTGCAGTTTAATGAGGCACTTTTGAAATGTATGAAACAGTTGTATTGGGCAACTAATTCAGTCTATCAAAAATAATAAAAAAGTATTGTGGTTAAAAATAATTCATTTTGTAAGTAAAAAATGTCTTTTAGTGCCTAAGTTGCCTATGTCAGCCTTGTCAACTGTGAACTATTTTGGCTGGGTGCCCGGCAATCTAACTGAATCTTCCATCAAGAGAAAAATCCACCCAGTCTGCTGATGCTGCACTCATGACACCTGTCAAGTGCAGTTTATAAAGAGAACATTCATCATCTTGCTCTCATCCATGACTGACTCTTTTGAGAAACAAATGCATGTAAACTATCACCCTCTGTAAAAAAATCTCCTATCAGAATTAAACATATGTCTCAAACTATAATTTCCCATTTAAAAAATGAGTTAAGATAAGGAGAGAATGGATCGGGGTATCTTTGTTGTTTCCAATAGTACTGCCAAGTCTGCCTTGCCAATAGGAATTGAGCTGTTCATGAGAATCACAAAATGATAAATACAGTGATAGTTTTTCCACAGTCACATTGCCAGGCACCGACTTTTCTTTCACAAATGTATCAAATGAGTAAATTGATAACTAACTTCCTGTCAGAAGTGTGTGGGCACCTAGAACCCAAATTTTGACCTGTAAAAAGCCAATTAGCACCTACAAACCAAACACTACAGAGCAAACTTTCTCCTCCAGTGCTCCAACTTTAGCCAATGACAAGGGGTGGAATTTTCCCCCCAAAATTTTAAATGTCATAACAACATGAAAATGGGCATCCTTTGCACTGGTCTTTTAGGCAAGCTCAGCACTTCATCATCTTCACCCTATTGCAGGGTTCACCGCTTTGCATGGCAGATTGTGAAGGGCACGGAAAACTGCAATCACGTGGAGAACCCTCTCAGTTACATATTGCAGAGAGCCACCTGAGTGGTCCAGGCAGCTGAACTGCATCTTCAGAAGTCCTGCAATCATGCTCTACAAGGGACTCCCCTCTGTTAGGCCTTTCCTCACTTTGAGTCTGAGGCCAATGCATTGGAGTCATCTGTCAACGTACAAGTGGGTAACCCTTATCCTCTAGCACCCATCCCTGCAACATTCTGGCCCCTCACAAATCATGTAGGAATCATGAAATCTCCCAAGGTAATGTGCAC
The DNA here is from genome assembly GCA_024679065.1 of Sphyrna mokarran. Taxonomy (NCBI): domain Eukaryota; kingdom Metazoa; phylum Chordata; class Chondrichthyes; order Carcharhiniformes; family Carcharhinidae; genus Sphyrna; species Sphyrna mokarran. The sequence goes on along the minus strand of JAGIQG010000007.1, from coordinate 70,909,464 downwards.
ACATATTCAGGATATGCTTATGATGGTCACATACCAGCTGTACATTGATGGAATGATAGTCCTTGTGGTTTATACACATTAATGGCTGCTGCCATGGAGCCCATAATGCCACATGGATGCAATCTATTACTCCCTGCAGTTTTGGGGCACCTTAGATGGTTGTGAAGCTGATGAGTCACTGAGTTTGGCCATATTTATCTAGTACAAACCCGACACAATGATGGGCCTTCCCATAAAGAGCTTCAGTGGCCTCCTATATGTATTGATGTGTTAAGACTGAGAGATTAGCTACTGATCTCTTGAAAGAACAAGAGATAAACAAATTGAGTGCAGCCAATACCTTCAATGCCACTGACAGAGAAAAGCCTCTAATCTGGAGTCAGGTATTCAAAAAGGCTGGGACAAATGTGATTTATGATTTGATTTGATTTATTATTAACATGCAATTAAAAGTATGGTTTCTTTCACGCTATACAGACAAAACATACTGTTTGTAGAGAAGAAAATGAGAGAGTGCAGAATGTAGTGGTTGTAGTGCAGTCTAGCTCGGGTGTAGACAAAGATCAACTTAATACAAGGTAGATCTGACAGCAGTAGGGAAGAAACTGTTCTTGAGTCAGTTGGTATGTAACTTCAGACTTTTGTACCTTTTTCCCAAAGAAAGAAGGTGGAAGAGAGTGTGTCTGGTATGCCTGGCGTCCTTAATTCTGCTGGCTGTTTTTGCTGAGGCAGGAGGAAGTGTATACACAGTCAATGGATGGGAGTCTGGTTTGCGTGATGGATTGGGCTACATTCACGACCTTTTGTAGTTCCTTATGGTCTTGGGCAGAGCAGGAACTGTACCAAGCTGTGATACAACCAGAAAGAATGCATTCTATGGTGCATCTGTAAATGTTGGAGAGAGTTTGGTGGAAAGGCCGAATTTCCTTAGTCTCCTGAGAAAGTAGAGGCGTTGGTGGGCTTCCTTAACAATAGTGTCAGCATAGGGGGACCAGGACAGGTTGTTGGTATTCTGGTCACTTAAAAGCTTGAAGCTCTCGACTCTTTCTACTTCTTCGCCATTGATGAAGACAGGGGCATGTTCTCCTCTATGTTTCCTGAAGTCCATGACAATCTCTTTCATTTTGTTGACATTGAGGGAGTGATTATTGTTGCCACACAAGTTCACCAGATTCTCTATTTCATTCCTTTTCTCTGTCTCATTATTGTTTGAGATCCGACCCACTAGGGGTGGTGTCAAACTTGAAAATCAAATTGGAAGGGATTTGGCCACACAGTCATAGGTGTATAAGGAGTATAGTAGGTGGCTGAGAACACAGCTTTGTTGGCGCAGTGGTGTTGAGGATGACTATGGAGGAGGTGTTGTTGCCTATCCTTCCGATTGCAGTCTGTGAGTTAGGAAGTTCAGGATCCAGTTGCAGAGGAAGGAGCTGAGGCCTAGGCCAAGGAATTTGGAAATGAGTTTCATGGAATAATAGTGTTGAAGGCTGAGCTGCAGTCAATAAATAGGAGTCTGACATAGGTGTCCTTGTTACCTAGTGAGTGCAGGGCCAGAAAAATGGTGTCTGCTGTGGACCTGTTATAGCAGTAGGCAAATTGTTATGGATCCAGATAGTATAGGAGGCTGGAACTGATTTGTGCCATTATTGACCTTTCGAAGCACTTTGTAACGATGGATGTCAGAGCCATCAGCCAATAGTCAATAAGGCATGCTGCTTGGTTTTTCTTAGGTACCTTAAAGCAGAAAAGGACTCAGATTGTTCTAAAAAGAGGTTAAAGATGTCTGTGAATACACCCGCCAATTGTTCTGCATAGGACCTGACTGCTCATCTGAATACCCCATCCGGGTCAGCAGCTGACCTTCAACAAAGCTGCTCTGACATCTGCAATGGTGATCCCAGATACAGGTTCATCCAGGGCTTTCATGGTGAAGGGCATGTTCTCGCTGACCTGATTTATGAAGTCTCTGGGCAATCACAGATGTGCCCCACACTGCCTCTCACTGATCTGGAAGTAGGAGACTCTTTGGCAATCAACTCCTGTGGGTCTGGGGAATCTTACCAAAAAATTCTTACCAAGAAAATGGTAGAGAATCATGTCAATTTTTTGGGCAAGTTCCCAGACACATTATAAGAGGCCTGATGTGATTCTTGCCAGCAAGGGGATGGAGCAGAACCTATTCTCACCAGGAAGCCGGCTGCTGAGTTCTAGGGGTGCCATTGTGTAGATAACTCCAAACTGGGAAATTGGGGCAATCACCCATCCAACCTCCCCACCGCCGACCCCCAACCAATTCCTGACTCAGACATCATCAATCCCCAATTTTTCAATTATTTAAATCTTCTCACTTATAACTTTTCATCTCTAATTTTTCCTCATATTTTTAGGATCACAATTGGTGTCACATCAACCAACAATCAAATAACCATCAACCAATCAATTCTATGGGAATGACTGGAACATGGATAGATCCATTGAAAAATACTGTAATTATCATTTCACAGTCAATCAAGTGTTCAAAGATAATTCACTCTCAAATTGGCCAAAAATCATATGTCAACAGATTCAAGTAATTCAGGGATATCAATGAATTTGTGGGATGTTTATTTTCACCAATTATCTAATCCTATTTCCCCCATCCTGGAATAAAGTTCGATGGTCCTGTTAGTCCATTATTCAAGCAATTTTTTTTTTTACATGTAAGTTTAGACAGTAAATATCAAAAGGCTAGTCATTAGTGAAGAAGAACATCAAAATCCAGTTTAATAATTTTTTTGCTATACGTCCACACATATTTTCATTTTAACAAGAGTCACTGATTAGTTGTCAAAAGCAGGAATCCTGCCTGATTATTTTTCCTATCACTGAGCCATGCTATAGCATCCAACTGCTTTCCTGAATGAGACCAGCCAATACAGCACGCATCAAGCATCAAACCACTGGTACTTTAGAGTTTAAATTGGATCGTCTCCAAAAAAGGGTTCAGGGATCATTGCACTCAATTACTTCTGTCTGTCCAAGATAATGCTGACAAGCATAGAAATTTCATACTGCCTATTCATTTTTATGGTTGCTGCATAAAGCCAGCACTAGCTACACTGTTCATCGATTGTGCACATCAATATGAGGCCCAAAATTGTAAGTTTCCAGTCTCAAATAAAAAGATTTGAAACCTCCTAAAGGGGAGGTGCATTAGCTGGAACAGATGCTGATAGTCATTGGAGGAAATGAATCTGACATAGACAGCAGTGAAAAATGATACAACGTGAAAGACCATAGACTCCAAGAATTTCAGATGCTGCACTAGAGAGGTAGAAAGTGGAAGACATTACATATATTCATTGCAGGCCCAAAGGCACTTAGGCAAATGCTCAAAAAGGGACCAGAAAGTCAAGACTTGAGAACCTGGATGTGCACTGACCCCACTCAAGTTGTTTAGGTCAATGAACATAACCACCTAGATCACCAGCCTGAGCTAGTGCTCAAATCATCACTCACCCAGCAACAATCTCCGTCAATCAGGAGTTAGAGCTAACAACCATAGCTTAGCCTCACCCCAATCATTTAGTATTGATGCAAGTTTCAAATCCATTTCCCACAATTTACATGTTGCTAGCCATTCAACTACAACAGCCACATCAGCCAAAAAGATGGCAAAACACTCATTGGCACTCCTCCATTTTTCATGAAGGACAAGGTGGCACACAACAGCAAGCAGTAATACTTAATTGGCAAAGCACAAATGTTCCAATATGCCTTAATCCTCAAGGTGGCCCCTCATCTATTTTGGAGAAATGAATTGCACTTTCAATCATTTTCAAGGTAAGGAAGCTTTTCCTGAACTCCCTATTGAGTTTATCGGTGACCGCCTTTTATCTATGGATCCTTGTTTTGTTCTCTCCCACACGTGGAAATATGATCTGATCAATTCTATCAAACCCAATCTTAAATGTTACAGAGCTCTATCAGTTCATCTCTCAGGTTTCTCTTTTCCAAAGAAAAGTAATTGCTTACTTCCAATAAATAGATACATGATTGAATTTTAGTTGAATCTGAAATTGAATTTTATAGATGTAATGGGAGATTTTGGTGAAAGTGTAAAAACTGGTGCTAAATGAATACTGTGATTGTTTGAAAGTTGAGTTTTGGCACAATTTTGGTTCTAATTGCTGATTACCACAGTTTGAATTGCTTAAGGTGGTAAAACAGAGAAGCCTGCCTGCAGGTTGAACACTCAGTACTCATTTGATGCAATAAGCATCAAATAATATACATGGGCTCCACTGAAGGTATGGCGCTTTCCAGCTGGTACACTATAGCACATCTCAGAACAATTCAAGGATAGAGCAAAAGGGCTCACAGATTCTTGGATGTAGTACTTGAAGTCTTGGGAAGAAGCCCTCTACCCACAGGAAAGAAGGAGCCCAAATTCTCCAGCAGCTGGCAATGTTCTGCATGATTTCATGTTGTCCTCACATTGTTCCTGTACACCAAGGGGGACTCCCAGCAAGAAGCTGGTAACTAAGCACTGGTTTTTCCGTAGTGGTTCCTGTTAGATACCCAGTAAGATACACTAACACAACATCTAATCGTTTTAGGTGAAGTGCTCAAGCAGTTTCCAGAATAAATGCTGTCTGTTGGGGAGTGTAAGCTTGACAAAGTTCCCAGATAAGCTCTCTTCAAACCTCCAACCAGAAGTGAACAATAAAAAAATGAAATATCTTTAGGAAGCGGTTGAAATCCTCTACAATGGCTTGTTTACTGTCAACTTGAAGCTCGTTGTTCAAAGAGGGCATTAGGTCAAGCACTTGCCATCAAAGTGCCATGTAGCCTCTTTAATAAGCGTTAGCAAGCAATTTAAGTGGCAATCAGCCACTTAACAATCCTTTAGCGGCCATTCCTTGTGCAAGTTTAAACTCTTTAATAAGAAAATATGTTGTCAAAAGCATGGGCTGAACTGGCACTTTAACTAAAAGCTTTTCTTGACCACACTTTTAACTCCAATGAAGTGTGATTGGTTTGTCGAATGAGCTGAAGTAAACAGAGTAAATGCTTTAGCTGGAGCATTTTATACATGTTGCAGAATAAAACGTAATGACATGGAGTTACCACTTTTGGTACAATTTAAGCTCGTTTTGAAAGAAGTTTTATTCCATACGAGTTTCTGATCAAACCAATTTGCATTTCACTGAGCATGAAATGTCATGAAACAATACAAGCACTTTCAGTTTCAATGCGGGGAGGTATAGGTCTATGACTAGTATTTTGAACCTAAATAAAGATTATTGTCAGGGTATGAAGGTAGAGCTGACTAAAGTGAATTGGAAAAACTGGATTAAAAGGTAGGACATTAGGAGATACAATGACAGGCTTTTAAGGAGACATTCAATAACTCTCAGCAAAGATTTAATCCAGTGAGAAAGAATGCATCATCCATGGTTCAATAAATAAGTTATGAATTGTATCAAATTGAAAGAAACACTTGATAAATCTGCAATGATTAATCAGGATAGACGATTAGACAGGTATTTAGAACCAGCAAAGAGTGACAAAAAAAAGAGGGGAAAGTTGACAGAGAGAAAGCTGGCGAGAAATACGAAGTAAGAAGTGTCACAACACCAGGTTAAAAGTCCAACTTGGCTTGTGCTACCAAATAAACCTGTTGGACTTTTAACCTGGTGTTGTGAGACTTCTTATTGTGCTCATCCCAATCCAACACCAGCATCTCCACATCATAAAAATACAAAAACATTCGGGAAGGGTTTTGTAAGTACCTGAACAGGAGCAGAGTAAATAAAACTAACATTTGTCCTATCGCGAGAATTTGGGGAATTATAATGGAAAACAAGGAAATGGTGAACATATTAAGCAGGTATTTTATGTCTGACTTCACTTCAGAAAACTAAGAAATCTCCCCAAAGGTGCACAGAAATTAAACGGTGAAAGGGAAGGACTCAAATCAATTACCACAGCCAGGAAAAATCTGCAGGGTAAACTGTTAGACCTAAAAGTTAACAAGTCTCCAGGACCTGATGGCCTGCATCTTAGGGTCTCAAAGTACATGGATGCAGAGATCGTATAGGTGTTACTTATAATTGTCCAAAATTCCTTAGGTTCTGGAAGAGTCACAGTGAATTTGAAAGTAACAAAAACAACACCTTTACTCAAGAAAAGAGGGAAAGAGAAAGCAGGAAACCGTACACCAGTTAGCTTAATTCTAGGAAATTTGAAGAATCCATTATTTAGGAGTTACAACAGGATGTTTCAAAAATCATAATTAGAGCAGGCAGAGTTAACACAGTTTTGAGAATGAGACATGTTCAACTAATTTATTAGTGTTTTTTTCTAAGGAAGTAACAAGCAGTGTGTTTCAGAGAACCTGTAGCTCGGATGTACCTGGATTTCCAAAAGGTATTTGATGTGACACGTATAGATAGATAGAATTGTTTACCTAACAGGAAGCTAGAAAGCTGTAAGAAATGGGTAATCTTTGGGTTGGTAAACTATAGCCAGTGCACTGGATCAGAGCTGGCTCCAATCTACATCAGTGGTTTGAATGAAGGGACCAGTGAATGGTAGCTAAATTTTCTGATTACACTGAAGTAGGTAGGAAAATAAATTGTCAGGAGGAAGTAGAGAATCTGCAAAGGGACACAGATAGACTGAGTGAGTGGTCAAAAATTTAGCAGATGGGAAATGTGAATCTGTTCCATTTGGCAGGAAGAATAGAAAATCAGTGTATTATTTAAATGGAAGGGATGTGGAGCTCAATGGTGTAGGGAGATCCGGGTGTCCTGGTACACGAATCACAAAGTTAGCATGCAGATATAACAAGGGACTAGGAAATAGAATGTTGGCAGTTATTGCCTGGAAAATGGAATATAGAATGGAAAAGGGAAATTTTACTGCAGCTACATGGGATCATGTGAGATCACACCTGGAATACTGTGCACAGTTTTCTTATTTATTATGTTCCATTTGAAATGGGACGTAAATTGTGTTAGAAGCAGTTCAGAGAATATTCACTCAATTCATTCAATCTTCACAAGATAAGACCTTCATCCCAGAAAAGGCTGAATATGTTGGGCCTATACCCACTGAAATTCAGAAGCATGAAAGGTGATCTTATTGAAACAAATATGATCCAGAGGGGATTTGATAGGCTAAATACCAGGATGATATTTCCTCTTTTTGAGAATGTTAGAACTAGCTAGGGCACATAGTTTATATAGTGAGGTCTCGTTTTTAATACAGAAATGAGGAGAAATGTATTTCTCCCAAAGCGTTCGTATATGGAATTATCTTCCTCAGAAAGCGCTGGAGGTTTTTTTTTTTAGAGCAACACAGCACGGGAAACAGGCCCTTCGGCCCAACGAGCCCGTGCCGCCGTCATAACTATATAGTAAAAATTCCATTATCCTATTCTAATTTTAGGTTATTCCTAATATGGAAGAGTCTCAATGTAGGGACAATTTGTTTCCCAATCAGCCTAAGAGCGAATTTTTTGGGATGTGGGAGGAAACCGGAGCGCCCGGAGAAAACCCACGCAACCACGGGGAGAACGCGCAAACTCCCGCAGACACCGGCCCAATTCCAAGTGTCTGCACAGCTACAGCGATAGTTACTGAGCTGTCATGGTGCCCTTCAGATGGTCCAGATAAAGCACTCATTTACGACATGAAGCACCAGGCAACCCATGAATCAACATCCAAGAGCTGTCCTCGCACCACCTGCCGAATGCATGCTCCTTGTTGGTCAAGTATGGACCGAATTACCTGTGAAAAAAAAGCCATAGTTAAACAGTCCTACTATATCCCTCTATCTGCATAACGCTCATGTGGCTGTCCAAGAGACCCTTAAACAGCCCTAGCGTGCCTGCTCCCACCACCTTACTCGGCAGTGCATTCCACACCCCCACTACCCTTTGTGTGAAAAACTGCCCTCTAATATTCGTCTTATACATAGCCCCCCTCACCCTAAGGCCATGACCCCTCGTCCTATCCATTTCTGAAGGTGGAAAAAGTTTACCACCATTTACTCTATCTATACCCCTTATAATCTTATACACCTCTATTAGATCCCCTCTAAGCCGACGTCTTTCAAGGGAAAACAACCCCAGTCTATTTAATCGTTCCTCATAAGACAGTCCTTCCATACCAGGCAGCATCCTGGTAAACCTCCTCTGCACTCTCTCCAAGGACTCCACATCCTTCCGATAGTACGGCGACCAGAACTGGACGCAGTATTCCAAGTGAGGCCTAACCAACGTTCTATACAATTGCAACATCAAACTCCTACTCTCGTATTCTATACCATTTTCTATGAAAGCTAACATACTATACGCTTTCTTTATCACTTCTCCACCTGTGAAGACACCTTCAGAGACTTGTGAACCTGCACCCCCAAGTCTCTCTGTGTCTCTATACTCCGAATAGTTTTACCTTTTATCCTATAACTCTCTTCTACATTTTTCCGGCCAAAATGCATCACCTCGCATTTATCCGGATTAAATTCCATTTGCCATCTATCTGCCCAGTCTACCAACCTATCTATGTCCTGTTGTATTGCCTGACACTGCTCCTCTGTACCCGCCAATCCAAGCATCTTGGTGTCATCAGCAAATTTGCTGATCTCACCACCTACCCAACTTCCAAGTCGTTTATGTAGACCACAAATAGAAGAGGACCTAGTACTGAGCCTTGTGGCACTCCACTAGTGACAGGCTTCCAGTCGGAAAAAGAGCCTTCCACTACTACCCTCTGTCTCCTCCTCCCGAGCCAGTTCTCGACCCATCTACATACCCGGCCCTGTATCCCATGCGCCTTCACCTTCTCTATCAGTCTACCATGAGGAACCTTGTCAAACGCCTTACTGAAATCCATGTAGACGACATCAACAGCATGTCCTTCATCAACTGTTTTTGTCACTTCTTCAAAAAATTCCACTAGATTTGTAAGACAAGACTTCCCCTTGACGAAGCCATGCTGCGTATCCCTGATCAGATCGCAGCGCTCCAGATGCTCATACATCCTGTCCCTGAGGATCCTCTCCATTAGCTTACCTATAACTGAAGTCAAGCTCACCGGCCTATAGTTCCCTGGGTTATCCCTCTGACCTTTTTTAAACAACGGTACTACGTTTGCTATCCTCCAGTCCTCTGGGACCTCACCTGTGTCCAAGGAAGAGACAAAGATTTGCGTCAGAGGCCCAGCTAGGTCTTCCCTCAACTCCCTTAGCAGCCTGGGGTAAATGCCATCAGGCCCCAGAGCTTTATATGTCTTTAAGCTGCCTAACAGCCCCAACACCTCTTTCCTTGTAATCTTTATTTCCCTCAACCGATCCTCAACTTTGTCAACATCAGCAACAGACATCTGGCCAGTCTCCTGCGTGAATACCGACGCAAAGTATTCATTCAGGATCTCCCCCATTCCCTCAGGCTCTAAGCATAGATCCCCTCCTCTGTCCCTGAGAGGTCCAATCTTGCCTCTAACCATCCTTTTGCTCCTTACATAGGTGTAAAATGCCTTAGGATTTTCCTTAATCCTACCTGCCAGAGCCGCTTCGTGGCCCCTTTTTGCCTTTCTAACACCCCTTTTAAGATCCCGTCTACACTCTCTATAAGCTTCCAGCGCTGTCTCAGTCCCCAGTTGCCTAGATCTAATGTAAGCCTCTCGCTTCTTCCTGATCAAGTCCTCAATATCCCTGGTAAGCCACGGTTCTCTAATCCTACCTTTCCCATCCTTCCTCCTTGCCGGCACGTATCTTTCCTGCAGAGAGTTTAGTTTTCCCTTGAAAGACTCCCACATGTACCTCGTCGACCTGCCCTCGAAAAGCTTATCCCGGTCGGTATCTTTAAGATCTTGCCTAATCTGGCTGTATCTAGCCCTCCCCCAGTTAAATACCTTCCCTTTTGGGCAGGTCTCGTCCTTTTCCCTTACTATCCTAAAGCAGACAGAATTGTGATCACTATTTGACACGTGCTCTCCTACCTCGACGTCAACCACCTGCCCTGGCTCATTCCCCAGAACAAAATCCAGTATAGCCCCCTCTCTAGTCAGGCCATCCACATACTGCTCCAAGGACCCTTCCAAAACACACTGTACAAATTCCTCCCCGTCCACTCCTACAGCTCTGGGCTCTCTCCAATCTACTCCAGGAAAATTGAAATCTCCCACTACTACTACCCTATTTTTCCTACACTTATCTAAAATGTCCCTGCATATCCCTTCTTCCACGGCCCGCGGGCTGTTGGGCGGTCTGTAGTAAACACCCAACAGAGTAACCACTCCCTTCCTATTCCTCAACTCCACCCATAGAGACTCAATTCCTAAATCATCTATACCTCCCTCCCTCTGCACTGCTATGATGTTGTTATGTTGTTATGTTGCTATGAGGTTATGTTGCTTAATTTAATCAAGGCTGTATTCAGTAGATTTTTAATAGACAAAAGGACTCACGTCTTACAGATGGCTGGGGATGCATAGCGAAATAGAATTGAGACAACAACCAGATCAGCCATGGTGTTACTGAATGATAGAGATGGCTCCAAATGCAGAATGGCCAACCCCTGTTCGTTCATCCAATCTTCCTCTGTTCCGATTTTAATACTTTAAAGAAGTATTTTCAAAATAATGTTTCTACTTGAAAAAATTATTATATTTAAGAGTGGGAAATCAGTGCATTTTGATTACTGTGGCTGAAAATGGATTCATCACAAAATAAAATAAAGTATTTTAATCAGTGCCCACTCTGTAACCCCATTTTAAATAACTGAAAATAACTAAAAACAATGCATAGAATATCTTGCTAATTATTTTGATTTACATTAGTAGCAGACATCAAAGTCCCACAAAGAAAAATAAGATAAATTACCTGTTATTCTCTTTTATGCTGTTCGTTGAAGGAAGAATGTAGGTCAACATGCATCCACTGTGCACAGTAGTGAACTGTCAGCCTAGATTATGTGCTAAGTCCTGGAAAAGGACTTGGATTTACTATACAACCTTCTGACTAAAGAAGTTAACCTTCTCTCCAATATATCAATGTCCTTTTGAACTATGGTCATCAAAACAATGCACTGCTCCAAGTGTATGACCAATATTGTAACCAAGTTGGAACTTCTGAAGATCTATGCTCCACTATTTTGTCTGTACACCTGTAGTAGTAAGCCCCATTAAGGAGAGAGATTTAATTTATTATTGTCACATGTATTAGCAGACAGTGAAAAGTATTGTTTGTTGTGCGCTATACAGACAAAACATACTATTCATAGAGAAGGAAAGGAGAGAGTGCAGAATGTAGTGTTACAGTCATAGCTGAGATGTAGATAAAGATCAAATTAATACGAAGTAAGTCCATTCCAAAGTCTGGTGGCAACAGAGAAGAAGCTGTTCTTGAGTTGGTTGGTACGTGACCTCCGACTTTTGTACCTTTTTCCCGATGGAAGGCGGTGGAAGCAAATATGTTGTGGGTGGGTGAGGTTCTTAATAATGCTGGCCATTTTGCTGAGGCAACGGGAAGTATAGACAGAGTCAATGGAGGGGAGATTGATTTGCATAATGGACCGAGATTTGTTCATGACCCTTTGTAGTTTTTTTGCAGTCTTGGGCAAAGCAGGAACCAAACCAAGTTATGATACAACACTTTCTATGTTCAAAATGCTTTATATGGTGCATCTGTAAATGTTGGTGAGAATCATAGTGGACTTGCCAAATTTCCTTTGTCTTCTGAGCAAATAGAGGTGTTGATGGGCTTAACTATAGCATTGGCATGGAGGAACCAGGACAGGTTGTTGGATATCCAGAAATTTGAAGCTCTCGAACACTGACATGGACAGGGGCATGTTCTCATTTTTGCTTCTCGAAGTCGATGACAATCACCTTCATTTTGTTGACATCACAGCAGCTCACCGGATTCTTTGTCTCTTTCCAGCATTCTCTCTCATTGTTTGATATCCGACACAGTATGTGATATCATCAGCAAACCTGAAAATCGAGTTGGAGGAGAATTTGGCCACACTATAGTAAGGGGCTGAGGCCACAGTGTTGAGGATAATTAAGAGATGTTGCTTAACCATATTGATTGCGGTCTGTAAGTTTGGAAGTTTAGGATCCAGTTGCAGAGGGAGGAGCCAAGCCTAAGGCCACAGAGTTTAGAGTTGAGTTTTATAGGAATAATGGTCTTGAAGGCTGAGCTGTAGTCAATAAATATGAGGCTGGCATTGGTATTTTTGTCATCTAGGTGTTCCAGGATTGAGCGTAGGTCAGGGAGTTGGCACCTGCTGTGGACCTGTTGTGGCAATAGGTGCATTGTCGTGGATCCAGGCATTCTGGGAGGCTGGAATCAATTCATGCCATGACTAACATTTCCAAACACTTCATAATGATGGATGTCAGAGCCACTGGATCATCATCATTAAATCACACCGTCTGGCTTTTCTTTGGTGCAGAACTTGTCATCTCCTTGAAGCAGATAGGGACTCAGATTGAAGAAAAGAAAGGTTAAAGATGTCTATTAATACCCCATCAGCTGGTCCGTGCAGGATCTAGGTGTTTGTTAAGGTACCCCATTTGCACCTACCATTTTCAGTGGGTTGACTTTTGGGAAGTTTGACCTCAGACGCTAAGGTAGAGGGTGAAGTCTCACTGATCTCTTACTCAAAACTGGCATAGAATGTGTTGAACTCATCGGAGAGGGATGCATTGGTGCCAGCGATTTTACATGCCTTTGTCTTATAGCCTGTTATGTCTTGCAGACATTGCCATAATCGGTGAGAGGCCACGTGGCCAGCCTGAGACTCTAATTTGGACTGGTACTGTCTTTTGGCATTTTTGATGGATTTCCATTGATCATATCTGGATTTCTTGTACAGGTCATGGATGCCTGACTTCAAAGCCTCAAACCTGGACTTCAGCAAGCAGTGGATATCCCTGTTCACCTATGGTTTTTGGTCGGGAAACACACAGATTTGTTTCTTTGGCACACCGTCTTCTACACACTTAATAATGAAGTCAGTTACTGTGGTGGCATACTCATTTAGGTTGGTCGCTGAGTTTTAAAATTTTGATCTGTCCACTGACTCAAAGCAGTTCTGTAGAAAATCATCCGGTTCCTCAGACCACCACTGCATGATTTCCTTTAACAGTTTCTCCCGTTTCAGTTTTTGCTTGCAAGCCAGTAGCAGGTCTGATTGGCCAAAGTGTGGATAGGCAATAGAACAATAGGCATGTTTGATATTTGTGCAGCAGTGGTCTAGAATCTTTGAACCTCTGGTGGAAGAGGAGACATGTTGATGATATCTTGATAAGATGCTTTTGAGCCTGGTCTGGTTGAAGTCCTCAGCCATAATGGACAAGGCCTTGGGATGTTTTGTCTCAAGGCTGTGTGTCTGGTTGGTCACGTGACCCAATGGAGTGGTAATGCACTAATCCGAGGGCTGACCACAGGCTTTTATTGTCAAAATCATTTCTAGAACTGAATGGAGAAGATGTATATCGAAGAACTTTTTGTACATAGTTTGAGGTTAGTTGACAAATAATTGTCGTTAACCTAGTGGTTGCTGAATATAATAATTATCACAGTATCCTTACATGCTACATTGCTGAAATAGTTTGGGTAGCTTTTTTATGGCATTTCAGTTCACAATGACAACAATTCTAATTTTCTATGTATAACATATTTTTCGTGTTGGGTGGCACGGCAGCACAGTGGTTAGCACTGCTCCTTCACACTCCAGAGAACTGGGTTCGATTTCTGGCTTGGGTCACTATCTGTGTGGAGTTTGCACATTCTCCTTATGTCTGCGTGGGTTTCCTCCAGGTGCTCCTGTTTTCTCCCACAATCCAAAGATGTGCAGATTAGGCAATCGGTCACGCTAAAATTGCCCCTTAGTATCCTGAGATGTGTAAGTTAGAGGGATTAGCGGATAAATATGTAGGGATATGGAAGGAGGACCTGGGTGGGATCATGGTCGGTGAAGACTCAGTGGGCCAAATGGCCTCTTTCTGTACTGTAATGTTTCTCTGATTCTATGATATTTGGTACTGGCTGATTGGAGTCACAAGCCATGGTTAACTTCAAATTTTCTAATTGCATATTGGACCTTAGAATGGAAGATAAAATCGCTGAACAAACACAAACTTTGGGACTCAATTATTGCACATATGTCAACTATATTTTACTTTTTACAATGTTATTGTTATCATTTATGTCTGTTTGAACTTGTTTAATTGCATTCTTTAATAAATGTTATTTATGGTAATCTGTTGTGGGTAATGATGTAAATGAGATGGTGTAGTAAAGTGAATGATTGCATCAGACCTTGAGGTACTACAGCATAAAGATGTGGTATTTTTTGTTTTTGCAGCAAAACAATGGAAAATATATGAAGCAAGAAAACAATAATTTTCATCTCTACATGACTCTAGTGAAAAGTGATCGGAAATGGGACTGGATGATATACAAAGAACCAAAAACAGTAATGCAGAAACAGGCCCTTTGACCCTCCACCAATTTCTAATCCTTATTTAGATCCATTTCTTACTGCACATATGTGGTCACTATCCCCTCTTTTCACCTCCCATTCATGCAGCAATTAAGATAATGCCTTGAAAGTTGATAATGTAGTGTTCATTTAGTTGGCAAAAAATATTGGGTAGCCATTACACCCGTATGGAATAACGCATTGTGATAAAACCCTGGGATTAATTGAGTAGGATTATTCATTTTGGACTTAGATCTACCAGAATATTTATTTACTGATTTCATATCCCAGAAATAAACTCACTTTTTAAGAAAATCTGGTCCTAAAGGATGGAACAATTCATGTTTCATTATTTCCTATTGAAAATACAAATTGAGTTATGTGCTTCATGAAGTTTTTGTTGAAATGTGAACAACAACACAAGCATATTAAGTTAATTGTAGTACAAAGAATAACGACATAGTACTTCCACCTCAGAAAGAGGCCAGTTGGGTCAATGGGCCAGTTATAACATAGCATTGGACAATTATGATTGGGCAATATCTCCGTACAATTGTTTCACTTCCTCTTGGCCAGTGCTATTCAGCAGATCCCATGTTTCCAAGAAGTCATCACACTGAAACAGGCGTATACACAGGTGCGCAGGGGTGGGTATAAAAAGAGGAGGCTTTAATAAAATAGTTTGTGTGCCTACAGGGGTAAACAGGCATTGAGGGCAGCTGATGAACAACCAGAAGGTAAATGACTGCTTTAAACTTTATTTGACTTGCAACATCAAATTGGAATATGCTCTAATTTGAATGGGACTGGCTAAGAACCTAACCCTGGTAGCACCTTAACTTAGTAAGAGGTCTGACAACAAGTCTTAAAGTGGCTAACAATGTGGGTGGAAGGAACATTGAGCACAGGTTAGGTGTTCCTTCCACCCACATTATTAGTCACTTTAAGACTTGAACAGCAGGTTAGGTGTAAGGATTCACATTCTAATCAGTAATCTGTAAACTGTCTGTGCTGATATGTGTGCTTTAGGAGACCAGAACACTTCATTCACCTGACGAAGGCACAAACGCCGAAAGCTAGCAGATTTACTATCAAATAAATTGGTTGGATTTAAAATTGGTGTTGCCAGACTCTTACTGAGTTTATCCCAGTCCAACGCCGGCATCTCTACATCAGCACCTTAACTTGCCAGACACTGATTAAGACATTCTCTTTTTTGGTTTCATTGTATTTTTTGGGTTTGGGTGGTTTTTTGTGGTGGGGGTTTGGGGTTTTGGGTGGTTTTGTTTTTGGGTGTTGTTGGGGTGTTGGTTTGTGGGGTGGTTGTTTTTTGGTTTTTTGGGTGGGGGTGGTGGGGGTGGGGTTGTGTGTTTTGGTTTGTGGTTTGTGGTGGTGGGTTTGGGTGTGGTGGGGTGTTTGTTTGGTTGTTGGTGGTGGGGGGTGGTGGTTGTGGGGTTTTGTGGGTTGGTGGGTGGTGTGGGGTTGTTTTGGGGTGTGTTTGTTTTTTTTGTTGGTGGGGTTTGGGGTGGTGTTTTGGTGTGTTGGTGGGTGGTGTGTGGGGGGTGTTTGTTTGGTGTTGGGTTGGGTGGGGGGGTGTGGGTTTTGTGGGTGTGGGTTGTTGGGGTTGTGTGGTTGGGTTGGTGGGTTTTAGTGTTGAGGACAGAAGGATCTTGGTGTATGTGTCAATAGATCCCTGAAAGTAGGCAGTCAAGTGGATAAGTTGTTAGGGCTATGGAGTCTTGCTTTATTGGTAGGGGGATTGAATTAGGAGCCGCAGCATCATGTTGGCTGTACAAAACTCTAGTGCGGCCGCACTTGGAGTATTGTGTGCAGTTCTGGCGCCACATTATAAGAAAGATGTGGAGGCATTGGAGAGGTACAGAGGAGGTTTACAGGATGTTGCCTGGTATGGAGGGCAGGTCTATGAAGAGAGGTTGAAGGATTTGAGTTGTTTTCGTTGAAAGGAGCGGTAAGGGGGATCTTATTGAAGCATATAAGATATAGAGGTTTGATAGGGTGGACAGTGATAGCCTTTTTCCTGGATGGAAAAGCTAGCACGGGGGCACAATTAAATTAGGGGTATGAGTTATAGGACGGATATCAGAGTAGGTTCTTTACTCAAGAGTGATTAGGGAGTGGAATGCCCGCCTGCAGCTGTTGTAGATGCGCCAAGTTGGTGGCGTTTAAGAGGTTATTGATAGTATTGGAGAGAAGGGAATGGTTTAGTTGGAGGGGCATTGCTTTTTATTTTGGTCGGCACAACATCGAAGGCCGAAGGGCCTGTTCTGTGCTGTATTGTTCTATGTTCTATGTATAGTAAAGAGTTCAGCTATCCAGTTAAATATACAGAGAAATAATATATATAAAATATATATACTATGTATAATATAAAATATATAATATATATTAAATATATAATCAAAGGTACTGCTCAACAAAGAGCCTGATTATTTTGATTTGTTTTATTTCATTATTTTGAAGTGCATTGCTTATTTGAAACAAACTTTATGACAATAAATTTGCTATCATTATGCTGCTTACCTAAACTCCCATGTTAAAAGTGTGCTTAAACTCTCTGCTTACAAAATCCCAGCATAATGCAACTCCTTTGGTGGTGTTACTGTGATGGAGAAAATGGGTGTATGTGGATTTAAAGAAAAAAGCCACGCACACCAAAGCCATGGAAAATTTGCTACAGCCATTCACGCTGGCAAATCTCACACAGCAAGCTGCAAAATCAATAACAGGCTGAAACGAAATGATTGATGCCAGAAGAGCAGTGGAGGGGACACCAAACATTGACAGTGAAACTACAACAGCTGAGCGCAGAGCTGTAAGTGCCCAACCAGCAACTACATCTCCCATTGCAGTCAAACACCACCTGCAGAAGATGGCTGCCAGCGACAATGCGAAGGCTTTTCTAAAAACTGTTGAAAGAACAGCAGGAAGAGAAAGCTTGCCAGTAGGCAAGTGGGCTCCTCGTATCTGCGTGGGTTCCCTACAGGTGCTCCAGTTTCCTCTCTCATTCTAACAAACACATGCTAGGTGGATTGGCCAGTACTAAATTGCCCTCTTTAATGCCCAAAGATGTGTAGGTTATATGGATTATGGCGTTATGGGAATAGGACGGGGGGTGGGGCCTGGATAAGATGTTTTTTCAGAAAGTTGGTGCAGGTTCAAAGGGCCAAATGGCCTCCATCCGCACTGTAGGGATTCCATGATTCTATTCTATGAATGTCATGGAGCAGAGTAAAGTTGTCCACAGTTAGAGTCTCCTTTGATGCTGCTGTGTGCACCTGAGCCACGTGGTGGCAACATTGTCATTAGTATCCAAAGCATTATCTGCCTTCACTATGCAGAGGTGGCAGGAGTGCAAGTGGGTGATGCAAGTGAGTGGATCTTGGCCAAAGCCTGCAATGGTGACTGCTTGTACTGCTCGCTGATCTGGGGCTCAACAGAATTGCATGGTTGCATTAGAAGTGATTTCCCAAGGGTGATGGCAGGGGACATGAAACAGTGCTTAGGGGAACTGAAGGTGATAATGTGACATTTGAGGGGCAGAGTGGGGGAGGAGGAGTGGTGAAATAATCAGGCCTATGTGGCATTGGGTAACATGAAAATGGGACTCGGGTAACTAGCTTTTCGACAGGAATATGGCATGGCTGAGAAAAAAGGTTCTTGGATTCAAGAGCCAATGCAAATACAAGGGGGTTGAAGCTCTTTTTGTTACTTAAAGTAACTTATTGACCCAAAAGTGGTCATACAATGCACAGGTTTGTCACTGAGGGTTCAGCTAATGCTGTTTCTTGGGAATTCACAACATCAAGATTTCATGAGCAGGGCTGAGATGATGATTCAGAGGTGCACTATATTGGATGAAGACCCCATTGCCTTGGAACTCTAATTGGGTTTGGTGCTACTGTCAGCTAAGATCAGAGGACAAGCCCTCAAAGAAAATAAGCTGGGATTCTACCAGAACAAATTCAGAGCTTTATGGCTGAAGCTAATACCATAACTGCCAAGTGGACTGCCCATAAATCAGTGAACCTTTTTGTTGTATTAGACATTTATATGTAATTTATTGTCTATATTGATCATAATTTGTCATCTGAGTCTCACTTTATTTGTGTTGATTTTGGTTTGTTTGTTTGTTAGTTAAAATTATAAAAGTGAAATCTTGCTCATTGATTTTCGTATTGGAGTCATTTGGTAATTTCGTACTTTTGGTTTGTTGGTCTCTATAGCGACCATAACAACTGCAGCCTACTTTTACATTAGAAATACCATAAGACGACTTCAAAGCTCAGCAGTGTTATCATCTTCAAGAGTTATAAGTTAGTAATGGATTTCTTTGCACATCTGAGACTTACAAAAAAACTACCATCAAAAGCAAATACAGTGAATTGCTTTCAGTCTTAATGTGGATGAAAGCACAATTTTTAACAAACATTTAACAAATAAAGCCAGCAAATCCAGAATCAAGATTTGTTCAACAGTACGATACTTTCTGTGTAGTGTGCACAAAACAATAATTTTCACAGTGTACTACATGTGACAATAATAAATGAAATGAAATCAAAAAGATACACAGTTTACATTTTTGAACAAGTTCACAGAATGTATTTTTCATTACTGTCTTTCCTTGGTCAGCAATCTACTTCATTTATGGGTAGAATATTTACTAATGCTAAAGTTCTGTGCAAGGTCTTCAGGATAATTTCATGTTAAATTGGTACAAGTTTCCACCCAAGAGCATGATATATGTAATTAAGGTGGTTTTGTTTATCAGCTAATTTCATTGCATTTCAACTGTAACATGATAGAGGATAGATAAATACTTCCATTGGCAAAACTGACAATTATTATAAACACAGTGTAAACAGAATAAACATTGCTACACTTCAGGGGTTGGTGGGGAAGGAAATAAGATCCATCTAGTTCACCTTCTGTCACCCTGGAAGGCAATATGATACAAATGATGAAGGATGTGCTGACTAATTACAGCAATCAATATCTAGCAATTAGTCTGTAACAGACCCAGACTTGATAAGAGATAATCCATTAATTAAGAATTTGAGAAGCCAAAGTCCAAAATCACGCATTCGTCCCTTACATACTACACTTAACACGTCATGTCTTAAATTACTCAATGCTGTATTCCAAAATGTTATTTCCTAACAAGTCTCATTTATTTTTAACTGAATCAACACTAATTGATTCTACCATCTTCCTAGGGAGCTTATTTCCTTGGTGAGCTGGGTAAATATGTGGGGTTTACTAATACCTAAACATTTGGCTGAATTTTACCAGCCCAATAGAGATAAGCTGGGAACTGGTATGAGTGGTAATACCACCCTGGAAGATGTTGGAAAAGAAGCATGATGCCTTCATGTCACAACTGTCACATCGTCCAAAAGGCAACTGAACTGGCCGAATGAGGAAGGAATGTAAAGATACAATCATAGATTCCTATACTGCAGAAGGAGGCCATTCAGCCCATTGAATCTGCACCGACCACAATCCCACCTAGACTCTGTCCCCCAAACCCCATTTATCCTAGCTGCCCCCGATACTAAAGGACAATTTAGCATGGCCAATCCATCTAATTTGCACATCTTTGGACTGTTACCTGTTGAATCAGCAATTAACAGTGAATTTATGAAGTAAAGCAATGGCACTTTAGGGCTCATCACCCACAACCAGACAGACGCCTACTGGATCTTCAGTTTTGACTGCAGTTGACAGCAATTGTGAACGGTTGCATGACTTGGCAGCCATGGTGAATCTGGTTGGACAGCAGAAGTAGCAGTTGGGAACTGGGGTTCACTTGTATAGTGAGGGAATTCCGCTCGTGCGTCCTTTTGAGTTGGCACTTTGAATCCAGTGTGCTGCATTATCCTGTGCTGCTTTTGTGGATAACATTGTTGATGCACTCTCCAGTACATCCCTCTGTGTGTCCCATCTCATTGGACACCTCCTCCATCTGACAGTCCTTAATTAGTCAGCCCTAATAATATAATGTATAAGACAAATTCACATCCTCCCCACTCCATTCCCACTCACCTTCTGTAGTCATTCCCTGCTCCAAAGGCAGGGATTGCTATAGCCATGTAAATTCCATGCCACTGTTTCACAAATTATTTTTGGGTTTATCCCTCTTCAAGAATCATATACTCTGGTCCAGAGATTGTACTTTGGAAGATTAAGGTTATAACTGCTTACTGCATTCTGTTATGAATGCTACACTTCACTTAAAGCTGAGTGTGGAAATGGAGAACTTAAAATATCGACAAACGTCAGTGTTTCCAAGCACGTGCAGACTGGGACTGTGCTGCACCCAAACAGTTCTGTGTTTTTACCATCCTTTGAACCCATCACATCACGCATAAAGAGAGGGAAAATGATGTGATTAACCCGGGCCATATGACCAGGAGCAGAGTCCAGTCCCAGACAACGGGTAGGGACAGGTTCTAAAAGAAGAGTCCCAGAAAGGGAACAAGAACAGAGAGAGGTCCCATTATATTAAAACACAGAAAAAGGGTTGCAGTTAGAAGACTAAATTAAGTGGGCACAAAGCAAACCTTAAGAACATAAGAAAAGGAGCAGGAGTAGGCTATCTAGCCCCATTCAATAAGATCATGGCTGATCTGAAACTGGTTCAGTTCCACTTACCCGCCTGCTCCCCATAACTCTTAATTCCTTTATTGATCAGAAATTTATCTATTTGTGACTTAATCATATTCAATGAGTAGCCTCCACCACTTTAAAAGGCAGAGAATTCCAGAGATTCACTACCCTCTGAGAGAAGACATTCCTCCTCAACTCTGTTCTAAACTGACTCCCCCTTATTTTGAGGCTGAATCCTCTAGTTCTTGTTTCCCTTCTAAATGGAAAGAATCTCTCTGCCTCTACCCTATCTAGCCCCTTCATTATTTTATCTATCTCTATAAGATCACCCCTCAGCCTTCTAAACTCCAACAACTTCAAGCCCAATCTCCTCAATCTTTCTTCATAAGATAATTCCCTCATCTCTGGTATCAAGCTGGTGAACCTTCTCTGTACTCCTCCCAAGGCCAATATATCCTTTCGCAAATAAGGAGACCAAAATTGCACACAGCACTCCAGTTGCGGCCTCACCAGTACTCTGTACAATTGCAGCAAGACCTCCCTGCTTTTGTATTCCATCCCCCTGCGATAAAGACCAACATTCCATTTGCCTTCTTGATCATCTGCTCTACCTGCAGACTTAGTTTTTGTGATTCATGCACAAGGACCCCCAGACCCCTCTGCACAGTAACATGTTGTAATTTTATCACCATTTAAATAATAGTCCATTTTACAATTATTTCTTCCAAAGTGGATAACCTCATACTTGCCAATGTTACACCCCATCGCCAGATTCTCGCCCACTCACTCAGCCTATACAAATCTCTCTGCAGACTTTGTGTCCTCCATGTAATTTAATTTCCCAAACATCTTTGTGTCATCAGCAAACTTTGTTACCCTACACTCAATCCCGTCCTCCAGATCGTCAATGTATATGGTAAACAGTTGAGGCCCCAGCACCGATCCCTGCGGCACGCCACTAGTCACAAACTGCCAACCAGAAAAGCGTCCATTTATTCCAACTCTCTGCTTCCTGTTAGATAGCCAATCCTTAATCCACGCTAACACTTTATCCCCATCTCCTAATGGAAGGGGCAGCCTTTTGTGAGGCACCTTATCAAATGCCTTCTGGAAATCTAGAAACACCACCTCCACCAGTTCCCATCTGTCAGCTGCACTCATTACATCTTCATAAAGATCCAGTAAATTCAAATTTTCCCTTCATGAATCCAAGCTGCATCTGCTTGATCAAACCATTCTTTTCCAGGTGTCCTGCTATTTCTTCCTTAATGATGGATTCCAGCATTTTCCTAACTACAATGTTAAGCTAACCGGCCTGTAGTTACCCGCCTTTTGTTTATTTCCTTTCTTAAACAGCGGCGTCACATTGGCTGTTTTCCAATTAGCTGGCACTTCCCCGGAGTCCAATGAATTTTGATAAATTACTACTAACACATTGCTCTTACTTCTGCCATTTCTTTCAGTACCCTGGAATGCATTCCATCAGGGCCCAGGGACTTGTCTATCTTCAGTCCTTAGTCTACCAAGCACTACCTCTTTAGCAATAGAAATCGTTTTAAGGACCTCACGCCCTACAGTCCCACGACCGTTAATATTCAGTAAGCTATTTGTGTCATCTACCGTAAAGATCAACACAAAAAAAACTTGTTTAAGGCCTCAGCCATTTCCTCGTTTCCCATTATTAAATCCCCCTTCTCATCTTCTAAGGGTCTAACATTTACTTTAGCAACTCTTTTCCTTTTTATATATTTGTAAAACCATGGCAATTGTAGAGGGCTCAGGAGTATCATTGAGATCCAAGAAGACGGCAGAAGGCTGGTGATTCCATGATGCAGGCTGTTGGGGTGAAGGTACCCCTTCTGGAGCAGTTATGTTCTGTTCAGTGAGGCTGAAGAGTTGATATTGTGCTTGAGTTGATACTCAAGTGCAGATTCAGGAATCCAGGGGAACTGAATCTTGGAAGTTAACATTGCAAGAATGCTGTTAAGAAAACCAGCCAAGTTGGAGTGACTTTTGGAGATAATTCAAATTCAAGGAAGAGTTGGCATACAAAGTGCTTGTATAGTAAATGTTGTAGCAATTAACTCTGAATGGGACAACAATGTACTGACAAGCACATACTCATTTGAAAAAAAGAGTTCTCATGTCCCTAATCTAAATTTTAAAAAAATTACAGATACAGAGTTGCACCTGTGAGTGGCAGCAGCAAAAAAAGACAGGTTTACTTATTGTGACTGTTATAAAACTATTTTTTTTTTAATCAAAAAATGACTTTTGAGTGGACTGAAACCATGGGAAAGTTTTAAGAGACTGACAATATTTTTAACTGGCCTAAACAGCAGTTTTTAACATGACCAAACATTTGCATGATTTCACTTGCAAATTATAAAGTCGTTAGAAAGGAGACACGCTGTCTGGAAATGGACCAGAACAATCTGCTTCAATGGCTGTGAATGGCTTTTCCCCTAAACTAGTCATAAACATCCAGACATAATTTGTTTATCCAGGCAGACCGATCAGCTAAATTCATCGCTTTGGACAATAGACCTTGGCTGACATGACAGTCCACAAACCAACTAATCTGATCACTTTAGATGACAGATCCTAGCAGAGCGGAGTCACCATCTGGATCATTTGGACAACTCGCTTCAGTCGGCAATTAACACAGAGACAACGAATCTGGAGCGCAGGTTTGCTGCAACCATAATGTGGAGATGCCAATGTTGGACTGGGGTAGGCATTGTAAGAAGTCTCACAACACCAGGTTAATGATCAGGTTTTTGGTATCACGAGCTTTTGGAGCGCTGCTCCACTCATCTGACAAAAAGGAGTGGCACTCCAAAAGCTCATGATATCAAATAAACATGTTGGACTTTAGCCTGGTGTTTTGAGACTCCTTGCTGTGACCATATTTAATAACTGGCCAGATGGTGAATAAATCTCATGTGCCAGTAACCTTACCCTTGGTGATAAAGGGAAAACTGCTTTTCCAGAATGTGCAAGTCACAGAGTGGGAGTGAGTGAACAATAGTGATAAGGGACCTTATCTCTGTCCAGCCATTCTACAAGCATGTGCCCTACCCGCATATAGCCAGCCAAACACTGCATGCAGCATCATTAACATAAACAAAACAACTACCGACTTCAAAAGCATCAAGTCACACATTCTTCAAATTGTCGTTTTGAAGAATCCAGGAAAAAATAACCAACCAGGCCCGAAATCCTCCAATGCATCAATCTAACGATCCATACTTTCTTTTAGACACTCAAATAATGTAACCTAATTCCCTTGATATGACAGTCTTGGGTGCATGTTGAGTCGGAGCATCTTTATGATTTTTAATCTATCAATAAGGACCATAAGCATTATTTCCTTTTTTAAAAAATAACTATCAGAAAACTTGCCTGTATGTGTCTCTTATAGTCACAATACTTAAATAATTAAACACCCACTAAATTGACAAGCAATTTATTTTTAAAATGCTTGTTGCCATCAATTGAGAGGCAGAAAGAGGGAGAAGCCTATTTCCACTGCTCATCACATAGGAACACAAGTCAGTGGGAAAAAAAAGGATATTTATCTTCATGCTAGAATTCATTACAAACCATCAAGTTAATATTTGCATCAATTGAAAGTCAATTTTTTTAAAATTATGATGGCCTTTATCATCTAGTTTGTTGTTTTTTTGTTTTAAAGCAATTCAGTGTAACTGGATTGGAAAAAGCATGAAAAAGGAATCTTCCAATGATGGAAGACAAAGGAATTATTTTAAAGTTAAAATTTATTTATTAGTGTCACAAGTAGGCTTATATTAACATTGCAATGAAGTTATTGTGAAAACTCCCTCTTCGCTTGTTCAGGTATACTTGGAGAATTTAGCATGGCCAATGCACTTAACTAGTATGTCTTTTGGACTATGGAATGAAACTGGAGTACCCGGAGAAAACTCACGCAGACATGGGAAGAATGTATAAGTTCCGCACAGACAGTGACCCAAGTCAGGAATCAAACACAAGTCTCTCATGATGTGAGACAGCAAGGCTAATCACTGTGCCACCCAGCTTAGATACTGGAGACAAGATTTTGAAAGCCTGTTGTGTTTGTCAATGTTAATTCAGTTGCTCTATATAGTTAGACTGAGTGACTGAAATCATTTCCTGACGTAAGGACTACCAACTAGACACAAAAAAGACAATTAAAAGGAAATAGACGAATAAAACGTAATCATCTCTAGTGATTGATGGCATATTCAATTGCTGTTGGAGTCTTATATCTTCATCAGCACTTTATCTTGCCTGGAGAAGAAGATTTTTGAATAAAAGGTGTTTTTGAAGAAAGTTTATCCATGAAACTACATAAATATGAGAAGTGTATTTTATAAAATTACTCTGCAGCCCTATCTTAAGGGAAATAGTAAGCAGAATTTGCAAACATCTCTATTGAGACATATTGATAGATAGTTTTCTAACAGATAATTTAAAGAATTGACAACAATTTGCAGTACAAATATGACAGAAGCAAATGTCATTGTAAACTGAAATGTGTTTGCAAAACATACAAAAACACTTGACTGATGGTTGAAGTCAAAAAGATTCTTTTTTTTGTTATGTAACTTGATGTCCAAAAGGTACCACAAAGAATAATGTACCTGTGCCATTTGTCCAAATGAACTATTCATTTGATCTTACTTCACTGTTTCTTCTCCATTCTCTCTCAATTTTTTCTTGTTCAAGTATTTATCCACATATTCTAACCATCAAAGGAACAAAGGAAGACATAGATTCTTAAATGTATGCCCTCGTCAACTATTTCCAAACCAGTGGAAATACTTGACCAGACCAAAACCCTCAAATTTTGAGCTGATCTCCTCTTAATCTTCTACTTATAAAGTTCAGTTACTTTAGTCCCTCCACATAACTCAAGCTTCTTGACCCTGATCATTATCCTAATGAATATCTTGTGGATGACCAACACCCTGACATTATTCCCAAAATTGCATACAATATTTGCTACCAACTTCATTCCAAGTATTTGGAAAGGTGAAGGCCTAGTCATAGTATCACTAGATTCTTAATACAAAAATTCAATTAAGGTTCTGAAGACCTGGTTTCGAATCCCGCCATGGCAGATGGTGGAATTTAAATTCAATTTTAAAAATCTACAATTAAGAAACTACTGATGACCGTGGAACCATTGTTGATTGTCAGGAAAAACCCAATCTGGTTCACTAATGTCCTTTAGGGAAAGAAATCTGCCTTTCTTACCTGATCTGACCTACAAGTGGCTCCAGAGCCACAGCAATCTGATTGATTCTCAACTGCCTTATGAAACACTTATGGAACGATCATATACGAAATCATGGAATTTCTGACAAGAGAAAATTAAAATAAAGAGTTCCTTCTAGATTTGGGCAAAAATGAGTCTCAGCATCAGTGAGAATCCTTGATGTGAAGACTAATGGTCTGCCATTCTGATTGCAGATTGCACTGAGTCCATGCTGGGAGACATTTGTCTATAGGAGTATAGGAGCTCGATTGTCAAACTGTTGCAACACTGGAGGAATTCAGTGTCTGTTTGAACTCGTTAAACTCAACACAACACCATTCAACATCTTGAAGCAGCTGGCAAAGGGCTCCACTGATCTCACTGTAACACAGAATGAATTGGAAAGATAATTTGCCATAGTAAGGAAGTGATGTAGGATGTGCTTGTCCTTGGGAATGGCCGTCTATCATACAGTGTTGTTTTGTCTAGATCAGCCTTCACATGGATTGGCTGCAAGAATGTGCCACAATTAAGAAACCTGGTTGATCCTGCACCTTCATTTAGTAGGGTTGAGTTTTTACTGGAAACTCTACTTAGGATTTGCTGAAAACGTGCAATCCATTCTTGCATAGTATAAGCTGAGGCCAGTGTATCATCAAAGATGATTTTGCCAAATTGTCCTGTAGAACCAAGCCATACACCATTGGGAAACCTCACTGTCAATGAAGATCCCACAGGGCATAGAGTGGAAATGCTTACCAGAGACATGAATGAAGCGAGTTTCAAGGATTCGCCAGAACCCTCACTTCACATTCAAGATGAAGACTTTGGCATTAAGCAGGTTAGCTATAATCTGTTCTTCATAAGATGATGAGATCTGAGCATTGCCTTATTTAAGTAGACTGGGTCAATGCCGATCCTGACCACGTTGTCTTTCTTCATTGCAAGAACTCAGTAAGAATTTAGCAACACCAATTTATAATCCAACCGATTTATTTGATAGTAAAAAAGCGAGCTTTCGACTCTGTGTCTTCGTCAGGCAAATGCAGTGTTCTGGTCTGCAATAGCACACATCAGCACAGACAGTCAGAGATTGCTGATTAGAATGCGAATCCTTACATCTAACCTGCTATTCAAGTGTTAAAGTGGCTAACAATGTGTGTGAAGGGAATCCTGAGCATTGGTTAGAGAATTGTGTATTTTCTCCAGACAGCACAGTAAGTGAGGTTTTTTGCTAACCCAGGCAAGTTACGGGGGTTACAGATAGTGTGTCATGAAGCCAAGATCCCTGTTAAGACCGTCCTCATGTGTGCGGAGCTTGGCTATCAGTCTCTGCTCAGCGACTCTGCGTGTCGTGTATCACGAAAGCCCCCTTGAAGAACATTTACCCGCAGGTCGGAGGCCGAATGCCCATGACTGCTGAAGTGTTCGCCCACAGGAAGGGAACTGTTTTGCCTGGTGATTGCTGAGCGATGCTCATTCGTGATACATGACAGCGCAGAGTCGCTGAGCAGAGACTGATAGCCAAGCTCCGCACACATGAGGACAGTCTTAACAGGGATCTTGGCTTCATGACACACTATCTGTAACCCCCGTAACTTGCCTGGGTTAGCAAAAAACCTCACTTACTGTGCTGTCTGGAGAAAATACACAATTCTCTAACCAATGCTCAGGATTCCCTTCACACACATTGTTAGCCACTTTAACACTTGAATAGCAGGTTAGATGTAAGGATTCGCATTCTAATCAGCAATCTCTGACTGTCTGTGCTGATGTGTGCTATTGCAGACCAGAACACTGCATTTGCCTGAGGAAGACACAAGAGTCGAAAGCTCGCTTTTTTACTATCAAATAAATCGGTTGGATTATAAATTGGTGTTGCTAAATTCTTACTGAGTTCTTACCACCCCAATCCAACGCCAGCATCTGTACATCATTTCTTCATTGCAGCCATCATTGCTGAAATCCATTTTGTGACCTTGTCTATGGGAGCTATGATACCCAGTGTCATCATCTAGTCCAGTTCATTGACTACTTTTATTTTATCCTTTTCAAAGCACAGACCCTGATTGGAATCAAGATATATTACAGGCAACTTCCAAATGGTGTTGCAGTGAATAGACCTTTATATTCCATTATTTTTAGAGCCTGATGCTGCAGAGTGTGTATAACTGGACCAAGATGGATTGACCCCAATGTGATGCCGTCTCAAAACCCTTGGCTGCTTTGCCAAAACAGTGGAAAGTGTAGATAGAGTCAATGCATGGGAAGCTGGTTTGCATGATGGATTGGGCTACATTCACGACCTTTTGAATGGTCTTGCAATTTTGGGCAGAACAAGTGCCACACCAAGCTGTGATACAACCAGAAAGAATGCTTTCTATGGCGCATCCATAAAAGCCGGTGAGAGTTGTAGCTGATATGCCACATTTCTTTAGTCTTCTGGGAAAGTAGAGACAGTGGTGGGCCTTCTTAACTATAGTGTTGACATGAGGAGACCAGGATAAGTTGTTGATGATATGGACACCTAAAAACTTGAATCTCTTGACCCTTTCTACTTCGTCCCCATTAACGATGGCAAGAGCACGTTCTCCTTTACGCTTCCTGAAGTCGATGACGATTTCTTTTGTTTTGTTGACATTAAGGGAGAGATTATTGTTGCTACACCAGTTCACCAGATTCACTCTCTCATTTCCGTAGTCTATCTCCTCATTGTTGAGATTAGACTCATTATGGTGGTGTCGTCAGCAAACGTGAAAATTGAATTGGTGAACTGGTCACACAGTCATAGGCATATAAGGAATAAAATAAGGGGCTGAGAACATAGCCTTATGGGGCACTGGTGTTGAGGACGATTGTGGAGGTGTTGTTGTTGCCTATCCTTATTGATTAATGGCCACTGCAGTTTCTATAGTAGAGGGCATGTTCAGGACTATAGAAACCTCTATTTCCTACTTTAACTCTTTGCTGCTTCCGTCTGACAGATGGCAGATTCTAAGATTAAACCTTTCTTGAGAAAAAGATGCTTGCAGACAACTTCACTATGGATTCCACACACAATATGATCTCTCAGCTTTTCAAATGTGCCAAACATGCATTTCTTTGATATAATTTTTCAAGTCACAGTGACCGAATAGACTTGTCAAACTTTTGCTTGTCTGTATTGAATGTGAGTCCATCCAGCACAATGTTTTTTTTTTTAAGGCATGTATATATGCTGAAATTTTTCAGCAATATTTCAGGATCCTCCTACTCTCCCCTCATTTGAAAAACAAAGGATTCCTGTTTCTCAACTGCCTCAGTACCTGCTAAAATGTAAGAAAGTGAATGCTTGTACCTTTCTGATTTGCCCGATTGGCTGATACCGCCGTGGATATGCCTCGACCACAATGCAGCAGCGTCCCTGCGCCATTCTGCCAAATTCCTGGCACCATGTTGAAGTATTGGGTTCCAATAACTGGTGACCAGGGACTTACAACAGTATACTTTTATCAACAGCAACTGAACAGCTCCTGCATGCTATACCTCTCCCTGCACTCTGGGAGATCTCCTGTGCTATTGGTATGTGATCCTTAAGAAGCCACATCATTGTTCTGTCACATGATCACTCAATATAATCCCCTCCCTAGTCTTGCCCAACATCAGCTAATGCAGCTAAAATGACGAGGATTCTCATTGGTACTGGCCTCTACCAGTCAGGTAAAATTTCACACTGATCAATGTTGAGCAGAAAACCCACGCATTGGATTTTATGTTCCCCTCCCCACCCACATCTTTCAATGTCACCAGTGTAAAATAGAGCCTTCTATAAATGTATGGATTTTTTGATAAGAATTCTATTTGCTTTTACACAACATGAAATAATTGCATTATGTTTCTGTTTCATTGAGACAAAAAAATTCTATCTGTATTGCTAGGAGTAGCAATAATTCTCATTCCAATTTCAAACATCAACAACTTTAGCTTCAACCAACTCCTTCAACAATTATTTTACAAAAAAGTAGTGACTTTAATTTTATTGATATGGCCATTGTATTCTATACATGTATTTACAATATGCAATAACAACACAGCCAGGAAATTCTTTTTCTGAATTATTCTGTGCAGTCGCGTATTTATTAATAACCTTCTATTATACGGACTAACAGAATGAAACATAAATTCTGACTTAGTGATATCAGCAGCATTGACAAAGACAGCAGCAACATTTTTACGTCTAGTTGAAAGATTTACACAGCTTAGTATGTTTAAATTATTTAAGTAGCAGGAATAAAGTAAGCATTACTACATATTGAAAAATAGAATTAAGACAAGGTTATCCTGTTGTTGGTAACTAGATTGATGTCAGTGCCCACAGCAAATCCTCCCATGTGGTTCTTGATCTTAATTATATTATTCAGAAAGCACTGCATCCAATTCTATTTATTTTTTCTGCAGAGCAGGCAAGAGTAAGTACACTGTAGAGCGGCACTAATCAATTGCTATAATCATTTACTCGTTTAAAATGCATAAGAACTTTGAACTTCTTAAATATTCTCTCACTGGTCAATGTGCATTATTTTTCTTAAGCTATATTTGTTTTTAAACAATGATTGCTGTGTTATGTCACTGGTAATCTGAGTTAAGAAGATTAATTAACATTAACATGTTACTTCCCAGCTGAGGCGATCAATTCAGCTTGCTTATTTGGTCAAAGCTCATCAACTCCTTCAAACTAGTTTCTTCAACATTGTTATCAACAAATACTTAAATAAAAAGACAAGAACAACAAAAATTCATATCAATTAGCTGATTTGAAGTTTAGCCAATAAAAAAAATAGAACGCAAAGGAACGAGATGGACACAGTTCAACATAAACTGGAAATAGAAACAAGAATATCATCTTTGGAATGCAAACTCAAAATCCAGGTGGACAGTATTCTGGACAAGTATTTATTTCCTGATAAGAACAGTCACAGCAATTGTGCTTGTTCATTTTGAAGAATCTGGAGAGAATTCAGATAACCAATCATGGCAATAATCCAAAATTTAAAATTGGATAAATTCTGATTTTCACAGTGTCTCTCCAAGTCTTAATTGGTCACAACCAGGGTTGGGAGCCAAACAAAATGCAGACTAACGCATTCCCATTCATTACACTACAGCCTGCTGGTTTCCCTAGTTTCTGTGTGCAGCCAGCATCACCTTGGCTCTTCACTGGCTGCATGCATCAACAAGGGACCCAATACTATTGATGATTACTTTAAATTAGCCTGTGCCTCTTGACCAGGTGGTGTATTGTGCCTGCTCGGAATGGTGTCAGGAATTGATCATGAAGGTTTTGTTATGACTCAATGTGAGAATGAATGTGCACTCAGGTTTTCTGGCAATAAGGCCTTGAAATAGTGATGAAGTTTGTGTAGAAATTTAATGATCTGGCAGAAGTTGTCAAGGTGAAGAGTTTGATCTTCAAATGATATATTCTACCAACTACACCACTAGCCTCATCCATTGCCCAATTCATCGCACCACCTCTCCCACCTACAAACAACATCAAGCAGTATTCAACCTCTCAATTATAATGGTTTACCTCATGCTTATATAATTAGCACTTATGCAAACCCGTCACCCATAATTCACAGCTCAAAAACAACAGCAATGATTTTATCAGGACAGCCTCATCATCCAAACAATTGCAAGACACACTTCCTACTTTTTAACAAGATAAAGTGGTGCAGGACAGAAGGCAGCAGGAAAGACCTGGAACAGGATAAGCATGTCTGCATATTTTAACTCAGTGTTGGTCATCATGGAAGAAGTATCGAGGTCATGACCACCGGTAGCAAGAATTGGTGGTGAGGGTGTGGAAGGGACTTCTGAGTTGGCTATCAGAACCGCAGGCAGATTTTTAGTAGTAAGTGGGAGAAAACAGTTAAAATAATTTTTACCTAACAGGATAATGTTAACATTTTGCTCATGGGAACGCTAAACACTATTGAAATGAACGAGAGATGATTTTAATGTTAAGCATCTATGTTTAATTCAAATATATTTGGTTGCCTCAGTCAAAATGTAAACACTGCAGAGACCATAGAAATTCAAGAGATCAACAACTAAACCCATTTAGTCAGCAGAAATACAAGTTTGGAACAGATACTGAAACATGAAATCAAATCTAAACTCATTAGGAGTATCTTCAATATTGAAAGATATAATTGTATTGGATTTTGGCTGAGTGCCTCAGATCTTTGGAGAGGGCTTTAACACTGACTCAGAGCTATTTGACCATCTGAAGGCCTCCCACAGCCAGTGGCTAACGTTTTGTCTTGCCTTGTAAAATGATATGTTTTTAATAAATTTTAATTACATCTTGAGCTAAGATCTTGCCTTTGCAAATTTAATTCTGTAGTTTTCTTAATTTTAAGAGAATCAGTCCACTAATTGAAACCTCCACTACAGAGGTATCCTCATACCCCATCCTCTTCCTCCTCTCTTTCCACTTTTCTTTCATCTTAAATTCTCTTTAGACTCTCAAACTGTAGATGGTTAATCATGCACTTTTCACTTTTACCCCTTCCCCATCACATTGTCCCTTTTTCCTTTCAAATGCCCGAGAACTGGAACTTTTGTGGAGTAGGAAGATGATGCTCTGACACTCTCAGCCACCATTCAAATTCTGACACTCCATGGGGAGAGACTAGGATAGAGGGGGATTTACACATGTTGAGACAATAGGTATAGGTGTTCAAGAGTCTACACAGGGGGAAGACTAACTCTCCAGAAAGCAAGGTTGCACATAGGTCCTACTGCAAAAACAAACAATTTTAATGGGCCAGGCTCCAAAAGAAGTTGATGCAACTACACAACCAAATATGTGGTTAACTCGAAAGCTCCCCAATAAAATCAGTGTATAATGTTAAGTACTGAGCAGCATAGCGGCAATTTGGCCCAATTTATCCTCCAACAGAATTACAGCATGATCATACCCATGAAGACTGTGAAAATTATGCTGAATCGTTCATATATCAAGACTGTGCATGCCTCCACCCTATCACTTCAAAAAACACCAATCTACCTAGCTTACTGATTACATCAAAGACTACCACTGCAAACAAAAGATATCATGGTGGAATTTTTTGATGTTTTGGCTAAGTGTCAACTTGAGTGGGAAAAGCAGGATCTAGGCTGCCTTATCCCACCATATCTTTTGAGATTTAGTCAAAAAAAAAGGTGGATGCTGCAACGTCACAAAGGCCCACTCCACTCTACCGGCAACTTCAGTTCTCAGAAAAGGTGACCCGATATAAAAAATACTAAAGAAAACAAGGACCCCACTGAAACAATACCCTACCTCTCCCACAGTCAAATAATTCCCCCCACTACCACACCCACCAGGGACTTCCCCAGTGACACAATTCCCTCTTGGCACTATACTCACAGAACTCCTCCCAGCACTATCACTGGCAATGATAGTGAATCTAGCACCGTAGGCACATGCAATGAATGTAAATGCAGAAACATACAAGTTGCAGTTATATTAGAGGAACCAATTTCAGACAAGAACCATGCTAAGTGCAGCTGGCAGACTCAATTAGTACTATCTTATGCTGCCTGTACCTTCCTCAGAACTAAGCAGCTGCACATCTCCATTCTTTTAAGTGCCTAATTTTCAACATTTAGCGAACTGTAAGAGTAGCACTTCTCTCAAATTAATCCAATTCAAAATTAAAAAGCTAAAATTCCTCAGCATTGTGGAGTCATTTCACTGTTTCCTGAATGTGACTAGCATGGCTTGAGGCAAAAAGCAGACACGTGAAGATAATGCAGTTAAAGGCTAATCCCACAGTATCCTGATCTCACACATCCTAACCAGCTGGTAATGATGCCAGCATTCCAAATTTTGTTCATTGAAATCCAACTCACAAATCATTCGCCAAAGATCAAGAGCTCAGCTGCAAGATGGGACCTGAACCTGTACAAATGAAAAGGTCACATCACAAGCTGCAAGTGAGCTGGCTTTCAACAACTTTTCCTTATGCAATTTTCATGTTAGTGGAAGCATTTTATGCCACTCGAGGATTGCAGTAGAGGATGACAGATGACTATATGACCCAGACATGGGGGACATTCTGTGAATGGCTCTTGATCTGCGACAAAAGGTCATTAGACTCAAAACATTGACTCTATTCTCTCCTCACAGATTCTGCCAGAGCTGCTGAGATTTTCCAACATTTTCCATTCTTGAATCCTTCATGATACTCTGAACTCTCACTTACCAAACTTTATAAGACAAATTAACAACAAGTGGAATCTAATTAGTTTGACAGCAATAGAACTATTAAACCAAATTAAAGACGTGTATTCTGAGAATACAATTTGAATGTCAAATCAAACAGCATGAGACTTCTGTCTATCACTACATATAATGAATGATCCAGTGAGTTTTGTGCTGCAATTAGGGAATTTGTAATGATTAAAGTGCATCACTGACATGTTGTGCTTGACATTTCATATTTGACATTAAAACCATCACAATAGCTGGAGATCTGGGCTGCAGAGGAGGGAGGGGTGCATTCCACCTGCTACTGGTATTGAAGAAGTGCTGTAACAGCCATTTACTCAAGCCAACAGTAAAGTTGCTAGATTGTATGGAAATGATGACAAAGGACTAACAACATAAATGGCTTAGTCAAGTTCTTTAGCAGTTCTTACATGCTGAGTGTGAGGCCACACCATGGGTAGAACTCCTGCACTACCAACACCTCACTTCCTGTGTATAGGTCAACACAATATACAGCGAACACAATCTATATTTTTTGTGAGGAGATCCTGTACTCTCATGCATATGACAATGTTGGATATCAGTAACAGAAGATGAACTATTTACTATTGCAGAACATAGACTTGTGTCACCAACATCTCTTTCCCCCAAAATTTTTTTCTAAAATGCCACATATTTAAACTATGTCAATACATAATCCTTGGAGCTGGGATTTGGTCTCTTCAGTTACCCCGAGCATGTAACTGTACCAGTTGTTTATGTTGGGGGGATGAATCCTGGTTGTTGTCCAGGATGGATGGTAGCAGACATGCTTAGGGTGCAGGGCTTATTGAGCTGCTGTCCAAAGAAGCAGCGTCTATCTCCATCAGTGCAGGAAACCCCAGATTGTGAACTTGATGGGTTGAGCCCTGTGAGTTTATGTTGTTGGTTCAAGTATCCACAGTAAATGATGATGGTACCAGATGTAGCAAGCATGATCTGAAGCAACCATATAGCTGTTTAGTTGAAGACCATGGCTGTGGAACACCTTCAGTTTGTCATGGCTATGTGTGAGCCGCATTCTGACTGTCTGGCCTGGTTCTAGAGTGCAGAATGTGCGGGTGTTGTGGGCATAGCGCCTTTTCCCTCTTTGTCCCTATTTCATGAGAGCTGCAACCACATTTATTTTCAGTTTGGGTTGCAGAAGGGCCTTGGTGACAGGGATCATGGTTCTGGTGTACCTGGAACATTCCAGAACATTCTCTGTGCTGATAAAGATATTTTGCAAAATACATAGTGCAGTGTAGAAATCAGTCATGGAAGCATTTTTTAAAGGAGGTGTTTTACTGACTGTGCTTCCCGCGCTGCCAAAACATTTGATTGTGGGTAGATGGGGCTGTTAGTAATGAGCTCAAAGTTCCATATGTGTACACAATCCTCGAGCTCCCTGGAGACAAACAGCTGGGTGTTTTCTACCATCATCCCTGGGGAATGCCACGTGTAGCAAAACGCTTTTTCAGCTTCAGCTTTCCCATCATTGTGTGTGCTTTTCATGCTGGACAGACAGTCAATTTACTGCCAGCTTGAGTATGGATCAGCAAACCAGATGCTGTCTGTCATTCAAGTTGCATTTATCTGCCGCTACGTGTGACCATGGAATGCCTGGGATGTGATGGAGATTAGTGGCTCTTTGGTTTGATGAGGTTGATTGCGTTACATGGTGGACATCTGGACATCCTTGCCACGCTTGTGAATGACACTAAGGTTGTAGTGTTGTAGCTTGAGCATCATCTGCTTCAGGCATGGTGATATATTGTGAAAGAGCTTTTTAAGTATAGTTCTGAGCGACTAATGATCAGTTTCAACATTGGTGGTGGTCATCGATGAAGTCATGAAATTTCTGACATGCAAAGGCTAAAGAAAGGAATTCCTCTTGATCTGGACATACTGAGTTAGTGAGGGCCCTTGATGTGAAGGCTGCCAGTCTGCCTTTCTGAGTGCAGACTGCACTGAGTCTGTGCTGAAAGCATAAATGTGGTAAAAATGGAGGAGCTCAAAGCAAATGTTTGAGTTTGTTGAAATTAGCAGTGTAGTGCTCCTGCTAGCGCCATTCTATTTCTTGGGGGGAAGCTGACAGCAGGGTCCAGTCATTTCTGTGGAACAGGGAATGAACCCAAAGAAATAGAGGAAAAAGAAGAGCATACTTGGATCTGGCTAAATAGTGCAGGCATTGGTGGTGACCCATGTAGGGAATGTGATTGATCCTGAATCTACATTTAGCAGTTGAATTTAATTGATCCTAATTCTATTGGAGACAAAACACAAATGTGCATTATGGTCTTACATTGTTCAGTCACAGACCAGGATGTCATTGATGAAGATTTCACAAAGTTGTCCTGCAAAGAGCTGTTCCATAGACTACTGGAAGACCTCATTGTCAATGGAGTTCCCATAGAGCTTGTGCAGAAACCTGTATTTGCCCATCAGAGACACGATGTGGTGAGTTTTGAAGATTCTTCATCCAGCAGGATTTGCCAAAATCCGTATTTAGCATCCAGGATGCTGAAAACCTTAGTATTGAAGTGTTAGATAGGAAATGGTCAACTATTTTAACAGGTTGATGGGTCTGAGAAGTGCTTTATTCAGGTGAACGGAGTCAATGCAGATCGTGACTGCAATTACCATCACAGAAACTCATTCTGTGGCCTCATCAAAGTGGGCTATCACACCTGGTCTGGTCATTCAATCTAATTCGTCAACTACCTTTTGTTTCATGGCAAGGGGTACTCTTCCTGGATCACACTGGGCATCACTGAGCCACCCATGTGTACATAATATAATGACAGGCACCTTCCCAATAATATTACAGTCAAACAGTTCTTTGGAATCTAATATCTCTGGGCTTGATGCTGTAGGATGTGTATATCCAGCCCAAAATGGATTAAACCCAGTGTAATGCTGTCCGAGAGACCCAAGTAGCAGTTTTATATCTTAATTGACATCACGGTGCAATCTGTCCTGAAAAAAGCTTCTGTTTTTTTTCCTTAAATCCTCAATGTTCCTCTCTGATTGCCCATTAATAGTGGATTCGAATGAGTTCCTTTTCTCAGAGCAACTGGTTGTGCACAGCACCTTATGAATTCAATGAGAATACAGAACACACTTTTTCACCAGAATTTTCAATGTTTGAGACAAACGATTGTACGATTCATCAAGCTTCTGGTTAGTGGAGTTACAAACATGTCTGTCCATGATGGCATTTTTTTTTAAATAGCGTGCGTATCTGTTCAAATGTTTTCAACATTTCTCAGCATCGTCTTGTCTTCCAAGGGAAGAAGACCAAAGGATTCAGATTTTTTGACCACCTTAGGCACGCTAGGTTCAACAGCCCTTTTCTGAACAGAACTCTCCACTCACCTAACGAAGGAACAGCTTTCCGAAAGCTTGTGGCGTTTACTATCAAATTAACCTGTTGGACTTTAACTTGGTGTTGTGAGACTTCTTACTTACTGTGTTTCCCACTAGGATAACAGCATGGTTTGTTGTACCTTATTTGATTTATCTGGGATAATAGTAGATGCAACGTTCCTTTCCAAACTTCCAGTTGTCGGTGATGTTTTCATCAAAGATGAGTGGGTCAATGCAATGAAATCATTGTGCCATCTTGGCCTCCTCTTGACACCATGTAAAAGTTGCTGAATTGTCTGGAAACAATGACAAAGGACTAACAACATCAATGGTTTACCAGGGTATGTTAGCAGTTCTTAAACGCTGTGTGTGTACACATGCTGGGGGAGAACTCCCACACTACCAGCATGATGGCACAGTGGTTAGCACTGCTGTCAAACTGACCACTGCACCACGATACAGGGTGCTGTTCAAGTGAGGGGAATAGTTAGAGATATTGACACTGTTCTCTACAATCAGGATCGAGAATCCAGAAGATTGTGTTGCCTGCCTGATCTTCAGGTTTGGGGTACCTCATCTGGGCTGCAGAGGAACTTGGAGTGGAAGGGTAAAAATCCAGTTGTCTGGTCCATGTGATACCAATGACATAGGCAGAACAGGAACAAAGATTCTGCTAAGAGAGTATGAACAGCTAACAAAATTAAAAAGCAGAATCAAATAGGTAATAATCTCTGGATTACTACCTGATCCATGAGCTAATTGGCACAAGGTCAATAAGATTAAGGAGTTAAATGCGTGGCTCAAAGATTGGTGTGGGAGGAATGGATTTGAATTCATGGGACATTGGCACCAGTACTGGGAAAGATGGGACTATTCTGATGGGACAGTCTTCATTTGAATCATGCTGGACTCGTGGCAAATCATATAACAATGGCTGAAGATAGACCTTTAAACTAATAGTAGGGAGATTTCAATTGTGTGGAGAATTAGAAAATCAAAGTTAAAGGAGAGGATAGAAGTGCAGGTTAATGTTGAAGACTTTCAACTAGTTAAAAGAACCGAAGGCTCAGGGGAGCTTAATAGTTTCCAGGCCACAAAATAGAACAGAGAGTATAGAAGGTGCCAAGAATCTAACCTCAGGCAGAGCAAAAAAGGTAACAAGGATGAGAAGGGAGGTGGCCAATGAAGGAATGAGGGTGTTGTATCTAAAATGCATGCATGGATAGAGGATTGGCTGACTGGCAGAAGACAGAGAGTGGGGATAAAGTAGTATTTTTCAGGATGGCAGCTGGTGACTAGTGGTGTCTCAGGGGTCAGTGCTGGGACCACAACTTTTCACAATATACATTATTAATTTGGAAGAAGAAACTGAAGGCACTGTGGGCCCCACTGTTGATAAGTTTGCAGATGATACAAAGATATATAGAATCAGGGGGCACAGATAGCATTCATGTTAAGAGGGCTAAAATATACGAGTAGGGATGTACTTTTAAGGCTGTACAAGGCACTGGTCAGATCCCATTTGGAGTATTGTGAGCAGTTTTGGGCCCCGTATGTAAGGATTGAAAAGGGTTCAGAAGAGGTTCACAAGAATGATCCCTGGAATGAAGAACTTGTCATATGAGGAACAATTAAATACTCGGGGTCTGTACTCATTGGAATTTAGAAAGATGAAGGGGGATCTCACTGAAACTTACAGGATACTTTGAGGCCTGGATAGAATGGATGTGGAGAGAATATTTCCACTAGTAAGAAAAACTGAACGTAAGGGCACAACCTCAGACTAAAGGTACGATCCTTTAAAATAGAGATTAGGAGGAATTTCTTCTGCCACAGCATAGTGAATTTGTGGAATTCTTTGCCACAGAAAACTATGGAGGCCAGGTCATTGAGTGTCTTCAAGACAGAGATTGATAGATTCTTGATTAACAAGGAGATTAAGGTTATGGGGAAAAGGTAGGAGAATGGGGATGGGAAAAATATTAGCTGTGATTGAATGGCAGAGCAGGTTTGAAGGGTTAAGTGGCCTAATTCTGCTCCTACGTCTTATGGTCTTGTGCTGGGCTTCTCTCTGACACATATTAAATAATTGATTCTGCAACAATAAGTCCATATAAAGAAGGATTTCTCTCCCACCGAAATCTCTATTACCGAAATGCTTTATGTAGCATAACAGAATTAAGGAGTTTAAGAACTGAGGAGTTGTATATGAGTGCCTACTTGTTTTTCTCTTCTTCCAACAATCTTTTCTCCTCCTCCTAGGTAGATTCTGGCTATGTTTTTGCTGATATTGGATTCTGCTGTTTCCTCCTTCCACCAAACATGCAGACAGCCAAAACTGACACCACCAAACAACTAAAGTTTCTCAAGTCCAGAAAAAAAGCTTTCAATAATTCCTCCACAAGAGTATGGCACATCTGCAGAAATCAATAATTTCCACAAAGATAGATCTTATGGTCCAATTATTTACATGCATTACTGTTTTCAACTCAATATATGACAATATCCAGTTTCCTATGTCAATTCTGACCTGAACATTTGTCCTGCTGCATCATCTGAAAATTGCAATGAAATCCGTCTTGATACGATAGTGTGGAACATCTCATGGTGCAAATGGGAAAGTAGATGATGCAGTACTTATTTCAAGCCTTGTTCATTCCCAAAGGAGATGAAAATCAGGTCCC
Source organism: Sphyrna mokarran (assembly GCA_024679065.1). Lineage (NCBI taxonomy): Eukaryota > Metazoa > Chordata > Chondrichthyes > Carcharhiniformes > Carcharhinidae > Sphyrna > Sphyrna mokarran. Next base: position 70,868,758 of record JAGIQG010000007.1, on the reverse strand, counting down.
CAGAGATATTTTATATTGTGATGGAATGAAGTTTCTATCATTCGCGCAAACTGAACCACATGAAAAGTGGAATGAACTGAGTTAAATGCATCTTTGCATCCCCGCCATGTACCTAAAAACAGCAGGTCTGCAGCATCAGGGATTGAGGCTGAGCATTTGTTTCCTACATACTCTGGGCAACATGACAGCTTTATGATCCAATCAAGCAAGGATAAAGGAGAAACATGAATGGCATAATAAATAGCCACGAAGTTCTTACATAGAAATACAACTGGAGATGTTAGTGTGTTTGTGATATTAACTGATGAATATTAATGCATACTTAGGAATGCATACAAAGAAATAGAGGTTCTGTCAGTCATTTAAATTGTTTCACATCTGGGACTAAAACTGTGTTACAAGTATACTGAAATTTATCTAATATTATCTAACAGTAACTTCCAGGGATTTTTTTCTTTTACAAAAGCAACCAACATAAATTTTCAGTTTAATGATCTTGGATAGTATATTTTATAGATGTAACATTTTTTCACTTGTTAATTTGATTCCTGTCTCGTCTGTTGCATCGTTCTAGGTTTTTATCTTTGTGTTACTTCTATTATCTTCATTTTGATATGTTCCATTTTCTCTAATCTCTATTCCTCTGAACTTAATTTATTTTATCATTCTGCATTACTTTCTGACTTACAACTCTATCGATCACTTAGTTGATGAGTCACTACTGTCCTCATGAGCCATATTCTAGCCTTGATAGTACTCATATCAAATAAGTACTTATATCAATATATCAAATGGTTGGGGTTGATATATGGGCATCAGCTCCATTTGCTGCTATTTACACCTGGGATTTGAAATACAGCCAGTTTTCATTGGTTAAACACACCTCATTGTCCATCACAGGATTTGAAGCTAATCTTTAGACTGTTCAACACAAGTTTTGTGCGAATAAATGGCCTGGAAATGGCTATTTGACATTTCCCGACAACTCTGATTTGCTGTTCACCAAGTACAGAATAAAAGGCTTTTTTCAGATTTGCCAAGGATTGCTTTCCACACTTGAACAAGCACTAACTGTGCTGTCAAAAATCTTTTTTTCCTAATCTTTGGTTCCCTCAATTGATTTCAAGTGCAGCAAATATTTGGAACCCAAGTAATGTTACGTAGTAAATTTGCAATGTATTTTCTCTTTAATTAATATTACTATTTTCAAGCGCTTCAAGCTAAGCGCCTCATAAAGCCAGAGGAGATTTGTGGTTGCAGTAACAATGCATTGGGATTACACGTACATTAAGGGCTATAAGCTATCAGCACTGTTCATTTTGTTATTCAAAGTCATCATCCTCAGGAACCTGGTCCATGACTTTGTATGTGGGATCAATAGCTGCTGTCTCAGGTGAAAACACTCCTCAACTGGGTAAAGTTGTGGTAGATGTTTCTGATACTGCCTGTTGCCCAGAGAGGTAAACTTTGACAAAATTCAGGCTCAGTTACATCATGTTGAAAAACTGGTATAATCATTATTTCCTTTTTGGTGTCACAGAATTCTGGACGTAAAGCACATTGGCATGCAAGTGGAATGCATACCTACACAAAAGGTCAGTCTCATCTCTACCTGTCCAGTAGGAAAAGGTTTATGCAACATTCAGAGCCAGATTTTCCCTACTGAGGCAGGCATGTTGAGTAGGAAAATGTTTGGCTACGTGTCTCAATAGAAAGTGCCTCATCAGACTCAATTCTTTTTCCAGCAAAGGTGTTTGTGAGATACTGTCCTGCCCTTTGCCCTCAGAATCAGATCATACATAGTGCCAAGGCTGTTTAAAATGTCCAGCTCTGTTCTTTGGGAATTTGCCCTGGTGGTTTGCTTACATTTTAGGATCCCTAGCTCTCATTTCGCACACCCCATCACCCAGTCCACCAACATTCCACATGTCACTGCCATGCCTTCATGTCAATTTGATTCCAAGCCATTCCCACCCATTACCCCCATGCCACCCAATAATTCCTAATGTCAATCCATCCACCACCTTGGCCTTTACACCCTTACTGCCAGCTCATGCAGTATCTACCATGGCAGTCATGTTAAAAAACAAATAAATAATGGTTTAAATATCTATTACAGCCTTTGCTATTTAAAAACCACCTCCATTCATGATGAGCCATTCAAAAATGTTAATGCTTCTCAAGTATTTCATCCGCTATAAAAACAAATCTTTAGTTCATAATTCCACATCAAAGACAATTAATCCCGACTAACTATTTTGAGCTGTCAAACTGTGAATGTATGACCCCAACTGCCCCCACCCCCCACCATTGCAATATAAATGCTGTTAATGTAGTTGTCTTGAACAGTCTATTCAGTTACTTGTCTTTAATCAGCATCATTTTTTCAATTGTGCACTTTCATTTTGAATTATCGGTTATTTTCAAACTGTTTATGAGTTTTTCTAAGATTCACCAGTTGGTAGGAACACCATCTACATTTGTGCATTTTACTTCCAGCAAGCTCAGTGCAGTAAATTTCCACAAATCAGCCACACATGTGGAAGGATTCAAAGTGTTAATGCCTAAAAGGCAATTTCACAATAACTTCATTGCAATGTTAATGTAAACCTTACTTATAACTAATAAATAAACTTTACTTTTTCAAACCTAATCAGGAGGGAAGGAAACTGGCAAGTAACAAAGAGGCAAACATATTCAAACCTACATTCTAAATTTCAACAAATGAAAATAAAACTATTTGTTCTCCACATTATCCAGTAATGCAAAGTCACATAGAAATTCATATCTTTATTACAAAAGTCTATTCAAAATAAAACAAACCTTGGATAAAAACTACATGATTAGTTTCAACATATGATGGAGAATAGAATAAAAGATTATACTTACAGAATTCAATGAAAATCAGGTGAAAGGAGTATCAGTAACTGCCCAGCCTGTGTTGAATGGCTCTTTCTGGGCCCTGTGTTCCATGTAATTCTATCTAAAACTTTCCTTTTGACCTAAACATCTCAAGAGAGTTGGTTTGCAAATTAAACAAACACTCAAACGAATCAATATGTTCCATTATCTTTTGTCACAATTGCCAGAGATACCAGCAAAATAAAATTGCTCCTATGAAAAGGGACTATCTAGAGTTTAGTAGGTCGAAAATTAATATATTATCCTGGAACTGAATTACAGGGGTTCTCGAGATCAATTCTATTCCTAATCCATTGTGCAGAGTACAGATTCCTTAAGTCATCAACATTCACCTCAGTTTAGCAATGTGTTCTGCGAAAATATACTTCAATATATTGATTGTCCATAGCACTTATTCACAAAGAACTCCTCAGTGTTTGATATAACAAATTGGTTATGAAGAGCAATGACTTACTTTTATCATTTTTAGCTTTATCTTTCCTATACTTCTTTTCTATATCTCTGAATCCCTCTATATAAAATAATGGATTGACATATTTCTATGACATCTATCAATTTTTCGTCAATACTACATGTGCTCATTATTTTTACAAAGGATGATTTAATCTTTTTTTGCCATTAATATTGTTAAATATAATAGTTTTGCTGCAGTTGTCTAACTGACTAGTCATGTCACTGTTGGGTTAATGCTGCACAAATATCAATTTGATCATGCAAATTATCAATTGCAAATTATCAAGATAAACAGTTGCAAAAAAGGTTATTACAGTTATATAGATTATTGAGATGCACTGTGCATTCATCTCAAACCATACCGTTCTTAAACAAAAACCGCTCTGAAAACTCTCCTATTTTTAGAAGCTGAGTGTGTGCACGGTCTTTAATTATTTCCTTCTTCCCAGCAGACATATTATAGCCTCAGCATCTTCATTAATGATCCACGTAAGTTCACAATACATACAAACACACAAACCGATGAGCTAAGGGCAGGTGTAGGCCATACGACTCCATTATCCTGCTCTTTCATTCAGTAAGATCATGGCTGATCTGATTGTGGTCTCAATGTTCCCTCCTACTCTTATACCTCTTGACTCTCTCGTCAGTCAGTAATTCATTTAATTCAGCCTTAAAACTATTCAATGAACTTCCTTCCCTGCTATCTGGGGAGTAGAATTATACAGCTTATCAACTCCAGAAATATTTCTTTATATCTCTGTCATAAATGAGATTCCTTATATATAAACAGTATCCCCTATTTCTAGTTTCTCTTATAAGAGGAAACATCCTTGCAACACCCACTATTTCAATCTCATCTGCATTATATATGTTTCAATAAGATTGTTTCTCATCCTCTAAACTCTAATGGATACAGGCCTAACACGTCCATCCTTTTCTTATAAGATAGCCACTTCATCCCAGTATTTGGATAAGAACATTGTAGATGGAATATAATCTGGAAAAGTGTAAGGTTATCCACTTTTTGGAAGAACAGATGCAAAGAGTATTTCTTAAAAGGTAAGAGATTAGAAAGCACTGATGTACAAATCTGTGGACCTAGGTGTCCTTGTCAACACGTTAACATACAGGTGCAGGAGGCAAATAGGAATGCAAACACTACATTGGCTTTTATTGCAAAACAATTTGAGCGCAGGAGTAGCAAAGCTTGCTTCAACTATATAAAACCTTGGTTAGATTGCATCTAGAGGACTGTGTGCAGTTTTGGTCCCCTTACATTAGGAGGGAAAGCAACGAAGATTCACCAGATTTGTTCCCGAGATGACAGCACTGTCCTATAAAGAGGGATTGGTGAAACGGAGCCTGCATTTTTTTTTTTAGAGTTTCAAAGAACATGAGGTGATGTCATTGAAACCTCCAAAATACTTAAAGCAATACACAGGGTAAATGCAAGTAAGGTGTTGTCCCAGAGTCTAGAATAGGGGGGCAATATTTCAAAATAAAGGAACTGAAATAAGGAGAAATTTCTTTACACAGAGGAATTCTCTAATCCAGAGGGCTATGGAAGCTCATTCATTGAATTTGTTTAAAGCAGAGAATAACAGTGTTTTAAATGCCAATGACAGAAAGAGATTAATGTGGGGAAAAAGACATTCAGATGGATGATTGGCCAAGATCACATTGAGTGGTGGAGCAGCCTCGATGGGATGAATAGTCTTTCCTCCAATGTTCCTATAGTTGCATCTATCATTTATTGTGTACTGTGGTATGCTCGCTCACAGTTTGCTTGTTAATTCATATGCAACTCACTCTAAATGTTAGAATATAAAATAGATATTGTAAATTATTTATTGTTTTGACGTCATCTAGTAAAGTTTATTTTATTTGTTCAAAAGCTATGGATTCTTATGGCTTTTTACACTTAGAAAATGTCTTGAACCTCAAACTTTGCCAACTTAAAACATTATTGGTCCAGAGCCAAATCTCAGCAATAACTTGGGAGTCAGCCAAGGATCATAAGACAGAAAAGCAAAAGGAGGAAGAAAGGGGTTATTCTCAGGATAGCAAGCTGTTACTACTGCAGTGCAGCAAGGATGAATGATATTCACAATCTCTATCAATGATTTGGATGTGGGGACCAAAGGTCTCCACATCCAACTTTACTGATGACACAAAACTACGCACGAATGAGTGCTGTGATAATGATGCAAGGAGACTTCAAGATTTGTCCAACTAAATGAATGGGCAAGAACATGGCAAATGGAATATGATGTGAATAAGTGTGAAGCAATCCACTTTGATAGAAAACTAGAAAGGCAGAATATTTCTTAAATGGTGAGAGGTTGAAAAGTGTTGATGCCCAAAATGATTTGGGTGTCTTGTAAATGAGTCACTAAAAATTAAACATGCAAGTATTGCAAGCAATTAGGAAGCAAGATGGTATATTGACCATTATCACAAGGGGATCTGAGTACAGGAAAACAAAGTCTTGCTAAAATTGTACGAGGTGTTTGTGAGATCTTGCCTAGGGTATTATGTACAGTTTTGATCTCCTTTCCCAAGAAAGGATGTACTTGCCATAGTGGGAGTGCAATTGAAGTTTACCAGGTTAATCCCTGGGATGGTAGAATTGTTTTTTGATGGGGAAACGGTGCCACTTACAAAATTCTTACAGGGCACGATGAGTAAATGTGAATAGAATGTTCCCCTGACTGGTGAGTCTCAAACCAGGAGAAATAGTCTTAGAATAAGGGCAGGCCATAAGACTGAGATTAAGAGGAATTCCTTCAGTTAGAGCATGGTGAATCTTTGGAATTCTCTACCCCAGAGGGAAGGTCAGAAATTGAGAATGTTCAAGACAGAAATTAATAAATTTCTGGATACCAATGATATCAAGAAATAATTGATTTGATTTATTATTGTCACATATATTAGTAGAGTGCAGAATGTTGTGTTACAGTCATTGCCAAGGTTTAGAGAAAGATCAACTTATTGCAAGGTAGGTCCATTCAAAAGTCTGATGGCAACAGGAAGATGACGTTTTTGAACCAGTTGGTACATGACCTCAGACTTTTATATCTTTCTCCCGACTGAAGAAGCTGGAAGAAAGAATGTCCGGATGCATGAGGTCCTTGATTATGCTGGCTACTTTTTCAAGGCAGCAGGAGATGTAGACAGAGTCAACGGATGGAAGGCTGGGGATGGCTCAGGAGAGTGGCATTGAGAGTGCCACAATCAAACTGAATAGCAGAACAGGCTCAACAAGCCAAATGGCATCCTTATGTGTATCGATGTTCCTATCCCAAAGATAAATTCTGAGTCAGGAACCTAGAGATGCTAGCAGTGGGAACTTGGAAGTCATTTTAAAGGAAGTGGATAATTAAGTAACCACCTGCAAGAGTCACATTCGATTCAGGGTAGTCAGCAATCTTGTGAAGTTGAGGGCCAATAAGAAAGCCTCAAGAACTGAACAATCAGCATTCCGTTGCTGGAGAAAAAGTAGGAAAGAGAGTGAGAAAGAGGTCACCTCAAGATGGAGAACACTCCGAAGAATTTGTACAAATTTATAAATACAAAGAGGCTGCAGCTTCTGTGCCATCAATACCGAAGGGATTCTCCTCAAATGTACAGCCAGTAATTATAGCTTTGGTTCTTTACTTATGGCAGATGGAGCGGTGCCACTTCATTCTTTTCCAGGAACCTGCACCTTGTCTTTTCTATGGGCACGCATAAAACTTAAATTTCAATAAATAATCAAAGAGGCAACAAAGGCACTGATAAAACAATAAATTAGGTCAAGAGAAAAACAAAAGCACCAAATTCTGAAGAAGATTGATCACAACTAATACAAACACATTTAGCTTTCAAAGGAGCAAGAAGAATATGGAATTAGATGGTCTCTGACCATTCATTGCATCAATAATCATTTCCAAAATTGCTTTTAGTTACAATGTACTAGAATTTCACATACTGCAATTCTTTAGTGACATTTAAACCTTATGCACAGCTCACTCTTTGCACGACTAACCTTCAACTAAATGGATCACTGTTGGCTTTATGGGAACAGGATTTCAGAATATACAGGATTTACAGTGCCACTGAACCTCTAATTCTGTGCATGTTCCTGTAAAATTCATAACTCATATTTTCAGATATCAATTCTGGCTCAGCAGTTTTGGGAGCTTAAACTGTGGTGCCAGAAGTGGGTCTGAATGATTTCTATATTTATTCCCAAGTCAGGTTTTTCCTGCAGACTTTTATTTTTTTCTCTCCTGCTGTCTGGAAAGTTTTGCTGTGCACTTTGGTCAATCTCAAAGTGTTATAGTTATTCTATACTTCACCAGAATTGCTGTTTTTCATTCATGAATCTTGGTGATAATTGTCAAGGATCTGGTTTTCATAATGCACAACCTTGAACAGTTACCAGTCAGCAAGCATCTGCACACTGTCTGCAAAATATTCCAAGAGAGGATGGGAGAGATGATTTTAAACAGAAAGCAGCATTGAAGGGGATGAAGGTGATGATTATGGTGATAGGGTTAGATGAAGCATGGTGAGAAGCGGGTTCTTCTCAAGCAGAATCATTAGCACAGACAAGCTGATCTGAGTGATCTGTTTTTGTTCTGTACATTCTCTGTAATCACACTGAACTCCATTTTTTCCTCACCTGAGAAGATGATTTCCAATCACTATGAACATTAAATCGAGGGTTCTGGCTGCACTTGACACAATGTAGCCCCTGTGCGCCAAAGTATACCAATGTAACAATGTAACTCTGTTCCAAATGGATCTGTCAACATGGCCTGTTGGCATCTACAAGGCCATTCTGAGGTGCCAGTATACATTATTTTCAGACGGAATGTCACTGATTCCCAATGAGATTAGTTTCCTTATTCTGGAAAAGGTCCTGGACCTTTCAAAATGATCTGTGGCAGCTTTAATCTGACAGGAGTTTCATCGAAGTTTTCTAAGGTACTCTGAATGGTACAAAGTCATGTTAAGCTCTTCCTTCTCCTATAAAAAAAATTATGTGTTTATGATTCCAAAGATTAGCATGTCATCATACAGGCTGTCAGAGGTAATCATCTATGCTCATGTCAAAACTCAGCACTCACGTACATCACAGAATTACAGAACAGTTACAGTACAGAAGGAGGTTATTCTGCCTGGTATGTCTGTGCTGGCTCTCTGCAAAAATAACTCAGCTTGTTATATTCCCATGCCCTCTCCCTGTAACTGTGATTGTTTTTCTTTAGGTGCTTACTAATTCCCTTTGAAAGCTGCAATAGGACTAGCTTGCATCACACTCTCAGGCAGTGCAATCCACATCCTAACTATTTACTATATTTCACACTAACATCATTGCAATATTAATGTAAGCCTTATTTGTGACTAATAAATGAACTTTTAAACTTTACTTGTAAGAAATGTTTTTTCAGGTAACTTTTGGTTAATTTGTCATTCACTTTAAATTATCCATTGTTCTCGAACCTTCTGCTAGTGGCAACAGTTTCGATCTGCATTGTCTAAACCCCTCATGATTTAAAACACTTCCATCAAATCTCCTGTCAAACTTTTCCAAGGTAAATAATCTCAGCCTCTCCAATTTATCCTTGTGGCTGGCACCCCTCATCCCTAGAACCACTCTCATCAACCTAAATGATTACCAATTAACCATTCCAACACCAGAAAATAACTCCTTCCTGTTTGGAGTTTCATACCTTCACAGAAACAAAGACAATAGGTGCAGGAGGAGGCCATTCACCTTTCAAGCCTGCTTCTCTATTCATTATGATTATTGCTGATCATCCAACTCAATAGATTGATCTTGCCTCCTCCCTGCCCCAAGAGATATATCTAACTCCTTCTTGAAAACATACAATGTTTTGGCCTCAACTGCTTTCAGTGGTTGTGAATTTTACAGGCTTAACGTTCTCTGGATGAAGAAATTTCACATCTCAGTAATAAAAAGTTTATCCTATAGCCTTAGACTACAACCCCTGGTTCTCGGCACACACATCATTGGGAATATCCTTCCTGCATTTACCTTGTCTAGTCCTGTTAGAATTTTTAAAGGTTTCCAACCCCCATCCCACCATTCTTCTGATCTTCAGTAAATATATTGATACAATCTCTCCTCATACACCAGTCCTGCCATCCCAGGAATCAATCCAGTAAACCTTCATTGTACTCCCTCTACAGCACTTCTCAAATAAGGAGATCAAAACTGCAAACAATATTCCAGGGATGGCCTCACCAAGGCCCTGTACAATGCAGCAAGACATCCCTGCTCCTGTACTCCAATCCTCTCGCAATGAAGGCCAATACATCTTTTGCCTTCTTTACCACCTGCTGCACCTGCATGCATACCTTCAGCAGCTGGTGTACAGGAACACCCAGCTCTCAGTGCACATTCTCTTCTCTCAGTTTATAGCCAGATAATAATCTGCCTTCCAGTTTTTGCCACCAAAGCAAGGCTTCTGGAGAAGGTGAGAAGGCATAGGATCCAAGGGGCTTTGGCCTCGTGGATCCAGAACTGGCTTGCCGGCAGAAGGCAAAGAGTGGTTGTGGATGGGTCTTGTTCTGCATGGAGGTCAGTCACCAGTGGAGTGCCCCAGGGATCTGTTCTGGGACCCCTGCTATTTGTCATTTTCATAAATGACCTGGATGAGGAAGTGGAGGGATGGGTTAGTAAGTTCATCGACGATACAAAGGTCGGTGGTGTTGTGGATGGTCTGGAGGGATGCCAAAAGTTGCAGCGGGACATAGACAGGATGCAAGACTGGGCGGAGAAGTGGCAGATGGACTTCAACTGGATAAATGTGTAGTGGTCCATTTTGGCAGGAATAATGAGATGAAGGAGTACAATATAAGGGGTAGGAGTCTTAGCTGTGTTGTAGAGCAGAAGGATCTCGGGGTCCGGGTCTATAGGACTCTTAAATCGGCCTTGCAGGTGGAAGAAGTGGTCAAGAAGGTGTACGGTGTACTGGCCTTCATTAATCGAGGAATAGAGTTTAGGAGTCAGGAGGTAATGATGCAGCTCTGTAAGACTCTTGTCAGACCCCACTTGGAGTATTGTGCGCAGTTCTGGTCGCCTCATTATAGGAAGGACGTAGAGGCTATTGAGAGGGTTCAGAGGAGATTTACAAGGATGCTGCCTGGATTGGGAGGCAGGCCTTATGAAGATAGGTTAAGGGAGCTGGGACTCTTCTCACTGGAGAGACGTAGGTTGAGAGGCGACCTGATAGAGGTTTATAAAATGTTGAGAGGAATAGATAGGGTGGACTCTCAGAGACTATTTCCCCGAGCTGAAATGGTCACTACGAGAGGACACAGATTTAAGGTGCAGGGAAGCAAATACAAAGGAGATGTCAGGGGTAGGTTTTTCACTCAGAGGGTGGTGAGTGAATGGAACCGACTGCCGTCGGAGGTTGTTGAGGCAAACTCACTGGGGTCTTTTAAGAGACTTCTGGATGAATATATGGAAAAGAATAGGATAGGGGGTTATAGATAGGTCTGTGGATTGGTAGATGTGATCGGTGCAACTCGTGGGCCGAAGGGCCTGTTTGTGCTGTATTTTTCTATGTTCTATGTTCAAAGTGGATAACTTCACGTTCTCACATCTTCCATGTATTTGCCCATTCATTCAGCTTGTCCAAATCACACTGAAGCTCTTTATATTCTCCTCACAGCTCTCTCTGCCATCCAGCATCTGCAAATTTGGAGATAGTAGATTCCGGTTTTGAACTTCCTGTTTACAGCTTTGCAAATGCCAATTTTTAAGAACTTTATTCTTTATTTTCCTTCCTGTCTCTTAACTAATTTTTGTTTCTTCCTCGTTCTGTATCCTTTGACATTGAATTTGACATTGAATTCATTCTCTTTAATTCATCCTCCACAGCATTTCCAGCGTTTATTTTCTGATCCTTCAAAATATTAATTAAGGTTGCTTGTCGGCTGCCCTGTTCACTGGAGCTGTATGGCTTTTTGGAAAAATATATTTTAAAGCTGCAATGATATAAGGCAGACTTCTTGTTACTGAAAATTCTGATCCAAAGTTCTTAGTAATAATGATAACATGAACCATATACTGAAGCCTTAAAAACAATAAAATTATATCAATTCATATTTTTGAAGTTTCAATCAAATAAGACATTTTTGGGTGTTTGTTTTACAGAGAGTAGTTGTTGTATAAGGGTGTATTAAGACTGCAGCTATAGAATTGGTGAACGTTTTGATTTCTATTCTGTTTGATGCCTGCTAACAAATCTTAATTCCATGTCCTGTATATTACCTCATATCCTTTGTAGTTTAATTTTGCAAATGAAGTTCCTGTCAAAAGCCTCCTGAAAATCCAACTGTACTATATCCACTGACTCTCCTTTATCAATCCTGTTAATTATATCCTCAAAAACCTTCATCAGGTTTGCCAAACTTGATTTTCCATTCACAAATCTATGTTGACTACGCTGAATCAGATCATTATTCTCCAAGTGTCTACTGATTGTATTCTTCATAATAGAATTGAGATTTTCCCTACTACTGATGTAAGACTAATTCATTTAACAAGCTAACAGGTGGCACAGTGGTAAGTACTGCTGTCTCACTGAGAGAGGAACTCAGGCTCATTTCCCAGCTTCGGTCACTGTCTATGTGGAGTTTGCGCATTTTCTCCGTGTCTGCAAGGGTTTCCTCTGAGTGGTCCAGTTTCTTCCCACAGTTCAAAGACGTGCAGGTTAAGTGCATTGACCATGCCAAATTGCCCCTCAATGTCACGGGGACTAGCTAGGATAAATGTATGGGGATAGGGTCTAGATGGGATTGTGGTAAGTGCAGATTTGATGAGCTCAAAGGCCTCCTCATGCACTGTTGGACTCTATGATTTGTAGCTCCCAGTTTTCTCTCATCCTCCCTTTTTAAACAGTGGGATTACATTTGCTACTTCCCAATCTGTGGGAACTATTCTAGAATCTATTGAATTTTGTAAGATGACCATGAATGCATCCACTATTCACTGAGATGTAAATCATCAGGTCCCACAGATTTATTAACCTTCAGCACCCAACACAACCCTATTATCAATACTAATTTCCTTCAATTCCTCATTCTCAATAGTCCTTTGGATCTCTAATTCTAGGAAATTTACTGCAACTTCCTCGCTGAAGACAGACACAAAGTAATAAGTTAGGGAAATGGCAGAGAAGCTATGTCCCATTATAAATTATCCTGACTCTGCCTGGAATGGACGTACATTTGTCTTGGCTAAAGTTTTTCTTTTCACAGACCTACAGAAGTTTCTACAGTCTGTTTTTATGTTTTTTGCTCGTTTACATTCATATTGTATTCTCCTTTTCTTTGTCAGTTTCTCGTTCTGTCTTTGCTGCACTCTAAAATCTGCCCACTATTTCTGGCAATTTCATAATTTTTTTTTTAATCTTATACAACCCTCAACTTTCTTTATCAGTCATGACTGACTGACTTTTATTTTTTGAATTTTGTGCTTCAGCAATGTTTAGTTGCTGTAACCGATGTAATAAATTATTTAAAGACTATCCATTGCCTTTATACCAACATCCCTTTGACATGTTTTCCCCCAATCCATCTAGCCAATTTGTCCCTTATAACTTCAAAATGTAAATACTCTGGCTTCAGACTAAACTACCTCATTTTGGTGGGAAAAACAAGAAAGAAAATTATCTGAGTGGTGACAGTTTAGGAAAAGGTGAAGTGCAATATGACCTGCGTGTCATGGTGGAACTGTCGTTGAAGGCTGGAATAAGGGGAAATATGAAGACATCAGGCAGATGTTGGGGCGAATAAATTGGAAGAAGGTGTTCTTGGGGAAAAGCACAGAAGGAAGGTGGCAGATATTCAAGGAATGCTTGTCTGGAGCTCTGCACGACAACGTTCCGGTGAGACAAGGAGGTTTTGGTAGGACGCGGGAACCGTGGTGCACGAAGGCTGTGGTGAACATAGTCAGGAAGAAAAGAAAGGTGTATAAAAGGTTCAAAGAGCTAGGAGATGTTGGGGATCTAGAGAAGTAAAAGACTTATAAAAGAGAGCTTAAAAAGGAAATTAGGAGAGCCAGAAGGGGTCATGAGAAGGCCTTGGCTGGTAGGATTAAGGAGAATCCCAAGGCCTTCTACAAATATGTGAAAAGTAAAAGGATGAGAAGAGAAGAGATAGGACCTATAAAAGGTGAAGGGGGAAAAATCTGTATGGAACCGGAAGAAATGGCAGAGGTGCTTAATGAGTACTTTGCCTCAGTATTCACGGTGGAAAGTGATCTGGGAGGATGCACTACAAGTTTGCGGCAGACTGAAAAGATTGAGTATGGAGATATTAAGGAAGCGGATGTGTTAGAACTTTTAAATGCTATCAAGATAGACAAGTCTCCGGGACCAGATGGGATGTACCCCAGGTTATTGTGGGAGGTGAGGGATGTCATTGCAGAGCCCCTGGCGATGATCTTTGCGTTGTCGATGGAGACGGGAGAGGTTCCGGAGGATTGCGGATGTGGTCCTTATTTTCAAGAAAGGGAACAGGGATAGTCCTGGAAATTACCGACCGGTGAGTCTGACCTCAGTGGTTGGTAAGCTGATGGAGAGGCTTCTGAGGGACAAGATTTACGAGCATTTGGAGAAATTTAGGTTGATTAGAAATAGTCAGCATGGTTTTGTAAAAGGCAGGTCATGCCTTACAAGCTTAATTGAGTTCTTCGAAAATGTGACTGAACACATTGACGAAGGAAGAGCAGTGGATGTGGTGTACGTGGACTTCAGCAAGGCATTTGACAAGGTCCCACATGCAAGACTTCTTGAGAAGGTGAGAGGCCATGGGATCCAAGGGGCTTCGGCCTTGTGGATCCAAAACTGGCTTGCCTGCAGAAGGCAGAGGGTGGTTGTGGATGGCTCTTTTTCTGCATGGAGGTCGGTCACCAGTGGAGTGCCCCAGGGATCTGTTCTAGGACCCGTGCTGTTTGTCATTTTCATAAATGACCTGGATGAGGAAGTGGAGGGATGGGTGAGTAAGTTCGCCGATGACACGAAGGTCGGTGGTGTTGCGGATGGTCTGGAGGGATGTCAGAAGTTGCAGCATGACATCGACAGGATGCAAGACTGGGCGGAGAAGTGGCAGATGGACTTCAACGCGGATAAATGTTTTGTGGTCCATTTTGGCAGATCCAACGGGATGAATGAGTACACTATCAAAGGTAGGAGTCTTAGCTGTGTGGAAGAGCATAGGGATCTTGGGGTCCGGGTCCATAAGACTCTCAAATCGGCCTCCCAGGTGGAGGATGTGGTTAAGAAAGCTTACGGTGTACTGGCCTTCATTCATCAAGGGATTGAGTTCAGGACTCAGGAGGTAATGCTGCAGCTTTATAGGACCCTTGTCAGACCACACTTGGAGTACTGTGCGCAGTTCTAGTCGCCTCCCTATAGGAAGGACATGGAAGCTATTGAAAGGGTGCAGACGAGATTTACAAGGATGTTGCCTGGATTGGGAGGCATGCCTTATGAAGACAGGTTGAGGGAGCTGGGACTGTTCTCCCTGGAGAGACGAAGGTTGAGAGGCGACCTGATAGAGGTTTACAAGATGTTGAGAGGAATAGATAGGGTGGACTCTCATAGACTATTTCCCAGGGCTGAAATGGTCGCGACGAGAGGGCACAGATTTAAGGTGCAGGGAAGCAAGTACAGAGGGGATGCTAGGGGAAAGTTTTTCACTCAGAGGGTGGTGAGTGAATGGAATCGGCTGCCGTCGGTGGTGGTCGAGGCGAACTCGCTGGGTCTTTTAAAAGACTTCTGGATGAGTATATGGGATCCAATGGGATTGGGGGTTATAGATAGGTCTATGGCTGGGTAGGTTTTGATGTGTTCGGCACAACTTGTGGGCCGAAGGGCCTGTTTGTGCTGTAGTGTTCTATGTTCTATGTTCTATGCTAGGGAAGTCCAGAGCTAGAGATCACAGTCTAAGAATAAGGGGTAAGCCATTCAGGACAGAGATGAAAAAGAACTTCTTCGCTCAGAGTTGTGAGCATGTAGTATTTTCTACCACACAAAGCTATTGGGGCCAATTCATTAGATATGTTCAAGAGGGAGCTGGGTGTGGCCCTTGTGAGTGAAGAGATCAAAGAGTATGGAAAGAATGTGGGAGTGGGATATTGAACATGCATGATCAGCCGTGATCATATTGAATGGTGATGCAGGCTTGAAGGGCCGAATAGCTTATTCCTGCACCTATTTTCTATGTTTGTAATCCGAGATCTTCCAGAACTGAAGTACAGATCACATCCCTTATTAATACCACCTCCTTTTCCATTCTGCTTGTCCTTCCTAAATGTCAAAAATTTTCCTGAATATGCAGTTCTTGTCCTGGTCACCCTGCCAGCATTTTTCCATAAGGTCAATTAAATTGTACTCATTTACCTCTATTTGTGCCTTTCAATCATCTACTTTGCTGCAAATTCTGAGTGCATTTGCTCTTAATGTTAACTTTTTGACATAATCCTGCATTCTAAGCCAAGTTGATGCTGGCCTTTATTCCACCTGCCTTTTTATTTTGTTTGTTAGTTTTCTATTTCCCATTACCAGCTTTACTTCCTTCCAATTTGAGCTACTCCTCAGATTCCCATACGTCTGACAGTGAGTTTAAACCCTCCCCAACAACACCAGCATATCTTCCTGCGAGGATATTAGTCCCATTCTTGTTTAGGTGCAATCCATCCAATTTATAGAGATCACAGTACCAGACCCAATGCCTTCAAAATGTGATGCATTCCGCTCTACAACAATTCTCCAAGCTAGTGTTCAATCACTCATTCCTCCTATTCCTGAGCTGACATGCACATAGCAAGGGGAATAATTCTGAAATTACTGTTTTTGAGGGCCTGCTTCTCAATTTCCTCTCTCACTCCCCAAAAACCTACTTTTAGGACCTTATCCCTCTTCCTACCAATGTCATTTATACCAACATGGACCATAACTTCTGGCTGTTCATCACCCCCCTTGTCCTCTACCTGATGGATGCACATCAATGATTCCAACCACTGCTCAATTTTCAAAACTTAGAAGTCAAACTTCTGCAGCCAGTGACACTTCCTGTAGAAATAGTTATCAAGGACACATAGCTCACACATGCCTTTTCACATACCAAAGGATGTACATGTCATATTGTAATATTAAAAACTATTTATTACAATTAGATTAAGTAGAATAGCTTACCAGTAATTTACCAAGCAGCTTCTTCCCTTGGAGCAAAAGTAAGAACCAGTCACTGAGGCTGAGGAAAGGTATATCTCCTTGTCCTCTTCACTCAACTCTCTCACTCACTTAATGCCAACTTAAGCACTCTTAATGCACCCAAAGCAGTACTCTGGTACCAACTATTTCATAGATATCTCAACAACTGACCAGATGTTAGTTCCACTGAGAGTCCATCAATTTCACAAAAACTCCATCTCTCTCACGAGAGTTTCAATCTTCAGCTTCGAAGATCTCATCTTGGAATTCTCTCTATTTTTACTAATTACTTTTCTGCTTCCAGTTATCAGTCTTCCTTCCATGTAATCTGAGCTCTCTCTCAAGTTCCCAACCCCATGTCAATCTAGTTTAAATCTACCCCAACTGCAGTATCAAATTTCCCTGCAACAAATGTTAGTCCTAATGCTGCTATGGTGCAGCCCATCCATCTTGTACAGGTCCCACCTGTGCCAGAACTAGTCCCAATGGCTCAGAAATCAGATTCTTTTCCTCGCAACCCATTTCACTAGCCACACATCATTCAATTGTTCAATCTTCCTGTTACTATACTCACTAACACTTGACAGTGGGCGTAATCCTGAGATTAGAGCTTTTCAGGTCCTGGTTTTTAATTTAATTCCTAACTCTCTAAAATCTACATTTAGGACCTCCCTACTTTGCCACTGGTGCCAATGTGGGCCATGCCTTCTGACTGTTCATCCCCCCTCAGAAGGATGTCCTATAGTCATCTGTGGCAACCCTAGTAACAGGGAGGCAACATACTATCCTGGAATCATATTTATGGCTGCAGAAATACCTGTTTCTCTAAGTAACAAATTCCCTATTACTATTGCTCTTCCGATCTTCTTTCTCCCCTTTTCTGCAGGCTCAGCCACACCTGGTACCATGGACTTGACATTATTACATTCTTCTGAGGAACCATAACCCTCCCCAAATGTAAAATTGTTTGGTGAATGAAACTGACTCAGTGATCTCCAGCATTACCCATCTGGATTTCATAGACTGCATGGCGCTATTCTCCCTTTGTACGTATGCTCCCAAAGGACCCTGAAACAAAAATGCTGCCAATGGTTTCTTGTGTGGGACATTGTGTACATTTCCAGGTGCTCATTATAGGAAGAATATGAATGCATTGGACAGAGATGTTTAAAATCTTGAGAGCTCAACAGAGTAGATATGCAAGGCCACAGATTTAGAGTGATTTGCAAAAGAAGCAAATGTGATGTGAGAAAAATATTTTTCACACAGTAACCGATCCTAGTGTGGAATGCCTGAAAGTGTGGTGTAAGCATTCAAAAAGGCATATGATGATTATTTCAAAAGAAAAAATATATAGGGTTACGGGGAAAAGGCAACATAATGGACACTAAGCCATAATGCTCATTTGGGGAGCTGGTGCAGATACAATAGGATAAAGTTGTGATTAAGTTCCTGCTTTTCTTCTTATTGTTATCATGGACATTCAGAAAACCTTGGAAATATTATCAGTCAGGAGACCACTGGAGATTAAGGTGCAGAATTGTGCAAAAGATAGCAAATTAGATTAAAATGTGGTTAAAATGGAAGAATCAGTGGTTAGAGATATGGGTGATTCCTCAGTGATTAGAAGTACTTAGCAATGTTGTCAAAGTTCTGTTCTGGGGCCTCTTTCATTCATTATGTATATTAATGAATCCAATATTGACCTATAGGGAATGGTGTCCAAACTTACAGATGGCACTAACACGTAGGAGCTGTGATAAATAATTGAGCACCAAAAGAAGATACAATTGTCTACTGACAAAATCATGAAATGGGCAAAACTTCAATGTCACTAAATGTGAAATGTAGTTCTATTTAAAAACAAATAAAGTTGGAAATAGAATAGGGGAAGGCTCAGTGATGTGGAAGATCAGAGGGATTTGAGGTTTAGATTCACAACATATTAAAAACATCACCCAAAGTTGATAGGGCCATGAAAAAAGTTAATGGAAAGCGGAATAAAAAGTGAAAATTCTAGAAGCACTCAGTAGTTCAGGAGTATCTATGGAGAAAGAAGCAAAGTTCACTTTTCAGGTCAAGGGACTTTTCTAATGAAATGCAGAGAGGTATAGAATATAAAAGTCAAAATGTGAAAAGCATAATGACGCAAGCACAGTTGAGCTCCGTGTTACAAAAAGGGATGGAGTGGAAGAGTGCAGATTCGGGAAGATGCTGTCTGATAAAGAAATAGAAATGTGCTGTAAACTTGTCTTGGGCAGTCTTAGAGAAGGTTACGTGGAAATTTGAAACAAATGTTTAAAATTATGATTTCAAGGGGTAGAATATATTTGAAATGGGCTACTGTCAATGGTAGAGGGGATTAAAATGAAGAAAATTAGCAAAAAGGCTGGATACAAAATAATTAGGGAAGAAAATAGAATGAGTTATTTAAAACTATGAACAGAGGGTAGAGGCACTGCTGACTGCATGACCAAAGATAATGACTGAAGTAACAGCATAGCAACTTTTAAAATAAATATTTGAAGGGATTATGGAACAGATTGTATGCGTGGGATACCATTGCTTGTGAAACAAACATATGGCCCTGAGGGAGACTTGGTTGTATAGGAGGGCATAAGGAAGTATAGAAATGCAGTTGTTATAGGAATAGTGTCACAACGCTGAGTCTGAAAAGGTAGGTTACTTTACCTGCATGATACCAGGTTAAAAGCCATTACTAAACAGAACATTCTACAAGGGCAAGTGGGACAGTCAGAAGTTGTGGTTCCCTATCTGAAGTATTGACATAGATAGCAAAAGATTTAAGGTCCTTTGAGTTCCAAGAGTTAGTAAAAAGGTTAAAGAACAAGATCCCAAAAGGTGACAAGCGCTAATGGGTGTAGAAACAAAAAGATAGTGTAAATGATCTTATGGCTGGGATGATATCTGGATAATAGTGATCATATCATAATTAAGTGGTTATACAAATTAGGAGTAGGCCATTTGGCCCCTCCATCATTTTAATAAGTTCGAAGAAAAATCAAAGGTGAAAACGCATCATTTCCAGTGATTTCAGAAGGGATCTAGCACAGGCGTACTGGAACCACTGACCATTAAAATACAAAATGAGCTTTCAAGCTAGAGACAGATTGGGAAATAAGCATGTTCCCATGAGGAAGATAAATAGGACATCTAAAGCCAGTGCTTCCTGGATGGCAAAGAAAATACAGCTTAAAATAAAACAATATGCTTATGACAAATGTCAGGTACAGTTTTTTTTGACAGAGTGGGGATGAGGGGGAAAGAGTTTATGGACAGTCACTGTAGGCTTGCCAGTGCCTAAAGCCCAGAAGCCTGGGGTAATAAAGGAAAGAAGCAAAATGTAAAACAAAAGTCAACCTCAAAGAGTTCAAAGGTGAGGTAAATAAGCCATATTAAATGCATAGGGTCATGGGCATATGGCAGTGGTGTGGGTTTGGGCTAAGATGCTCTTTCAGACAACTGGTGGAGACTTAATGGGCCAAATGGCCTCATTCAGCACTGTATGGATGCTATGGTTCTACAGTTAAAAGATCTTTCATCTGGTAAACTAGCAGCACAGTAAGAAGTCTGACAACACCAGGTTTAAGTCCAACCCATTTATTTGATAGTAAACTCACAAGCTCTTCGTCAGGTGAATGAGGTGTTCTGGTCTCAAACAGCACATATAACAGCACAGACTGTTTACAGATTATTGGTTAGAATGCGAATCTTTACACCTAACCTGCTATTCAAGTCTTAAAGCTAACAAAAACCTCACTTTCTGTGCTATCTGGAGACAATACACATCTCTTTAACCTGTGCTCAGTGCTCCGTCCACTCACATTGTTAGCCACTTTAAGACTTGAATAGCAGGTTAGGTGTAAAGATTCGCATTCTAATCAGTAATCTGTAAACTGTCTGTGCTGTTATATGTGCTGTTTGAGACCAGAACACCTCATTCATCTGATGAAGAGCAGAGCCTCGAAACTTGAGTTTACTATCAAATAAATCGGTTGGACTTAAACCTGGTGTTGCCAGACTTCTTACTGTGTTTACCTCAGTCCAACGCTGGCATCTCCACATCAAAATTAGCAGCACAACAGATGCCAAGCTGTGAATAAAAAAATACAAACTTGTCCACATCTCCTACAATGCAGGGGACCATATTGTGATGAATGGATGTTGCAACAATCTGAACATCCAAAATCTTAGGGAGCAAATAGAAGGCCACAGTATTTGGTTCATGTGGCTTAGATCAAATTAATTCTGCCAAAGGAAGTGGGAGTGGAATTTACTAGTCCCATTCGCTGCTGGCGGGACTGAGGCATCGGATCTAAAATGGGATTCCCAGTAAAGCTGCCACTATGCACCCAGCTCATCCCATCAGCCATGACCAGGTTCCCCCCAGTTATGCAAATTTGCAGCTGAAAGCCCAATTTGGCTGACTCCCACAATGCACTCCCATCTCCCCTATGGGATCTGCATTGGGTGGACTTTGATGATGGTACATACATTCATGGACCTGATGCAGTGGACCCCAGAAGTTAAGTGCAGTGCCCATATGCAACTCTGCTACTGCCAAGCTGTAAAAGGAGGCCCCCCAAAACCCTGAACATTGGGGCTGCTCATCCTTGGGCGGAGGGCAAAGGGTTGACCTCGGGAATCTCTCCTGGATTGGAGGTCTCGTGGCTGGACTGTCCCATCTAACCCTGGAAATCCTGAAGATTACTCTTTATTTGATTTATTATTGTCATATGTGAAAAGTATTGTTTCTTGTACACTCTGCAGACAAAGCATATTATTCATAGAGAAGGAAACAAGGGAATGCAGAATGTAGCATAACAGGCGTGGTGATTTCAGGGAACTCTCTAATCAAAATCTTAATTCTGGCCTGTGTACTGCAAAATCTTTGAAGCCGACTTAGAAAAGAGAAAGTAAAAACACTGATCTGCTTTGAGATTGCCTCAGTTATCAAGCAGAACCAGCACATTTATAAATATTGTGGTTCGGAACAATGAGAGATGCTTCAGATGCATTCAACCGTAAAGAGAAAGATAAGTATACAAACCTGTAGCATGCTGTGTAAAAACCATTAAGCTGTCAATCAAAGGCTGGTTAAAGGTACTGGACTGTGAAATTAAATGAAAACAAAGATTTTCAAAGGTCAGCAATGGGTTTTAAAAGACCTGAAAAGGTTTGCAATGTATTTGAAAGGAGTTCAAAGGCTAACAATGAATTTGTTCTTTCTCGGAAGGCTCAGAGACTTGGAAAAAAAAAATACAGTGTTAAAAAGAATGGGTCTGAGTGAACAGCTGTAGAAAAGAGAATCCCCTCCCCAGCTAGGATGGTTTCTCCTGTGAGTCAAAGGACTTCAAAAGGGGTCTTCTGACACCTGCAGCTTCTTAGAAAGAAAAAAGGGGAATCCCTTCTGCAGAATGGAGTGCTGATGTGATTTGGAATCTTGCCAGGTGTCCAGGGGTACAGTGATTAAATTGATCAACCCTGATCAAAGTTATCACAATACACAGATAAAAATGAAAATTTTGATCAGAGAGCTGCCTGAAATCACTATGGTAAGAGTTTCCATGGGCCAGACTGCAGTCCATCCCAACGGAGATTCCCAAAGTCAACGGCTTGCCCCTGGATCAATACTGAGTATCCCCCCATAAACTCCCAGGTCCCCTGGAGAAGCTTCCTGCTGCAGTCTGGCAGAAGTAGAGGAGCTAATGGTTACTGCACCTATCTCCTTGACCTCTTCATAGTCCAACACACCAAATCAGGGTGTCAGTTCAAGGTTGGCACTGCCAAGTGGCAGGACTCTATTTCCAAATCTTTGTCTGGTGGTGGGGGTAAAATCACACTATGCCTGAGTGATGTGAGGAAGTGGGGAAGGGGTGGAGATAGAGCGGTGACCCATTCTCTCAACAGTGAGGGAGGAGGGACCCCATCTGTGCTGAAGGTTGGAGGTGCTTGCCTGGTCAGTGAAGGAGAGTGTCACCTTTTCCGTTGTGGGGGGCTGAGCCCTTTAAAAATGGCACTTCAATTTCAGAAATTCCAGGCTGGCTGTTGTGTTTCCAACACTGCATAAATTTGCATCGATCAGGTAGTGAATGGTGCCTGACAAACTCTGCCTGCACAGCAGGAAACATCAGCTTTCCCACTGGTTGGGCACTTAGACCTAATTCAGGTGAATTGCAGCCCTATTGGTTATATATAAATCACAGAATCCCTACAGTGAAGACAGAAGCCGTTCAACCCATTCAGTCTGTACCTACTCACTGACAGAGTCTTTTGCCTAGGCTCTATCCCCATAACCCGATATATTTACTCCCCCTAACTTATACATCTTGGGACACTAGAGGGCAATTTGGCACGGCCAATCCATCGAACCTGCACGTTTTGCTTTTCTTTCCTCAGATTTCCAACATGTAACTTACCCTACATAAATCATTAATCTTTGTTCAGAATGTATCTTTGAATCCGATTTACAATGGAAGATCAAGTAAAGAGGAAATCTGAAAAAAATAACAAACCAACTTATTATCCCCAGTAGATGGGTCTGCACTGTAAAAGAGAAATTTTCCATTTCTCTCTTTCTGTGAACCACAAACTGAGCAGCATTCACATATATTTTTGTTCTACAAGAAAAGTTAGCACTGATTCAATGAAACATAACGCAGAAAAAATACTGTTCCCCTCATACATATTGATTCATTAATAGGCAGTTCCCATACCCTGTACTTGTCTTTGGTCCCTCCTTTTGTTTAAAACATAGTGCAAGCATTTCTAAATTGTTCACTTATTCATATTTAGTGCTTCATACTTTGAGTATTGCACATTTGATGGATGACATTAAAAACTGTGATCATATCACCTTGAAATTGCTCTGTGTATAGTTCTAACATGTTTTATGGATTAGGCATTAAAATGCAAAGTACTTTGAAAGACATATGAAGACTTATACATACACCTAGTTTGAGATGCTAAAATATTTGAACATATTTCAACTGTGACAATAGACATTACCAATTCTGATCATTTGATATTGCAATGGATCATGAGTCTGAGCCACTGTGTAATGTTGAACATGAAACAAAGGAATGGAAGACAAGCATCAGCAATTAAAGGAAAATGTTCCCCTCCTTTTCCAGGAAGTAGACAAGCATCTATCAAGAGTATAAAAATGAACGAAAAAAAGAGATATATACTTACAAAAGAAATCCTGAAGGTTGTACATTCTGGCTAATTACACCTCAGAGTTGAATTTATAGATATATTTGAAGTTCATGATAGAGGATTCAAGCTTACAATTATCAGACTACATACAAGGGAAAAAAAATGTTCCCTAAGTTATTAGTTGAGTCATTAGACTGCAGGTTATAAACATTTCAATTTCTCATGAACTGCACCACCAGTATTCTCTCTTACATTTTATACTCTCAGAGAGCTCTCTAGAGGGAATGTCACTCTGAAGGATTACTTATTGACTGATGTACCCAAATCTACCAGAGAATCTCAACAGGCCCAACAGCATCTGTGGAGAGAAAATAGAGATAACGTTTCGAGCCTGGATGACCCTCATCTAGACTCAAAACACTGGCTCCATTTTCTCTCTCTGTAGATGCAGCAGACCTGCTGGCATTTGCCAGCATTTTCTGTTTTTGTTTTCGATTCCGTATTTTTCCAGTTCAGTTTTCTTTTACCCAGTTTTATTCATGCTTTGGGGTCACTGCTGATTTTATGACTTGAAATGATTTGCCTCTTTGGAGCTAAAAGTCTTAGTAAAGGAGTTTGCATTTAAGTTTTCAGTTTGTTTGGACAAATAGGATAAAAACTAATCAGTACACTAGGTGTTGCGAACGCCATTCACCACTTTACATTTTGTTCCATTGATTTCCTGTAACCTAATTTTGTAAAGATAGCCTTGCTCAGTATTCCAGTTTCTTCCTCGGCAACAAATTTCATGGCCACATGCAGCCTACAAATTTGTCCAGGGCTTGTTTTCGTTAAAGAGCTGCTGCATTATGGCGCATTGTTCAGAAAAATTATTTTCCCAGGTTCACATACAAATGAAGATTTTGATTAAACAAATTTGCAGCAGGGTTTTCAGAACTATAGTTTTCAGAAGCTGTTGGTGCAGATATTTCCTGGTGCTACACGATTGCCTTAACCTCTCTCCTATGTCTGCCACCAAGGCCAACCTGTCTCTATCCACTGGTATTATTCTCAACTATGCAAAAACACCAGTTATTCTCAAAATAGTCTGAGTGTTCTCACATGTCTGTTTGTATCCAAATTGAGCTTTTTTTCTCAAGGCTTTGAACATTTCTGCTGCTCAACTCAAGTACACATCTATACCCATCTTTCCTGATCCAGATCCTCTGCCCTATTTTCTTTTGACCATCCATAGCACAGGCTGGTTAAAGACATCTCCAACATGTGACAGATGGGGTGTCTCCCACATTCTGTCACATCTCCCTGAATAGGGCACATTCAGCTGCTAGAACCTAGCTCTCTAAACTTCCTACTGCAGCAGTCATCTCCCAGCTCTGTGATGTTACTGGTTGCTGCAGCAAAGAAAGTTACTACTCAATAGCATCATCTGCTTCCTAACTCAGCAGTCAGCCAGCTCCCTCTTAGGAGTGTCTGTCGCAGGAGCCTGGGGAGGAGAGGGAGAGAAAGCAATACAAAGACAGAGTGGGGAAGCATTGAGCGAACAAATACAAGGGAATAACAAAGAGACTGGGATTCAAGAAGCCACCTGCAAGCAGGAGGATGATGGGGAAAAAAACAAGGCTGGCCCTACGTGACATCCTCCATCCCATGGAGGGATGGGATGGACCAAGGCTCAACATTTCCTGCAGAGTCAAGAGCAGCAGCAACTATGTGGCCAGTAAGATTAGTGACTAATGAGGAGCAGCCCATTAAGTGATGACTGAAAGCTACAATTTTACTAATAAAGATTGTTTACACTGGTTGGTAAATGGGGAATGAGGGGGTAAAAGGCAAGATGCTAACTAGAAAAAACAAATGAGGAAAGGAGGGCTAATAGCAACATCTTTAGCTTTGAGGCACAGACTGCATCATCTAAAAAGATCATCTAAATATGAATAAAAAGGATATGAATAAACATGGTTGCACGAGTGGGCATCAGCACAGGTTAAAGGGACTGAAGGGTCTCCTTCTGTACTGTTACTTTTATAATGCTATGTAAACTAGGCTGAGCCCAGGCAGTGATTATAACTGTTATTGCTGACCTGAGTTTAGGATGATGTGCCCTTTGAGAAGAGCTCCAAACATACGGTGTTCTTTGTGCAATCTGATTGGATCAAGATATACTCTGTCATTCAGTTTTGATAACATGAAGTTCATGAACAGGTTTTAGTGGAGGGTCCCAGTTCAGAGTTACCTTCCCCTTCCTTTGGTTTCTCTTCTTTACCTGCTACTGGGTGGGTCCTCATTTTTCTGAGATTCTCATCCGACAGCTGCTGGCACCAGCAAAGACACTAAACAAGAAAAGGATCCAACAACAACGAACATTTCCTTTTAAAGCAAAGGTTTTTACAGTCAAGTGGTCAGACAGCATACAGTCAGACAGCCAGAAATACTTCCAATCCTGCTGACGGGGCTGACTGCACCTTATCCATCGTATTAACATCAACCACCACTCAATTTTGCTTCAATACAGTTTACCTTTCTAGCACTTTTTTATCCTGATTCAATTCTGTCTGGTGCAACTATCTCAATCCCCTTGCTGCACCTTCACTAGATCAAAAACTACTTTTCATATGCTTTTCTAGTTGGATTTTTTAGAAGATTTCTACTGCATTTGGATTTAGAAAAATAAACAAAACTCAAGACGTCTTAAAAATATCTAGTTTCTTAAAAAAAATTCCCTCTCATGTAGAAATAATAATTTTAGAGATTTTTCATTAATTTAAACACAATTCTCGGAGAACTCAATATGCTTTGCTGTTTTGAAATTCTATCAGCATTTGCTACTCCATAAATGCATGGCCATTTCAGAGACTTGGGTAGAGCAGGGACAAGAATGGATGTTGCAGGTTCCGGGGTTCAAATGCTTTAGTCAGAGTAGAGAAGAAGGTAGAAGTGGGGGAGGAGTGGCATTATTAGTCAAAGACTGTATCACAGTGACAGAAAAGAAGTTTGATGAGGACTTGTCTGTTGAGGTAGTATGGGCTGAGATTAGAAACAGGAAAGGAGAGGTCACCCTGTTGGGAGTCTTTTATAGACCTCCTAAAAGTTCTAGTGAGGTTGAGGAAAGGATTGCCAAGTCAATTCTGGTCAGGAGTGAAAGTAATAGGGTAATTGTTATGGGGGACTTTAACTTTACTAATATTGATTGGAATAGCTATAGCTCTAGCTCGTTAGAGGGGTCAGTTTTCGTACAAAGTGTGCAGGAAGGTTTTTTGACTCAGTATGTAGATAGGCCAACTAGAGGTGAGGCTACATTGGATTTGGTGCTGGGCAATGAGTCAGACCAGGTGTTAGGCTTGGAAGTTAGTGAACATTTTGGTGATAGTGACCATAATTCAGTTACGTTCACCTTAGTGATGGATAGGGATAGGCATGAAGCTGGGGGCAGTAGTTATAGCTGGGGGAAGGGTAATTATGAGGCCATCAGGAGAGAATTAGGGTGCATAGATTGGACTAGGAAACTACAGGGACTGGGAACATCTGGAATGTGGAGCTTATTCAAGGAGCAGCTGCTGCGAGTCCTTGATAAGTATGTCCCTGTCAGGCAAGGAGGAAATGGTCGAGTAAGAGAACCTTGGTGTACGAAAAAAGTTGATTTGCTGGTTAAAAGGAAAAAGGAGGCTTATGTCAGGATGAGGCTTGAAGGCTCGGTTAGTGCAATGGATAGCTATAGATTAGCCAGGAGGGAGCTAAAGAGTGAATTGAGGAGAGCTAAGAGAGGACACGAGAAGACTTTGGCTGATAGGATTAAGGAGAATCCTAAAGCTTTCTTTAGATATGTTAAGAATAGAAGATTGGTTAGGACAAGACTAGGGCCAGTCATAGACAGCAGTGGGAAGTTGTGCGTGGAGCCTGAAGAGATTGGAGAGGTACTGAATAAATATTTCTCTTCGGTATTCACGCAGGGTGATGTAAATGTAGTTATGGAGAACACTGAGGTACAGGGTAGCAAACTGGAAAGTATTGAAGTAGATAGGGAGGATGTGCTAGATATTCTCGAGGGTTTGAAGTTGGATAAGTCCCCTGGGCCGGACGGGATTTACCCTAGGATTCTCTGGGAGGCAAGAGAGGAGATTGCAGAGCCTCTGGCTCTGATCTTCAGGTCCTCGTTGGTTACGGGTGTGGTTCCGGAGGACTGGAGGATAGCGAATGTGGTCCCATTGTTTAAGAAGGGGAAGAGAGACCTTCCAGGGAATTATAGGCCAGTGAGTCTTACTTCTGTTGTGGGCAAGGTATTGGAGAGAATTATTAGGGATAGGATTTATAGTTATTTAGAGAGAAATGAATTGATTGGGGATAGTCAGCATGGTTTTGTGAAGGGTAGGTCGTGCCTTACTAACATTATTGAGTTTTTTGAAAAAGTGACCAAAGAGGTGGATGGGGGTAAGGCAGTTGATGTGGTATATATGGACTTTAGTAAGGCGTTCGATAAGGTGGCCCATGGAAGGCTTCTGCAGAAAATGCAGATGTATGGGATTGAGGGTGATTTAGCTAATTGGATTAGGAATTGGCTAGCAGATAGAAGACAGAGGGTGGTGGTTGATGGGAGATATTCATCGTGGAGTTCGGTGACAAGTGGTGTACCTCAGGGGTCTGTTTTGGGGCCCCTGCTGTTTGTAATTTTTATAAATGATCTGGATGAGGGTATTGAAGGATGGATTAGTAAATTTGCAGATGACACTAAAGTCGGTGGAGTGATAGATAGTGAAGAGGGGTGTTATAGTTTGCAGAGGGACTTGGACAAGTTGCAGAGCTGGGCCGAGAGGTGGCAAATGGAGTTTAATGTGGAAAAGTGTGAGGTAATGCACTATGGCAGAAATAATAAATGTGTAGAGTATAGGGCTAATGGTAGGATTCTTAGTAGTCTAGATGAACAGAGGGATCTTGGTGTGTATGTGCATAGATCCCTGAAAGTAGGCAGTCAAGTCGATAAGGTTGTTAAGAAGGCATATGGAGTCTTAGCTTTTATTGGTAGGGGGATTGAATTTCGGAGCCGCAACGTCATGTTGCAACTGTACAAAACTCTAGTGCGGCCGCACTTGGAGTATTGTGTGCAGTTCTGGTCCCCACATTATAAGAAAGATGTGGAGGCATTGGAGAGGGTACAGAGGAGGTTTACCAGGATGTTGCCTGGTATGGAGGGCAGGTCTTATGAAGAGAGGCTGAGGGATTTGAGGTTGTTTTCGTTAGAAAGGAGGCGGCTAAGAGGGGACCTAATCGAAACATATAAGATGATTAGAGGTTTAGATAGGGTGGACAGTGATAGCCTTTTTCCTAGGATGGAGAAAGCTAGCACGAGGGGACACAGCTTTAAATTAAGGGGTGATAGTTATAGGACGGATATCAGAGGTAGGTTCTTTACCCAAAGGGTGGTTCGGGAGTGGAATGCCCTGCCTGCAGCAGTTGTAGATGCGCCAAGTTTGGTGGCGTTTAAGAGGTTAGTTGATAAGTATATGGAAGAGAAGGGAATGGTTTAGTTTGGAGGGGCATTGCTTTTTATATTGGTCGGCGCAACATCGAAGGCCGAAGGGCCTGTTCTGTGCTGTAGTGTTCTATGTTCTATAATGTAATAACTATTATGGACTGAACTATTTAATCTACAGTGCAAATGTGAGGTTTTTTTTCTGATTGAACAAAACAGATGTTGCATTAGTTTATTGTTTTTTGTTCGAAATAATCCTGCCACTTTCAAAACTGTATTTTTATTCATTTTATACCATTTTAAACTTTGTATTTCTGTCCATGCTACATAGCGAAAACAGTTTGAGCATCCATTAGCTTTAATAAATTAACAGACCTAGTATGGTAGCATACTTGCAATTATAGCATAAGTGCATTACTGCATTCAAGGATTCTCTAAGGAAATTGTCTCCGGTGTGTTCCTGTATCCTCTTTCTTTACTTTCATTCTTCAATTTCTTTGCCTCCGCTTCCAAATGGAGTAACTCGTGCTGAGATACTGTTCCATGAAAAATGGGAGCTTCAAAAATCTCCCTTAGACAGCAATTCTTCATTACGGAACCTAGTCACAAAGTGTTGGCAAGCTGATGCACTATAAAGGGAGCTCTGTCTGAGATCCATTAGCTTACAGCATCATTCTGAAATTTGCTTGGTCTTATAATTCCATTTACAGGATGGTGAGGTTATCTAAATCTAATGGCATAAATTTTCTGTTAGCTTTTAATACTGAGTATTTACAAAATGGAGTCGCAGACACTGATAAAACACAAATATTTCCTGACTCATAACATTCATTGAGTAAAATATTTAAATATTTTCAGAATTTTCATTCATTATTACCAGAATGCTAATTTCATTATTTGCAATAGGATATTTTGAGATTACAAGCCTACCTGGTAATTGCATTCCTCTCTAACCTGCACCTCTGCTGCAGTATATACCTGAGCCCCAATTAGTTTCTGTCAATCTGGCAGATACATTTTTTCTTCCCTGAGTGCCCTGTAAGTCATGCATATTTATATATTGCAGCCACCAAAATTACAGCCACAAAGTGGCTCAACTTCAGTCTGAAGCCCAAATATTCAATCTTTTTTGTTTAGTTTTGTATTAAATAACCTTGAAAAAACTCAATGCCTATGTTCCATTATACAGCAGCTTCATTGCAAACAAAGAGGAACGTGGCTTGAGGAAGATCAGAGCTACAACATCACTCAAAAACTACAGTTCCAATTTTGTTTTGAATGCAAAGTGTGCTACTGTACCTACTGGACTATATTTTTTTAAATGTCTCTGTCATTTGGATGATGCAGACATTTACTGCCTTTACTCAGCCCGGTGGTTACAGAAGACATGAATGGATGTAATCTTTCTGTGATGATGATTTAGTTTTGTACTTTTTTTTTTACATAGCTGCTTCAGAAGACAAATGTAAACATATATTGAGAGACCAGGGACATGTCCAGGTCAGACCAGATGAGCTGGTAGGTTCCATTCAAATAGAAGAAATTAGGGATTTAGACAATTAGGCCTGGACAATTAATACTGACCTTCCCAACAACTCTCAGATAAAGAAATGAATAAAAAGTGAGCCATTTGGCTCCTAACAAGCTGAACATTTTTCACATTCATTCTTCTGATACTAGCCCACAAATTAATTATCTTGGAATTCGGTTTCATAAATTGTCATGGCAGGTCTTGAAATAAGCTCTGGATTGCTAATTTACACAAAACTAGAACATCTTACCCATTAAATACTGCAATTAAAGTTTACACATCATTCACTCACTTGCCTGATAGTTTACCTCCTGTATTGAATGTTTGTATGAAAACAAAATGCTTCATGGATGCTGGGTGGCAGAACTGGCAAAAGTGCAAAGGCCATCTGGTGAAGACAATTTATTCAACAAAACCAGGTTCCATCTACTTTTTCTAGCTTAAACTTATAGATGCAGCATCATTTAGGAATTGAACTTCATTATTTCACTTTATGCTGTTGTGTGAGAAATCAAGGGGAAGTGTAGAGGGAGCTCATAGGAGACGACTGGACTAAATCACAGTGCACAGAACAAGTTACTCAAGAATCAGTGATGCTGCAGAAAGCTTTGCTTCCTTCATGGTACAAATACAATCGTGTCCGAAGTCTGAAGATCTATGACATTCTTTTCCAGTGACATCTGGATATAGTTTCAAGAAACCACAGCATTATTTGTTCAAAGAGCCCTATTTCATTACCTTTTAAGAACCAACGTGAGAGCACAATAAACTTTTGCAATGTAGTAGGATTTCTCCTGATCCAATAGAAGTGACAATAACATGATACACACTGGAGTCCTCAACATTGATTCCAGATACCATGAAGACTCATGACATCAAGTTAAACGAGGAAAGGAAGCCTCTTACTGATTATTATCTACCACTTTCATTGAGCTGATGAATCACCATTTGGCAAGAGCACTGAGGATAACAAGGATGCAAAATGTACCGTTCATCAAGAATGATTTAGCAGTACCATTACCGGCACTTTTTGTGATCTTGGGGAGTCTGTGGACCACATGTACATTGACTTATACTTGGCTTGCATCCCTTTTCAGCTATTTAAAAAAAATCTTTGTTACAGTTTCGTTTGTGCTTCAGTCCACACTCCTGATCTACAGCCACTTGGTAATGGAAAGGAGTGTAGAAGGAGGAGGATCTTCTTGTGAACCTGACCAAAATTGTCATTAGCAAGTCCTCACAGCAGACAACCAGAAGGGTCATCCAGCCCAACTTGGCTCCTTTACCATTTACATTCACAGTTAGGAGGCATTTGAGAGTGAGCATGCAGTTCTACTGGCACTGCTGGGACCTTCCTGGTGGGTACTATGGGAATTGGGCTGCTTTATTGATCTTCTTGATCAAATGTTGGTGAAGTTTCCTTTATGAACCTCTATTGTTTAATGCAGTGTCCTGTTAAGTTGCCATCCTTTTAATTTGTGCTTAAATTTGACTTACACAATGTAGGGGTACCACTGTGGAAGAGGTTGGCGAAGTTTTGAAAGATATATCTGTCAGATCAGTCTTCCAGCAGATGACAGAACCAACTCAGGGGAAAAAAAACAACTTAACTTCATCTTCATTTCGAAGTTGCAACTGCCTATGATAGCACTGATAGAAAGGACTGCCACACAATGCTTGTGGAAACAACGTTCCATCTTAATTCTGAGGGGAGGGCCCCCCCACCACCACCAATTATTGAGAAAGGTTCAAGGCTCCAAAAATTCAAAATTGGTTATCTATGAAGTCTGGTCAGTCATCATTAGGAGTAGAATTATATTTAATCATAATCTATAACCTCATGGCCCAGCATATTGCCCACTTCAATATTGCCATCAAACCAAGGAATCAAGGCTGCTTCACTGAAATTTCCATGCACCAAGAACAAGAGTTTTTTCCATAAGGCACATGGGCAAGCATTGCTGTAAAGATATACTCCCAGCAGCTTCTTAAGTTGAACAAACAAACCTTATTTACAAGGTTGCTTCATCTACTGGGTGCTTCAAGCTAGACTACAAAACACTAAATAAGAAAACCCCTGGAGTCCTCATACTAGGTGTTGATTGGTTCTTCAGACTACATAACCCTTACTTGGTAAGACTCGTCTTAAAGTCACAATCACCAGAATTGTCAATGACCAACAAGATAGCTGACACGACATGGCCACGCTCCTTCACTAATCTCTTGCTCCTCACCAAGCTCAGTGCCCTGTTCTTGCCAGGAGAGAAAGCAGAATTGTGACTATTCATAATGACTTGTGTGGAGAGAAGGGAAGGACCGATTGGCTGAGAATAAGTGCAAGCTCGAGTCTTAGCTATTCATTTGGGTATGTCAGGTGCCTGGAGAGAGAGGAATGGATGGGGTGCAAGATGTACTGACTCTACAGGAAAATGCCAAATTGTGGAACTTGACACCTGACACTAACCTTTTTTTCGATCAAGAGGTCCTGCCTCCTCTTTCTGCTCTTGTCTACAGTTTGGAGGGACCACACTGCTGCTGCTGACTTCTCAGCCATTTATATTACAATTGCTTCTTTGGTGAGATTGCCCTTTTCCTTTCCACCTTGGTAGAGTTCACCTTATTGCAGCTTCTCAGATACCTCAGCAGGGTCTCCTGCTAAAAGTGCGACATTTAAGGAGTAACCTTCTTGGATTCCTCTCCATTAATTTGATTGCTGCAGCCTCAAAAAATTTTGTGATCATGAATCCTTGTAACAAATAAGAACTTTAATTAGAAATCCTTATTTTGATAGTATAGACTCAGACAGAATTCTGCCATCTGGGACTAAGTGCCAGGGTGGGGATGGACAATGTTTCCTGCTGCAGAAGCTGATGGAAGCCACAATCCTAACCTTATTAATTATGCACCTGGGGGTTTAACGCCATATACTTTAGCGAGCCTGGCTTGATTTCTGGATGTCATAGTTAAAAAGCATCCAAAGCATGTTGTGGATGGTCTGGAGGGATGTCAAAAGTTGCAGCAGGACATCGACAGGATGCAAGACTGGGCGGAGAAGTGGCAGATGGACTTCAACGCGGATAAATGTGTTGTGGTCCATTTTGGCAGATCCAACGGGATGAATGAGTACACTATCAAAGGTAGGAGTCTTAGCTGTGTGGAAGAGCAGAGGGATCTTGGGGTCCGGGTCCATAAGACTCTCAAATCGGCCTCCCAGGTGGAGGATGTGGTTAAGAAAGCTTACGGTGTACTGGCCTTCATTCATCGAGGGATTGAGTTCAGGAGTCAGGAGGTAATGCTGCAGCTTTATAGGACCCTTGTCAGACCACACTTGGAGTACTGTGCGCAGTTCTGGTCGCCTCACTATAGGAAGGACGTGGAAGCTATTGAAAGGGTGCAGAGGAGATTTACAAGGATGTTGCCTGGATTGGGAGGCATGCCTTATGAAGACAGGTTGAGGGAGCTGGGACTGTTCTCCCTGAAGAGACGAAGGTTGAGAGGCGACCTGATAGAGGTTTACAAGATGTTGAGAGGAATAGATAGGGTGGACTCTCAGAGACTATTTCCCAGGGCTGAAATGGTCGCGACGAGAGGGCACAGATTTAAGGTGCAGGGAAGCAAGTACAGAGGGGATGCTAGGGGAAAGTTTTTCACTCAGAGGGTGGTGAGTGAATGGAATCGGCTGCCGTCGGTGGTGGTCGAGGCGAACTCGCTGGGGTCTTTTAAAAGACTTCTGGATGAGTATATGGGATCCAATGGGATTGGGGGTTATAGATAGATCTATGGCTGGGTAGGTTTTGATGTGTTCGGCACAACTTGTGAGCCGAAGGGCCTGTTTGTGCTGTAGTGTTCTATGTTCTATGTTCTATCACTAATCCATCATTGAAGAATGAAAATGCATCTCCTGAGAAAAGAAGATGGATCTCCAGGGACATTCTGAGGCTGGAAGACAGACTTCCTCAATGATATTCTATCTGGAAAATCCACTTGATAGGTGTTGCCCCACTCAGTGTTGTAGTGTTCCACATTCCAGCGTCACTTAGTGCTGTGGTGTTCCACAATCCAGGATTACAATTCAAAATGTGGAGATAGCCCCATGCATTTTTCAGCTAAGACCCTGACTGCTAAGTGCCACATTGTTCCAGACATGTTCTGGACTGGTGTGTTTCCTCTGGCGTTGCTGAGAATCTGGTGTGGGGAGTGATATTTGTCAGTCCTTTATCTGCATCCCATTAGTGGGATGTAAATCAATTTCAATTTGGCCTCCAATGGATTTCCCAATCCACCATGGCAGGCATTACTAGAAGATCCCATAGGAAATTCACGCCAGTGTATGAATGCTGTTTGGGCCTTCGTCAAATTCAAGTGTTTCTTTTTAGTCAAGATTAATTAACTTTTTGCTTGATCCAATTATGATTCAATTAGTTACAGCAAAGCTACTGTGAAGATTAGTTGAAGAGAAAGATTAGAATCTTCAAATGTGGTGGGAATGCATAAATTGATCAAAACAGTTATGCTTAAAATGAAAGCAAAGACAAAATGTCAATTCTCCAAAATCAATTATATTAAAATACAGAGAACAGAACTTTTCCTAAAGGATTTATGCAGATCCCGTTCAACTGTTGAAACTATACAAGGAAAGCATAAAATGAGGATGGACCTAATGCGACCTAACAATGCCAATTTAATTGATGAAATTCAAACTTGAACTATAATATTCAATATGTTTTTAAAACTGTAACTAAGATAAAATATGTATGAATCATAAGCAAATCAAGTTCCTTGCACTATTCTCATAGATCACTAATTTTAATTCAAAAATCACTTTATATACTATGTTGCATTACATTATAAATAGATGCAGTATTCACACAGAATGAAGTGAATACATTAAATATATGAATGAATGTCATAAATAAAATATTAGCTGAATAATAACATGAAGGATATTCATACACATAAATCCAAATGCTGATGCTGGAATCTGTAACCAAAGGGAAAATGCTGGAAAATCTCAGCAGCTCTCACAGCAAAACTCAAGCCTGCTTTGACAAAGCATCATTTAGACTTGAAACGTTAGCTCTTCTCTCTTATTACCTATGCTGCCAGACCTACTGAGAGTTTCCACCATTTTCTCTTTGGGAATACAAATGCTGAGATCAACTTTTTCTGGGATACAGATATTGAAAGTCAAAAATAAATGTCTCCACTTTTATAACTTAATAATCCGTGAGTATCAGGAATTCCAAAATTGTATTAAAAATATCAAATAGATGTATATCTCTGTATCTATAACATTTTAATATTTCTTGAATTGCAACACCTACCAGCTCATAAATGGTTTCAATTTTATATTTTTATAACAAACCCTTAATCATTCACTGAAATACTGCCAAGTTTCATTTTTAATTAACTCCTGATTGATCATTTTAATTCCCTCTAAGCGGGAGGGACCAGGCAGAATAGGAAATAAAATGGAATTTTTTTAATTAATTACTCCATTTCACACTAATGCAAATACCTCCCCCATCCCACCAAGACATTGAAGCTGTAGTTTTTTTCTCTCGTGACTAGGTGGCCAATTACTATCTGCCACTTTTGTCCTACGACTGATATATGCATTTTTATGAGATACTAAGCAGAATGTCCAGCTCAATAAGGTCTGTTGTGGTAGAAATTAAGGTTTAAAATGTGTGGCCTCTACTGCCATTGGCACCCTAATTTTCACCTACAAACAACAGGAGTAGGCCACTCCAGCCTGATGTGCCATTCAATAAAATCATGGCTAATCTGCTTGTAACTTTAACCGCTACACTCCTGCCTATCCCCAATAACTTTCCACCCCCTTGTTAATCAAGAATCTATTTAGCTGTTCCTTAAAAATGTTCAAACATTCTGCTTCCAATACCTTTTGAGGAAGAGCTCCAGAGACTCACCACCCTCAGAGAAAACAAAATCATCTGTCTTAAATGAGTGACCTTTTATTTTTAGATTCTCCACATTTAACATGTCAATACCTCTCAGGAGTTTAAAGGTTTTGATCAGGTTCCTCTTACTTTTCTAAACACTGGTGAATACACACCTAATGTCTGCAATCATCCCTCTAAGACAATCTGCTCATTCCTAGTATTAGTTATTAAACCTTTTTTGAGCTGCTTGTAACAAATTTATATCTTTTCTTAAATAAGGAGGCCAATACGGTACACAATACTTTACATGTGGTCTCATTAATGCTCTGTTCAACTGAAGTGTAACCTCCTGCTTTTGGAATAAATTCCCTTTGCACTAAACACTAATGTTCTATTAACTTTCCCAGTTACTTGCTGCACACGTATCAGTCTTTTGTGATTCATGCATCAGGACAATCAAATCCCTCAACATCTCAGAGCTGTGTGATCTCTCACTGTTTAGATAATAATATTTTTTATTCTTTCTGCTAAAATGGGTTTTTCACATTTGCCCATATTATACTCTATATGTCAGACTTTAACCCACACATTGAATCTATGTCATTTTCTAGCCTCCTTGTGTCCTATTCACAATTTACTTTCCTACTTGTCTTTCTGTAATCTGCAAATGTAACAAGCATATCTGCATCCAAGTCATTTATATATTTTTTTAAAAATGAGACTCTAGCGCTGATCTCTGTGGTGCACCACTCATCACATCTGCCAATTAGAAAAATATGTTTTTATGACAATTGTTTCCTTTCAGCTAGCCAACGTGTTATCCCTGCACCATGTGCTTTCATTTTACACAATAACCTTTGATGTAAACCTTATCAAATGCTTTCTGGAAATCTAAGTACAGGGAAAAACTGTTCTTGAATTAGTTGGTGTAATGACTTTGGACTTTTGCATTTTTTTCTCCAATGGAGGAAGGTGGAAGAGAGTACGTCCAGAGTGGGTGTGGGTCCTTGATTATGCTGGCTGCTTTTCCGAGGCAGCTTCCTAATTTAGTACACTGGTCCACCTTTATCCACAGCACATTACTTCATCAAAGAATCCCAAATAAGTTAGTTAAATATGATTTCCCTTTCACAAAACCATGTTGACTCTGTCTGATTGTCTTGAATTTTTTCAAGTCCCCTGCTATAACTTCTTTAATAACGGCTTCTAACATTTTCCCTACAACAGATGTGAGTCTACATGGCCTACAATTTCCTGCTTTCCATCCTCCTCCCTTTTGAATAAAAAAGAGTTACATTTGCTATCTTTCCAATCAAATGGAACCTTCCCTGAATTTAGAAAATTGTGGGAAAATTAAACCCAACGCATCACTTGTAAAACCCTGCCAGCCTGTGACCTCCCATGCTGCCTCCACTCCTCTGTTGACTATCAAGAGTGCCAACCAGCTTTCATATTCAATTTAATTTAATATTCCACCTAATTTTTCATGTAAATAATGGAATGGAAAACAGGTCAATTTATTGCACTTCTGACAATTTGGATTTCAGCACCATGTTCCCAGATGAATGCCCTGGTGTTAATATTCCTCTGTCATAGTGATATGATTCTTGGCCAGATCCTCAGATACCAACACTCTGGTTAAGAAAGCCCACAATGCTTCTACTTTCTATATATGAACCATAGAAAGTACCCTTTCTGGTTGTATCACAGCTTATATGGCTCCTGCTCTTGTCCAAGACTGCAAAAACTACGAAGGATCATGAACAAAGTCCACTCCATCACACAAACCAGCCTTCTAGCCATTGACACTGTCTATACTTCCTGTTGCCTTGGAAAAGCAGACAATATAATCAAGGATCCCTCACACCCCAGACATACTCTCTTCTACCTTCTTTTCATTGGGAAAAAGATACAGAAATCTGATCTCACGAACCAACCAACTCAAGAATAACTTCTTCTCTGCTGCCGTCAGAATTTTGAATGAAGCTACCTCATATTAGGTTGATGTTTCTCTACACCTTAGCTATGACTAACAGTACATTCTGCACTGTCTCCTTTCCTTCTTTATGTACAGTATGCTTTGTTTATATAGCATGCAAGGAACGATACTTTTAACTGTGACAATAATAAATCCAATGAAATCAAAGAACAAAGTGGGCATGGGGATTGATTTTGATTAAAGCAGTAAAGGTTGAGAATTAAGACACCCACTTTTGAAATAAAGCCACAAGGTTCCATGAATTTTAA
Organism: Sphyrna mokarran; assembly: GCA_024679065.1. Lineage (NCBI taxonomy): Eukaryota > Metazoa > Chordata > Chondrichthyes > Carcharhiniformes > Carcharhinidae > Sphyrna > Sphyrna mokarran. The sequence goes on along the minus strand of JAGIQG010000007.1, from coordinate 70,829,812 downwards.
ACAAAGTTAAAAAGTAAAATAATTTACATTACTTATCTTATATTCTTAACTCCAGAATCTGCATGAGGTACATGTGAATTAACAGGCAAACTACAGTCACACACTCACCCTGTAAAATAAACAGCTAGATAGGTTTCATGGATTTCTCAAGAACCGACTGCGCTGTCAGTAAATTCCAAGTCAAACTCTTGTCTGAAGAGGAATTCCAAGTTTCAGCTTTGAAGATCTTGCCTTGGAATGCTCTTTAAATGTTGTTCCCACTCAACAACTTTAAAGATAGCCCACCTCACAAGGTTTCAATCCCACCTTCAAAGACTCCTTCTCCTTGGATTCCTAAGTACACTAACATTAGCTTACAAGTACACTTTCAGATCTATGCTGTGTCAAGTAGAACATCGCTGATTCAAAGAAGTGCTTTTGCTCCAACAGCTCCTTCTTTAACTTAATGGGTCCTGCTTCTGTCTCTCTTGTTTTTGTGGCACTTGTTAGCTGGCAGATTGCCTCAAACCTTTTGCTTCATGTAAGTTGTTAATGGAGTTTTGAACTGATCTGGTAATCTAAAAAGCACCCTCAAAAGAATTCCACCCTTGTCACTAGGCAGGATCCAAAGTAACAAGCATTAGAATATGCTGTAGCTTTTCTGTTACAATCCACACAGGTTGCAAATTTCACATGCAGGGGGACCACAAATTAAATTCATAAATGGTCAAATACTGAATGGTTGCCCAAAAATATTTGCATCTAATATCTTTTCAACCTTTGCCCCACTGAGAACAGTTAAAATCAAATTATCTTGTTCAAAATATACATTGATGTAGTTTTGTTGTGCCAATGCCTAAAGACTTTTGAAAGAAAGGATGCAATTTATTGCACGCCAGCTTGTAAACAGTGACGGGTATTCCTGTTCTTTCACTTTCTGAGCACCAAAACCTGTTACTGTTAACAACATTGAAAAAGTAGCACTTTACTTTCCCAGTGACACTAAGTAAGTTTCACACAATATGGTATTAATACATGTTTTATGCAGCACATAAATGATGTCTGGACTTTATTCCCATGGGCTGACAGGGTCAAGAAACCAACAAGAAGATCATTAACTAGAAGTGAATTCATATTCCACTGCGTACCTGAGTTACTTACTCACCAGAAATGAAAGAAAAGGCAATGTTAGGAAATAAATTGAATTACTGAAAATGCATAAAGAGTAAGATATGTTAAAGTTTTAAAGCAAACTTAATTAAAAGGCATGTCAGGAGAGAATTTTATTCTTTCAATTTTATAGATTTTGTTTAGTAATTTAACCAATTTTTCATCTTTTATTTTGCCTCTCCAACCTTGCAACTCCATATTACATATGGAGCCAACTCCAAATAAGTGGTGGAGAAACTTTTTAGAGATACAAAATGGACCAGTAATGCTGAGTACTAGAATAACTCAAAAAAAAACTGACAGTAGGTTTGAATTTATGTTCGACTGCAGCAAGTATTTAGTTTATGAATAGAAGCAGTTGGATGTTTAAAAATATTTTCAGGAGAGAAGTTTCAAGGTCCATTGCTGGAATTGCTTTTTCATTTTTGATCTATAGTGGTCCCTCCAGATTCACTCATTCATTCATTCATTCATCATGTATGCTCTGTCCAAAGGCAGATTTTCGGTTAATTGCCTGCTGTTGCTTCGTCTCGAACCATTTTCTTGACAGCTTTCGTCAGTGGTGATTTGTCGTTGACAGGCTGTCAGGAGGATGGATTGCTCCCACCTCCACTCTCCCAGCCCTACGTTGTTTATTTAACTGCATAGCAATTCTTCAAGACTCCAGGCTTCTGCAGTGAGGCAGTAAGAGACTTGTACCTGCAGCTATCCTCTAGGCAAGCATGGCAGAGCCAGTTGAAAGAAAGGTAACTATGTATTTTTGCCTCTGGCTGTTTCCAAGCTGCCAAAGGAGCATGATTAATGAGCTGTGCTGAAGTCGCTCAAGTATCCACCAAGTGACTAATGCTTTTCTTGATAGGTAACTAGCTTTGGGGTTTCCAAAGATTGTTTCAAAGATGCAGAAATTATTTACACCATTCCTTTCTTCATATTCATTCACAGGATGCGACTCAATAGCAGCTTCACAGTGGCTGCTGAGTGATTACCACAGATTTGAACAAGCATCTAACAGAGAAATGGAAGCTAGAAGGTGCAGGGCTGCAATATGTTTCAACACTGCCTCTCTGGATGGTGAGTGTATGCTGTTGTTTCTGGAGAATGGACTGAGCAAATCAACCAGCATGACCTAGCAGGCATAGCTGGAGGAAGCTGAGGTGGTCATCAGTTATAGTATGATTAACAGGACTGGAAAACAGTGCAGGAAGGGCTTTAATGACTGAGGATTGGGAAGATGTGTGCATGGCAACTCTCACTTTGCCTCTCACCTCTTTAGCAGTCTCCAAGAAGGCTGCACGATACATTATTTGCAACACAGGGAACTGTCTCACAAGGTCCCATCATAATCCTTCGTCTATTCATATGGTGAATTTACACTCATCTCAAAAAGCATGACCAATGGCATTCAGATGCTCTTCTACTATGAGGTGGAGGTGCCAGTGTTGGACAGGATGGGCACAACAAGAAGTCTCACAACACCATGTTAAAGTCCAATGGGTTTATTTGCAATCACAAGCTTTCAGAGCACTGATGAAAAAGCAGTGCTCCAAAAGCTTGTGATCCCAAATAAACCTGTTGGATTTCAATGTGATGTTGTGGGCCTTCTTACTGTGTCCTTGTATTATATCTTTTTGAAGTCTCTCAACATTTAAATAATATTCTGTTTTCTATTCTTCCTGCCAAAATGTTTGCTCATATTGGGATCATGTGGTGGCACAGTGGTTAGCATTGCAGCCTCACAACACCAGCATTGAGCCACGCTCCCATGGCCCTTTCTGATGTGAAATGTTGAGCAGAATTTGATTTCAAGACATCCAGAGATAGTGCTGGTAATATCAGGCTTTACTGTGGGTCTGTAGACAGCATCCTACTTTGGAGTTTCCCAACCAGACAGAGTGGATGCAGTGACATACTGAACCACTGGAGGAAGGATTTCTAATTAAAGGGATCCCAAAAGGGGTTAGAATAGCTGAATGTTACATTAATTCCTCAGTCTTCAGCAATCACAGCAATAAACAGGATACATGCAACAATTGCCTCTAATATCTCTGACTCTCACCTGAAGGTCATGTTAATGAGATCTGAGGATCTGAAATGAGGTTATGTTTGCACAGATGGGTGGGAGAGGCCAGCTTTCCAAATTAAGGTGTTGATATAAGTTGTTGACTAAGTGAATGTGGTCCCTGAAACCTGGAGAGAGTGCATAGCAATTGTCAGCAGTGGAAGGTGCACTTCCAAAATCTTCACAATTCCAAAAACAATAGTCTGCCACTCATCAAGATTCCTTGCACCAATAATGATGTCAAATACCAACATTGCACGACAAGTAGAACAATTGCTACCCAAAGCTTTACCAGATACACCGATGTTGACATGCAGGAAGCTTGGAAGTCACTAAGTCATCATCTACGAAACAGCAGAAGAATCATTTGGTAAAGGAAGAATCCACAACAATGACTGGTTTGAGGCCAACTCAACTGAGATGATACCTGTCATTGATCTAATGATGGGAAAGAAATGTCCCTTCCTTAGCTGGTCTACATATGATTCCATACCCACAGCAATGTCCTCTGAAATGGATATTGTATTCAATTTATCAAACCAGTAAAGAGTCCAGTTTCACAGGCCCAGCAGTGGAAAGAGACAGGAAGATGTCCTGAGAGTTTTCAAACTCAATTCCAGACCCCATGAAGCTTCATGGCATTAGGCAATTACCGCATACTATACACTGCAGCTAAGGAATCATCAAAGGCACAGGATGTATTCTGGGCATTAATGTCTACACAGTCTTTATTGACATTGAGGATACCGTGCATGCATGTTGTGTGGCACTATCACCACCAAATATCAGAAAAGCTGCTCTCCAGTCATGTCTGTCAATTTGAGAATTACATCCAGTCAGGGTTGCATATTTCCACTGAGTTTTGTGTCACTGAACAGGCTGATTTTTGATCCACTTTGGACACATGGGATCCAGATTCTTTCCTTCTCTGCCACATTCACCTTCAGCCTGACAGGTTTTTGTTATTTTGAACAAATGATAGCAAACTCCTGTCATTGTCAAGATGCTGCACTTCAAGAAGAGCTTCACTGTGCCATTGAAGCATTTGCTTTGTCTTTTCCTCAAATATTAGTCACTTGAGAGTTGAGTAAAGAGGAACTAGTGGTGGAGACACTTTTGGCATTGTGAATGCAATGTCAGTCTATCATAGCTGACTTTGCAGACGTTTTGTCCAAATGGATTTGTGCAGCTGCTTTTTGGAAAGACCCCAATATTTATGCAACTGGACCTTCCATTGAAGCTGGAGGATATGAGAGAGACATTACTGATGAAATCTTTCTAGCACTTTTACACTTGATATGCTATTTAGATCCTACAGGAGTACGATGTCAATAGCTGCTCTGTACACCAGCACTTCTCTTGAGTTGCCGTACTCAACTTACAGCCGTAGTCAACTTACAGCCATGATTTGAAGAAAGCGAATGTGCATAGCAGACCCAGCTTTGGATCACCTCCTCAGTGCTGGCCTTTTTTAGATGTGACTGCCAGGGTATGGGAATTGCTCACCATATTCTAAAGTCTCTCCTTTAACATGTATGGGAGGTGGAATATTTAGTTGACCAAGTGTGGACTGAATGGTGGCACAGCAGTTAGCACTGCCTCCTCACAGCACCACGTAATTACAAGACAACTTGTAATACAGCTAATTGGGCAGTAATGACAAAAACTGAATATATGCCATGGCCGGGGTGATTGAAGCACAGAGCAACACCAACTACTAGAATATCTCCTGGAATTTTAAAAATCCTGATCATGCGTTTTTGGAGTTCATTACATTGATTAGTTTGAATTCTACATAATTTGGTTAAGCAAATGTGATTTAATCAATTGGATTAAATTTGCCAATAATTAACAGTAAAGTGCACATTTTCACAGCATTTTCCTTTTGGGCGAGAGAAACAGTTACATTTGTTTTCTATTAGCAGAATCTGACATTCCTCCTAACTGGTTAGCACTACTGTCTCGCAGTACCATTGACCAGAGTTCAATTCCTGACTTGGGTCACTGTCTGGGTAGAGTCTGCACATTCTCACCGTGTCTGTGTGGCTTTCCTCCAGGTCCTCCGGTTTCCTCCCACAGTCCGAAAGATGTGCTGATTAGATGCATTGGCCATGCTAAATTCTCCCTCAGTGTACCTGAACAAGTGCCAGAGTGTGGTGACTAGGGGATTTTCACAGTAAATTCATTGCAGTGTTAAGGCAAGCCTACCTGTGGCACTAATAAATAAACTTAAACATCCAGTACTCTAGTGACTTACCAGGGAAAGGGCAGTTTAATGTTCCATTTAGAATCCCAAAGTGTGGAAGGAGGCCATTTAGCCCATCGAACCTGCACAGACAACAATCTCACCTGGAGCTGATCTTTGCAATCCCACGTATTTCTCCCGCTAATCCCCTTGACACTAAGGAGTAACTCAGCATGGCCAATCCACCTAACATGCACATCTTCAGAATGGGGAGGAAACTGGAACACCCAGAGGAAATCCACACAGACATGGATGAACGCCACATAGTCACCCAAGGTCAGGATTGAACCCAGGTCACCAGCACAATGAGGCGACGCTAACCACGGTGCCTCTATAGTTTTTTTTTAATCTTCAAAAGTACCTCATCTCATGTAGGGGGTTGAGTGAAAGACCCTTTACACATTCACTCTGGGTGTGGGTGTGAAAGAAAAAATTTACATTGTCACTTCCAGGTATCCTCACTGGATATCATCCCAGTTTCCAAAGCCTACTCTCCATTCAGCTAAGCACTCCTAAATGGGGTCCAAATGTAACCCTTTCTGAAACTTGCTGGATACATTGTCCTTGCTGGACATCAGCCACATGTTTAGAGGTCACATTCTAGTCTCTAGTCAAAAATTGAGTACAGTAGGTCTCATCCCTTCTGGCACAGAAACATGATGCTATCATTAAGTCCAGGTTCATTTGTGCACAACTCAGGTGTACAAATAAACTTACAAATCTAGAATTAAATAAAAAAGGCACACAAACTTACACCTACGTTATGCCTTTCATAGGAGATAGCACAAAGGTACTCACAGCCAACAAATTATTTTGAAGTAAATAAGAACTATGAAAGCCCAGTAACTAAGCACTAGAGTGAGACAAACAAACAGATATCGAATTCAATGCTGCAACACAAAGGCTCCTGATTCACCTAACTCAGGAAAGTACTTTATCGGCAGGATCTTTGTTCTAGGAGGTTGCTACAGGATGAAGAGAAGTTTGCCAACCTCAGATTCATATCAGAGAGTAAGTGTTGGCCGAGTGCTGAGACAGACTGTTTAAAGAGGCCTGCCTCAATTCTCTGGGACTTTGTCCCAGTTGCTTTCTTAAACATTAAGGGAACTAGCCCTTAACCCCTCACACCACATACCTATCCAGTTCCTATGCCACAAATCAACTCATGCCAACCTATGTTCCACCAATGCCTAAATGCCCTGTATTTGTACTCCTATCTCAACTTATGCTCCCAACCACCCTCATCACCCTATGTCATTAAAACTTAGAAAACAGAAGCATGAGGAGGCTATTCGGCTCCTTTGAGCCTGCTCCAACATTCCTTTTGATCGTGGCTGATCATTAAATACAATCTCCTGATCCTGTCTCCCCCCACCCCATATCTCTTGATCCTCTTAGACCCTAGAGCAATAACTGAGTTCTTTATGTTTCAAACAACTGCCAAAACATGAAAAATGGACTTTATGGAATTGCAACATCAGGCCCACTTCTCTTGAGTGAATTATTGGGATGTCCAGAAGCTGCCACAGTTAAAACCAAAGAAATCATATTAGTGCTGAATTGGAGGGGGGGGTGGGGGCGTTGGTCATCAGATTTTGCATATTTGTTGATATAATCACCTTCATTTCCAACAAGTTTTGAAGGAGTTAACATTATTCCAAAAGCATGTTTTAAACTTAACTGTACCGGAGGTTGATCAATTTCCAACGCCTGCTATAGCTATTTATTCAAATTCTGTGGTGTTAACCACTTCCTCAAGTGGTCTTGTTGTCTAACTCTGTTTCCTTTTAAATCTACAAGGAACTCTGTCTCCTGTCTATGCTGCTGTGATAACTGAATATAGTATGGAATAATGAAATTGTCTTATGACCTGAAACAGATCTCCAAGTGTTAAACTATTAATCTCTCCCAATGCAGATCAAGTAAACACTAGGGAATGTGTGTTTCGATTTGGTTCCTAAGCATCTTAATTCCATGACAGACAATATCATTTATAAAATTGGTTAAACATCTATTCCTGTATACCTAAAATTGTCATAGCTAAAAGCTGCATAAGGTAAGTTTATTTATTCTCATCTCTATGCATCAAGAGGGTTAACCTTTATTAAGAAATACACTTCAGGCCCTCAACAGCAGAGTGAGTGGATGAATAGGCACATGTGCACAGCAAAAACTGGATGAAGATTACAATGGGACTGACTGATTTTGAGTTGATTTATTATTGTCACATGTATTAGAATACAGTGAAAAGTACTGTTTTTCGCATACTATACAGACAAAGCATATTGTTTATAGAGAAGGAAGGAGAGACTACAGAATATAGTGTTACAGTCATAGCTAGGGTGCAGAGAAAGATCAACTGAGTGCAGGATAAGTCCATTCAAAAGTCTGATGGCAGCAGGGAAGAAGCTGTTCTTGAGTTGCTTGATAAGTGACTTCAGACATTTTTTAAAAATCTTTTTCCCAATGGAAGAAGGTGGAAGGGCAAACGTGTGGGATTTGTGGGATCCTTAATGATGCTGGCTGCTTTTCTGAGGCAGTGGGAATTGTAGACAGATTCAGTGGATGGGAAGCTGGTTTGTGTGATTGATTGGGCCACATTCATGACCTTCTATGGTTGGATGTCCCGGTTTGCCATGCCATTGGACAAAGATGGCCATTCTATTACAATTGAATGATCATCAGCTGCACACCGACTTCCTCACTCTGAAAGATGAGGCACACCGTCCTCTGCTCGGGACCAAAAGTAAAGGGCAGCAATGTTCATTTCGATCTTGTTGGGAGTTGGGAAGTCAGGTGTAGAATTCTTATCTAAAAAAATAGAAAGATTGAAGTCCCAAGATTCAGCTCTTTAATATTTGTTGTATTAGTTTACTGTCATACATTGCAAGGTTTGAGCATTTTGTTATAACTTCCTCCCTCCTGGGAAGAGTAAATGAAGTTTGTTCAATAATGTCTGCTTACAGTAAATCTAACATTAGTGAGTTTCTCTCAGCACAGTACACATCAGAAAACTGGCAAAAAGGCAAAGATCGACTTTTTTCCATTTCAGTTAAGAATTAAAAGAACATTGTGCTCATTTTTGGAACCTAAAAACTGATTTTTGAGCAATTTAAAAGAGCTGCTTGGTGTAAGCATTGGATTCAGGTACAAGTGAACCAGCACAGGATGTAACGGAAACAAAAAACACAGCAGTGAAGGATATTTGGGGACACTAGGGGAATTCAACCCTAACAAAGAGAACTGCTGTAACTAAAAGAACGTTACACATTTAGTTGGGCAGGAATAAAGTAAATGAAGATCACCATGATGGGGCCAGCTGCATTTAGAGGTGCTATCTAATCAAAGATATCCAGAAGACCCCATTATTATGGACTGGTCTGAAAGTAATGAGATTCTGAATTCATTTTAGGGCACAACCAAGAATGAGATTGCACTGAGAATTTCACTTCATTAAAGAAAGCACTTATTAAATGAGTTTGTTGCTGATTATATTGTCAAATTAAAGTAATTCTTCTGACACTTAGGTATAGGACAAATTTAAAAATCACTCTTAGGGATGCATTTGTAGAAAGCCAATAAAGTTTCTGAGCAAAAAAATGTAATAAGCTGATGTGGAAGGAGGTGTGAAGTAAAGCTATAGCCCTGGAAATGGTTGAAAGAGATGGTTGCAAATAGTGAGGCAGTTATTTTCTTGAGCCAGCGAGGAATATTCACTCAATTTCATTCGGATTCAGGTCAAGGCAGCTAAGTTCTCAGACTCAAGTCATAAATTTAGATGCCACCTTTACCACGATCACCACGCTGCATAAATGCCGCTGACTAAACCACAGGAAAGAAGTTATGTGCAGCCTCCTTTTAATTTGTGAGCAGTTGAATTTAAAAATAATCCAATCAAGCTTTATTCTTAAACAAGAGAAAGGTTAGTGGTGGTGGAATTTGAATTAATCTTAAAACAATCTGGAATGTAAATATTTAGTGATAGGAAAGAAATCTCCTATCCTTACCTGGTCTGGCCTACATGTGACTCCATACCTACAACTACTGCTTTAACATAGAAACATAGAACAATGCAGCACAGTACAAGCCCTTCAGCCCTCAATGTTGTGCCGAACTATGTCCAAACCCAAGATCAAGCTATCCCACTTCCTGTCATTCTGGTGTGCTCCATGTGCCTATCCAATAACCATTTGAAAGTTCTTAAAGTGTCCAACTCCACTATCACAGCAATCAGTGTATTCCACACCCTATCACGCCCTGAGTAAAGAACCTATCTCAGACATCCCTCCTATGTCTCTCACCATGAACCTTATAGTTATGCCCCCTAATAACAGCTACATCACCCGAGGAAATAGTCTCTCCACATGCCTTTAGGGGGCATAACTTCCTCATCATCTGATAAACCTGTATTAAGTTGTCTCTCATCCTCCTCCGCTCTAAAGAGAAAAGCCCCAGTTCCCTTAACCTTTCCTCCTAAGACCTACCCTCCAAACCAGGTAGCATCCTGGTAAATCTCCTCTGCACTCGCTCCAATGCTTCTACATCCTTCTTACAGTGAGGTGACCAGACATACACACAATATTCCAAATGTGATCTCACCAAGTCTGGTACAGTTGCAGCATAACCCCACAGCTTTTAAACTCAAAATCTGTGTTAATAAACACTAACACACTATGAGCCTTCTTCATGGCTCTATCCACTTGAGCGGCAACCTTCGGAGATCTATGAATATGAACACCAAGCGCTCTCTGTTCCTCCATAGAACTTGCTGTTGACCCTGTAATCCGCATTCGGATTTATCCTACCAAAATGAATCACCTCGCATTGATCATAGTTAAACTCCATCTACTACTTTCTACCCTGCTTTGCATCCTATCAATGTCTCTTTGCAGTCTACAAGAACCCTCCACCTCATCCACTATCCACCAATCTTGGTTTCATCAACGAATTTACTAACCCAGCCTTCAGCTGCTCTTCGAAGTCATTGATTAAAAAAAAAAATCACAAGTAGCAGAGGACCCAGCACTGCTCCCTGTGGTACACCATTGGTAACTGGCCTCCAGTCTGAAAATATTCCCTCCACTACTATCCTATCTTTTAGAAAGAGGTCATTTGGCCCATCGAGTCTGTACTGGCCATGATCCCGCCTAGGCCTACCCTCATATCCCTACTTATTTACCTACTAATACCTCTAACTTAAGCATCTCAGGATTTTAACAGACACTTTTTTTTTTTAAAACATGGCCAATCAACCTAACCTACACATGTTTGGACTGTGGGAGAAAACCAGAGCACCCAGAGGAAACCCACACAGATACAAGGAGAATGTGCAAACTCCACACAGACAGTGACCCAAGGTGAGAATCGAACCAGGTCCCTGGAGCTGTGAAGCAGCACTGCTAACCTCTACGCTACTGTGCTGCCCTTTAAGTAAGCTAGATTTAAAAAAAGTTACTAATTAAAATACAGGTAAAGATCAAAATGCAGATAAAGGAAACATAGATACTTAAAGATGAGATTATCAAATCATTCTTTGAGGTACTGTTGTGGGCATGTTGCTCAATTTCTTTCTTTTTGAAGGGGTACAGTTTAGCAGCTATGACAGTTTCTGCAGTTTGCCAGCCGATGTTTGCTTCTTTCCACGTAGACTCAGCAGGTCAAGCAGGTTCTGGGAATACAGAAGTTTCTTTCTCATCACTAGTTCTACAGTTACAACACATGAAGATTGACTGGACTTTCCTGCCAGAGCATAGTCGACTTCTTAACACCTTCCTCTTTGACATTCAGTAGCAGAGAGAAAATTATTCTGATGTGTCTCAATTCTTCCTGAAGGTTCCACAGCCATTTTTTTTAAAAAAAAAATCACAACCAAGGACAAAAACGCTGCTATATGAATTTCAATTAATCATTGTCCCACCAGGCACAAAAGTTAATTACATTGAGTTTGAAGTTTCTTCCTTTCTCCTATTCTCCCAGGAGCTAAGGGGTTTGCACCCTTTTTACAAAGTACAGTAGATAAAACTGGTGGAGTAGTAACTGTGTACTGAACTCTAGAAATGAATTCGATAAGATTTGAACAAATACACAAGTGCCATGTTGTCTGCCCAAACTTCCATTTTGAAAAAAATAAATTCAATGTAAATGTTTAGAGACAGAACTGTACTTTTTGTCCTTAAAATCCATAATATCATGATTACAGATAGTGACATACTAATTTCTTATGGGAAAGTTGGTCATATTCAGACATCACGCAGCAGTAGGGAAACAGTAATATTTTAAGGCACACAAAAGCTCCAGGTCAAAGCCATGCACCAAGTCAAGGTTGTGGTAAATCTAGAGGTAGTTCAGGAGTCTGAAAATCCTCAAACGTAGGATGTTGAAGGGGAAATTGATGTTGTCAAGGTGGAAAACCTAGAGTTGCACTCAGCCCGAAAGCAAAAATATATAACAGAACATGAAAGATGAGAATAAAAGGACTGAAGAGACAATTCCAGCATTCATAATGAAAACGAAAGTCGGAGATTCACAATTTTGATACAGCAGCAGCTTACCGGCTTTCTCAGAAAGAAGAAATCCCCAAGTCACATTCCCTTAACACAAAATTGGTATGAAACTGACTAATTATTCCAATAATAGTGTGCCAGTGTTAGAGTAGAATACAATGATGAATGCTATTTCTTGTCATTGTTCGTAATAATGAGGGAATAAAGTCAACCTAATGAGAAGAAATTGTCTTAAGATGTTAAGGTTAAAAAGGGATGACTTATTTACAGAAGAAATCATAGAAGTATGTCTTTTACTGAAGTGTGAAGAGAGATCAAAGTGATCTTTGAGTAAGAAGGATTAATGGCTAAGATAATGCTGTGTGACATTAAATACTGCAAATCAGCAGATCCTGCAAATGCAGACATTCTTTTAATATTTCCCATGAAAACTGTTTTTTCAGCCACTAGGCTAGTATGAATTACTGATATAAACAATATGCCAGTCAGGGTCTGCCAAAGTAACTAATGAAGAAACTTGCAAAGATGTGCTGCTCAGTAAAGTGTTCAATTAAATCATGAGTGGGAATAAGCACATTTTAATTTCTGTGAAGTAGAAGAGAAAGATTTGGTTAATAGCAAGTGGATAATTGATTTGATCTATTGTTGTCACATGTATTAACATTCAGTGAAAAGTATTATTTCTTGTGCATTATACAGACAAAGCATACTATTCATAGAGAAGGAAATGAAAGAGTGCAGAGTATAGTGTTACAGTCATACCTAGGGTAGAGAGAAAGATCAACTTAATGCAGGATAGATCTATTCAAAAGTCCAACATCAGCAGGGAAGATGCTGTCTTAGTACGTGATCTCAGAATTTTGTATCTTTTTCCCAAAGGAAGAATATGGAAGAGAGAATGTCTCAAGTGCTTGGGGCCCTTAATTATGCTGAGCGCTTTACTGAGGCAGCAGAAAATGTCGATAGAGTCAATGGATGGGAGGCTGGTTTGTGTGATGGATTGGGCTACATTCACAACCTTTTGTAGTTTCTTGCTGTCTTGGGCAGAACAGGAGTCATACCAAGGTATGGTACAACCAGAAAAAATGCTTTCTATGGTGCATCTGTAAAGGTTGGAGAGAGTCATAGCTCACATGACAAATTTCCTTAGTCTTCTGAGAAAGTAGAGGCGTTGGTAGGCTTTCTTAATATAATGTCAGCATGGCGGAGGGGGGGGGGGCGCATGCGGGACGAGGACAGGTTGTTGGTGATCTGGACATCTAAAGACTTGAAACTCTTGACTCTTTCTAATTTGTCCCCATTGATGTAGACAGGGGCCAGTTGTCATTATGCCTCCTGAAGTCGATTGTGGATGTCTATGCCCAATACTACAAATATTAAGCCTATTAAGATCCTGAGAAGCTAGCTTGCAACTTATGGTTGTCAGAGGATTATGGCTCACAGTTTATACCAGAAAAGTGTGAAATACATCTGAAGAAGAATGGATCAAAAGCACTTTCTAATACCAGCATATTACCCAGTATTGAATGGTGGCAGAAAGAAGTGTAAAAAGCTGTGATAGGGTCTTTGCTGATGATAAACTAGGCAGTAATTTCTCTGTTTTTCTTTGACATACAATAGCCAAATTTCTGTTATGTGACAGAATAACCCCACATTCCACAACAGATTGCTTTTGAGTTAGTGTTTAAACAAGCTCCAAGGAAAAGGTTTAGTTTGCTTAAACCTGACGTCAGTAGCAAAGTATGAGAAAAGCAAGACAAAGTGAAGATGAGTCATGACGCTTAGAGAGTTCAGTGCCAGTCAGAAGGTCATGCTGAACTACATGGAGGTGAAAAGGAGAAGTATGTGATTGGAATTGTTGTTAAGAGACTGGATGAATTCACATGTCTAATAAAGTTGGAGAGAGACTGCATCAATGTAACATAGATCATTTGCTTGAAAGGATTCACACTGAGGAGACCCTCCATCATATGGTGTGGCACTCCAAGTGCTAAATATTATAGATTTTGGACAGATCTAGCAACTCAAAACTGGGTATCCAAAAGATACCATTGGCTATCAGAAGCAGCAGAAATGCTGAGTGGATGATCCACCTCGGCCTCTTCCCAAGGTCACAAACATCACAATTACTAGTCTTTTAGTGAATACAATTTACACCATGTGATATCAACAAACAGCACTGGGTCATCGACTCAGAAGTTTACAGCATGGAAACAGGCTCTTTGTCCAATTTGTCTATGCTGCCCTTTTTTAAAATCCCTAAGCCAGGCATAATTGCCCACATTTGGGCCATATCTCTCTATATCCATCTTACCATGTAACTGTCTAAATGCGTTTTAAAAGATGATGTGATATGAACGTATGTACCTGCCTCTACATTACATCTGGCAGCTTTTTCCAGACATTCACCACCCTCTGTGTGAAAAAATTGATCCTCTGGATTCTATTGCATCTCTCTCCTCTCACCTTAATCCTATGCCTCTAGTTTTAGATTCCCCTACTTTTGGGAAAAGATATTGACTATCTACCTTGTCTCTGCCCCTATTATTTTATAGACCTCTATAAGGTCACCCCTCAGTCTCCTATGCTCCAGAGAAAAAAGTCCCATTCTATCCAGCCTCTCCTTACAATTCAAACCAAGTCCCGGTAGCATCCTGGTATCCTACGCTGGATAATGCCAAGGCTCTGATGACATTCTGACAATAGTATTAAAAACTTCAGATCCAGGTTTGTGTAGATTAATAAACCTCCCACCCAATTCCAGAAGGTTTATTTTGTTAAATCATACCAATGTGTTTAATTACATTTAGATGGAAGTTAATTGGAGTTTTGTACGAACATTTATAATGATACAAACAGATGAGGCCTGAAGTATATTCTTCACTCTGAATAAAATCAAGACCACGTAAAGGCTGGTCTCAGGTTATCATCCATCAACTGAAATGCAAAAGGACCTAGTGAAATGACAAGAGGGCACCCAATCCTATTTTACTTTGAATGCAATAACCAGAATCAGTTAAAATTACCCTGTGCAAGTCAAAAAAAGTATTGTTGTCAAAAGGAGATTTTCCCTTTTAAGACACAAGAGACTGCTCTTTCCACACATCAATCATTCTCTTTCTCCTTATTGAACTTTTAGTATTAAACACTGGGAGAATTTTGAAGCCAAATAAATTGGCACATAACCTTTAATCTCTGGAATAAAATTCCATATCTAGCCCGCATTAATAAAAAAAAGTTGGTCGTGCTCAGAGTGACTGCATTTCAATCTTAATATCACTTTCCTGCAAAGTTTGCTGGTTTCGAACTACTTGTATTCAATGTACCCAAATTTTGTTGCTTATAGTAAAGTGTCTTTTCCAGAAACTGTTTACAGAATAAATAATATTGCTGAAACTCATTATCAGAATTTATTTACTTTGAGAAATGCAGATCACTGAAATTTTTGGTACTGATTTCACAAGATTCAACCAAAAGAAACCCAGAAATAACTTGGAAATTTGGTATTGCTGAGCATCATTTCAGGATTTCCAAATCAGAATCTTCAGTACAACAATATAACAGCTTATACAGCAGAAACAAAACTTTCAACATGTTTTCCTTAAAAATCAATTCAAGAAAGAATAAGAGGTAATTTGGTTCATTAAGCTGATTTTTCAATTTAATAAGACCATGGGTGACCTAATTGTGACCTTAACTTCACTTTGTGCCTTTTCCCCATAACCCTCAATTCCCTTATTAATCTAAAATTTATTTAGCTCGACCTTGAATGTGTTCAATAAAGCAGCTTCCACTCTCTCTGTGAAAGAGAATTCCAAAAGCTAATCTCTCAGAGGAGAAATTCCTCCTCATCTCCATCTTAAACAGAAAAGTTCTTATTTTTAAGCTGCTTCGCCTGGTTCTGGATTCCCCCATGAGGGGAAGCATCCTTTCATCATCTATCCTGTCAAGCCCTCTCAGGCTAATGTATGCTACAATAAGATCTCTCTTTGAACTCTAATAGGTATAGGCACAACCTGCCCAACATTTCCTCAAGCTAAACCTTTCATCTGAGGAATCCACCCAGTGAACCTTCTCTGAACTGCTTCCAATGCAAGCATATCCCTCTAAGTAAGGGCACCAAATGAGTTAAAAAAAAATCTTGTCAGAAAATCTGATGATTGAAGGAAAATAAACTTCATATTCAATACCCTGTGATTTGCTTTGCGTTCAAGTTTATTCGTTTTTGTCAAGAGTTCATTTTCTCCATTGTTTTCATTCCTCTGAAACAATGGGTTAGATACAGTTGGTTAAGGGCTAGGGAAGAGTGGGGGGGGGAAAGGTGGGGAAGGAGCGGCGCAGCAGGATAGTGATAAAATGGTCGTGAGAAGGAAGCCTGATAGTTTCCCATCATCATGGGTTATTAGCAGAGGAAAGCTCGAAGTTGCAGTCATCCAATTGTACCAATTAAATACGAAATTCTCATTCCCTGCTGGCCAAGAAGTGTCCCTTCAGCAATGAAGAAACAGCCAGCTGCCTTTTCAAGTAAGAGAGAAAAACAGAATCACCTTTTCTCCACTTTTATTTTTTTAATTAAAGATTCGAATCAGCAGTCTGGAAGCCTTCAGATATGGCTAAGACCAGGAGGGTTTGCCTCTGGGCTGCTGCTGAAATGTCATCTCTGGGCAGCTGGATTGCTTCTTAACAAAACGCCTTCAGTAGCTAAATTTGGTACTGTTGCCTGTAAGTGGGTAGTCCTGCCTTACTCCATCTCATTCTGCCTCCAGGAAAGGGTCCATGAGCAGGATGGAGGAGGTTACTTTGCATGCAGGCTGGTGATATGAACGTTTGTACCTAACTACGTCAGACTTCATTCCCATCATAAATTCTCTAAGATTGTATTTTTGGTCGCTTGCTTCAACCATATATAATCAAGTTAACTGTTTGTCTGCACAAATCACAAATTTATATGTGGATTGACTCCTGTCAAGAACTTTTAAGCATTTTGTATCCTGAACAGATCATGTTTTTCCATGGCTACTTATTTGATCCTTCAAGGAGTTTTTCAAGGTCGCATTTTTTTTTGCATGCCGGTTTGTTGGACTGTACTTCTGGTTGAGTTTTCTCAACTCCCACATGCTAACTGTGAAATTAGAAGGTCTTTATTTCCTCTTGGTGTTTTTTATATTGTCTCTGAAATTTGGATCTTTCACAGCTTCATTCATTGAAGACTTCAGCTTATTGTGTGTTTTCACCAGTATATTAACCAGTGTTTTCACCAGTGCAACAGTTTCATGTTGCAACTGTACAAAACTCTAGTGCGGCCGCACTTGGAGTATTGTGTGCAGTTCTGGTCCCCACATTATAAGAAAGATGTGGAGGCATTGGAGAGGGTACAGAGGAGGTTTACCAGGATGTTGCCTGGTATGGAGGGCAGGTCCTATGAAGAGAGGTTGAAGGATTTGAGGTTGTTTTCGTTAGAAAGGAGGCGGCTAAGAGGGGATCTTATTGAAGCATATAAGATGATTAGAGGTTTAGATAGGGTGGACAGTGATAGCCTTTTTCCTAGGATGGAGAAAGCTAGCACGAGGGGACACAGCTTTAAATTAAGGGGTATGAGTTATAGGACGGATATCAGAGGTAGGTTCTTTACTCAAAGAGTGATTAGGGAGTGGAATGCCCTGCCTGCAGCTGTTGTAGATGCGCCAAGTTTGGTGGCGTTTAAGAGGTTAATTGATAAGTATATGGAAGAGAAGGGAATGGTTTAGTTTGGAGGGGCATTGCTTTTTATTTTGGTCGGCACAACATCGAAGGCCGAAGGGCCTGTTCTGTGCTGTAATGTTCTATGTTCTATGTTCAATATACTCAGCCTGAACCTTGCCCTTCCTGAATTGCTTAATTTATTTTCAGCTTGTCCATTTTAGTGCATTGACAAGAAACCATTTTGTTGTTTATTAAATACGGCTCCCCTCCTCTGAGGTCTTCTGTCTCCCTTATTGTGGAGTCTTTAGACACATTACAGCTGAGATGAATGGCTGTAGCCTCCCAATTTTGTCCTGGAATTGTAGTGTGATGCAGTGTAGTCTGCCAGCCCATTGCAGTGAGTTGTCAGACTAGTCTGTGCTCTTGGTGAATATCATGCCATCTCGTGGACCCAATCTTACTTTCAATAGTTTCATTTTTCAATTAACTTGTAGAGTCATTTCAGACAGGTCTGCAAAGGCCGTGAAAGTGGAGTAGGGGGGGGGTGGGGATAAATGTGGAGAGGAGGGAGGGGGGCATTCTTCCAAAAAAATTATAATATATAGAATTTGCTTAAAAGTTGGGATAAATCCCACTGCTTTATTCAGTAGGGGTTTGAAAATGAATCTCTCACACACTGTGCACTGCGGATTGCACTAGGGTGAATAACGAGAAAGATCAGTGGGCTATTCCAATTAGAGGAGCAGCACAGTGCTGAGCGGGCCATTGCACACGTGCCAATCATTCAGCTCCAAGATCCTCAGCGGCCTCGCACTGCCGGTCTTTTGGTCACTGGCCAACTCGATCGATGGTCAGCCTCACAACCCCACATCACCAGCCTTCTGAATCTCCCATGGCCTGATCACTAGTCACCAACTACGTCCAGGTAGTCTCAGCTCAGCCCCCTGATCATCCATCCCCCAGCAGTGCCCATCTCCTAATCCCTTGACACACTGGTAGCTCCAAACACTCCTGCAGTCCCAATGCTCCTTCAGCAGGCTGCTCCCCCTTCTCTCCATCTGAATGGTGAGCCAGATCGCTGGCCTCCCTCCCTCTGTCACTCAGGCCAGATGCAAAGTGGTATGTTGACATGCCATCCCCACTGATTGCTCTTCAGAGGCCCTGCCCCTATCAGGTCCCCTGTGGGCAGGGCCAGGGGGCCCAGTTTGGCACTGCCAAGATGGCAATGCCCAAGGCGCACCCTCCCCAAATACTAATTCTCCGGGGAGCCTCAATTGCTCTCACCTTCGCTTCAGCAGGGTCAGGCCACCAGGTCGATGCATGTGGGGAGAGAATTAAACCCCTCTGGGGTGAACCACTCCAGGTGGAGTGCAGGGGAGGGTAGCACATCAGTGAGACCAGACATTTCAATCCCAGGCTTACGAATGATATTTAAATAATATG
The DNA here is from genome assembly GCA_024679065.1 of Sphyrna mokarran. Classification (NCBI taxonomy): domain Eukaryota; kingdom Metazoa; phylum Chordata; class Chondrichthyes; order Carcharhiniformes; family Carcharhinidae; genus Sphyrna; species Sphyrna mokarran. The sequence continues at coordinate 70,810,731 of JAGIQG010000007.1, read as the reverse complement.
GAAATGATAATTGAAATAAATGATGCAGCTCCAGGCCTATTCCTGGTTCAGAGCTGACGGTGCTGGAAATCCGACTGTGTAGACTCAAGGGGGCCATGGCATCCAGCAAGCAGCGCAAAACAGCCTCTACTCGAGTTTTCCAGCCTGCTGCACTATAAAAACAGCATAGCAAGCTGGGAAAATTGCCCCTTATATATTATGTGGCACATTAGTGACTATCATTTTCTTCTTTATTTGATACGCTCCTTTTGGGGTCCTCAAAATAACTGTCACAAACCCATTTGTCATTCTAGACTTGACTGAACCAACTTGTCCTATTGTAGACAGTTCTTCATCAGACTGATATCTCTCCATCTGTATTGATTGTGCTGCTTTGTCCTCATCAGATACTGCAAAATTATTCTGCTTCATGTGGTTAAAATAGAGCTTTCCCTATGCCATGCAAATCTTCTTTTCCGGAATATGCTCTCCTCCACGTTATTTGCATCCTGCTCTGTGCTTTTTGTCTGGAATCTCTCAGCATAAAAGGCATTCCTTGGTCTATTCTGCTATACATGTGCTCCAGCTGACACTTCCGCATTTTGACATGTCTCTTGTTTTCTTCATGTTAGTTTCTCATCTTTTAGTAGACTTACATTCGCCAAGGGTTCTTCCATGACAAACACTACACTTTTAACTGTGAGTTTGTCTGATTCTGCAATGCTGTATTACTGCCACCATCTACTGCTCAGCAAATCTGAGGTCTAGTATTGAATACATAGCCTTCACATGTAATATTCACTCAGGGTTCAAAATGTAAATTCAACAAAAATCATTGCCAGCTGTTTTCTTCGTTCATCAGCTAGATTTAGGGTGCAACTCTGTAGCAGCTGCTCCTCAGCAGTGTTAAGTGTGTGGCTACTCTTATCAGTTCAGGCTTGTTAATCAAGTTTGTTGCAATCTCAGTTTTGTTATTGTTAAGAGGAAAAAACATACATCACTTCTCAATTTTACTGAAGGTGAGAATGGAAAATTTATCAATAGCCATTCTGCTTATCAGTAATTTATTTGCAGCCCTTTTGTCTGTGTTTTCTTTGCTGTTTTTCTGCAGCTCAGTGCTTTTCTTGAACTTCTTTTTAGCAGTTTCTTTTCAACTTTGAATATGAACACGTGGCTTTTTGAGCTGTTCCTTCTCTGTACCATTCCAGAGTTCTTCACTTCAAAGACCTATATATGTTTCATATATAAGTACAGCTGTGCATCTTCGTGTTCCAGCAGTGGTTTTATTGAGCTGATAAGAAATAGCAATCGACACCCAGTTTGCCTCATGGCAGAATTACATGACTATGACAAGCCAGGTAGCACTGTATTCAACTTGGATTCAGCATTATTAATCACTCATGTAAGTTGACCTCATATCTGCAACAATTTGCCTTCAACTATTCAATTGCTGGGACCCTTGCTGCACCCTTGTTACTATGTTAAAATAGATCAGGTTTTGCCACAGGATTCTTCTCAATACAGGTTCTAAATTAAACTAAAACCAGCAGTTAATTCAGTGGAGAGCAGATAAAAGGAAACATGTGTTTACACAAGTTTACAATAGCTAATCTTCATATGTTAAAGCAAATAAAAACAGAATCACTCAGCCATCTCAATGTTCCTTCTTACATGATGAAACTACAATGAAATATTTGCAGAGTCAAACTGGTCCAGGTCCACTGAAATCAAGATAGAAAATGCCGAAAAAACGCAACATGTTTGGCATCATCTGTGGAGAGAGAAACAGAGTTAATGCTTTGAGTCCATATGATTCTTCTTCAGGTCCTCTGCTTACTGTGATGGATAACTTCAAAAGCAAGTTCAGCCCCAGAAAGATGTTGCTTTCAAATACTTTGAAAACATATTGAAACAGAAAACAGACTCCTGCACTCCCACTACTAAAAAACATGCTGCATTTTCCTGAGCTACATCATAGTCTCATTGGAATGATACCGCACCCACAGTCACTCAGAGAAACTGGAGATATTGGAACTTTTTCTACTTAAGCAGAGGCACCCATGAGATTTATTTGATGTTTTTAAAAATTAAGATTTTGATGGAATGATTATGAAAAGGGAATCAAAGGCAAGAAAAGATTTCATATAAGCCTGCGAGAGCAGTTAACAGGAATTTCTCAAGGTTAAAAGCAAGATACTGCAGATGCTAGAATCTTAAACAGAAACAGAAAATGCCACAAAATCTCAGCAGGTCTCAGCATCTGTGAAGGGATAATAGAACCAACATTTCAAGTCAGCATGACACTGCATCAAGTTTTTTCAGGTTGTTGGGAGCATGGAATGTTTTACTGTTAAAGAGAGAAGTTGAAGTGAACATCATTTAATCTTTTAAGGAAGATGATGATAAACATTTGAAGCGTAATATACAGAACCATAGGGGAATGTGTGTGGTAGGGAGAATAGTTTTCTGATTCTCTGGTAAATCCTACATAAGTTAGATAGATTAAAGCCTCTTGCTGTGTTATAAATTTGTATGGTTAAACGAACACACATTCTTTCTCAACTTCTGTAGGATATTGTCTACAAATCTGAACCATCTACCCAGTTGTCATGGTCACTGCTCAATGAATTCAATGATAGGGCATTACATATTTTAAATCCATCTCATGTTTGATAAGAACCAGCAGCAGTAACAGTACACCAAGAGCTTGTGTTCATTCAAAAAGCTATCACCATAAGGACTCAGATTTTTAGTCCCTCTTGTATTCTTACCCAGTAATAAAAAACATCCAAGTTAATAGCTGAAAGACAAGTAGTTTAATTTCTGTCACACAAGCTACTGGCTATACACTACATCAAATGGCCTGTAAAAGGCACAATCAAAACTGATAAATCTACAGATGGGATAAAAATAGGCAGGAGAGGCCAAAACTAAATAGTACAAAACTAAATAGTACAAAACTAAATAGTACAAATTACAAGAGAATGTGAAACAACTCAATTTCTGTCCACCTCAAAGGTGTTTCAAATCTAGATCAAAAATCACGATCAAAACTTTTACCGGATAAAAAAGTGAACATAGTTGGAAAATGAGAGTGAAATGAAATGACTGCAACAAAACCCAACAGCAGCAAGTAAAACAAATCAAATGGTGGAATGTACAAACAGGTCAACATTGAATCAAAATAGTGAAGTAATCCAGAAATTTAATAAAACATGTCTACAACAGCATGTAGAATACTTGAGTATATTCTGAGTGCCAAAGATTGTGCATTCTTCCAGCTTTGGTCTGGTAGTATCTCAAAAGTTCAACTGCTCCACCTGGAGCACAGGGATAGGGGTGCGCGCGTGGGAGAGAGAGCAAGCACAGGGGTAGGGGCGCACGAGGGAGGGAGTGAGCACAGGTGTGTGTGTGTGAGCGAGAGAGAAGGGCAAAACGAAAGGATGATAAAAGAGGAAAAACTATGCAAATGCATTCTGACTTCAGGATGTCCCAAAGTATAGGTAATGTTTTAGTAGAAGGACGTTGAGAGTTGGACTTGTTCTCAAAGGGAAAGGGATTCCAATGTGACCCAATAAAACTTCTTCAAAATTAAAAAATAATGACCTGTATTACTGCAGAGTGTGGTGGGTATGTGCTGCCATATTTGTTATCAACACTTCTCTGGAATTATCAGTGTTTTGTGCAGTTAAACAGGAAATGCAGCAGTTAAGCTGTCATTGATCCTGTGCTGCTCCATTGGTTGCAAAGTTGCAGTCACAGCAGACCACAATCAATCATAAGTCAATGTCTGACTAAACGTAACTATTTACACTAATAAGTCTTGCTGGAAAAATCCTAAATCTCTTACCTCATTCAACAAGGTGCAACAATTTAATGAAGTATAACTGGACTTTTAATGACACATTAACTTCATAATGAATGGCCCTGAAAAATTATTTCAATAATAAAGAATTTTGGCATTCCAAGTATAATAAACCAATTTCATGCATTTTAGAATTTTTGATGTTTCATCTTCTACCTCTAACATTTAATGAAAGTGAAACTAATAAGTTACTTTAACTTCTCTGCTTGTTGCCTATGAGAACGCTACAGTCTGATTATATGATTGGCTGTTTAGCTGGTTTGATGAGATCACAGGGCAGAATTTAATGCAGCTCTGCAGTCCCCTTACCCCCAACTAAAGTGATGAATGAAACCCCACCCAGAAAAAGAATAGCTGCAGAACTCAATTGTCAATGTTCACTGAAAGACGGCAGGTGGGAATTTTGCTCCTCAGGGAGAAGTCCCACTTCAGAAAACTGCTGGCTGAGTTAGGTTTCTGTTGGCTTCAGCAAGCCTGTTGGGGGAAAAACACACCTCCCCGCCACCAACAATCTCCTCAGGAAAATCTCCAGGACTAGGTGCTTGGCATGAGCCACTCCTGCTGTTGGTCAATATGGAATAGGCAATAGGGAAGGGGCAGCAGGCCACCTGCTGGCTTTAACTTGCCGACTCAGCTTACAAGCCAACAGCGGAAGAAGATTAAATCCAGCCACTGTTACTGCCTGTCAGATCCTCTTTACTTGGCCAGAAATTTAAAGTAATGTCAGGAATGGAAAATTTGTACAATAGAGATGAATTATTCCTTATGAGCAACTTTCTTACGGAGCAGCAGCATAAGCCATTGCTTTGCCATTGTCTATAAAATCCAAAAAAAGTTTAATCTTGACAAAAACACTAAAAATTACATGTTTTCAAATTTAGGAACAGATGAGAATTTTTGTGGAGCTATTTCACAAAGTGTGGTGAGCGTACAGAATGAATAGCAGAAAATAGAAACAAATATACATTCTTGGAAAAAGATTGAGGTAAGTGCTGAAGACAAATGAGATGTTGCAAAAAAGAGGAAGTTATTGTGTCAAAAGGTCCTTTGTGACTCTTCAAATTTTCTATGTTCCTAATTCTCATTATGCCTTATTTTATGATCCAAAATAATTAGTCGTATGATAATTATGTAACTGGTTCAGCCTTTGTGAATACAAGACTTAAATCATTCTAGCACAGTCCTGGCTGATGACCTTTCTTTACCATTCATAAACAAAACATATCCAAAACTCCCCTGCACACGGACACACCCAACACCTCAGCAATCCTGCTGCTTTTTAGCTAGATTGTTGCTATCTTCATTGGCTTCCTCATTCCCAACACAAATATAAATCCATTATCCTTGGATTATTTCCTGAAATCCCCCGTCCATTTCATCAATCACCTTCAGATCTTTATCCTCCCTGGAAATTCCATTCCTTGTAGTATCTGCCTATTTTACATCCCACCCTCCCTTTGCCTCGCTCTTCAAGGTAAATCTTTTAAATATCTTTGGTTCCTGGCATAGAATTAAATGTTTTCTGTTTTTCAGAGACCAAAACAGCAGCCCATGTACACATGCACTTCTGCTGTGAATCTTGCTTGGTCCCATCTTGATAAGGGTGCTGCTGTGCTATGCTGATTTGATGCCAATGATGCCATTTCAAAGATCAACATTCCAACCAACACTTTCTGTTAATCCTGTATTAAACAGAAGGAAGAGCACCCCTCCAGCACTATTAAGATTCTCAACTCTGACAGATTAGTTGCAGTTTGTTTCTACTAGCTGTTGCTGGAATTGTATATGGGATGTTTGTTGCTTTTCATAGTTTGTTTAAATTGTAAAGGTCTGCAAAGAGGGATTAAACAGGTGCTGAGAACTTTTTTGCTAATTTCTAGGATCTACCCAAATTAGGTACCATCAAGCATGAGTGTATTAGTGAAATGAAAGTCACCAAAGTCCAAGAGGACCAAAGACTGTTCTCCCCCTTTTTGACAGAGAGAGCGCACTAACTGGTAGTAATTTAATTTCAAGTGAGGTTGAAAAAGTAGGGCCTTCATGGATTACTTCAGCTGTTATGGGAATTGAACCCATGCTGTTGGCATCTCGCCACATTACAAACCAGCTGTCCATCCAGTTGAGCTAACTGACCTCTCCAGGTGCATTAGTAAACATATGCTGCATAACTGAGAGAATGGACTGAGGCCACATAAAATAGAATAAACTGCTTGAAGAAGGGCAGAAGACAAGGACACAACATACACAATATCTTTCTGTACAGATTGAGATGCCATGCAAATTAGTTTTTCACAATAACTGCAACCCAAATTCCCATTTACCAATAGGCCCAGACTTGACCTTCCCTAAGTCAGTGTCCATCACAGTATCCATTTAGCCACAATGCAAAAATAAAAGCCATCACAAAATATTTTATCTGGTTTTATAAATGAAACCATGCCACATTACACAAACATGAATTAAACCCATGTGTACATTCCCTTAGAGCTTGTTTGCTCTGTTCCTTTGCCTGGCCAAATGCTGCTACGCTATTGCTGATGGAAGCCCTTGGCTTCTCATGGTAGAGATTATGGGAGACTGTAAGCAGCCCTGGCCCAAGAGTGCACAAGCACCAATCTGCATAATATAGCATTTCAACGTGGCTGGCAGCAATCTCAGTTGGCTAATAGACAACAAGCAAATGGGGAGAGATGATGCCATTTTGTTTGGCAAACTGACAGTGTGTCCAAGCAATGAGATGTGAATAAGTTTTGCAACAATGCTGAATGTCTGAGGATAACAAAAAAAAACACATGAATGGCGGGTTTGAGTGCTGACTGCTCAAGATTATTGCTGAGGGTGGTGGGTGATGAACTGATGCGGTGGTAAATTGAGCAGTGGCTGAAGCTGGTAGTACTACAGTTGCATTTACTGACTTTGATCACTACTGCAATCATAGATGCTGAGATTGCACGATGTTCAAAGTCCATGAGGCTTAATCAATTTATTAACTTCACTGCTATCTGTTCCTTATATCATTTGACATTAGACTTTGAGGACCTCACTGTGGATACAAAACATCTCCCTATTTTTCTAACTTCTCTACCAGAACTTCTGATGCAACATCTGAAAACCTGGGAGCCTACTCATTAACATTGTGCAATTCCTCACTATTTCCTCAGTCATATGATTTCCTTTGTGATCCCCAGCATGTTTTAGCCACCTCCCCTTTAAGAGATGCAGGCCAGTTTTATGAAGGACAAGGAAGTTATGATTGTTTGATACCCTGCTGATACACATGGGCAACGAACTCTAGTTAGTGTTGTCTGCCTGCAAAAATCAATTATAATGAGCTGGCATCATGAAGTTCCCATCAACAGGTCCAGGATAATTGCACATCACAACACCATGCCTATGTTTGGGAGATATGCAAGTTTTAGACACCAAACTTAAAATTTCCCTTCTTGGTTCATTATTTTTGTTCACTTGTTAAATGCCTTTCCACTTTTATGTTCAAACATATAGATGCAAGTTTTTTCTGTTACATAAAAGATAGGAGGATTAAGCCATTCAGCCTTTCAAGCCACTCCATTATTCAGTTAGACCATGGCTACATTAGGGTTAGGGTTACTTGGAAACCATTGTGCCACACAATCCTTATATTTCTTGATGTTTTTAAGATGTAGAAATGTATCAGTCTCAGTCTTGAAGATGCTCAGTTGACTGGACTTCCACAGCACTCTGGGACAGAGAATTGCAAAGATTCACAATCCTCGAGTGAAGAAATTCCTCCTCATCCCAATCCTCAATGACCTCTCCCATATTTTGAGACTGCGTTCCCTGACTCTAGACAGCGACCCCCCCCCCCCCCCCCATCTAAGGGTGACATCCTTCCTGTGTCTACCTGTCGAGTCTTGTAAGAATTTATGTTTAAATCAGATCAAGCCCATTCATCAAAACTTAAAAATAAGTCCAGTCTATTTAATCTTTCCTCATAGGAAATTATCCCAGGAATTAATTAGCTGAATCTTTGCTGCACTCCCTCTGTGGCAAGTGTATTTGTCCTTGGGTAATATTCCAGCTACTGTCTCACCTAGGTTCTATATAATTCCAGTGAGATCTTTACTCCTATACGAAATGTCTCTGATAATAAAGATAAATTCAATTTGCCTTCTTAATTGCTTGCACGTTTGTTTTCAGTGACTTATGCACAAGCGCACCCAAGTCCATGTGAAGTTTAACACTTCCCAGCCTATCATGTGAGAAATATTCTGTGGGCAGGATTTTCCAGTCCCAGCAACCACCCTGACCCCAGCATATTTTCCAGTGGTGGGAGTGGCTCACCACTGGCTGCAGGAGGGATCTTCCTACTTTGACTGGCTGAGCCATCCCACTCCAGGGAATCTGCAACAGACCTGCCACAGGGGGCCTTCAGTGGGACTGGAAGCTCCCATTGGCAGGAGGGGTTGGAAAATTCTGTTCTGTTTTTCCTACTAAACATCACATTTCTCCATGTTGTATTCCATCAGCCAAATTGTTGCCCACTCACCCAAACTCTCTAAATCCTGTGAAGCATTGCGTGAAGTAATTCCTTCTCATCCCAGTCCTCAATAACCTCTCCGCATTTTGAGACTGTGTTCATTGGTCCTAGACAGTCCCCATCTAAAGGAAACATCCTTCTTGCATCTAACCTGTTGAATCTTTTAAGAATTTTCTATGTTTAAATGAGACCAAGCCCATTCATCAAAATTCATGTCCCCCGTGCTTTGTGTATCTGAAAACTTTGGAATATTGTATTAATTTCCACACCCAAACTATAGATTACAGATTGTGACTAGCTGGGGCTAAGTGCTGATCCTTGCGGTACGACACTAGTCACAGCACGTCAATGATTAATTTATTCTTAGTCTCTGTTTTGTGTCCATTAACCAGTTCTGAATTCACATTAGTATATCACACCCAATCCCATGTACCCCAATTTTGTTTTCTAACCTATGTGGGACCTTATCAAAAGCTTTCTGAAAATCTAAATATACTATAACCACTACTTCTCCCTTATTGGTTCTTCTAGCTACATCTTCAAAAAACTCCAACTGGTTCATTAAATTTCCATTTCATAATCCATCTTGACTCCACCCAATCCTACCATTATTTTCTCAGTGCCAAGTTTTCACACATCATGCTACAGATTCCAGCACTTTCCCTGCTACAGAAGTCAGGCTAACAGGTTTGTAGATCACTAATTCTGCAAAGCATCAAAATTGTGCGGTTTTAAAATTTGGATGTTTCATACATGGTGTACATCTAATTTACTTGAAATATCTACCCATTGAAAGTTTTTACTTTATCTTTGTTAATGAAACTTGGTATGGAAAGCTTTCATCTAAATTCAAGGCTGCATCATAAGCATTCAAAAAAATACATCTGAACACCTGGAAAATAAGTTCAAGAGTAAAAAGCTAACTGTCCAAACATACACCAAACCAATCTTAGAAAGTCAGAAAAGGAAACTGCATGTTGAAGGTGATGACGGAGTGTCAATTACAGTGTGCTGAATTTTGAAAGATTGAGGAAAATAAAGGAACTCTGCAGGCAAGGCCACACCTAATGTAAATTCCATAATTGTGCAAATTTTAAATTTTGTTACTGAACAAAGCTCCATCTAGTATGTTCTTAACTGTACAAAATGGATGGGTATCAATTAATTGTGCTGCATTGTCTTGGACGGTGTCAAGCTTTGAGCGTTGGAGCTGCTCCAGTCAAGTGGAGAATATCCCGTCACACTCCTGCCTTGTGTTTTGTAGATGGCGGATTGGGAAGTCAGCAGATGAGTTACTCATTGCAGTATTCCCAGCCCCTAACCTGCACTTGTAGCCATAGTGTTTATCCTGTTGAGTTTCTGTCAATTGTAACTCCCAGAATGTTGACAGTGGGGGGAGTTCAGCAACTGTAATGCGATTGAATGTCAAGGGGAAGTGGTGCATTCTCTTTTGTTGGAGGTGGTAATTCGCATGCACTTGTGTGACATGAATGTTACTTGCCAAATGTTAATATTGTCCATACCTTTCTGCATATGATTTAGTGTTGTGCGCAGAGCTTCAGGCAATGAAACGGAATGGATTTGAAATCATGCGAACTATTAACTGAATGCCAAATTCAAGGCAGATGTTTGCATTTGTGCAACACTGTAAAAATCCAAATGTGTAGTAAATCTTCTATATGATCAAGCTAAATAATCCATTTTGATTAAATCATCATTGCAAATTAACTTTTACTGCATACATACATAAACTGGATCTGGAGGACGTACAGTTTTTTTTTTCCCCTGAGTAAATCCCCTTAGTGATCAGAAACTGACAACAATATGGAATGGAATGGAATACATCCACTAGTTAAGAGGATGCACGGCTATTTTCCTAACCATTTCATAAACCATTCCCCTATTATGTTCAAAAATGAAAAGCTCCATTTGTAATCTTTGACGAATTTGATATAAATTGCAAAACTTTCAACAAAGTTACTGGGCTTCTAGAAACATTATTGATACCTGAGAATTTAGCCCATTGTGTTTATATGTGCATATTGGCATATATTCCATTCTTAGGCACTGATATCAGTGAAAAATATTCAAAAAGTTGTAAATCAGGTGCTGGAAATCTAAATAAAGACAAAAAATGCTGGAAAGTCTCAGCAGATTGAGTCACATCGATCGAGAACAAAACAATTAATGCCTCAGATTAATGAGTTTTAGTCAAGACTGGCAGCCTGAAACACTAACCAAGATGTTACTTGGCCTAATTTTATTCAGCAAGTTACAAAGAATCAGACAGACCCCACTTTCACTGCAGCAAAGGCCCCCAACCCTTGTTCCCAAATATTTAGAATAGACATAAGTGCTCTTGGAAGGACAGAGGCCATCTCTACAACCGTCAAACTATTTAAATCTCCTTTCAAAACAAAAACACATCCTGTATTGGGGAGAACTGGGGGAGTGATGGCATGGTGCTAGTGTCACTATACTCGTAATCCAGAGGCCCAGGTGAATGCTCTGAAGATATGGGTTCAAATCCATGGTGGAATTTAAATTCCGTTAATAAATCTGAATTTAAAAAGCTAGTCTTGGTAATATTGACTATGAAACCATCAACGATTGTTGTAAAATCCCACCTGATTCACTAATGTTCTTCAGGGAAGGAAATCAATCACCTTTACTTGGTCTGGCTTACATGTGATGCCAAGTCCACAGCAAGGTGTTTGACTCTTAGACACCCTCTGAAATAGCCTAGCAAGTTATTCAATTGCACCAAACTGTTACAAAAGCTGAATAGGTATGAAATCGAAGGGACCATTCAGCATCAACTTAGGACCTAAACGAAAACAGCAAACTCAGCCAAGTCAACACAATGGCCGTGTTAACTTAAGCTTCCACTTTTAATGCTGTGCATCCACATTTCTGAGACCCTACTGGTCTTATTCACCTTTGAACTTATTTTGCAAGAATTACATGGCATGTTTATTTCTTCGACAGTTATAATGACTGAATTTGCCATTTATACATCCGTTATGTAGGTTTATTAAATGTATTCTTTGTTGTTGCAGTTTTCTTCAGTTTTAATGACATTCCTGCACAACGTCCTCAGTAAGGATAGGTAACCTCCTCCTCGATCATCTTCAACACAGGTGCCCCACAAGGCTATGTTCTCAGTCCCTACTATACTGCTTATACATCTGTGACTATGTGACCAAATTCCCCTCCAATTCAATTTTCAAGTTTGCTGATGACACTGCCATAGTGGGTCGGATCACAAACAATGACCAGACAGAGTACAGGAATGAGATAGAGAATCTGGTGAACTGGTACAATGACAATAATCTCTCCCTCAATGTCAACAAAATGAAGGAGATTATCATTGACTTCAGGAAGTGTAAAAGGAGAACATGCCCCTGTCTACATCAATGGGGATGAGGTAGAAAGGGTTGAGAGCATTAAGTTTTTAGGTGTCCAAATCACCAACAACCTGTCCTCGTCTCTCCATGCCAACACTATAGTTAAGGAAGCCAACCAACATCTCTACTTTCTCAGGAGACTAAGGAAATTTGGCATGTTAGTTACAACTTTCAATTTTTACAAATGCATCAGCGTTCTTTCTGGTTGCATCATACCTTGGTATAACTTCTGTTCTGCCCAAGGTTGCAAGAAACTACAAAAGGTTTTGAATGTAGCCCAATCCATCACACAAACCAGCCTCCCATCCACTTACTCTGTCTACACTTCCTGCTGCCTTAGTAAAGCAGCCGAAGGGCCTGTTCTGCGCTGTAATGTTCTATGTTCTATAATTAAGGACCCCATGCACCCCAGACATTCTCTCTTCCTTTTGGGAAAAAGACATAAAATTCTGAGATCACGTACCAACCAACTCAAGAGCAGCTTCTTCTCTGCTACTGTCATATTTTTGAATGGACTTACCTTGCGTTAAGTTGATCTTTCTCTACACCCTAGCTATGTCTGTAACACTACATTCTGCACTCTCTCATTTCCTTCTCTATGTATACTATGTTTTGTCTGTATAGCACGCAAGAAACAATCCTTCTCATTGTATGTTGATACATGTGACACTAATAAATCAAATCAAAATCTAATTAAAGATTGAATTATTTTTGTTTACAAACATTGCATCACAGAGAATAATATAAAGCAATTGGAAGTTTCCATTAATAAAAAGAAGAGCCTTTGGTTTTCACTGCAGTCATCCGTCCCATTTGACTCACATTTATCTTTATTAGTATCAAGACCACTCTGTGTATGGCTTTTATTTACACAGAGGAGAGAGGTTTCCACAATAAATATTTGGGAAATTTCCTTTGTGCTAATAAAATTATCAAGCAAAATCATTCTTTACGTCCCATGAACTGAAATGACCTGGATTAGCATAAAAGTAGACATGTAAAACTAATTTGGGGCACTAGCATATTCATCGCAAGATAATAGCACCTGGTAACGTGTAACAGCAAGAATAAAATATAAAGTACAACAGTGGCATTTGGCTATATTTAGTATTTGAAGAAAATTCAAACCTCTGCATAAATAATGAATTGGGAAAGATACATTGTCAGCAGAGTTTTTTTTGCATTCAAATATTTTTATTCCCAGTCGATTGCCTTTAGTCAGCAAACACGGACTCTGTCTGATCTAGATCTGTTATCATCATGTTGCTATTTCTTTGCATCACATATTTCTCTTCATTCTCGTTGGGTGACTTGTTTCTTTCTCTCAATCTTCCACCTCACTTTTATTCCCCCTTTTAATCAGAAATGGTGCCACTGTATGATGGCAGGGCAAAACATTACTGACTGCAGTGAATATAAAGGAAAATGGAGTAGTCATTCTGCAATACCTTATTCTTCATCCCCTGCAACTTGCATTTCATAACCTTTCACTAAATTGCACTTGTACCATCCTTTGTGTATCTCCTCATGCTTACCACTAACGAGGACTCCATTATCGCCCCTTCCCTCAAAGGCAGGCAGTTCCATGCCTGGTCCCCACACTTCCCATCTGATCCTTCAAAGAGGTTTTGTTTCTCTTCAAAATACAACTTTGAGAAATAAAGTTAGATATATGGAAAGAAACTGTGCCTTTCATTCTGTCTATTGATATGTTTCTTTTCAGTCCTGCAGCAGGGCTTCAAATGCCTGAGCATGGATCAGAGGAATTCCTCCCCCACTACTTTCATGCCAAGAACGAAGCGCAATTTTAAGAACAAAAGCAAGAGCTGTGAGCACCGTAAATCCCAATCCTGAAACACGGGCATGTTTTCAGCAATAAGAAATCCCACATACCAGGTTACTTGGTCTCCACTCACCTGATGAAGGAACAGCGTTCCAAAAGCTTGTGGCATTTAGATATCAAATAAACCTGTTGGACTTTTACCTGTTGTGAGACTTCTTACTGTGTTTACCGCATCCAACGCCGGCACCTCCACATCATGTTTTCAGCAAGCCATGAATGCAGGGCGGGTGGAAAGCACTTGGATTGAGGAGAGGGGGAGACAGTGGGTGTGTGGCAGGGACAAATAGTGGGGCTGGGACTATTGAGTTTTACATTTGTAGGGGGACTAAGTAATTTTACTTTGGCTCATTCTTGGAATGCAAACATTACTGCAAGGTCAGCACATAATGCTGAGCCCGAGTTGCCCTCGAGAAGCACATGGCAGCACTTTTTTAACTGTCACAGTCCACAATATATAGAAACTAACTGATCTTGCATTGGTCAGTCATATTTAGGTGCAAAGAAAATATTGGCACCAAACTGAAGGATGCAATATATGATTTGAGAGATAGAAACCTGTAATAACCAGTCACACTAGAGCAATATACCCTTTCTTCCAATATGCAATACATGTCCCTGTTTCACCTGCCATTTCTGTGCATAATTCCAAAGTTTATTTAGGTCCTTCTTTACTCCTTGGATGGTTATGTGAGTCCCGCTCCAATTCAGAGGCGCGTGCACACGTGTCCACTGCTACGAACAAGTATATCTAATTTATGTTGTTAAAACTGACAAGAGTAAAAACAGAGGCCTAGTCCACTTGCATGTTGTTCTAGCTTCACACCACTTTGTTTCCTGAGACATCCACTTCAGCCAATTCCTCATTCAATTAGTCTCAGTCTCTAGGATTTTACCAAATAGTTTGTTGAAAACTCTGAGCATTACGCATGGCACTTTCTCATATGTAATTGGTGTTGCTAAATTCTTACTGAGTACTTTCTCTTATGTACATTGCATGTCACGTTGTCAAAAGAAAGGCTAATGAGAAAGAATCTATATCAAATTTTTTTCTTTATACCTATCCCTCAAATACTTTGCTAATGATCAATTTCAGTATAAAAGGAGAGAATGTTTTAGTAACAGAGCATTTATGCAGAGTTTTCTTTTAACAAATATTATGAATAGAGGAAGAGTTCATAAAATACAATGTATAAAGTCTTTAGAGGAAAAAATAACTTAGTAATTCATGGGCAGAATTTTATGGTTCCCTACCTACAAGTTGGAAGTAGATTTGCAAAATTTCCCAGTAGACCAACGAACAACTTTGCCACGTAGCACAGCTTTCTAAACATTTACATGGGATGGGTGCGTTCTTGCTGCATTGAGACTTTTAAGGACTGTTTCCCATCAGTCTCAATTTTGAGGTTGGTGGAAGGATTTCAGAAGTAGGCTGAAGTCCAGCGGGTCACCTTGCTTAGGACTCTGTTTTTTTTAAGGTTTATTTGTTAGTGTCACAAGTAGGCTTATATTAACACTGCAACGAAGTTACTGTGAAAATCCCATAGTTATCACATTCTGGTGCCTGTTCAGGTACACTGAGGAAGAATTTAGAATGGCCAATTCACCTAATCTGCACACCTTTCAGACTGTGGGAGGAAACTGGAGCACCAGGAGGAAACCCACATAGACATGGGGCGAACACATCAATTCTGCACAGTGACCTAAGCCAGGAATCAAACCCAGTCCTGGCAGTGTGAGACCGAGTTGCCCCAAAGGCTCCTTCCTTTCTTCATTGAGACCCACTCCCGCCAAGGATTGCAGCCGCATATGCCACCTGATCTCCTGTGCTCTCCATCAAACTTCCCATCGCCATTCACACACTCCCTCCCCTCCTGTTATCCTCTTTCATGCCTCACATTCCTTCTGTGAGGTCCTCCACTCCTGGACATAGAATCTGGTGATGACTTGCAATTCCAATCCTGATCACTGCTGCCACTGGGATTAGCATTCATGCTAATCAGAATGGCCATAGTTCTCAGAGGTAGCACTTCGAGTGAGGGCTGGAAGTCCCATCTCCAGCCAACTAACATCAGCACTGATGTAAAGTCTTCTCAAACAAGTGAGAATGAGTTTGACTTTCCATGTTCAAAATCCACTTTCATTGTGAGTGAGGTTGGGCAGTCTTGATCCAATTCCCATGAGAAATTAACCTTCGACTCAAAATTGCACCATGTTCAACACAGAATTGATCATGTCATAGAGATTAATACAGGCTGGAAACATCTCTGCTTTATATAAACTTAGGGTGTCCCATTCCCCAGTACTAATAACCCTCATCTTAACCATAGCTATTTAAAAGTTACAACCGCTAAAAGATCAAAACTAGAGACCAGGTTACTACATTTTACAATCAATACCTATTTCCATATGATTCTGTTGCCAAATTCATTATACTGCATTTCACACTTTGCTGCAAATGCTCAGATCCAGTTGAGTGCCTCGAGGATTAGAATTGCAGGTAATGTAAAGGTAGAATTTTTAGCTGAGCAGTTAAGACAGGGTTGTAGCAGAAGTGAGGCTTCACCTTGCTGCAGATTAGAACTGTGAAATCTGTGTTTTCAGAAACCAATACAAAAAAGGAGACAAACTAGGATGGTAATGAAATTGCCTTTCCTCATAAAAGTACCAGTTAACAAGTCGAGACTGTTTTTATAAAAGTAAAATGGTTTAATAGTATCAAGCAATGGAATATCTTTACCCATACCGAGTGACATGATCAGAAGGATGTGGATGCTTTGAAGAGGGTACAGAAGAGGTTTACCAAGATGTTGCTTGGTCTGGAAGGTATTAGCTATGAGGAGAGGTTGAATAAATTCAGTTTGTTCTCACTAGAACAATGGAGTTGAGGGGTGACCTTATAAAGGTTTACAAGATTATGAGTGGCATGGATAGAGTGGCTAGTCAGATGCTCTTTCCTCATGTAGAAAAGTCAAACATAAGAGGACATAGGTTTAAAGTGCATTGGCAAAAGTTTAGAGGAGACGTGCTCGGCAATTTTTTTTTTTACACAGAGGGTAGTGAATGTCTGGAATGCGCTGCCCAGGGAGATGGTGGGAGCAGGTATAATCACAGCATTTAAGGGGCATCCAGATGAGCACATGAATAGGATGGGAATGGAAGGGTACAGACTCTAAGTACATATGATTTTAGTTTAGGCAGGCATTATGATTGGTGCAAGCTTGGAGGGTTAAAGAACCTGTTCCTGCATTATACAGTTCTTGGGTCTTTATTGGAGGCTACCCAATGGTAAAGCTATGGTAGGCTCTTGGTTTATGGTAGCAGCATAAAATGCTTTATCCAGGATGACATTCTTCAAATGACCTGAATGCAAGACTTTATACAATGGTTATGTTTAATCTGTTGTCTTTAATTCAAGGCGCAAAATGAAGTAATGGAGATGTGCATGTGATCTCCTAATAACTCTGCCTGGAGGCAAACTCTACATAATTTGCATATACACCAACAACCCAAACTGAAATTTAATCAAAGGCAACTGTGATCTGTAACACTTGGACCCAAAGGAAAAGGCAGCTGGCCTTATTGCTGCAGCCTTTCAGACCGAAA
Source organism: Sphyrna mokarran (assembly GCA_024679065.1). Lineage (NCBI taxonomy): Eukaryota > Metazoa > Chordata > Chondrichthyes > Carcharhiniformes > Carcharhinidae > Sphyrna > Sphyrna mokarran. Next base: position 70,793,515 of record JAGIQG010000007.1, on the reverse strand, counting down.
GAGTTGGGAAAAAGAGAACCCACAATAGGAACTGCTATGCCAAACAGGAGATCTACTTTCGAATCAAATGCCAAGTGGAGGGCTGGTGAAGAAGGAACTCACCTCTGAGGAAACTAAAGATTATGAAAAAGCAGAGACCACAGTATCCAGTCAAAACTTTACATTGAGGAGTCCATTCTATTATTTGCAAAAGTTTGACCAAAAAGGAATGGGTATCAAAGGACACAAAGATTCACCTTTGAAGCAGGGAGAAAAGATTCTGTTAATGTCAGAAAGACTGCAAACTTAGACTGACGTGTCTAAGGAGAATGCAGTATGACACATAAATGGCATGGAATTGTGTTAATAAAGAGAGATATATTTTCTTTGTTTAGTGTATTAATTGCTCAAGTAATGTTTGATGTTAATTAAATTTAATTTCTTGCAAAGGATGTAAATTATGAAATTTTGTTCTGCTGTTCTTTGCGTAGGTTACAGGAACTTCATACTGGTCATTTCAGGGATCATAACTGGAACTTCAAAACAAGAGATGATGATGTTAGTTATATTTTAGGTCATGGAGTTCACTTTACTGTTTGCATGACTTTGATGTGTGCAAATTGGCTGTTTTGTTTGCCTACAAAACATGACAGCACTTCAGAAGCAAATCATTGGTTGTAAAGTGCTCGGAAACATAATACTTTGTTTCTTTAGTAATCTTTCCAGTAGACCGTCATCTGCATGTGCCTAGTATATCATTCATAATGGAAGTTGTTATGGGGTTAGCCTTTGAAATATTATACTGACTATAAAAACACAACTCTCTCGTCTTTGTGAAATGTGACAGAACACTAATCAAAGTTTGACATTTCATCACTGTCCAAAAAACAACTTTGCTGTTCGAGATTTTACCACTGCAACGCAATCTGAACAATGTTCTAATTATATTTATAACTACAACATGTTTGTTCAAATGTATTGTCACAGTACATTGACACTACATGCATCCACGTTTGTTGACATATTTCACAAAATTGACTAGAAGTCTATTATATTGTGATTTTATTTGATCCCAATTAACTAACAGGAGTTTGTTATTCACAAATGACATACCATTGCAGAAAGCACAAGGGTCCTACTGTTGTACGGTAAATTACAAAATACATTTCAAATTTAAAAATATGACTGATCATGAACCATTAACAAAAGTAACCAGGTCTTATCCAGAACACAGATTGAGTGCCTTTTTCTAAGGTTTTCCTTACCAGTAATAATGTAACTTTTTTTTTTACAATTAATTGATACTGTAACCATCATGAAACTCCCAAAAATATGACAGAACATTTTATATAATTGTTTTTGTCCCAGAGATGAGAATTAGTATTCAAATTTACCAACTCAAAACTTCAAAACTGAAAATCAGGCAATTCACCAACAATTTCAACCCGTTTAAAACATCACCATAATTAGTCTTACTTATAAAAAACTATTCCTGAAATTGATTGAATATTCAACACACATTAAACAAGGATGATTTTGAAAAATAACTTGCAGCAAAACTCATGATCTTTACTAGTCTCAAGTCAATAATATTCTGGGGAAAAAAACTGAAAATAAAACAAGAAAAACAAAGGAAAAAATGGAAACCAACTACACATTTATCTGACGTGACAGTTTGGCTGTTGCTCTTCCATAAATGTCGGTGTTTGCACATTTTAATTACTAAAACAGCATGTACATAGCATTGGAGGATTGCAATTTTCCCGGACGAACTGCTGACTCTGTAAATACTCGCTGAATAAAGCGGACACCTAGGCATCGCATTCAGAAGTGTTTCACAAATACTTCTATACCCCTGCCCTAAAGGGAAAGTGCCACCATTTCATCAGGAGGGTATTGAGCTTTAAAAGCAGCTCCCTCCGCAGATTGTGCAATTACAAGCAAACGAAGGATATTGCCCGTTATTTCACAAAAGCAAAGTCCCTTTAAAATACAATCCAATTGACTTGCAGCCGTGCTGCTGAAACACGCGTGCGCGCTTCCACACACAGCATCAATCCTCACAGCCCAGCAATTTCACTGAAGGGACTCTCTCTGCACTTTGTAATTGCTGCTGGCTTCTTCCAATCCACTTACCACAGAAATGCCCCTTTTTAATAAAAAAACTGGCTTTCTCGCAGGCTCCTAGACCAAGTTATTCTGTAGATGACCACAAAGGGTTTTTAAAACCAAAAGATGGGAAAAACAAACCAAATGATATGTAGCTCAGCGACACTGGAAGTGCAGGGACAGGAGAAAGCTTTACTCAGCAAAGTCCCGTTTCTCCACTGATGGAAACGTTTCCCGCGTCTCTCTGACATGTCTGTCTCTCTGACAAAACGATAAGTTCACAGCGCCTGTCCAGGGAGATATTTCGCACCTTTTGTTTGAAAGTGATTTGTGAACCTAATGAAGTTCAACACGGCAACTCCGGCCATAAAGAAAATGAATTAATTCCTGCACGATCCAGAAATCATTCCCATTTCCCACTTTAAATGTCACTTCATTTGTAAAGCACCATGATCAGTTTACACTGTCAGGTTTCTGATAAGACTGTCCAGTGATAGGAATCCCCACAGAATCTGCAGCCTCGTCTGAGGCGACCTGCCCAGTACTTTTAGAGAAGCACGGCATTAGATTTTAACAGCTCACATATTTTACAGAGACCCCCCACCCCACCCCACCCCCTTTTTCTGTTAAGAATTCGCTGCATGGAAGCAACCCCAATACCCCTCACTGATTTCATGCTTTTTTTGTATCTTTCCAATTTGACATCTGGAGTAACTCCAGCTGCCGCCACCTCCTCCTGTTCACCTGCCACTCCTCATGTGCCGCCTTCTCGCCCATTTCAAATGTGACAATAAATCAGACTCACCTCGAACAGAGGACCTATTCTGTTCTGCTCCAAGTAGCTTTGAATTCGAGACTGCTGAGACGCCATCCAAAATATCTTCCCCTGCCTCTGGCTGGGAAACAAATGCTGATTTTTTTTTAAGGATATACAAGAATTGTAAAAGACAGAAAAAAATTGAAAGAATAACTTTCTTTTATTACATGCCTAATGTTTCCCCGAATGTAAGTAGCGGCTGCTACGCTTTGGGTGACAGTGTGTCTGTGTTGAAGTTGGGAAAGCCGGGGAGCTCCTCCAGCTTGTCTCTCTCAGCCTCAAGTTGTTAGTTGCTGTTCCCTGGCAAACACAAGGCGTTGCGTCTCCCGGCTGCTCCCTAGCGACGGCAGTGTGGAGAGAGTCAGCCTGCATTGGCCAATGCGCCACTCAATCAGCACACAGTCCGGCCGGGAGAATGAAGACTTGTCCAATCGGCGGACACCTGCTCTCCGCCTTCTCAATGTGCCCATTGGCTGCAAACAGCACCAATATCGCCCTTGGTTTTCGAGTGAGAGAGCAAGAGGGAAGTTGATATATCATCCAATTTATTTCCTTTTAAGTAATATGTGTTGTCCGCCTGATGAATTATTTATTGATGGTTGATATAAGCAGTAAGCACATGATTATGTTACATAAAGCTGGAAGGACTGCGCTTTCCTGTACGCTTTGCGAAGTTAAACACAACATTGTTTTGACAGGTTTCAGACATTTGCAAACGGCCAACTCCTAGTTTTGGACAGACCACTGGAATGTTCCATTCTATCCTCCGAAATCTTCCTTCACTCAACAAAAATAATACAATAACTGTATAGTATTAGTTATACTATAATATACTATAATCAGAATTAGATTAAATCCAAGTAGAATTTTGTAAATATCTTCCACGCACAACGCCCTTTGTATCACTTATCAGTGTCACAAGTAGGTTTACATTAACAGTGCAATAAAGTTACTATGAAAATCCCTTAGTTGCCACACTCAGGTGCCTGTTCGAGGACACTGGAGGAGAATTTAGAATGGCCAATGCACCGAACCAGCACATCTTTCAGATTGAGAGAGGAAATTGGAGCACATACAGTGACCCAAGCTGGGAACTGAAACCAGATCCCTGGCGCTGTGAGACAGAAATCACTATGCCATATCTTATTAGCAGTAGTTTTCAAAAAGGTGAGAAATCTTTCTAACAGACTAACACTGATAACAGGAATAGCTATTTCTGCTCCACAGTGTAAGGAAACAAAGATTTAGAGCCGTTTCATCCATGCAAAGAGCACAAAATTAATACTTTAAGTCTAAAGATTATTTGCAGCAATTAAGAAGTCTTACAACACCAGGTTAAAATCCAACAGATTTATTTGATAGTAGGAGCTTTCAGACTGTTGCTTCTTCATCACTCATCTGACGAAGGGACAGTGCTCCGAAAGCTCACACTACCAAATAAACCTGTTGGACTTTAATTTGCTGTTGTCATAGAATCATAGAATCATACAGTGCAGAAGGAAGCCATTCAGTCCATCGAGCCTGCACTGACTGCAATCCCACCCAGACCCTAGCCCAATACCCGATGCATTTACCCTAGTCCCCCTGACACTAAGGGGCAATTTAACATGGCCAATCCATAGCCCATACATCTTTGGATTGTGGGAAGAAACCAGAGCACCCAAAGGAAACCCACGTAAATACAGGGAAAATGTGCAAATGGCATCATAGTGGTCAGCAGTGCTGCCTCACAGCACCAGAGACTCAGGCTTAATTCTGGCCTAAAGTCATTGTCTGTGTGGAGTTCACACATTCTGCCTATACATGTATGCATTTCCTCTGGGTATTCCGGTTTCCTCCCACAATCTTTGGATTTAGAAATCGGCAATCTTTGGTATGATATGGTATGATATCAATCATTTGATATGGCCAATCAACCTAACCCACAATCTTTGGGTTGTGGGTTAGATTGATTGGCCATACTAAATTGACACTAGTGTCAGTGGGATTAGAAGGATAAATATGTGGGGTTACAGGAATAGGGCGTGGGAGAGATTGTGGTCCGTGCAGACTCAATGGACCAAATGGCCTCGTTCTGTACTGTAGGGATTCTATTATTCCTCACAGACACTGACTCAAGCGAGAATCGAACCCAGATCCCTGGCATTGTGAGGCAGCAGTGCTAACATTGCACCACCATGCCACTCACGTGTTGTGAGACTTATTGCTGTGCCCACCACAGTCCAATGCCAGCATACCCATTTCATTGCAGCAACTAAGACAAGGCTGGCTGCAGTACTATAATTGATGCCAAAATGGAAAAATATTAACTATTTCCAGATGACACTTTTTAAATGCATATTTAAACTATCCTTATATTAGCTTAATTATTGAGATCACCCAATCAGTAATTTTCATCTGAAATACAAATTTAAATACTGCATATGATGGAAATCAGAAACAAAAACTGAAAATGTTTGAAACATCCAAAAGGAATAATTTTCACAGTTCAAATATAAATCAGACGATCAAGCGTGAGGGGATGATCCTGGCAAGCCGAGCTTATAATCAGTTGGAAATGTTGTTGGTGGCAGAATTGGGTCAGAAAATCCTGACCTATGAACTTGGCACTTTTCAGCAATTTTTAACGGAAAATGGCTTCTTTCAGGGGTGGCACAGTGGCACACTAGTTAGCGCTGCTGCCTTACAATGCCAGGAAACTGAGTTTGATTCCTGGCTTGAGTCAGTATGTGGAAATTGCACATTCTCCCTGTGTCTGCGTGTTTTCCTTGGATGCTCCAGTTTCCTCCCACAGTCGAAAGATGTGTGGATCAGGTTGATTGGCCATGCTAAATTGCCACAGTGTCAGGGGGACTAATGGGGTAAAAACCTGGGGCTGTGGGATTAGGGGTTGTGTGTGATTGTGGTCAGTGCAGACTCGATGAGCCAAATGGCCTCCTGCACTATAGGGATCCTATGATTCTATTTCACAGAATTATTACAAGGCAGAAGTGGGCCATTTGGTCCATTGTGTCTGCACCACTTTGCAACTTTTTGGTTGTAACATGACTTAAGTAACAACAGCTCCCACTTTCTCCCTGTCAATAGTTGATAGTAAATTAAGGCGACCATACCAGCAACTTAGAAGATTACAAATTGATCTGGTGGATAAGTATTAGTGGTCAATTGGAGGTGTGTCATGAACCTATGGTATCTATCCACCAAATGCTTGGGCCATTGGGTCATATTCCACTTTGAAATGTTACCATGTTTTCCCTCTCAAAGCTATCAAATATTCACACGTATCTTGCATATTATTTAATGTCTCTAATTTCTCATATCATTTCTCCTTTATCCCTATGCCAGTATGTAGTGAGTTAACCATCTCCAATTCACCACATAATCACCTTATACATCATTATTTTCTTCTGTACAATGTATTCTCTCCTTTCCCTCTTCTGTTTCCACCAAACACCAATTATCTGCATCTTCTGATTCTGATGTAAGGCTAGAACGTAGAACATAGAATATTACAGTGCAGTACAGACCCTCGGCCCTCGATGTTGCACCGACCGATTGAACCAATTTTATGACCCTCTAGCCTAAACTATTCCAATGCTATCCATATGCCTATCCACTGACATGCAATTAGAATAACTTCTTTATTACAATACATAAGCAATGTGTACCTGGCAACTTGAACTTTATTAATAATTGAGGTTAATTCACGACCTTAAATTGCAGGCAGCACCACATCATTTCTTGCAAATGGTGATTCTCAAAGGCCAGACCAGGAAAAGCAAGCTTTTCAAGGGCTGCAAGGCTAGCCAGTCATAAGGTAGTGGGGTGGACCTAGACTCCAGCAATGGACAGAGCTGCAAGGTTAGGACTATACTGGGGAAGGAAACAATAGACCACAGACAGAAGAAGAGGTTGCAGGTTCAGGACTGTGCTGGGGGGTTGGGGGGGGGGGGTTAACCTTCCTAGGGCAGGAAAAGGGGCTGCAGGGCTACAGCTGTACTGGGTGATACAAGTGGGGAAGATTACACTCAGACACATAACTGGATCGAGGCTATAGGGGTGTTAGTATCCATAGCATTATAAAGGGAGAGAATGTTGTAGATTAACATAAGTTACTTTGGACCAAAATGGAAGGAGCACTGAGTGACGTATTTCAATTTACATTACTGAGTTTGCAAAAACTGTCTTTGCCCCAGTCCAGGGAGAGAGACAGCATGCTGGTCTCAGTCATGTTCAGTATGTTGTACACAGGACACAGAACATCCCAAAGGATGCCACACCTGGAATGCTCATTCAGAGAAGACATTTGCAACCTACAGATGGGGAAAAGATAATGTGGGAGTACCTGAGGATGTGGGAGGTGGGCTGCTAAATGTTTTATTTAAGTGGGCTCAAGATGGGGAGGGATGAGTTCAACACAGGACATCCATCTCAAAATGTTACGCGTTAACAAATGGATATCCAGTTCAGTCACAATGAGATTAAGGAATCCAGAGAGAGGATTGGAAGATCTTGGATAGAGAAAAATCTGAAGAATAAGTTGCTGAACATAAAGGTGATGAGAGGGCTTTCCATATTCACACAGGATGGGTCCAAGCTGGAGTTCCAACCTGCAGCAATGGCATAGTACAAAATTTAAATGGGAAGAAGCACTGCTAATGAGGATCGATTGGAGGGCACACATTGGAGGGTGGGGAGGGGTGGAAGGAGTTATCACAGAGGCATCCAACTGAATAGTGCATTCGCAAATAAGATATGTTAAGAGAGTTCACTGGCAGGAATCAGGGAAGTGAAGCAATGAGCCCGCTCATGCGAGACTAATACAGCTAAATAGCACTAATCGATCTCTTTGTTTTAATCCCTTTTCGCAGTGTGGAAATTCCCCAGAGTCCTAATGAACTCCAGAGCAACAGGGAGACTGAAGAAATTTCTGAAGGCTAGCAGAAAGATGGTGCTAAAAGTTGGTTCACAGAAGAGAAGCCTCAGTTTCCTTCAAATAGTCTAATTTTATGACTAAGTATTCACCCTCATGTTTATTATTATTAGAGTGCAGTGAACGAGGATCCCAGTGCCTGCTGAAAGCAGCACACTCAAGCACCTGGACAAAGCAATATCACAACAGTCAATCATGTTTGGCCTGAGTTGCATGTGTCCTTGCTGAGATGAGATACTAATAGGCGGAGGGACTCTTGACATCAGACATTAGAAGGTGCTGTCTTTTCAAGAGTTTCTGCGGCATTCCAGTCACAATGGCACCCCAAAAGAGGCAGGAACTATTGTATGATCCTCAGTGACTTGGAGCTGTTTGCTTTCAATCTGACAAGACTCCTCTAGGAGACCCATCTGAAGCAACGGAAAACACACTCTATATAACATCGATGGTGAATTAGATCATTCTCACTCAGGTCAGGGCAGCTGCTGACATTCTGCTCCTGTGAATCTGTTGTGTATTCTTCCAAAATGCAATGACATTTGACACTCATTTTGGGATGGGCCACATTTATCCTCACCATAATAAGATGTGGACCACGTGGTCATGACGATGTCAAACATTTCTCTGCCAGAAATTAAAATGCCTCCTTCAAATTGACATTGTGCTTTTGTGGCTAACTCTGGCCTTGACAAGTCCAAAATGCTCATACACAACAACACCCTGAATGGAATGTTCCGTTGCTAATAAAGAGCACACCTCAGCTTCTATACATCTTGTTCCAACTCATTGCTCCCGTCCACATAGTCTCAAGCAGAGTTTCTCAAAATTTTCTGGGCAGAGAACATTTTTGAACTCCCAAGAGCATAGAGTGAATCCTATTCTTATTATGTTGATGAAACATGTGTTTTTGTGAAATCGATATGAAAAAGAAAACTGCATAGAAGTCTTTTTGACGTATATACTTGCATTTATCATTAAATGTTATTTTATTCAATAAAGCACTTATGTCTGACCCCACTATCCTCCTCTCCCCATAGCATTTTCTCCACTGGCCCCCTCCTCGTATGGCCCTCTCCACTTCTGATTCACCTCTGGTGCACAACTGCCCACTCTGCTTTCTGCCACCTGCCTTTGCTCTGCCGCTGCCTTCACTCCACCATTGTCTCAACTCCACCACTGCTTTCACTCCATCAATAGGCCTTTACTTCACCATATCCAACACAAAGTGAAAACCACCTCTAATTGGACAAGCTGCAAAGACAGTTTTTTCAAATTTTCAGCTGTTGCTCCCATCGAATCCTCTGGAAGTCTCCCACAGACCTGAGGGTATTCCAGTTTGGGAAAACAGATCTAAAGCAATGATGTTTGTTTCCAGAGCATGTTTAAAGGCTGTAATACCCATGAGAAATCATTTGGGATTAGCATCAGTGATCTGTGTGAGTGCTGAGGTGAAGGGACACACAGTACTGCATTCCTACTTTGTGATAAGAACCTTGTCCCCACAGGAAACACTACGACAGATGAGAGATGGGTTGTTGTAGGTAAAATAATACCTCTGAGACTGTTAGTGAGTCAAAGTTCAGTAGCATTTACTTCAAAACTCTGGCGTTTATTCCAGAGCTTTGAGAGAACTGGTTCCTTACAATGGACTACCAGACTTCTCATTGAACACAAATACATGTGAACATTTATATATTATGAGCTCCAGCGGTAATCATGATTCAAAGTTCCAATTCCTGCCAGATCTCCAGGTCTTCCTTTCCTGGTCACAATTTAGCTCATAGCTGAGCAGAGATTACTGTCCAACTGGCAGCTGCAGTCATGACACAGGCTTAATCTGGTCACGATTCAAAACTCCTCTGCGGCAGTACCAGCATCCCCGTCTTTGAAGTTACTTGGGCAATCGTGACTGTCCTAGCAGGATTCTTCCTGTTAAAATCTGGCATCGTGATTTGCATCAGCAGCTGTCAAAAGCCAGTATCATAAACTACCATTTGTGTAACAATGTTCAACTAACACAAATAGGTAAGATTTGCAAAGTCTACAATATAACAGCCACATTAAACTATCTATCTTTATAAAAATGAGAGTTAAAGCATATAACATATGAACAAATACCTTATATTACTGCCAGGAGAAGTATTAGCTTGAGATCAGTCACAGTGAAAGGTTATGTTTGTGACATAGTCTAGATACAAAATCCATTAACCTTTCCCTTCTTCAGGTACAAGATGTATTCACCCTTTCCCTACTTCATGGGTAAAAGTTGGACATTTGTGTGCTAGGACAGAAGTGTGACTGAGCTTCATCACTTCAACATGGCAAGTTTCTCCCATTTTAGTACACTCAAAGCCAAACATGCAGTTGGCTGGTGGAAGTGCACACAAACTCTGAGTATAGCATGAAAACCCTGCAGAGAGAACATGGAATAGCACAATATATGAGCCATTCTCATGTATGAACACATCTCTCCTTGAAATTACACTTTTATCCTTCAAAAATGCAGATCAAATAGGAGAATACTTCTGTTTCAATCTTACACAACCAGGATTAAACATGACATGACCCTGCAAAGCACCTGAACTACACTAACTGTAAAGCTGAGAATGATCAGTTTTTCCCACATGTGCATAATTAATGACAAAGGAAGTGGACAATACCCTGAAAAAACTCACCTCTGCAGCCAGCAGGAAAAACACTTCTTCAAATACAGTCCTGCACCCGTAATGTTCAACATCTGATGCATTCCCACAATTGGACAAAACTCATTAGACAATCCTAATTGTGCTAAGAATTACAGCAACAACCAAGTTAATATTATTAATTGGCTTTCAGTGTGGCTCACTTATGCATGCTAAAAACTACGCTCATACAGCTCTGTCTTTTACAAATAGAAAGACACGTCCATCCATTTCACCTTTATTAACTAACTAAAAGCTATGGGACAGTCATTCCTTGGTTCATTCCCCATCACAAAGCCTTGACCAATCAGAGTTGACTTGCCTGGTTTGAATTTAAGCAACTGCTGGGCATTTACCTTTCCCTGGTACATTCTCCACAGCAACGCTTCTATCAATCAGAACCCACTTGCTAACCAATCAGCACTCTCTCCTCTTGCAGTGTAAATCATTGCCCTCATTGAGATTTGGTACGCTCTCAGTTCTGTCTTGATAATGCAAGATGAAAAGTTTTGAAGACTAGTTTCATTTTTCAGCAGTACTCAAGTTCTCTCGCAACAATGATGATTTCAGATAATAACCCAATTCCAATTAGGTTCAACTCATGGTTGCACGTAGTCCATCAGGGATTTGTTTAGTGACATTTTGTTTAGTGAGTAAAAGCAGAGTTTGTGAGACTGTGAGCAGAGCAGAGAAGATAAAAGAGTATGGGAAAGGGTGAGAATGAGAGCGCAGTATTTGGTTGATGAGAATTTCATTAGTTTTCCTCATTTATCTTTAAATACTTTTACAAGTTATTGATAAATGTAAGGTTTTTTTCAAATAAAGTTTTACTAACAGTAATGGTGAAGGTAATCAGAAATGGTAGGGTTTACTAACAAAAATAAAGGTTAAATAAATATGACTAAATAAAAATAAACTGAACCCCTAAAGCACATATAAGGAAAATATCACTTCTAATTGTAGCTGGTATTAGCTTTGGCAAAGACTAAATTGTAATATATATATATAAATGTTTCTTTTTTTAATTTGAATATATGAATGATTTAGCAGTTTCTGTAACTAGTTATGAAATATTTGGTGTGTATTAAATGTATTTAACTTATCTATGGTGTTGTGGTTAGTACACATGCTGATTTCAACCTTTCAATTTTGCAGCACGCTAACAGAAATTACATAAGTCTGAAATCTGATTGATAGAGTGGCATGCATAAGGCAGCTCTCAGTTTACCACAGACTTTGAGGTGAGTGCAATAAAACTTACCTGCTATAATGCTACACTGCTCCTGATGCACTGTCCACTACTCTGCTGGGACAGACTGGTTCTTGTCCTCCATCTCCTTGCCAAGCTACTCTTCGTGGACAGTACAATGCTGATCGATCCATGGACTCTCCTGTGTCACCATCTTGGATCAGTGCTAATGGCTGGGGTTGGGAGTACAGGTGAAGATAACACCTGTACTTACACCCCCCCAGTGCCACACACCAGTGTCCATCTGGACATCATTATATTATGGGACTCACGCAGCATACAAAGGTTTGAAGTTTGGGTGGGAGTGTGTGAGCTGATACCAAGACAAGGGGGGAAATATGGAAGGAGATGTGTGCAAAGCAGGGTGGGAGAAATGTGAACAGTGAGGTACAATGTGGAAGAAGGACTTTGGAAGAAAGGGCTAAGGGAAGGCAGAGGGCTCACATTGACAGGCAGAAGGGTAAGGAAGTGGATGAAGAGGACAAACAATGGAAGGCAGAAGAAAGACTGAGGGGAGAGAAGTTGGACAAGGCAACCTGAAATGCAGACACCAGTGCGATGTATTGGATAGCAATGTATTACTGGAAGAAATGCACAAAGACTGCATATTATGGGGTGAATGTCTGATCGTGGCATATTCACATAAGCACTAAGCAGACTGGAGCTGCAGTGCTTTCTGAAAGTTAGTGTTGTCTATAGTCCTCTTCAGAAATGGGAACTATGTCAAGGTTCCCATTTTAGTTTAGGTGCTGCCAGACAGGAATCATAGCATGCATTTCTGCTGAGAAATGGAAAGCAGCCAGATGACAGGCAGTCCAGTAACTATTGGATCTCAGTCTGAAATCAGAGATAGGAGACAGTGCAACAGGCATGGAGCTGGAGTAATCATTGGAAGCATGGTGTATCATGGAAGGGAGAAAACCACATTAAAGAAACCACATCAGCTTACACTTGCACATCTGACTAAATACACAGAACAAACAGAAGCTTACACTAGACTATCTTGTTCCTTATTAGGAGATAGACCACAGTGGAGAAAGGCTAATAAATTAACATAAGAATGTTTTGAAAAATTAATTTCACCCTCTGAATAAACAAACATCAAGCTTAACTCTACTTATGGGATTACACTTTCTCTTAGTTGGATGGGAACCACAAATCTCACCAACAACAATTAAATATTCAAGGGTCAGGGTTAAATTTCATATGCCTTCAGAAAAGCATGATCATGTGACATGTAATGAATCACAAAATATCACATCAGATCACTCGCTGATGCATGAAGGAACACATTGTTTATTTATGAAAACACCAACCTTCTACATATTGAAGAACATCTCAATGGAACATAAGATGGTCTGACACATTACTAAAAAAAGTTAAAGAATTTTGGGAATGAACAGGAGTGGGATTGAATCAGCTGGTTCATGAACAAAAATATCACCAATGCAAACTTGTTGAGCCAAACTACTCATTTCAGTTCTGTAACATTTGATGATTTGGAAATCGACAAGCAATGGGTTTGATTGGAGATAAGAATGTATTACCAGGTTATCTGTCCATGTGTTTATGCACATTTATGTTTACATGAGTGAGCATTTGCATGTGGTAGTAGTTTCCCAGTTTTCCACCCATCTGGAAACAAAATTAGTTATTCTAAATCAGAGCTATGCCTGGGCACTTTTAATATGATTGTTTATTTCATCACATAAAGGAAACCTAACAACTGTTGAAAAAAAACAAAGCACCAAAACATCACATCAAAATCAGAGAGTATATAGTTTGAGGCCAATGGTTAAGAAACATACAATCACAAAGGTTTACAGCATGGAAACAGGCCTTTCGGATCAATTTGTCCATGCCGCCCTTTATTTTAAACCCCTAAGCCAGTCTCAATTGCCTGCATTTGGCCCATATCCCTCAATATCTATATTACACATGTAACTAATGTATCTAAACACTTTTTAAAATTGTAACCGCCTCTAAAACTACCTCTGACAGCTTGTTCCAGAACCACCCTGTGTATGAAAACAATGCTCCTCTCCCAACTCACCTTAAACCTATGCTCTCTAGTTTTAGATTCTACCTTTGGGAAAAGATTCTGACTATATAGCTGATCTATGCCCCTCATTATTTTATCGACCTCAATAAGATCACCCTTCAGCCTTCTACGCTCCAGAGAAAAAATGTACCAGTCTATCCAGCCTCTCCTTATAACTCAAACCATCAAGTTCTCATAGCATCCTAATAAATCTTTTCTGCACTCTTTCTAGTTTAATAATATCCTACCTATAATAGGGTGACCAGGAAGGTAACTATAAGCTTAACTTCTGTAGTAGGGAAAGTGCTTGAATCTATCGTCAAGGAAGAAATAGTGAGACATCTGGATATAGATTGTCCCATTGATATGACACAGCATGGGTTCATAAAGAGCAGCTCATGTTTGACTAATTTGATGGAATTCTTTGAGAACATTGTATGTGCAATGGACAATGGGGAACCTGTGGATATGGTGTATCTGGATTTCCAGAGGCACTTGACAAAATGCCGCACCAAAGACTGCTAGATAAGATAAAGATGCACGGTGCTACAGCTAACGTATTAGCATGGATAGAAGATTGGTTAACCAACAAAAAGCAAAGGGTGGGAGTAAATGGGTGTTTTTCTGGTTGGCGATCAGTGACTGGTGGTGTGCCTCAGGGATTCACATAGATGCTTTGGAGGTGGGGACCAAGTGTAGTGTGTCAAAATTCACAGATGACACTAAGTTGGTAGAAGACCAAGGTGTGCAGAGGATGCTGAAAGTCTGCAAAGGAATATAGATAATCTAAGTGAGTGAGAGAGGTTCTGGCAGTTGGATTACAATGTTGGTAAATGTGAGATCACCCATTTTGGTCAGAATAACAGCAAAGTGGACTATTATTTAAATGGTAAAAAAATTGCAACATGCTGTTGTGCAGAGGGACTTGGGTGTCCTTGTGCAGGAATCTCAAGGAGTTGGTTTGCAGGTGTAGCAGAATTTTGTCCTTCATTGCTAGAGGGATGGAGTTTAAAAACAGCAAAATTATGTTGCAGCTGTAAAGGATACTCATGAGGTCACACCTGGAGTACTGTGTACAGTTTTGGTCTCCTTACTTGAGAAAGGATATACTGGCACTGGAGGGAGTGCAGAGGACATTCACAAGGTTGATTCTGGAGTTTGAGAGGGTTTGCTTATTAGGAGAGACTGAGTAGACTGGGGCTATACTCATCTGAATTCAGAAGAATGAGAGGAGAGCTAAGATTATGAAGGGAAAAGATAAGATAGAAGCAGGGAAGTTGTTTCCATTGGAACTAGGGGGCATAGCCTCAAAATAAGGGGAAACAGATTTCGGACTGATTTGAGGAGGAACTTCTTCATACAAAGGGCTGTCAATCTGTGGAATTCCCTGCCCAGTGAAGCAGTTGAGGCTACCTCATTAAATGTTTTTAAGACAAGGATAGATAAATTTTTGAACAGTAAAGGAATTAAGAGTTATGATAAGTGGGAGGTAAGTATAGATGAGTCCACAAAAAGATCAGGCATGATCTTACTAAATGGTGGAGCAGGCTTGAGGGGTGGATGGTCTACTTCTGTGCCTAGTTTTTATGTTTATTATATTTTTTATGACTAGAAGAACTTGATGCCAAATTTAAACATACAAGTTATAAATTTAAAAAAAACTGAGTAGAATAGAATTCCTACTATGCAGAAGAAAGCCATTCAGTCCATCGAGCCAGCACTTACAACAATCCCACCCAGGCCCCATCCACATAATCCCATGTTTTTACTCTGTTAATCCCCCTGACACCAAGGATTAATTTCACATTGTCAATCAACCTAACCTTCACATCTTTGGATTGTGGGAGGAAACCGGAGCACCCAGTGGAAACCTATGCAGATACCAAGAGAATCTACAAATTCCACACAAACAGTCATCCAAGGTCAGAATTGAACCTGGGTCCCTGGTGCTATGAGGCAGCTCTGGTAACCACTGTGCCCCTGTGCCACTACTGAGAAAATGTTATCCAATATTTTTGTTAATTATACAAATGTAAATGTTTTTCAATTTTATCTAATGAAAAGGCACAATAAAAATTTTAATTGTATATGTTCACTTATTTAAATTTAATTATAGATGTGTATAAAAGGATGTCAAATTTTTGTGTTTAATATCCTGCAAAAATATAATTGTATTATGTCCTCCTTTTGTCTAATGCCGAGTTACAGATACTGCTTTCATTTCTCCTCTTTACCGTCACATGATATAATTACTATTGTGAAGTATATTTCACACATATAGGAAGACAACAGTAGGTCAGTGATCTTTTATTACATTAAAGACAACTTTAGAGCACATATAAAATAACATATGATGGGGAATACTTAGAAGGTTATTACTCAAATACGATCTTTATGTGGCAAAATTAAACTGTGTTGTGCTATATAAAATATTATCTGAACACCTTGGTTATGTTACAGTTTTGTCACATACTCTTAATGTGAAACTGCTTAGGGCAACATCTGATTATGGTATACATCTGTAAATGTGTTTATGCTTGACAAAAGACAACTATAATGCAGATTATCATCTTAAATAGTGAGCAGTTCAAATTTACAAAATATTATCAACAAATTATACTTTAATAATATCAGAGATAAGGATTAAAGAATTGTAACTGTTCAAGTTAATATAGCTTCTTAAATTGATAGTTAAAATACTATGTTTATAAATTTACAGTAAGCACTTTCAATTAATTTTATAGTTTAGCCAAGAATTCACTGAACAGTAAATCTAATTTGAGTCTATTCAGCATAATAAAGAAAACAGTTATTCCAGTTGTATGAGTGGTCAAGATTTATCTTGGTATAGTTTGTAAAGGCAAGCACATCATTTTAACAGCACTTTCAACAACTTGTATGCAAACCAAGATCATTCTGTTATCTGGATCAGAAATGCCCTTTTGAAGAGTCTATATCTAGGTCAGCCTGGATTAAGTACGAGGCAGGAATCTTCATGCATCTCCATCAGGGGGTGGTTGACATAGCTTGTACAATCTAGTAGAAACAAATGGCAGGTTTTATAGAATGAAAGGGCTAAATGCATCTTTGATTGTGGGAATTATTGAGCATTCACAAGAAAACATTAAAATTAAGTAAATAATAACTATGCAATGACAGATTTAGCAACAATAAGTATTTCACAGTGTACTTTACTGCCTTTTATAAGTTGTTTTGCTGGCCATGAAGATACAAAATATTAGGGAACATTGGTTTTGTATGGATGTTATTGTGGAAAAGCAACTTGCCTGGGCAATGAAAATAAGTTAATTCATGAAAAATAAACTTTTTATTATTTTGCACAACATCAAATCAGATTTTCCACTGCTGTTATTCTCATCGAGTTCCTTAACCTTCTTTATAGCACAAGGAATTAAAGAGAGTTGATTAGAAAATATGCCTGAAATTTTGCGCAGCTTTTTGCATTGGGCATAAATGGCAATGAGGATACAAAACATCTCAAGAGCCCAAAAACAGGAATTATGGCAGCAGGATTTCCCAGAGCAATTGTCTCTGTCCCCCACCAATGATGACCTGGATAATCATGATGTAGAGATGCCGGCATTGGACTGAGATAAACACAGTAAGAAGTCTCACAATATCAGGTTAAAGTCCAACAGGTTTATTTGATAGTGAACACACTAGCTTTCGGGAGTTGCCCCCTTGTCAGATGAGTGGGGAGTTTTGGTCACAGACACACTTTGTGACCAGAACTCTCCACTCACCTGATGAAGGGGCAAACCCCGAAAGCTAGTGGGTTTACTATCAAATAAACTTGTTGGATTTTTACCTGGTGTTGTGATACTTCTTACTGTGTTGACCTGGATAATATCAGGGTAATGTTTCACATTAGGTCTTCTCTCTCCTGATCTAGTCTCCTTCTTAGTTATGTATACTCCTGAGGTTCAATATCACCAGAGGCAGATATATACTTCTCGTAAGAGCCTAGCTGCTGGATCACATGCAGAGATCAGAGATTCACAATGATTTGGATGAGTGATTGTTGCTCAGAGTATTGTGGGAGACATCTTCATTACCAAGGAGAAATTGGCATGACTGTTATGTCCTGTCACTGCAAGGGGTAGAGGGGGAGGGGACTAGTAGCCTTACAGAGACCAGATGGAGGAGGGTCTGGAGCGAGTATCCAGCTTTGCTGTGGAACATTAACACAGTTGTCCCAGCAGCCCTACAGAAAGCAATTAAATGAGACCAGGGGGCCATAGAGAGGTTGCAATAAGTGAGATTTATTTCATTTACAGAAGTGGTCACTATTTGCAAGCACCTGACACTCAGTACAACTAGGCCATCTTAGTTGCTGCATTTTGGTGTACCCCCATAATCCACAGCAGAAATGGAGATGTCCTGCTCTCTGCCACTCCCTGTTGTCTGTGATGAGCTTGGCACATATACTCTGTATGGTGAGACCTAGAAGGCCCCAGCCTTGGCCTGATTCAGTCACAGGAAGAGATGAGTTGAATGAGTTGGAGATTCTCTGAGTCACCTCCAGGCTGAGCCTCAGTTTCTCTTCTTCCCTTTGGGTTCGGATGTGCCCTTGGCTTCTTCCTTGGAATATAGGGGCAACTGGAGTGAGGTTGAGAAGCCATGCCCCCCCCCCCCCCCCACCCCCCACCCTCTACAGTCCTCTGGTCTTGGCACTCATGATGCCTACAAGTGTTTGCATCATGGAGTGTACATTCTGCACCATAGAGTTCCTATCCTCTACCAGTGCAGAACAAAACTCTTGCACCAAGGTCTCCACTGTAGCTGCCAGCCTTATAGTGCTGACCTGGCTGCCTCAGAGTGTTGGCACATCCCTTCAGACAGAAGGCATTTAGACTTCTCCTTCAATCCAAGCAATGTAGCTGACATCTGTTCCTGATGCTCCTCACTTTGCCTTTGGAGCTCGAGTTGACCGAGTCCAAAAAAAGTCCTTCTGACTGGACCTCTGCGGATTCCTGGCTGCAACAATCTTCCGAGCGTGGCTCCCTGGAGCAGCTGCCTGTGCTTTCTATCAATCATAGAGTGAGGTCCTCATAAGACTTTCTAACAAGTATCACTGAAGTATGTATCTCTACACTGGTAGAGGGTGTGGGTGAAAGCTGTGATGCCTCTTCAATCTTATCATCTGAGAATTCAACTTTGCTGGTCCCTGGGGTGGACTCTTGTGCCTGGCTGGTGGAGCCACTGCACTCCTTCCCTCATCTGCCTGCAAGAATAAGGAGCTGTCATTAGTGCACGGCAGAACATAAGGATAGAAGAGATAGGACTCACGTAAGTTTGCAGTGCTGGATGATCAAGTTCTGGGTCCTTAATATATTTTTTGATACCCACCTTTCTCTCAACACAGGAGAGGTCGTCTTTCTCCTCGGTGAATTGAAGGTTTCTCTCCTTGAACTGAGAAAAGACTTTAAACTCGGGCAATCCTCTGCCTATCTGGGATTTTTTTTTAATGTGCCAGCCTGTCATGCATGAAAACAGCTAGAGAGAGTGCATGTAACCTATATGCCAGGACAATGATAGAGATACCTGGCTTGTATGGCTGGTAAGCTGGAGCAGCGGGGTGATGAGCCACAGGGCATGTGTTTGGGAGAGGGAGTTGTAATGTGCCTTGAGCAGGCAGTCAATGAGATTCCTGTAATGTGTGGTGCATTTCTGAGCACATGAATCGAGAATGATGAGAGGAGTGACGAGTCCCAGCAGAATGGAGGACATAATTCATTCTCTTTCTCTGTTGGATGGCCATCCTCCGCTGCAGGGAGCTGAAGCTTACCAGTACAGTCACTTTGTGGAGTTGGCAACCTTGCTTGAGGGTTTCCTCCTTCTGCATAAAAAGTATAGGATATGCCGACGATATTCCATTGCATCCAGCAGTCTGCTTAGGGATGTCTCTGTACATTGAGGAATCAGCTTCTTAGAATCCCTACAATACAGAAGAGGCCATTCGGCCCACTGACTCTGTACTGACCTCAATCCTACCCAGACCCTATTCCCATAATCCCATACATTTACTCTGTTAACTCCCCTGATACTAGGGTAAATTTAGCATGACCAATCCACCTAACCTGCACAACTTAGGATTGTATGAGAAAACCAGAGCACCTGGAGGAAGCCCAAGCAAACATGGGGAGAACATGCAAACTCCAAACAGACAGTGACGAGAGACCAGAATTGAACCTGGGCCCCTGGCGCTATGAGGCAGCAGTGCTAACCGCTGTGCCATTCTGCCACTCTCGCAGCCTTCTCATTTTTGGACCAAGAAGAAGTGGCTGGGGAGCATTGAGGCAGCCTTTAAATGGAGTGCCCTGCTTATTGACTTGCTCAGCTGATGGCAGGGTGGCTGAATCAGAGGCTGCCTGCCACTGAGGGTGTGAAACTCATGCAAAAATAATTTTCTTCAAAGTGGCTATGTGCAGTGCTGTGCAAAAATCTGCCAATGGGCTAATCACCACTTTTCCCACCCAAAACCACATTTTACCAAAAAAATGAGAAATGGAAACCTAATAAAGAGTCGTAGTCATTCATTTTGCAAAATCTTTTAAAGTATTTTCGAATCATGAGTCTTCACCTGAATTAAAATGAAACACTGAGAACAGTATCAGATTCTGAAATGTTGGTGATACATTAAAAAGTGTAGCAAAGAATAGATTGTGTCCATTGATATCCTAAATTATTACTGCAACCTCTCACTGAATCACATCTAATTTAACAAATAATCAAAAGTGATTGGAGCTTTTCATATATTGAAAAGCCTAGTTGAGAACAGTAGGAGAGAAGACACAGCAAATCAAGAGGTATTCCACATTAAATTTATAATGGAAACTGCCAAAGCCTGAGGTTTCTTGAATAGCTGATTCAAAGACTACATTAGATGAAGCTGGTGTTTTTGCAATAATTACTATTATCAATGTATGTTCAATTAGTCTAACCTCAGGGGGATAAAAAGAATCCAAATCAATTCTGAGTGGGAAATATAGTAATAACGACTGAACGCTTGCTTGAAAATAGGAACATAAGAACACAGGAAATAGGAGCTAAATTAAACCATATGGTCCCTTGAGCATGCTCCACCATTCAACACAAGCATGGCTGATTTCTGCTTCAAGTCCGCTTTTCCTCCTCCTTCTCATATCTCATGATTCCCTGGGGTAGTAAAAATATGTCCAACTGAAACTTAAATATAATAAATGATGGAACTGAGTGAAGAAAGTTCTCCTCATTTCAATCCTAAATGATTGACTCTTTGTGTTCTAGATACCCCAGCCACAGGAGACAACCTATTAGTGTCTCCCCTGTCAAGCCCTTGCAGAATCATTGACATTTCAATGAGGTCACCTTTCATTCTTCTATTCTCTGGAGAGTATAGGTCCAATTTCCTTTTTCTCTCATCTTAGGACAACTCTCTGACCTCAGGAATCAATTTAATGAAACTTCATCCCATTGCTTCTAATGCAAAGTATATTCTTCTTTAATTAAAGAGTTCAAAATGCACACCATTCTCTAGATGTGATTTCACCAAAGCCCTGCATAAATAAAATAAGATTTTCTTACTGTTGTAATAATGATCAAATGTCATTGTCTTATGAATTGCTTATTCCAGAGGGTGTGAGAGGGAAAGAGAGAGAGAGACTGTGTGTGTGTGTGTGTATATGTGTGTGTGTGTGTGTGTGTGTGTGTGTGTGTGTGTGTGTGTGTGTGTGTGTGTGTGTGTGTGTGTGTGTGTGTGTGTGTGTGTGTGTGTGTGTGCGCGCATAATGTGTGCATGCATGCGCAGTATGTGTGTGTGTGCATAGTGCTGTAAAAGAAATGACAAGGCAGAAAAGATAATGATAACCAAAGTGTGATCAGGAGAGTTGTGACATACAAACATAAGAATGCATCAGCAAATAAGCTTAGACTAGGGAAAAATAGTAAAAAACATAGAATTAAAGGCTCTTTATCTGTATGCACACAGCATTCATAACGAGTGATGAACTAATAGTACAGATGACAATACAGGAGTATAAAATGATTGCCATAACAAAGATATCAAAGTGATCATGGCTGTGGCCTGAATGTGCAAAAGTATGTCACATTTAAGAAGTCATGATGTAAAGATGCCGGCATTGGACTGGGGTGGTAAGAACTCAGTAAGAATTTAGCAACACCAATTTTAAATCCAACCGATTTATTTGATAGTAAATCTGCGAGCTTTCAACACTCTGTGTCTTCGTCAGGCAAATGCAGTGTTCTGGTCTGCAACAGCACACATCAGCACAGACAGTCAGAGATTGCTGATTAGAATGCGAATCCTTACATCTAACCTGCTATTCAAGTGTTAAAGTGGCTAACAATGTGTGTGAAGGGAATCCTGAGCATTGGTTAGAGAATTGTGTATTTTCTCCAGACAGCACAGTAAGTGAGGTTTTTTGCTAACCCAGGCAAGTTACAGAGGTTACAGATAGTGTGTCATGAAGCCAAGATCCCTATTAAGACCGTCCTCATGTGCGCGGAATCAGGATTCCCTTCACACACATTGTTAGCCACTTTAACACTTGAATAGCAGGTTAGATGTAAGGATTCGCATTCTAATCAGCAATCTCTGACTGTCTGTGCTGATGTGTGCTATTGCAGACCAGAACACTGCATTTGCCTGACGAAGACACAGAATGTTGAAAGCTCACAGATTTACTATCAAATAAATTGGTTGGATTTAAAATTGGTGTTGCTAAATTCTTACTGGGACATTTAAGAAGGACAGAAACAAAGAAAAAACATGTGATGGCCCTATTAATTAAGTACAGCAATGGGAAATGATCCTGGTTCAGAAAAATCAAGAAATAATGAGAGCTTGCAAGAAAGGGACTGCAACTATCATGGGGCATTTTAATCATTATAAAGAATAGACAACAAATTGACAAAAGTTGACCGTTTTCAGGGCTGTTTTGTTTTATACAATACTTTCTGGAACCAACCAGGGAATCAGCTATTTTAGACTTGATACATACATGAATCAGGATTAGTAAGTGACTTCATAGTATAATATGTTCTGGATAACAGTGATAATGTTTGAGGATGTGAAATTTGGGTCTGAAACTGGAGTCCTAAACTGAAATAAAGGAAATTACAAGAGTATAAAGACAGAGTTGGCTAAAATGAACTGGCAAAATAGGCTTAAAAGTGAGACAGTAGAGCAGCTAGGAAATTCAAAGGTAAATCCATTTGAGAGATAAAGGGAGGGCACCTATCAAAACAATTCTAAGTCCCGAACAAATATGAAAATGGGAGAGTTTCAGTTTCTTTTGTAGGTGAATAAAGAATCCAATTTTATGACACTCTGAACAAAGGAATGAAGCAATATCTCTTTTTCCACCAGTTGGGGGGAGGGAGTGGAGTCTAAGATCACCAGAAAGCTGGCAGATTATGCCAGAAGGCACCATTGCGCATGCAGAGATTTCTTTCTTTTGTGTGTGATAGCATAGAGACATCTGTCAGACACCCAACCCTACTACTGTTGGCCTTCCTACCCCAACTATCAATAGCCTCTGTGGTTGATGCCGCACCCCCAGCTAGCTCTGGCCACTACACCACATGATCCAGTCGATGATCTGTTGCACAGTGCGCAGTGTTCTTACAGCTGTCAGTGCCAAAGTTCCAGGCAGGCAGTACTCAAAGGGGACAGCTCCCTCTGCCCCAACTGCTCAGGGGGCATCAATGGCCTCCAGTCTACTGGCGAGGTCCTCATTGATGGAGACCATATATGATCCTCACCTGTGATGATTTTCACCAGCAAGGCCACAAAAGCAAGTGAGCTCAGCTAACTGAATCCCAGACTCATTAATAATATTTAAATCAGATGTAAAATTGGGCGTGAACTAATTTTTCACTTATCTTGCAATCTTACCCACTTACCATACTGGTCGATGGGCAAGTGAGATGGTAAGATCACTCGTGAAGACTCTACAAGAAGGATGCAGCATCTGTGGCTAACTAAGGAAGTTAAGGATGATATCAAATTGAATAAAAATATATATAATGTTGTGAAGACATGTGGTAGCTCAAAAATAGGGAAAAATTTAGAAACTATCAAAGGGTGACTAAAAAACTTAAAGATCAAGATTTTTGGCTCCCATTTGCAGCAGGCATCATGGTGGATGGAAGCTCAGGCCAAAAATTGGTTTCACATTCTCATAAAATGTGGTTATGATTGTGCCACCAATGGCGGACCATGTTTCCTGCCAACATACATTGGGAATATCATTTCAATACATTTGCATATCATTATAATGTTAGTTTTCCAAATCACTGGGCACATCATCGTGCAATTGGATTGATGAGTTTCACAACGGTACACAAGTCACATGCATCTGAAAACCTGCACTTTGCCCGTCACTTTGAGGTTAGTTTAGCCTCAGGCTTTGTAGGCAGTACTGCAATACCTTCCGTGAGTTATCACAGAATTTAGGACAAATGATCTCTGTCATTTGTAGGTCTCCTGGGTTGAAGAGATTAATAAAGTGTGCAAGATTGCCATTTGAATATGCTGGAGTGAGAAAACATTAAGCTCACAGAGGGTGGGCAAATCAGAGGCTACGGGCCTGCAATCCGGTGTGTTTCCCGTGCATGCATAATTAATCCAGATGGAATCAAATGATATGGATGGAAAACCTGCCATTGCAGCTGGTGAATAAAACGTGTTTTTCATACCTGCCACCACACTTAGTGCAATGGATAGAAAATCCCACATAAAGAGTGACAAGTTGGAGTATGAGAGAAATCTAACACAAAATTTCAAAACAAGCAGTACAAAAATCATTAGAGAGAATGCTAGTCTAGCACTGAAACAGCAGCTCTGGAAGCATTAACCCCGGTTTCACTGGGAATTGTTTGCCCCTTAACTAGAGCCAAAAATAGAGACGATTTGACCATACAAGAGTCCGGCATTCATTTTAAGCAGTTTACATTGCTATTCCATTTGCAGGTGCAGTTAGGTTTAACCACCTGAAAAAGTGTGAAGTAAATTCTGCTATAATGCTATATGAGCACAGAATGGCAAAAGGATTAGTGCATAAAGTGCCCATTTATCACCAGCTGTTTAGGCACTGTACCCAGAAAAATCATCCCTAATATCTTGCAGCCTTTTTGATGATTTAGATGAGCTGAGCATTTCCACATTTATTTGTACCCTGTGACTCTTAATCTAAAACTCAAGGCACTATATGCTTTTTTTTGATAACTTTATCAACATTTCCTCCCCAGATTGAAAAGAAAAGCATATCCCAACACCTAAATCTCAATGCTCTGCTGTTTTTTCAAATGTTACCTTTGAATATACATATTCTGTCATCATACTTCTTCTAAACATAGAATCCCTACAGTGCAGAAGGAGGTTATGTGGCCTGTAGAATCTTCACTGACAATAATTCCACACAGGCTCTATACCTGTAACCCCACGTATATACCCTACTAATTCCCCTGACACTGAGCAGCAATTAACATGGCCAATCCAGCTAACCTGCATATGTTTGGACCGTGGAAGGAATGATGCCGGCGTTGGACTGCAGTGAACACAGTAAGAAGTCTAACACCAGGTTTAAGTCTAACCGATTTATTTGATGGTAAACTCACAAGCTTTCGAAGATTCCCTCTTTGTCAGGCGAATGAAGAGTTCTGGCCTCAGACAGAGCATATAACAGCACAGATAGTTTACAGATTACTGATTAGAATGCGAATCTTTATACCTAATCTGCTATTCAAATCTTAAAGTGGCTAATAATGTGAGCGAAAGGAATACTGACATGTCGTACTATCTATAACCTCTATGACTTCCTGGGTTTGCAAAACCTCACTTACTGTGCTGTCTGGAAACAATACACATCTCTTTAACCTGTGCTCAGTACTCCTTCCACTCACATTGTCAGCCACTTTAAGACTTGAATAGCAGGTTAGGTGTAAAGATTTACATTCTAATCAGTAATCTGTAAATTGTCTGTGCTGCTTTCTGCTCTGTCTGAGGCCAGAATTCTTCATTCACCTGATGAAGAGGGAAACCTCGAGAGCTTGTGAGTTTACTATCAAATAAATCGATTTGACTTAAACCTGGTGTTGTCAGACTTTTTATCGTGGAAGGAAACCAGGGCACCAGAGAAAACCCACACAGATACGGGGAGAATGTGCAGAGATGGGGAGAAGACAATTACCCGAGGCCAGAATTGAACCCAGGTCTGTGAAGCTGTGAGGGAGCAACGCTAACCACTGTACCACTGTGCCACTCTTCTTAAATTGTATCAACTCATATTTTTCTGCCTTACATTTCAATTGAGACTGATTTTCCTAATCGACTAACCTGTCTAAATTTTCCTGAAGACATTTTTGAAAGACTCTTTAGTTCATCATGTTGTCTTGTAGTAAATGAAGCCAGTGCAATTGGAGTGCATTTCCCAATAGAGTACATTTGTACTAATCCATTACTTCATGTCTGACAGGGAGTATTCAAAACTTTATAAGTACATAAAACAAAATAACATCATGTTCATCAAATATGCATAGCTAAAATTTGAGGAAATTAGGTAACAAATAGTGTTGACGGGCCTGGCAGATTCAATGAAGGTCTTTGTTCGGTTAAAATATTCCTTTCCAGAAATTGAGACACTAGCATGTAACTATTGTTCAATTTGTTGAGTGAATATTAATGAATTGTTATTCATTAATTTGAGATTTATTAATCTCAAGTGGCAGATTTAATACTAATAAGCAGTTTGGAATTTCAATCATTATAGAAGATAATGCTGACGTTATTAATATTGCAACAACTGCATCAGGATATCTTTTTTGTAAAAGAAGAAAATCTCTCTAGTATTTGAAAACCAAAGATAATGTTTAAAGGCAAGGACAGCTAAAGTTTTGAAAATTTGTGCAAAACATGTCACTGTTAAAAATAAATTACAACCTGTATTTTTTTTAAATGTACAATTTTCTGTTTAGTTTTAAAAATAGAGAATCAGAATCTTCTTTCAATAATACTGGGAGAATTATCAAAATGCTGTTAATCTTATAAAATGTAGATTCTGATCTGAGACTTTCCCATTGTTATCATCTATTGGAAATTCAAACATTGTCTGCACTATTTTCCCACTATAAAAATAGCAGAAAGAATATTGTGGTAAGCACTTCATGGTAATTATGTGATTCAGCAAAGTTAATAGTTAAGATATACATTAAACAACAAACAATGTTTCAATAATAAGATGACTGGACAATAATGAACTAAAACGCATTTGGCTTTCATTCTTGGAAAAATCAGACAAAGAACATCAAAACTCATTGTACATCCAAGATGCCCCAGGCATCTCACATGTTGTATATTGGGTTCATTAGACCCAAGTTCTATTTACATTAGGTACTCATTCCATTATGTTGCTGGAACACCTGAACAGTTCTCCAATTGCACAATTCCAACTTAATAGAGAGATCTTCATAAACATAAAAATAAATGGCAATCCTATCCCCCAATATTAATGCTCTTCACCCTTTGCTTCCTTGTCCATTGGTTCCTCCTTCCAGGAATGAGTAAAGTGTATACATATAACCACTGTTGGTCAAAACGAAGGGCTGAAACTCCTCTATCACTACATGCTGGATATCTATACATACCTGACTTATAGTTACAGCCTCCTGTACCTGACCATTAATCAACTCTAAACTTGCTTAACCTAAGGCATGTGATTGCGTCCTGGAGCAAAATATTTAGATAATATTTAGATAAATTAGATATTTAGATTATGAGGAACTCATGTTCCCAGTCTTCAGCTCAATAATCCTGAGCTGAATTTACTCAAGTTGTAAATACTTAGAACAGATATGGTTGTCCGAGTTCTGTGGATTCCCACATGTTGCAGTCACCACACAGCACCAAACCTGCTATGTTTATCTGACCTTATTTATTTAATTGGTTGTTAATCTAGTTAGCTGAAATAATAGTAAATTATAGTCTCTGAGCTTGCAAACAAAAAAGAACTCTCACAACTACTGAAGGTTGAACAAAGCCAAAAAGCAGCACCTCCTTCTCCCTCTACACCAAATTCCCACTTGCACAAAATTCCCAACTTAGTACTTGATTCATAAAGCACTCTGTACTTGAGTTACTCTGTGCTTCCTCACCTTGGCCTTCTCATATTTTTAAAAATATTTAAAAATAATTCATTGAATTATTGGAACATTATTGGTACTATTACATTTATTGCTCATCCTTAATTCACCTTGAAAAACATGTCACTGTTAAAAATAAATTACAACCTGTATTTTTTAAATGCACAATCATCTGTTTAGTTTTAAAAACAGCGAATCAGATACTTCTTCCAATAAGACAGCCACTTCAGTCCATGTGATTTAGATGTACACATAGTATTGTCCCAGAATCTTTAACCCAGCAACAGTGAAGAAGCTTCAGTAAAATTCCAAGTCAGGATGACGTGTGTCTTCGAGAAGAATTTGCTACTGGTGTCCCTTGTTCTTCCAGGTGGTAGAGATATTGGGCGGGATACACTGCATGTTTCATGACAGTGAGAGACAGTCCATCATTGGCAGACAGTGGGATCTTCATGTCCCCGCCCACTGTCAAAGAGATTTTGCATTAAATCCACTCCCTCCCAGTAGGAAACCCACATCGAGGATCACCGCCCGTGGAACCAGAAGATCCTGCCAGTGGGAAAATTCTGCCCATTAGGTTTCAAAGGTGCTATTGAAGGAGCCTTGGTGAGTTATTGCAGTGCACCTTGCAGATGGTACACACTATTGATATTGAACTTGAGGTGGAGTGTGTGAATATTTAAGATGGTGGATGGAGTGCAAGCCAGGTGGCATCAAATTGTCTGAGTGTTGTTGAAGCTGCATTCCACCAGAGAAATGGGAGTATTCTGACTTATACTTTGTAAATTGTGAACAAGTTTTGGGGGGTCAGAAGGTTAGTTACTCGCTGAAGATTTCCCTGGTCTTGTAGCTATGGTATTTATATGATTGCTCCAGTTCAGTTTCTGATCAACTGTAAACCCCAGGATGATGTTGTGGGGAATTCAATAATCTCATTGAGCATAAAGGGAATGCGATTAGATTTTCTTTTGTTGCAGATGGTCATTACTTGACACTTGTGTGGCATGATTGTCGCTTGATTCTTTCAGTCCAAGACTTCATTTGCTTGGGTATTGCTGCATAGAGCTTCAGTACCTGAGGAGTCGTGCATAAAATGAACACTATGCGAATCAATACTTCTGACCTCATGATGGAGGGAAGGTTGTTCGTGAACCAGTTGAATGTAGCTAGGTCTATGAAACTACCCTGGGTATAGGGAAAGAATAGAGCAGTGAGGCTAGTTCTGCCAAACAGCTGGCATAGGCACATTGAGCTGAATGGCTTTCTTCTACACTGTTTCATCCCATAATGCCAAACTTGTGCACTTCAAATTGAATATATAGAAACTCTACCTTGTTCTGGCCATTTTAAACATAGTAGTGAGTCTCTTTGCCTATCAAAACCAGAACATAAAAGATCAAATTGGATAATAATGAATCCATAAACTTATTTTGCTTTCAGGTTTCAAGGCTGCTGGCAAGGTCAGATTTACTGCTCACTCCTTGTGCCTTATGGAAGTGTTTTTGATCCTTCTATTTGCTTAATAATAATTGTTTTACTATAGAGCCTTGTTATGTCACAGAAAGTATTCAGTCAACCACATGGTGCTGCACTGAAATCATGAATTGGCCAGACCATTGAGAAAAGTTACTGTTACTTCCATGAAGGACGTTAGTGAATAAGTTGAGTTTTTAAATTCAAGAGCTTTTAGGGTCTTTTCCCCCTGGTACCAGCCAACAAATTCAGTCTCAAACAATCTTCCATGTAGTGATATCATAAGCTTTTGTGAGTACAATATCATAATCACATTGTACTACAATAATCACTGTGCCACGATATCCACATATGTATAAATGAATGCATGATAAACTGAACGTACCATAATCAGACAGTAAACATATCTTTCCAGTTCAGTGGCTGCTGTTATCATGGAGAAATAGTAAATCAACCAAATGACATTTCATTATTTCAATTATGCATAGTATTTACCTTGGGGCTGATTGTGGTGTCCGATCTCTCACTCCAAGATTCTTAGCAGAATTCTGCACTCTTGCTCCCTGAAATAAAGCAAACACTTTCTTACTGGCACATAAAGGAAGTCCAATTGTTTTAATGCATGTCTTGGAAGAAACCACAGTGATAAAAATGCATAATCAAATTAACGTTGCTCATTATGTATAGGATCTGCAGTGCAGAGTTTCATGGATTATAGTAGATTAACTGATTCCTTCAAGGAAGTTATCATTTTATTTATAAGAGGATATGCTGACAAATGGTAATCAATCAAAAGTCAGAAAACATATACGTGAATATTTATCTTAAATGTCATAAATATTTCAAAGCTTTTAACATGCAGTTGATAACTTTGGAATGCAGTGACCATATGGGAAAACATGACAGCCGCTTCTCAGAGCAAAAGATCATGAAACAAAATCAGATAAGTATCAGTTAATTTGTTTCCAGTGTAGAGGAGGAATATTGGCCCTGGCACAAGAAGAGCTTAAACAAAGACAATGAATGCTGTAAATACTCAATAGGATCTGACTGCATCTGTGAAGAGAAATCAAGTTTCAGAGCTAATTTTACAGCCCCCAGCTGATCGTGTTTTTGGCAGGAGGCTTTGCAAAATACGAGGGATGGCAAGCCTTTCACCTTCCTATCCACCCATGAGCTGTATCCAAAGATGTGATGAGACATAAGATACAAGATATAATTCCCCACTTTATTCTTCCCTACCTGTCCTCAAAATACACATTGCCATCCTGGTCAACTCCTCCCTAGGTGCCCGATTTCTCTCCATTCAAGGCCCCTCCCCCAACAATTTACCTGGAAGCCATAGTTGCCTTCCTATGGGCTTGTTTGCTGTCCCAGCAAACCCACTATACAGTTCTAGTATTGATGATATTTCTGGGCAATCAGTTAGACCAGCAGTTCTTGAGGGGGACAGATGTCTCACTCTCGGCTTGTTTAGCCTGCCAGCAGCACATTGTGACTGAAGGATGACCATTATTAGCTTTATTAGCTGCCTCCTGCATTGGGAAGGGGGACAAGCAATATGTCCCCTCATGAAATCCTGTCCTAACTTTCAGATCAATGACATTTTATCAGAACTGGAAAAAGATGGAGTGTACCAGGTTTCAAGAAAGTAGAGAGGCAGGAAAGGAAGGAGGGGATAAAGAACAAAGGGAAAGGTTCACAAAAGGGTGTAGAGATGGAAGGCAGAAGTGAATAAATGAGAAGAGTAGTGGTGATGCAAGACAAAGAGTGTGACAATGTGACAAATGAGAAAAAAGTTCAGTTGAGAGGAGATGTGAAGATGAAAAGCAGAATCATTATCAAAAGCTGCCACACAAAAAAAAACTCACAAAGGAAAAATAATTGGGGCAGAGGTTTTGATCTGAAATAGCTGAACTTAATGTTAAGTTTGATAGGTTGTAATGCTGCCTAACTAAAAGATGAAGTGTTACCTTTGGGCATCTTTAGAACCCCTATGTAGAAGGCTGAGGACAGAGAAATCCAAATGGGAATGGAGAAAGAATTATACTTATAGGGAGCATGACCTTAGGCCATATTTGCATCCTACACAAAGGAGCTCCTTCCTTCAGTTTTATTCCTTCCTCTGTATTTGCTTCAAATCTGTTAAATCTCTCAGCTTTTTCCAGTTCTATTGTAAGGTCATCAACATGAAACTTTTAACTCCACATATATTACTATTTTTAAAAAAATCAGATTTCTAATATCGACAGCGTTTTGCTTTTGTACAGGGAGAACATGTGATCTTTCCATTCCATTAAGGCCACTATGCCAGGCAAATGGAAATTTGGCTTTACTAAAAGACCAAACGTTTGGCTTCACATCTGACCCAAAAAGTGGCCCCTCCAGCAAAATAACACTCATTTGGTATACTAAATTAATTGGTGCAAGAGATAAGGTTCTCTTGAAATATTTTGCCCTAAAAATGAGTGAAGGGTCACTAAATTGATGAGGGGGGTTTGATGAGTGGCAGGGTAAATTTGGCTTCTACTCTCCAGAATTTAGAAGAACAAAGAACAATTTCACTGAAAATATACAAGGTTCTCAAGGGGCTTAATAGTATAGACACAGGGATCATTTCTTTTGGTTGGGGATTCGAAAATGTGGAGACAGTCTCAAAATAAGAGGCTAATCATTTAGACCTCAGATGTGAAGTACTTACTTCAATCAAAGGGATGCAAATCTTTGGAATTCTCCACCCCAGATTGTTGTGGATGTTCCATCCACAGCTGGAATAGACAGATTTTTGGTCTTTCAGGGAATAAGACCTTCAAATAATATTTCAATTAAGTTCTTCTTGAAAGATGATATTATTAGAAAGTTGTTGATTAACATTTATATCAAATTCAGCAGCAATGGCTCATTTATCTTTTCATTATACAATTGTCATAATGAAATATTTTTGTTTTAACCTGATTTTTCACAAGTTCACAAATGAAATATGCTATTTAAGGTAATATACTTAAGGTGCAATCATGAGAGGTATAATTGAAATATTCATGACTCTATTATTTTTTCATCAAAAAGTTTCCAAGTTTTTCATTTCCTAGACATTGAAAGTTAATTTGAGTAACAAAATGATTTTTTAAATATATTCATTACACAGGTTGACTTCATCTTGTCCTCCGGCAATTTAGAGTTCTGCAGCCTGTACCTACCATCAGTCTATATTTTGCCATTGATTAATATTAAGTAATGAAAACGGATTCTAAATTAAATATAATGTATTACAGTGCAGTGCCTTCATATATTTTGCAAAGAATTATATACAAAGGACTCAGGGGAAAATGTAATCAATGTGTCTAAGGACATAATCAATTATCTGTAGCTAAGTATTCTTTGTAATAGCTGTAAATATATCATTAAGTCATTAATAATCTTTGATTAAATTGAAAAACCGACAGCCCTATTCCTCTTCTATGCAGAATCATTATATTTTCATGTCTGCATTGTAATAAAATGTGTTGTTTTTTTGGCCCTCTTGGCTCCGTTTGAGTACACACGATGAGATCTGAGTGCAATGAAGAGATCTTTCTTAATCTTTTTACTTGCATCCACAGTTCGATGTAAAAATAAACATCCTTTTGTACTGGTATTTGATTTACTTATGCTTATAGATTTTGTAAAGAGTTATGAGAAATCATTAATAAATTGATAGATTAAGGGTAGAATTTTACAGTAATGCTGAAGTCAACAGACCTAAATACCATTTTTTTATGGCCCTGCCCCCCCTGCAAATGAGACTGTAAAATTTTGCCATACAAAAATAATGTCACTTTTGCATAACATTTAACATTGTTTAATTGCAAATCTATGGAAGATTCCAAATGCAGTTGTAGTATCAGACAAATGTAGTACGATCTAGTTTGATTAAAAACATCAGCTTTTCAACTGTCAGCAGTTAACTGAATCTTGTCCATAGCTGTTTTGTAATTTGGTTCTCATTTGACCATAGCAGATGTATGTGCATGTCAATTCCCTGATGTAGACAAATAAAATAACGTGCTTGGGTCATTGATGATAATCCAGGTATACTATTGCCAGTGCTACAAAATGAAAGTATGTAAAATTGCTGGCTCCAACACACCCCTCTCTGATGAGCTCAATGCATTCTTCACCCGTTTTGAACAAGACGTCAGTGAGAGCTTGCCCTCCATTCTGGAAGCCCTGGGTTAACCTGTATCTGGGGTCACCATTGCAGGTGTCAGAGCAGCTTTCTCAAAGATCAGCCCACAGAAAACGACTGGCTCAGATGGGGTAGCCGGACAAGCACTCAGATCCTAAATGGATCAGCTGGTGGGAATATTCATACAATCTTCAACCTCTCTTTACAAAAATCTGAGGTCCTTATCTACTTCAAGAAAACAACAAACATCCTGGTACCTAAGAAAAACCGAGCAGCGTGCCTCAATGACTATCGGCTCATGGCACTGACATCCATCATTGTGAAGTGCTTTGAAAGGCTAGTCATGGCACAGATCAATTCCAGCCTCTCGCATAAGGTGGATCCACTACAGTCTGCCTATCTCCGCAACAGGTCCATAGCAGCCGCATTTTCCTGGCTCTGCTTCTCAGCCTTGGAAACTAATAACAAGGGCTCCTATTTATTGACTACAGCTCAGCCTTCAACACTATTATTCCCATGAAACTCATCTCCAAATTCTGTGCCTGGGCCTCGGCACCTCCCTCTGCGACTGGATCCTGAACTTCCTAACTCACAAACCACAATCGGTAAGGATAGGCAATAACATCTCCTTCACGATTATCCTCAACACCGATGCTCCACAAGGCTGTGTTCTCAGCCCCTACTGTGTGTGTAGTGTGTACACCCCCTATGACTGTGTGGCAAAATTCCCCTCATATTTGATTTTCGAATTTGTTAATGACATCACTGTAATGGGTCAGATCTCAAACAAAGATAAGACAGAGTACAGGAATGAAATAGAGAATTGGAGACTGTATCACAGTGACAGAAAAGAAGTTTGATGAGGACTTGTCTGTTGAGGTAGTATGGGCTGAGATTAGAAACAGGAAAGGAGAGGTCACCCTGTTGGAGTCTTTTATAGACCTCCTAAAAGTTCTAGAGAGGTTGAGGAAAGGATTGCAAAGTCAATTCTGGTCAGGAGTGAAAGTAATAGGGTAATTGTTATGGGGGACTTTAACTTTACTAATATTGATTGGAATAGCTATAGCTCTAGCTCGTTAGAGGGGTCAGTTTTTGTACAAAGTGTGCAGGAAGGTTTTTTGACTCAGTATGTAGATAGGCCAACTAGAGGTGAGGCTACATTGGATTTGGTGCTGGGCAATGAGCCAGACCAGGTGTTAGGCTTGGAAGTTAGTGAACATTTTGGTGATAGTGACCACAATTCGGTTACGTTCACCTTAGTGATGGATAGGGATAGGCATGAAGCTGGGGGCAGTAGTTATAGCTGGGGGAAGGGTAATTATGAGGCCATCAGGAGAGAATCAGGGTGCATAGATTGGACTAGGAAACTACAGGGACTGGGAACATCTGGAATGTGGAGCTTATTCAAGGAGCAGCTGCTGCGAGTCCTTGATAAGTATGTCCCTGTCAGGCAAGGAGGAAATGGTCGAGTAAGAGAACCTTGGTGTACGAAAAAAGTTGATTTGCTGGTTAAAAGGAAAAAGGAGGCTTATGTCAGGATGAGGCTTGAAGGCTCGGTTAGTGCAATGGATAGCTGTAGATTAGCAAGGAGGGAGCTAAAGAGCGAATTGAGGAGAGCTAAGAGAGGACACGAGAAGACTTTGGCTGATAGGATTAAGGAGAATCCTAAAGCTTTCTTTAGATATGTTAAGAATAGAAGATTGGTTAGGACAAGATTAGGGCCAGTCATAGACAGCAGTGGGAAGTTGTGCGTGGAGCCTGAAGAGATTGGAGAGGTACTGAATAAATATTTCTCTTCGGTATTCACGCAGGGTGATGTAAATGTAGTTATGGAGAACACTGAGGTACAGGGTAGCAAACTGGAAGGTATCGAAGTAGATAGGGAGGATGTGCTAGATATTCTCGAGGGTTTGAAGTTGGATAAGTCCCCTGGGCCGGACGGGATTTACCCTAGGATTCTCTGGGAGGCAAGAGAGGAGATTGCAGAGCCTCTGGCTCTGATCTTCAGGTCGTCGTTGGTTACGGGTGTGGTTCCGGAGGACTGGAGGATAGCGAATGTGGTCCCGTTGTTCAAGAAGGGGAAGAGAGACCTTCCAGGGAATTATAGGCCAGTGAGTCTTACTTCTGTTGTGGGCAAAGTATTGGAGAGAATTATTAGGGATAGGATTTATAGTTATTTAGAGAGAAATGAATTGATTGGGGATAGTCAGCATGGTTTTGTGAAGGGTAGGTCGTGCCTTACTAACCTCATTGAGTTTTTTGAAAAAGTGACCAAAGAGGTGGATGGGGGTAAGGCGGTTGATGTGGTATATATGGACTTTAGTAAGGCGTTTGATAAGGTGGCCCATGGAAGACTTCTGCAGAAAATGCAGATGTATGGGATAGAGGGTGATTTAGCTAATTGGGTTAGGAATTGGCTAGCAGATAGAAGACAGAGGGTGGTGGTTGATGGGAGATATTCATCGTGGAGTTCGGTGACAAGTGGTGTACCTCAGGGGTCTGTTTTGGGGCCCCTGCTGTTTGTAATTTTTATAAATGATCTGGATGAGGGTATTGAAGGATGGATTAGTAAATTTGCAGATGACACTAAAGTCGGTGGAGTGGTAGATAGTGAAGAGGGGTGTTATAGTTTGCAGAGAGACTTGGACAAGTTGCAGAGCTGGGCCGAGAGGTGGCAAATGGAGTTTAATGTGGAAAAGTGTGAGGTAATGCACTATGGCAGGAATAATAAATGTGTAGAGTATAGGGCTAATGGTAGGATTCTTAGTAGTCTTGATGAACAGAGGGATCTTGGTGTGTATGTGCATAGATCCCTGAAAGTAGGCAGTCAAGTCGAGAAGGTTGTTAAGAAGGCATATGGAGTCTTAGCTTTTATTGGTAGGGGGATTGAATTTCGGAGCCGCAACGTCATGTTGCAACTGTACAAAACTCTAGTGCGGCCGCACTTGGAGTATTGTGTGCAGTTCTGGTCCCCACATTATAAGAAAGATGTGGAGGCATTGGAGAGGGTACAGAGGAGGTTTACCAGGATGTTGCCTGGTATGGAGGGCAGGTCTTATGAAGAGAGGCTGAGGGATTTGAGGTTGTTTTCGTTAGAAAGGAGGCGGCTAAGAGGGGACCTAATCAAAACATATAAAATGATTAGAGGTTTAGATAGGGTGGACAGTGATAGCCTTTTTCCTAGGATGGAGAAAGCTAGCACGAGGGGACACAGCTTTAAATTAAGGGGTGATAGTTATAGGACGGATATCAGAGGTAGGTTCTTTACCCAAAGGGTGGTTCGGGAGTGGAATGCCCTGCCTGCAGCAGTTGTAGATGCGCCAAGTTTGGTGGCGTTTAAGAGGTTAGTTGATAAGTATATGGAAGAGAAGGGAATGGTTTAGTTTGGAGGGTCATTGCTTTTTATATTGGTCGGCGCAACATCGAAGGCCAAAGGGCCTGTTCTGTGCTGTAATGTTCTATGTTCTATGTTCCATGGGTGAACTGGTGCAGCAAAATAATCTCACCCTCAATGTCAACAAAACAAAGGAGATTGTCACTTACTTCAAGAAGCATAGAGGAGAACATGCCCCTATCTACATCAACAGGGATGAAGTAGAAAGGGTTGAGAGCTTCAAGTTTTTAAGTAACCAGATCACCAGCAATCTGTTCGGGTCCCCCTATGCCGACACTATATTTAAGAAAGCTCATCAATGCCTCTACTTTCTCAGAAGACTAGGGAAATTTGACAGGTCAGTTACAACTCTCAAAAACTTTTAAAGATGCAACATAGAAAGCATTCTTTCTGATTGTATCATAGTTTGATATGGCTTCTGCTCTGCCTAAGACCACAAGGAATTACAAAAGGTCATGAATGTAGCCCAATCCATCA
Source organism: Sphyrna mokarran (assembly GCA_024679065.1). Classification (NCBI taxonomy): domain Eukaryota; kingdom Metazoa; phylum Chordata; class Chondrichthyes; order Carcharhiniformes; family Carcharhinidae; genus Sphyrna; species Sphyrna mokarran. Next base: position 70,756,034 of record JAGIQG010000007.1, on the reverse strand, counting down.
CACAAACCAGCCTCCCACCCATTGATTCTGCCTACACTTCCCCCTGCCTTGGCAAAGCAGCCAGCATAATTAAGGATCCCACACAGCCCGGACATTCTTTCTTCCACCTTCCTCCATTAGGTAAAAAGGCTGAGATCACATACCAACTGATTCAAGAATGACTTCTTCCCTACTGCTGTCAGGCATTTGAATGGACTTATCTTGCATTAAGTTGATCTTTCTCTATCCCCAGCTATGCCTGTAACACTACATTTTGCATGCTCTCCTTTCTTTCTCTATGAATGGTATGCTTTGTCTATGTAGCACACAAGAAACAATACTTTTCATTAAGTTAATACATGTGACAATAATAAATCAAATCAAATTAAATATTGAGGCAAATTTAGAATTGTTTGCATGAAGATTCCATGGATTACATCCACACCAAAATGGTAGGACCATTGAAAATATAAATCAGTTAATCATTGATGGTTAAGGCAACCATTTCTCTCCCTCCTACTTTTGCCAGAATTATTAATTTTGGTGAGGAGATAAACAAATAATATCAGAACAGCATTCATATTTTTTGCATTCAGTTTTGGTGTTACAGCCTTGCCCCAAACTATTCCCCTTCATACCAGACTGAATGCTTAGTTTAAATCTACCAGTGTTTTACTAGTGCAGTTCTCATAACACAACATCATCATAAATTACAGAAATCAATTCAATATTTGTATTATCATTCATAGTGGCATATAAGTTAATCCAATGTATCCGATAGCCCCTTTTTCACCCCCAAATATCATGTTTTTGCACGTGCTTCCCAGATAAGTTAATCATGATTTGGTATACTTGCATTAGTAGTCAGCCTCAATTTTCCATCCCATAAATTCATGGGCGCAAGTGATCGAGCAGGCAATATGGACTATGTTGCAAAGATACATCGGAGTTTAAGACACAAGCACACAAAATAAAGACTACATGGTGTTTGACACAGAGTCTTCAACAAAACAAAATCATAGAAACCCTACAGTACAGAAGGAGGCCATTCGACCCATCAAGTCTGCACCGAGAATAATCCCACCTCAGGCCCTACCCCACAACCCCACACACACATTTATCTGGCTGATCCCTATAACTTACACATCTTGGGACACTAATGGGCAACTTAGCATCGCCAATCAACCTAACACACACATCATTGGATTGTGGGAGGAAACCAGAGCACCCGGGGGAAACCCACGCAAACACTGGGAGAATGTACAAATTCAACACAGACAGTAACCTAAGTTGGGAATCGAACCCAGGACCTTGGAGCTGAGAGATAGCAGTGCTAACCACTGTGCCACCATGCTGCCCCAAAAAGAAGTATGAAGTTTGTTTCTTTGATGTTGAAAGTCATTACATTTGCTCACCCATCAAATTACTGTTGCAGTGAGCAAAAATTTGAGCATAGAGAATCTGGAGGCATGATTTCCACTGATATTCTGGGGGTGTCAGTGAGACCTGATAGAGTTGGCATTGCTCCATTATATGATAAATGGCTCTTTGGTCAAAAGAATTGAATCAAGGTAACTCAAAGGGGAACAACTCAGAATTTTCAAGTTCATTATGATAACCAATATATTTTATCATAAGGTATGAGTGATCAGTAAAAAAAAACTTTTAACTAAAAAATGATTAACTTGAAAAACATGTAATTTTCTGTTAGAATACCTGTTTCCTCATCATATCAGTAGCCTGCATTATGTAGCGTGGAGGTAACCCATGACTTCTTGCAAGAACAATTGCCTGTTCTAGAGTGACACTTAGTGTACATCTGAAATAAAAAGAAGATATTAAATCAAAGTATATTTAGGATTAGATACATTTTTCAGACAATAGGAATTAGTAAATTGTTTATGCTATCAAAAAGATTTAGTTCTGCACAAAGGCTACACTGCAGTTTTAAAAATGTGTTAAGCAATTTTAAGTGTTCCCAGTTTTTAAATCAATTTTTTTGGTAGCTCTGCTGAAATTACAGAACTTGTGCAGCATGGCCCCATCTTCAACTGAAAAGATTCACTGTTGATTAGGATTTTTAAACAATGGACCTGAATGTCCACTGCTCTGAGCAGCCACATAATTGCTGATGCATAAAGACTATGGTCCATATTTTGCCGCGGACATAATAAGGAGGGTAAATCGGACAACAACCTCCACTGACTGCTCATGCAAAATTATTTGCAGAAAGCATCAAGTAACTGTTTGAGTTGCAGTTCAGAAGCTGAACAATAACAACATCTCATCCAGAGAGTAGGATTTTCTGGTTGCGCTCACCCCAAAACCAGAAATCCTGCCAGCGGTCAACGGAGCTTTGCGTGGTCCAACCCCCACCCGCTACAATTCCTGTGGCAAGTGGGACAGGAAAATTCTCCCCAGAGTCTCAGAAAATAAGGAAGTTCTAAAGCCACAAAATAAAGATAAAGGTAAAGTTGCCATTGTCCCAGATGACCATAGATTGTTGTGATCGAATCTAAGGATCGCCACATCTCAGAAAGAAACAAGGCTGAGAAGGTGGGGCATTCAACATCAATCAATATGAGAATTGAACCCACGGTGTTAGCATCACTGCATATCACTAATCAGCTATCCAGCTAACCGATTCCCCACAAAAGCCACAAAATATGCATTAAACAAAAATATGGTTCGTCTTCAAGTAATTTTTAAATAACATAATCAAATCTTAATTAGTGTGAAACATACTCTCTGGCACTGAAAATTGACTTTTATGAGCATGGAGTCACATTCTGTTAGATTTTAATTAATGTTGGAGATTTAAATGAAATTAAACCATTTAAATAAAGGCCAGGATTCTCCCAGCCCCTGGTACTGCTTGAGTACTGCATTGGCTGGGAGACATCAGCCTTTCGCAGAACTCGCAACCGGCTTCCAACCCATCATGAGTTTTCCAGGTATTTTTTTCTGACATATTCAGCACTACACTGGAAATCAGAAAGGGAAATCTCAATAAGATTAATGAGCCCAGGACAGTAGTCTCTGGACCTGCTAGTATCCCTCCCACCTCGCTAGCTGAGGGAGTAAAATTACTCCCAAACAAAGGGGAATAGGCACCCCACTGGTGGGGACAGAAGTCATTGAGAACCCTCTAGGAGGTCAGGGGCAAGGGTTTGTCCCTTGGGCAGTGGCAAGGGGGCACCAAGCAGTGTCAAGGAATGGAGCTTACTGAGAATGGGGTCTATTGGGGTGATCTGCTGCACACTTTGCAATGGGATTGATGGGGCGGGGGTGGGGAGAGGGCGATTGAGGTTGGTCATGTAGGAGAGGGTCGGGTTGACCATGGAGGGTTGGACTGGCCATGGGAAGGAGGCCAGGGCTGCCCATGGTGGCAGGGCTGGGGATGTTTGGGAATTGAGGGTAGCATTTGGGCTGGCCGTGATGGGCAAGGGGGTCAGGCTGGCCAGTGATTGGGAAGAATGGGGAGTAGTCAGAAACCAATGAACTGGAGGCCAGCAATTTGGGGAGTGGGGGGGTGGTGCAGTGCCATGTGCCGATCTCCCCACCAAAAGATTGGCACATGAACAGTGGCTCATTGAGCATTCTGCTGCCAGTCTTTTTTTATCCAAAAATATATTTTATTCATAAAAAATTTTAAATAAACCATTGCAAAATTACATGTCTTGAATTGCAAAAGCAGTGCAGAATTCAAACTTTCATACAGTTCTATACAAAGTGCAGTCATATCATTTCAAAACTTACAAACTATACACATGCCCCAAAAACTGCCGTGTGCCGCCACTGCTCAGACCGGTGCACAGCAACCACCTTTTCCCAAAAAATATACTTTATTCATAAAAAAACTCAAAAAAGCCCTTCAAAATTACATGTCTTTGAATTGCAAACAGCGCAGAACTAAAAAAAAGTTTTTTTAAATAGTTTCACACAAATTACAGTCATAACATTTCAAAACTTACAAATGTACACATGCCTCAAAAGTTACTGTGTGCCGTTATTTCTCAGATTGGCTACCAATCTCTTGAGCAGGATGAGGCTCCAGCCCCCACTTTCTGGCGTGAATCTCTCTGAGGTAGTCTGTGATGTGTCGAGTGCTGGAGATTCACTCAGGTAAGTATGCCCAAAAAACAGGCGAAAAAATCTGTTTTCTTGCCTGTTGGGCATTTAGTATTTTTTAGAATCTTGCCATACTTTTTTAAAACCTGTTTCTTATGGTATCTTTTATTTCTCTTTCAATCCTTTTCCAATAAGTTTTATGTATATGATTTGATATTGAGTTAACTATGGCAATTTTTAATTCGGATTCTGCAGCAACAAAATTCTACAGTCCCAAAAAACATCTGTAGGAATTGCACTGTGTGATTCACCCTTGCCTGTTGCTTTTGAAGGATGGGACATGCTGATTTTGAGCTGCTGATTACTGTGTCTGACTGCTGCATGCAATCAGTGCTAAAATGCTGATAAATCACTGAACTCTTTGGCAAGAAATCTAAATTTGTGCAAGTCGAACACAATTTAAAATTGTTCTGTAGCCCTTAAAACTAGCTCTAATCTTTAAAAGAGAGTTGCATTTAGGTTCAGATATGTCATGGAATTGCTTATGGAAGAGAGTCTGATTAGGAAGAGGAGTGAATTATGGCACAACAGGGGTAAGTGCATATTGCAACGTTCTCTGATGTTGCACTGGATGTATTTGTGGAAGAGGAGGAGAGTTTCATTTTAATTCTCACATATTTAGCACTGCTGCAAGATTCCCTGCCACATCTCACAGCTCACAGTCATATTCAATGTTGTCAACCACATTAACCAAACAGATTATATCATAGTCTCTGACACATTTAATTCACATTTGTAAATAGGAACATAACCAGAGGCAGCAGGAGCTAATCCAGGGTAGGAGGGTGAAAAGAAGGGACAAGATACCCTTATCCCAATGGAAGAGAAGATGGTCATCAGCATTGGATCTGTCATTGTTGACAGATTGTGGCTAGGGAAGAATTGAAACCACAAAAAATGATAATATTCTCATACCTAATCTTCCTCATCACATTTCCCCATCATTCCACAATCTTTTCTGATTCACAACTGCACAAAATGCCTCTTGCTTTCCCCTCCTCCCATGCCTTTTCCCTTCCACTCAAGAACTGCAAATTAGGGATAGGATTTAGCACACAGCAAAACTATGGAAATTCAGCACAACTTGATTGGTTTTTTCAAGGAGGTGATGAAGGTGCTTGCTTTGATTTGATTTATTATTGTCACATGTATTGGGATACAGTGAGAAATATTGATTCTCATGCACTACACAGACAAAGTATACCATTCATAGAGGAGGAAATGAGAGAGTACAGAATGTAGTGTTACAGTCACAGCTAGGTATAGAGAAAGATCAACTTAATTCAAGTAGATCCATTCATAATCTGGTGGCAACAAGCAAGAGGCCGTTTTTGAGTCAATTGTTATGTGATTTCAGACTTTTGTATCTTTTAAAAGGTTGAAGGCTTGATGAGGGTCGAGCAGTAGGATTTTAGTTACACTTTCAACAAGGTTCCTTATGGTAGGCTCTTCTAGAAGGTTAAGATGCCTGAGATGCATGTGAATTGGTCCCTTGGATTCAGAATTGGCTTGCCCTTTGAAGTCAGAGACGAGCAGTGGCAGTGAAAGAATGTTTTCTGGCTGCAGAGATCCATATTGGGACATCTGTTGTTTATGATATATATAAATGATTTGGATGTGAACATAAATAGGTGAATAAGTAAGCTTGCAGATGACATAAAGATGAGTTGAGTCATGGATAGTGTAGAAGGTTGTCAAAGGATACACAGCAATATGAATCAGCTGCAGATATGGGCGGAGAAATGGCAGATGGAGTTCAATCTAGGCTAATGTGAGGTGCTGCACTTTGGGAGATTAAATATTAAGGGTAAGTACACAGTGGGAAGAGAGGAGGGAGTCATGTTGGTAGAAGGACTGAGGGAAAAAACTCACTGCTGCTCTGCATTTTCTTGTGGATGTTTTCTGCAAATTTGCTGACGTCTTCACCAAAATGACAACCAGCATGGCTCATTTCTGAAATATGCCTGTGTGCTGTGGTTGCCATTTTGGAGCCAAAATAGTATTCGACATGCTGAAATAAAAGGCACTAAGAAGCTGAAATTTGCAATGTTTATATTTCAATGCAGATTCTTAAATCTGGCTCAAGAGCTACACAGTTCTGTCTTGTACAGAGAGACCCCAGTTCCTTGGAGTGGGCATCACACTGAATTTCCAATAACAGAAGTTCCAGTGTGGAATCACAAGAAAATCTATGTGTAATAAATAGATAGCACTGTTTGCTCACTGCTGACCACAAAGCCCTGGCACTTATGTTTCCAAAAGTAATTTCACATTGTGGAGAAACTGTGAAATTAAGGAACTCAGCAATATCTTTAATAGTGAATCTGGATCAAACTGCATGCCAGTAGTGCAGCAATACAAAACAGTAATCTTTAATCTTCATGCTGTGGAGGAAAGAGATTACATGGGGCTTCTAGTGAACTTGTGTTTAAGTAATCATGGTTGAATAGATCCCTGAGGGTATTCAACTTCATGAACTGAAAACTGGGGTCAAATAATGCCAAGATGACAGCATGGATATGTTGGTCCAAATAGCCTGGTCTTATGTTTTATCTATAATTAAGGACAGAGATAAGAAGCAAGTCATTGATATTGTAACAGGCAATGAAACTGACAGCATTTTGGACGGCAAAGCAACTGGTTGACAACCTCACTAATTATCTATAAATATCCAATAAAATTAGATAAATTTTTAAACGAATCAATGTTACTAAGCTCAATTTTTTTTTTAACATCATCATAAATAACCTCAACAACAAATCATATTTTTTCCAAATCAAATGACTCCAGTAAGATGAGTAGCCTAAGTTATGATGTCTCTTTAATCTTCTGACACCCAAGCCCCAAACCCCAAAATACATTCTTTAAACCCATACACATTATTACCTCTCCCCAACTTCAAAAGCAGCTTGAAACCATCTTCCTTCACTGTGCATTCAATTGTTTATCCTAATTATTCACCCATGAAAGCTCAATATCTATATTTGCCACCAAAGAGCATCAAGGACTGGAGGATGGGACATGAAGGCTGGAAGGGAGGGAGATGTTATCTTGTTGAAAATGCCAAATCAACATAATTTACTTTCATTTCTCATCCTATACAAAACTAATTTTGTGGATATTAAAATAAATCTTATTAGTACTAAAATTTGAAGCAAACCATTTTTGGCATCAGGTTTTCAGATTTGTTTCTTCCGTGATAGAAGCTGTGATTGTCATATATTATCAGTTCCATTTCATTGCATCAGTCATACCTTTTCAATCACTATTCTAGCAAGATCATCTTTCCTTTATTATATATTATTTCATCAAATTTGATCACATTCCATCTGCCACAGTTCAAAAAACAAACTCTCAGTTGATTTTGGTATAAAAACTAATACTATATTTTGACTGCTTATTAATTTAATTGTTATTAGGCAAATGTAATGTTATACTCTTTGGAACAAATACATTGGAACAGTATTTAATTGGAAACTGAAAGTTTATTCCTCTAAAGGCTCAACATAAGCAGTGATGGGGGTTGGGCGATGTTGGGGGAGGGTGGGAGGTTATATTTCTTTCCCAGACAATTTAATTATACAAGCAATTCTTTCTAATGAGAAAGGGGATAAAATCAATGAAAATCAATGCAAACACTTGACAGAGGTACAAAACAAAATCATCCCGCCTTCACCATAAGCACAGCAATTTGGACTTGGTGTTGTTGAATTATACACAATGTTGGAATTTAGTTCAGTTCATAATTTATAGAACCTCAGTGTTAATTTTTTTCATCCTTTCTTTACAATATAAAAAAGTTACTTCTTTAACCTGGACTTAGTATACACTTTCCCCTCTCCTACCCTGTTCCAAACAATGCAATTAAATATGTTGACTCATTATTATGTATTTTGGTGTATCATTTACTTTATTTGCTGTTGAGCTCAAAGAGCCATTTGGGATTTCTGATGTAAAACATTCAGTTCCTTTTCTTTGTAGAATAAGTGCAATCAACCTAGAAAAACTGGGACCCATAATATTCAGAAATGCATGTGGTCCATCTAAATTTTTTAAACCTCTAATTTCTCTAAAGATAAAACACTTCTCCTTTACTTATCACTATCTCATCCAATCTGAGTGGCAAGACTTCCTTATACAGAAAATAGCTATTCTAAGTATTAGATAGTTCTGTCTTTTCTAATTTAGATAATTGAGAAAAGGTAATTTGTATGTGTAGATAATGAAAAAACAATTGCAAAACTTAATTATCAGGCAACTTTTGTTAATTTTTGTTAATTGTAATATTTAAACATGATACAATTGTTAACTGTCATCAGTTCCAATTTAAGTAATATTCCTCATCGACTTAAACTCTTCTTCAGAATCAGACTGCAAACAACACAAGCTTATACAGTTTTTCTTGTTAATAGTCCTTGAATCTGTGTGAGAGAGAGACAGAGTGACACCTGTCTTCTGACACTCAATAACAGCCTTTAGACTGAGAGAGAAAAATGTCTCTAGCTTTTCTCAGGATGAGATAAAATTCTCCAAATGTTTTTCCAATCAGATCACTGCAAACATGTTTGTGTTATCTTCATTATGAATAATTAAAGCCGAATTATTTCTAGTTTTCATAATTATAAGTTTTTTTTGGCTGAGTTTATTATTTAAATTTAGTACCAGCTCATATCTTGGAAGTTTATGGAATGTTTTCTTTAAATTTGTTGCATATCTTTCTCCCTTTTATCCTATTTTAGAGGGATATCGCTAAGTATCCATTATGATGTATATTGTTGCATTTGTTAAGAAAACATTGGTAGTTTTATGGGATTTATATCTGTATTGGTAAACATTAGAAATAAGATATAGATTTAAGTGGGTTTAATTGAATGTTTCTGTGTCTGGAGGCATAAAACTAAGGTTAGATTCACGTTGGACCAAGGTGTTCATTTGTGTGGAGATTGGTAAAGTTCCATTTGTGTTCCTACTGTGCTTAGAGAGGGCTAAGGCGTGAAGAGTAAATAAGTCAGCAGAAGTATGCAGGCATTGCTTAAAAACTAGAGGCCCTTTTAAGGTAGAAAAGATTTTACATGTTAGTTTTAGCTGGATATAGTGCAGTTAAAGAAATATACCAGGGAGCGAACATCTCTCAGCTCTAATAGAAAAAAAGACTTCACAGAAGCTGCAGAGGCAGGCTTCCCAAGGAAGCACCAAATTTCAAATAATCAAGGAAATGGGACAGAAAGAATGTCCTAAAGTCTGAAGTTAAGGGACCAGAGACCACAGTACTGTTCAGAAGAATTTAAGGTCCCTGGAGTTGTCACAGTGCTAACCACTGTGCCATGCATGCCATCCTGAGAAAAGCTAGAGACATTTTTCTCTCTCAGTCTAAAGGCTGTTGTTGAGTGTCAGAAGACAGGTGTCACTCTGTCTCTTTCTCACACAGATTCAAGGACCGTTAACAAGAAAAACCGTATAAGCTTGTGTTGTTTGCAGTCTGATTCTGAAGAAGAGTTTAAGTCGATGAGGAATATTACTTAAATTGGAACTGATGACAGTTAACAATTGTATCATGTTTAAATATTACAATTGATAAAGGTTAAGGAAATTCATTTGTTATATTTAAAGTGTATTGTTAAAATAAAGTTTGTTTTGATAAAATCACTTATCTTCACACTAATGGAAAAATAAAAAAAAGGAGTCTAGTCTAATTTCATACTGCACCTTGAGGTATTTGGTTTGGTTACTAACAACAGGCACTGAAAGCAAGCATGCAGTTACAGCAAGCAATTAGGAAGGCAAATAGTATGCTGACTATCACTGTATGAGGACATGAGTAAAGTAGAAAGGATGTCTTACTGCAGCTGTACAGGGCCTTGATGAGACCACACCTGGAGTACTGTATGCAGTTTTGGTCTCCTTAACTAAGAATGGATATGCTTGCCATGGAGGGAGTGCAGGGAAGATTCACTAGATTGATTCATGGGATGGTAAGATTGTTGTATGAGGAGAGATTGGATTGATTGGGCCTGTGTTCATTGGAATTTAGAAAACTGAAAGGAGATCTAATTGAAGTGTATAAAATTCTGACAGGTCGGGACAGACTAGCTGCAAGGATGTTGTTTCCTCTGTCTCGAATGTCTAGAACAAGGGGTCACAGTCTCAGTATATGGAGTTGGCCATTTAGGACTGAGATGAGGATAAACTCCTTCGCTCAAAAGGTGGTGAACCTGTGGAATTTTCTACCATAGAAGGCTGTGAAAGCTGAATCATTGAATACATTTAAAAAGAAGTAGAAAGATTTCTAAAGGTATCTCAAGGGGTATGGGGAGAGCACTGGAGATAGAAGATCAGCCATAATCATGTTGAATTGCGAAGCAAACTTGAAGAGTCAAATGGCTCCTATTACCTGTATTTCTATGTAACAGGAGAGTCCTCTTGATGTTCAATTGCATTGTGGCTACAACAAGAGCCTCCTCCACATATGCACTCAGTTTCCTGGAAGTTGCAATGATCTCTAAAATTTTCCAGTTCTGATGAAAGATCAATGACCTGAAATATTAATATTTTCTTTTTCCATAGTTTCTACCTGGCCTGCCTTTCTAGAATTTTCCATTTTTGTTTCCAACAAAGTCTTGAGTGAGTGATGTTTCAATAGCAGTAACAATGACTGCCAGTATCCCCAATTGAGTTATCAACCTTCAGAGTCCAAACAATTCAGTACAGATAAATTGAGCAAAGTAACCAGACCAGGGAAAGAAATTACATTGTTGGCTGGGAATAGTTATTGAGCATATCCATGTGAGGGAGAAACACAGAGTTATTGTTCCAAAATGCATCGGTGGTCATGTCATATCAATTGTGAAAATCAATTCATTTTCTTTATGCAGTCTGTTTAAAATTTCCAAGTGTAATTCTCCAACAGCACTCACTGTTTCTACATTTCTTCCTGCTTCCCAGAAACTCATCCATAAAAATTGAAACTTTAATTCTAAATTTAACATTTGACTTTTCTTTAACTCTGATGTATTTTAAACTTATAAATAACCTGCTCCCCCAGCAGAAGCACTCTTTCATTGTGATTATATTCTTTCTTATTGTGTTGTTCCACATTAAAAGAATGTAATAAAAAGTAGTAAAAGCTTCCTGAAGAAAAATCAAAATCTTTGTTAAAGTTTGATATTGGAAAGGTACTTAATGATAAAATGCCCACTTTAAATAACAAAACTTTGTCATCCCATTACATCGCAACAGATTTCTTCGATAAAAGCAATCACTGCAGATGCTGGAATCTAAAACCAAAAGAGAAAGTGCTGGAAAATCTCAGCAGGTCTGGTAGCACCTGTGAGGAGAGAAAAGATGAGCCTCTTGTCAAAGATTTCTTCAATATTCTTTGAGATGGAATGAATAAAATTTCCTTCCCTAATTAGGAATTTTCTTTTGCTATACCTCATGTTTAGAAGGTGGGCATTACGAGAACCATCTTTAGACATTCTATCCAATGTCACTAAAATGAAGCAGATAGTAATCAATTTCAAGAAGCGTAGTGGAAGACATGCCCCTGTCTACACCAATGGGGATGAAGTGGAAATGATTGAGAACTTCCAAGTTTCGAGATGTCATGATCACCAACAACCTGTCCTGCCCCTGCGCACGATGCTATAATTAAGAAAGTCCACAAATGTTTCTACTTTCTCAGGAGGCTAAGTAAATTTGGCATGTTCGCTATAACTCTCATCAACTTTTACAGTTGATGCACCATCGAAAGCATCCTTTCTGCATGTATCACAGCTTGGTAATGGCTGCTGCTCTGACCAAGACCGCAAGAAAGTATAAGGGTTGTAAAAATAACCCAGTCTATCATGCAAACCAGCCTTCCATCCATTGCTATGTCTGCATTTGCTGCTACCTCGGAAAAGCAGCCAGTATAATCAAGGATCCCATGTATCTCACACATACGCTTTTGTACTCTCGTCCATCAGGAAAAATATACAAAAATCTGAGGTCACGTACAAACTGACTCAAGAACAGCTCCTTCCCTGCAACTATGAAACTTTTGAAGTTGACCTTTCTCTACACCCTGGCTATGAACTGTAAATTCAGCACCCTCTCTTATTTCTCCTTTGTGTACTTTATGAATGCTATGCTTTGTCTGCATAGTGCACAAGAAACAATATTTTTCACTGTTTACCAGTACATGTGACAAAAATAATCAGATAAACAATAATAATCAATTCAAAATAAAAATTGAGGTAATTATTCTGTAACAAAATAACCATAAGCTCTTCCATATAATTGAAAAATAATGCTTAAAGAACTATCCTAAATACAAATTGCACATGTCTTAGCCCTACACTGGTTCTTGGTCAAGCAGCGATTATAAAATTCTCATCCTTGTTTTCAAATCCCTTCATGGCTCCATCTTCCTTATTTCTGTAATCTCCTCAAGCCTCAAAACCCTTCAAGGTATCTGTGCTCCTCTAACACTGCTTTTGTGTGCAGCCAGATTTTAACTGCTTCACCTTTGGCGGCTTTGCTTCCAGTTGTTTAAGCCCCAAGATCTGGAATATCCTGTCTAAACCTTTCAGCTTCTTCACTGATCAAGCTTTTGGTTAGCTGCCCTGATAGGTCATTATGTGTCTTGGTGTCACAGTTTATGTGATAATGGTCCTGCAAAGTGCCTTAGTACATTTTATTATGTTAAAGATGCCACACAAATGTCAGTTGTTTCTGTTGATGATGACTGCTTGTGAAATCAGTCACAGTATCAGTGGAGGTACTAGAATTGAATGACAGTGTAACACAAAATGACGAAGATTCCTTAATAGTCCTGTTAGCACTGGACAACGCATGTGGGCCTGTGCACAGTATGCCTAGCACATTGTATTTCACAGTAATGGAAAAGGACACCTTTTGAAAAGATGCACTGGGCTTCACTACAAGTCTCATTTTCCTTGTAAAATTATTGTTGATTAGTCCCATGTGGCTTCCACATTATTCTCAACAGGATCTCTCCTTAGCACAGCTTGCCTACATTAAATGCACTATGATTGTTTTTGGTCAGTCTGTACTGTCAACGTAGGCTTCTTACAAGCCTGTTTCTTTATTTGACACATTTTTGCATAGCAATTTCTTTTCCTGCAGTCATGGTTGCTTCCTGCAATTTAATTTGCAGCACACAATACTCAGACTGGGAATTCATCATTGCTTCCAATCGCACTGCAAAAATTAGATAATAAGACAAGAGAAACAGATGTGATCACATCTGATACATTATGTACACACCCAATTTCACTCCAGGACACACATTTACAGATCAACACAGGTCCACTTGGGAAGCTCAGAGGAGTTTTGTATTCAACACTTCACAAAGAAGATTGGCACAGAGTTAAACCATCTGCTCCATGCTGCCCTGAAGACAAACTTAGAGAACAAGAATGGGCTGGTGTTGTGAGACTTCTTACTATCTTTCCATAGTCAAGGACTTGGGTTTGATTCCTGGCTTGGGTTACTGTGTGGAGTTTGTATATTCTCCACAATGAGAATGAGTTTCCTCCAGGTGCTCCGGTTTCTTCCTACATTTTGAAAGATATGCTGGTTTGCTGCATTGACACGAACAGGTGCCAGACTGTGGCGACTAGGGGAATTTCACAGTAACTTCATTGCAATGTTAATGTAAGCCTTATTTGTGACTAATAAATTAACTTTAATTTAATTTTAACATAATTTGTAAGTATGTGTTTCTCCAGACAATTTATTTTGTATCAAATTCATTTGGTCAAAATGTAATTCTATGATTTAAGTGGAAAATCATGATCACACAACAGGCTAAGCAAATATCAATTATTCAAAGTAATTACTGAAGTATCAGATAAGGAAAGAAAATGAATACCGATAAACACTGCAGATCACTTTTCGGAGTAGAATGAATGTTGGCTTGATTCCCCATAAAATAAATGAGTTTCCTTAAACTTGCTGAGAGAGAAACAGCTACAAGTTTCTGGCTGGTGTATGTTACACAGTCATTCACATTTTTGCAATGTGAAATGCAAACACATTCACGAGCATCAAGCAGAAAATTCTTGCTTCCAATAGATGTGCTTTCAAATACATTTCAAGTAATATAAAAATACATAAAATTTACCATAATGGCACATTAATAACAAAAATAATAATCAGGAGTGCAGATTTGGGACAATTTTTAGCTTCACACACCTGATCTAGGAGAAAGTGCCCCAAAAAGTCAGATTTTCATTCCAGAAGTTCTCTGGGGGTCATGCCACTATCCCTAAAATGAGCGCCGAGGTTGCTAAGTATTGGGGAAGGCTTAGTGGATGGCCTGCCTCAGTGCCCTGGCATTGTGTTGCAGTTATTTTAAAAACAGTCCTCTAGCCCTAGTCAATCACACACAACTCATGCCAACCTATGCAATCCCATATTCTCCCATCCACCTTCCAATAACGTCAACTCAGGCCCTCCAACTAGCTCCTATAAACCTTCATACCTCAATGAAACCCATGTCCCACAATCCCATGGCCCTTTTTATCTCCTATGCCAACTTTGTGCCAATAAATGCCAACCCATCCACCATCCTTTGCCATTACCTCTATTCCTTTATGTCAATTCACCTAGTATCCATCATGGGCAAACCTCAAGAACCATGCTGATGTAAAATAAAGTCATTTATCTATTATTGACATTACTATTTAAATATCACTCACTGATGACAAAAATTCAATGCATTCAAGTTGCTTCAACTCATCACTTATGAAAGCAAACATTTCACTTAAGTACTTAGTTCCTTTCCTTATGAAAATGAACATTTTACTGAAGTATTTAATCTCTAATGAACACAAATATTTCTGTTTTATAACTACTTGGAGCTATCCATCAAACCATTCACTTAACTGGCTCCCCACTGTGAAAATATCATGTTGTAAAAATCAGTAATGCAGCACAAATCCCCTGATAATCACACTCAGGCTTATGTCAACAGACAGAGTAAAATAACAAGATTTTAAAAAATAAATTCACACATTTCATTATTTTTAGTGTCCTTTGGAGTTAAATCCCTTGATAGTTTTGACAGTTCTAAAGAGTTATGATAGTCTAATACATTTTGGCAGTTCTTTGACAGTTTGACATGTCTTTGACAGTTTCAATGGTTTATGCATTATTTATGTACATTAATGTCTACTATTAACAATGTAAGAAATCTTACAATGCCAGGTTAAAGTCCAACCAGTTTATTTGTAGCAAACACCACTAGCTTTCAGAACTAACTGTTCCTTCATCAGATTGTGGAAGTTCCCATATCTGATGAAGTAACAGCCACTTCCTTTTCTATGAATGATATGCTTTGTCTATATAGTGTGCAAGAAACATTACTTTTCACTATATACTAATACATGTGACAGTAATATATCAAATCAAAATTTAATCTGGACTATTGCAGTGCTCTGGGGTGTTAAGGTCCTCTGGGGATTGCTGAGTGGAACTTGGTTTAGAAATGATTGCCAGATCAAGTGATATGCCTGAGGACAGCATTTTTCCACAGAAAAGTCCAAGTCTTAGTTTCATTTTCTCAGTTGCTACTAGAAGCTGGTGGAAGAAGACAATGTCCCTGTTCCCCTCTCTCTCTAAAAGTTCCAGAACTGGGAAGCCTCAAAGAATAATCCAGCGCTCAAAGCACCAATTCATTGTAGGTATTAAAAAGCTGAAAATTCAGCACAACGTAAGCATACTTGTTTCAGTGCCATGTCTGAAAAGAGGCGTATTGATATGTGATGGTGTTTGACTGGAAACAACATAGATAGCTAGCTGTTAAGATTTATACTGTATTATGCTTAAATCTTGTAATTGTTAAAAGTTATGCATTTTTTGTTATATTTTAATTGTGTTCTTAAATAAACTTTAGTTGTTAAGAGCTTCCTAGTAGATCACGTGCATCATACCTACAGTCATGCATCTGATGCTCAACAATGCCAAATTCAAATGCAAAAACTTAGGATTTGGGCTAACTTCATAAAACAGCTTGGAGTTTCCCATCTGGGTCACCTTACCAAGATCACAGTTACCAGGTACAATTCCCAACATTTCTAAACGCAAATTCATGTTCTCAAATGCTCTTTGCCCTGCCTGACCATTCAATTCTGAAGCACATGAGTTCCTCTGGCCAAAACGTATGAGATAAATAGTTTTATTGTTTATATATTAAAAAAAATTGCAATTTGGTCTGTGAGTTGTTGTAAGAAAGTGTAATTCCAGGATTTATGGGCTTCCAGAGTATAATATTTTAGTTTAGAAATTGGATTTTATATGTGGATAGACGGAAACTCTTGGTTAAGAATGTGGTAAACAGACCTGGGGAGATTACAGGCCCTATTTTACCATTTTGATTCTAAGTGCTGGATGGATTTGAAACTCGGAGTGTTTCAGATTTGACTTTTAGACCTGTTCTCAGGCATGCACATATGCACCCTGCCTACAAAAATATCAGCAATTCCGAATCGCGCTGCAGAAGACATTGGGTAGGTCTTAATGCACCCAAAATCCTGCAGCTCCAATTGGCACCTCTAATTGTACATGCGCAGAAAAAGAATGGTAGAATGCGGCTCTCCAGCCACATCGTGCCTGAGCTGGATAATGTCTCCCCCTAGCCACCAAGCATTGCACTACCACCAAAACATTATTGATCCCCTTACCCCCCACATCCCCATCATCCAGACTGATTGCGACCCCCTCCCCACGCCAATCTCTAGCAGCGAAGCCCCCCGCCTTTCCCTCATTGGTCTCAGACAGAGTGCAACAGAACCCCTTCTCTCCCTACTGAGCTCAAGCTGACAGCGGTTGGACACTAGGCATCTACCTTCTAACTGCAGTGCCCAAATCGGACTTTTGTGAAGCATGTCCATTTCGCGCCAATTCTGGATGGGCTAACACATACCAATAAAGGGTGAAGTGCTGGTAAAGTTCGTTGTGCAGCCCATTATGTCAATTTAAATGCGTGCCAGTTTTGAGCACAGTCCCAATCGTGGCCATTTTTGGGCCTTGGTAAAGAGGGAAACTGGCACGGAGGCATGCGTGGATTGTGCTACTTGCCTCATGCCCAACTTTACCCAAGTTTTTATGCCTGAAAATGGGCACAAAGCAATGGTGTAGGTCCTACATTTCAAAGGGTAACCAATTAGAAATATGAAAAGTTAAACAATAAATGACCCATCTCTGAGGTTCTGGAAGGGTCAAGAAGCCTATAGTTACTTCAACGTGAGATGTAGTTCCCAAATCAAACAAGGGTATTCTGTTGGAAAAGAGCCAATAACTCCAATTTAGATATGCATAGGAGCATACAAATTAGGAGCATGAGCAGACAATCAAGCCAGTTCCTTCATTTGATAAGACCATGATTGATTGTGGCCTCTACTTCCCTATCTATCCCCTGACTATTCTCTTTAACTCTTTTCTCAATAAAGAATTTATCTAACTCAGCCTTAAAGGTTCAATGCCCCTGCTAGTATCATAAAAAGGGGACTCTTGAGCCCTCAACACAAGACCTCAAGAACTTGTTGCACTGAACCGTTCTTGCCCAGCCTGAGTTGTAAGTTCAGGCAAGAAACAGGCAACTGGACTTTCAAATAAGAAACTAGGAAAGAAATCACAATTTATATCCAACTGTGATTGCCACTTTATGGAAGTTCAAGCCCAGTGCTTATTTAGTAATGTTTGTTTTACTTGATTTTTGTACAGTAAAATTATTTTGTTGCAAAATGTGAAATATTGTTGTGTGGTCTTTTCAGTTAACTGGGCATTTGAATTTCCCTTTAAAAGTTAATTGTTTCTATTGAAATTGTAAACAAGTTCATATAAGTTTCCTAGATTCATAGTCATCATTACTGACCTCAAACTATATCCTTGTACCTACCATTATTGGCCATACTGTGAGATAATTCCCACCATGTTAATTGGTTAAATGGTAAAAATCAAATTTGGTTGGATAACAATCTGAGCAGTGCCCTTATTAAAAACAATTCTCTAAAAACTTGTGAGGAAGTCAGGTAACAAATTACAAATCTACAATTTGTCAGCTAAATTCACATGTTCTTTTAAGGTATCTACCTGCATTAAATGAAACATTAGGGCTTTTGTAAAGACAGATGAAGATAAACAAGCTCAACAGCAACTAGTATTTTGTTCCTGGTCATTGTATTATGGAGCATAACATACTCTTTTACAGTTTGCAGAGAGAGTTTTCTGCTCCCTTTCCTTCCTGTGCTTTCTTACTTCCATCCCCAGATTCTCTAACCAATTTCTACAGAATGAACCCTCTCAAATAATTATTTGCCAATTTGCCAAAACTGGTATTAGAAGCAAATCAAAATTCATGGTTCATAGATGTTGGCACTAACTAATACTACATGTCAGTAAGGAATGGAGAAGAGAACGTAAGAACTAAGAATGCTAGAATATTGCTAGAAAGCAATTTAGCCACTTGAGCCTGCTCCTCCATTTAATACTATCATTGCTGATCTCATCTCAGCCTCAGCTCCAGTTATTTGCCTATTCACTATAGCCCTTCAAAGCATTACTAGTTAGAAAATCTGTCCCCCTTTTCTTAAATCTATTCAAAGTCTGAACATCCAATACAGTGTGAATTTCATAAACTCACATCCCTTTGAGAGAAGTAATTTCTCCTCATCTTTGTTTTAAATCTGCCACCCCTTATCCTAAAACTATGACCTCTATTTGTTCACTAATGTCCTTTATGGAAGGGAATCTGCAGCTCTTACCTGGCTTAGCTTACATGTGATTCCAGAGCCATAGCAATGTGATTGATTCTCAACTGTCCTCTGAACAAGGGCTACCCACAATGGACAATAAATGCTGGCCATCCAGCAATAAACACAGTATGAAGTCTCACAACACCAAGTTAAATTCCAATAGATTTATTTGGTAGCACAAGCCACCAGCTTTCATCAGGACACCGCAAACCGCCAGATCTAAGTGGACAGCTGATGAAGGGGCAGCGCTCGGAAAGCTAGTGGCTTGTGCTACCAAATAAACCTGTTGGACTTTAACCTGGTGTTGTGAAACTTCTTACTGTCTTTATCCCACTCCAACACTGGCATTTTCACATCATAGCCAGCGATGCCTATGTCCCACGAATGATTAGAAGAAACATCCTCTCCATGTCAACTTTGTCAATCCTGCTTATCATCACACGCAATTAGATCTCCTCTCATTCTTCTAAACTCCAGAGAGTATAGGTCTAAACTGCCCAATCACACTTCATAAGTCAAGCCCCTCATTTTTGGAATCAATCTAGTGAACTTCCTCTGAACCGTCTCCAATGCAACTACATCCCTCCTCATTTAAGGGGACCAAGACTGTACACAATATTTGAAGTCTCACTAGTGCTTTGTAAAATAGCAGCAATACTTCATTACTTTTATATTCTAAAGCTTTAGCAATAAATGCCAAGATTCCATTTGCTTTCCCTGTTACCTGCTAATGTCTACATGTTATTTTTCATGCACAAGAACATTCAAATCTCTCTGCGCCAAAGCACTGCAAAGTTTCTCTTCATTTAAATAATAATTTGCCTTTGTATTTTTCCTAGAAAAATGGATAATCTCACACTTATTCATGTTAAATTTCATCTGCCAAATTTTGTCCTATTCACTTAACCTATCTATATCCATTTGTAAATTTCTTATTTCATTAGCACAACTTACAATCCCACCTATTTTAGTGACATCTGCACATTTGGCTATGGTACCTACTATCCAAGTCATTAAAATATATTGTAAATAGTTGGGGCCTGAGGACCAAACTCTGTGATCCCCCTCCACTAGTTACATCTTGCCAACCTGAAAAAGACCCATTTATCCCAATTCTCTGCTTTCCATTGATTAGTCAGTCCTTTATCCAAGCTAATAAACTATTCCTAATCCTATTTGAAGTAACCTTGTGTATTAATCTTTTGTATGACACCTTATCAAAGGCCTTCTGGAAGTCCACATATTATGCAGGTACTTATCAATTTTATTGAACAATGACATAAAGTAATTCATCAGCTTTCAGTTGCTGTGCTTCTTATGATACTCTACACTTCTGCCTTTTTTGCTTTCTTGATGGAAATGTGCTTTGAGGTCAATTTCACTTATTTCTTATTTGACTAACATTACTAATACTAATAGTTGTACTTGAAGTTAAATTAACCTACTTTGGAGTTTTGCATTTATATTCGAGAAGGCAGTGTTCTGTTTTATACTACTTATCCATACTGCAGCCAATTCATAAGTGTCAATGGCAAGATTAGAATCTATTGCCCATTCCCTATGTTCCATGAAAAGATGGTGAGAAACCATCCTCTAGTGCAACTGAGTAGCCTGCTGGGATATGTCAGATAGCAGCTAAGAGTCAACTGTTTTGTTATGGGTCAGGAGACCCATGTAGACAAGACCATGTAAGGATGATGTATTAATTTCCCTAAAGGACATCAGTGAGTCAGAGGCATTTTCACAACAATCCTGTAATGCCCACCACCATTCCTGATATTGTGTTTTTAATTTAAAATTTATTTAATTCCCCAGCTAGGATTTAAACTCAAGTCTCCGTATCATTAATCCAAGCTTCCCGATGATTAATCCAGTGACAGAACCACTGTGACATCATATTCCCAACCTGGGAATACAATTTACACCTGTAATTTTACCAGGTATAAATTGTACTTGGCTGTAGCAAAAATTATACTTACTAGCGTCATAAGAAGATTTCTTAAGTTTTGGAGTTCTTAATTTCAATCACCTAGAGAAATTAAGGACAGAAACATTTGTTGCTGAGAAATTGCTAGAGTATATAATTGACATTAGGATGAATGTACAGCTTGAAGTTTTTCAGCTGATCAGGGAGACTGAGCAAGGATCTGTAAAGGGTTGGTCATGCTTGATGAATCTGCTTGAATTTCTTGAAGAGTAACTAAAGTAGCAGACAGAACGTCTAAGAGTGTCATTAATTTGGCCTTTCAAAAAGTATTTGGTGAAGGCCTTCATAAGGAGCTCATGGAATCGAAAGCAAATTATTGACCTAATTATGAAATTAGCTGAGTATAAGAAGGCACAGAGTAGAAATAATAGACAAAAACTCTAATTGACAGAATGCTGCCAAGTATCTGTGATGAGGTCTCAACTGTTCATCATATTCATTAGTTGCTTTGATGATAGAATACAAAGCCACATATTCAAGTTTGCCAATGACACAAAGATAGGCAGAAAAGCAATACAGCTGAAAATGCAAAATTACAAAGAGATTCAGTGCATGACCAAAACTGTGGCAAACTTGAGTTTAATGTATGCAATTGTAAGGTCAGCCACTTTGAATCTAAAGAGAATCAAAACTACTTTCAAAACAACGAAAAGCACGAAAAATTGAAGATTTTTTGATTTAATTTATTAATGTCACTTGTATTAGTATAGAGTGAAAAGTATTGTTTCTTGCATGCGCTACAGACAAAGCATACCATTCATAGAGAAGGAAAGGAAAAGGTGCAGAACGTAGTATTCCAAAGTGTCTTGGGGATCTAACTACAGGGATCATGGAAATGCCATGAGCAGATACGGAAAATAATCAAAAATGTTTACAGAATACTTGCCTTTATATCTAAAGGAACAGAACACAATGGGGTACTTCAACTGGATTAATTTCGATACCTTGAAAGTTAAGAGCAATTTCTAGAATTTATAAGGTTATGGAATAATTTGATCGAATTTTTCAAGATATTAAGGGTAACAGAAAAGCCAGATAAAAAGAAACCATTTTCGCCAAGTTGAAGATTTAGGGATTAAGGAGCAGAGTGTAAAAGTTAAAACCAAACTTCTTCAGAGAAAATTAGAAAACAATACTTCCTAAAAAGGGTGTTAGAGTTTTAAACTCATTCACAAACAACAACTAATGCTCATCAATTGTTAATGCTAAAATTGAGGTCAACACATTTTTGTTATCCAAAGGTACCAAGGGATCTGAGGAAGAGGCAGATATATTGAGTTAGGTTGCAGATCAACCATGACCTCATTAAACTGGTAATAGAAGAGGTCAACTCCTGTTCCTATAATGATGTAAATTTTACAAAGGTTCTGGCATCTCTGAAAATCTGATGTCAATGCGACAATTCATACCAAATTTAAGTTTTAAAACACTAAGTAAATGTAATGAAATTATCTGAACGAGTTCTGTTAGATGGGAGATCTTGAGTTTATGATTGTGAACGACCTTCAAAATCCTGGCAGCATGTTCCCATTCTGTGCAGCCACCATATGAAGCTCCTTATCTGCCCAGGTTATCCAAAGTAAAATAGTAGTTATTAATTACAAATATTTGTTCATGAATTCTTGGTTACAATTATCCATAATAAGAAAAATGAGTACAAAACAAGAAATTCATGAAAAAAAGTAAACGTCCCAAATCTTCTGAGAAATGACGATGATGAATAGATTGCTACTGCGTTTGAAGATGCCCCCAAACTAATGCTGCTGCACATTTCTTCCAGGATTTTCAAAACTTGGGGAACTCTGTCAAAGCGAAATAAAGTCAGTGAATACAGTATATGCCTCCTTTTCATGGCACCAGCTGCCACACAGTAAGTTTAAAAGTCATTATTTGAATGCTACTAGATGGGTGAACGGATGGATGGATAGGAGGGTAAATCAATAGGTGGTAAGAGTGGATAGTCAGGCTGGATCATGGTGGCATTCGGTGGTTGAGCGATGGTTAGAGGGCAATTAGGTCAAGGAAATAGGATGGTTATCAAGGGATAGTAGGATCAAATCATGGGGGCTGTCAGGTGATTAACTGGTAATTGGGTTGCATCTAATAGTAGACAGATGATCAGAGGTAGTTGGATTGGGTCCAAGGTAATCAGGTGGTTTGTTGGGGTTAGTCAGATCAAATATAGAGGTAATTGGGTTGGGTTGGGATGTGTTGTTGGATGGTAATCAACTTGGCTCACGGAGGTGGTCAGATAGGGAGTACTCGGGTAGTCGGGAGCTAGTTGGTGGATTGGAGAATAGTCAGTTCTAGTTGAGTGAATGGGGGTACTCAGATCTAGTTGGGTGGATGGGATCAGTCAAGTCGAGTTGAAGGAAACAATGGGTGACTTGGGGGGGTGGGTAGTCAGGTCAAGTGGGGAGTAGTCAACTGAGCTGGAGTATAGAATAAAAAATCACAGCAAATTACTGCAGATGCTGGAACATAAAACAAAAACAGAAAATGCTGGAAAATCTCAGTAGGTCGGAGAGCATCTGTGGAGAAGAAATAGATTTCTGATGGAGGGTCATCCAGACTTGAAATGTTGGCTCTATTCTCTCTCCAGATGCTATCAGACCTGCTGAGATTTTCCAGCACTTTCTGTTTTTGAACAGTTGGGTCAGGAGGTAGTCAGATAGGCCAGGTGATTGATTGGTCTGGAGTTATTAGTGGGTCAAAGGTGAAGAGGGTGATTGGGAGATTAGTTATGGTGCTATCCCGTTAGAATCTAGTTTTTAATATGTTTAACATTTCCTGTATAACTATTCAGCTAAGTACCCTGCAAGAGCCCAACGTCTCTGAATTTAGCTCAGAGTTGGAAACATTCACACTGAATGAGAGGAGATCTAATAAAGGTGTATAAGATTATGAAGGGTATAGATAGAGTGAACAGTGAGAATCTTTTTCCCATTTGGAGGCAAAGATCACAAAGGGCCACAGGCTCAAGGTGAGAGGGGCAAGGTATAACTCAGATATCAGAGGGATGTTTTTTACACAGAGGGTTGTGGGGCCTGGAATGCGCTGCCAAGTAGGGTGGTGGAGGCAGACATGCTAGGGTTGTTTAAGACTTACCTGGATAGGCACATGAGCAGACTGGAGATGGAGGAATACAAAATAATGTTCTAGCTGAAGATCAAGAGCCTCAGGACATTCCTGGGAATTAACAGATTCCTATCAGTTGTCCAACAAATTTTAAGACTCACCTTGTCACTTACATTGGAGCTATTGGGGACCTTCCATTAATGTCTGTATAACCTGTTGTATATCTATTTATGTTTATTAATGTCTCCTTTTACATCCACAGGTGATTCAGTTTGCCTTTTTGGCCAACAAGGGGCATACACCCGGGGGGCTGTGCAAGGGTTGCTCTTGGGTGTTGCTTCGAGAGTTGCCTATTGCTTCAAGTCTGTTAGTGTATGCTTAAACTGGACCAATTAACAGGCAACACATCAGCTCAGTGACTATCACTGTCAGCTGTGCAGTTACAGGGAGCTGGGTCGGATATCCACCTTGAATTAATATCTGTGGGAGTTTGCACATTCTCCCCGTGCTTGCGTGGGTTTTCTCCAGGTGCTCCAGTTTCCTCCCATATCCCAAAAATGTGCTTTTTAAGCTGATAAATGTCAATAAATTGTCCCTGAATTGGATCTCCCTTAATTGGCGCACATATAATTCCCTAAATTTGCACCCCCTTCATTGTGGAGTTCCACTAGAGGTAGACAAAAACTTTGATGATCGATGAGAGACTTGAATAAGGCACTCACTGAGTGTTAAAATGGACAGTGCGGGCTTGTATGGCCGAAGGACCTGTTTCCTGTGTTGTGCTATACTTTGTTCTTTGTTCTTTCTCCCAAGGTGCAGGGCAACTGGCTATTGAAGTTTAAACTTTCCAACAATTCTAGTATAGGTTGAAATATCAAGAATTCCACAGTGTTCCCACGTGCATCTTCAGTCATATGTCCGATTTGTGATGATCTGCAGACCTAAAGATAGGCCCATTATCTGCCACAATGTACTTCAATATAATTAATGCAATTGCATCAGCTATGGTTCCGTTGGCAGCACTCTTGCCTCTGAATCAGAAATTTGTGGGTTCAAGTTCCACTCCAGAATTGAGCACAAAAAAAAAATCAATGATGATACAGTGCTGAAGGAATTTGGTACAGACTTTTAAGATGAGACTAAGACCCTCTCAGGTGAATGTAAAATGTACAATGGTGGTATTTTGAAGAACAGAGGAATTATCCCCAATGCCCTGGCTAATACTCCTCAATCAACAAGGAGATTTTTGCATGCAAACTAGTTCCCACACTTCCTATGTTACAAAGGCTTGCATAGGAAGCCTTCATAAAGTATGTCATTGGCTTTAAAGCACTTTAGAATAGTCTGTGGTCATGAAAGATGTTATATGAATGCAAATCTCTCTATCGCCTTTCAACAGGCTTATACATTTTCTTGCATGCAAATAGTAAAAAGACAAAAGGGACAATCTTCCAGCCCCTTGCATACAGGTTCAAATCACATTACAGCTGGAGAATCTTGCAAGAGAAGTCAGAAAAATGATTTGTGCCAGAAAGAAGTTATCTTGAGATTCTGTCCCTTCAGCTGGTGACATAATCTGGTTCATGCCCAGCAAGGTGTAAATCAGATTAGCGTATTTAAATTTAAATTTAACCATGCATTTTTTGTTTGAAGCCAGATCCACCCAGCTCTCAGAATTCAACTGTAGCTGGTGCAACATGAAGCCAGTGGGAATCAGTACTGGTCTCCACAAATGAAGGCAAACGTAATAACCACACCGGGGTTGAGAGGGACTCAGGGGCCATTGGAGCCCCTGCTTGGTTGGGCAGTGCATTCTGTAGGCTGTATAGAAGTCGGGAATGTCTGAAGAGTCAGCTGCGCAGCATCTTTAGGCCCCACACAACTCTTTCTGGTATGAATCGTCCCAAGCTTCAAAAAACCTGTGCAGTTTATGTTGTACTCATTATTGTTATCACTGAAGAACACTGCATGGGCTACCTAGGAATTAACACGGTTTGGGCATTTGCCATGAAAACAAATTTCTCCCCCTATGATTTCCTTCATGATTTTCTTTTCCTTCAGTCCTTCTGTTTAAAATAATTACCTATATGTCTGTACTTGAAGAAAAATGGTTAGTGATACTTGGAATAATGCTGTCAATGTTCCATTCATTGCCTTTTAAATATATTCTCAAAGCTAGAAATAGTGTTATATTTAAAGTGTTAAAATCCACAGGAACTAAATCTTACCAATGAAAGCTGGGGCTTTTATAATATATTATAGTTCGATTAATAACTAAACTATTCATCATCTATTGCCAACAAATGCTTCTTCTGAAAGCTCTGACACATGAAGAAAATTGAATTAAAATGGAGGAGGCAATATAGCTGCACTTAATATGTTGCTGCTCCTGTTGTTGTTCACATTGACTTGTGGTCAATGAATTGTGCTGGCAGGATGCCTAAGGTTAATAAAGAGGGCTAAATCTGAAAGCTCATCCAAAGTTTTCAATTTGGAGTCTGGCAGTCCATTGCTCTGAGCTTCATCAAAATGTCAGTCACAGATAACAAATCCTGTTCTGGGACTTGGATGAGAGGAAACCATTTAGCGAATACTGTGTTTTGTCAAGAACACAGAACAGCAGGATGCTAGGAAAGACATATTTGTCGATAAGTATAAACAATTAAACCAGGATTTTTGCTTCCGAACAGGAGGGCAGTCGTGGCGGCTGCAAGAGCTAAATATCACAAGAAGGCCCAAAACCAGTTTTACAAAACCAATGGTGGGTTGGGGCTGCAGGCCAAGTGTTGCTCTGGGATCAATCAGTCAGGAAAATTGCACTGAGGCACAAGACTCGGAGAAGCACTAAATAGTCAACCAACTGAAATGATAGTTCAAATGAGGAGAGAAAGATAGCTGAGACAGGTTAGCATCTAGTTCAACTGACACACAGAAAGTCAGGAAAGTTAAGTAATAATGCCCAATCATACAACACTGATCACTCAAAGTATCAATGATTGTTCCCCTAGCTTCATTCATAGGCACTGTGCTAGA
Source organism: Sphyrna mokarran (assembly GCA_024679065.1). Lineage (NCBI taxonomy): Eukaryota > Metazoa > Chordata > Chondrichthyes > Carcharhiniformes > Carcharhinidae > Sphyrna > Sphyrna mokarran. The sequence continues at coordinate 70,729,067 of JAGIQG010000007.1, read as the reverse complement.
TCCAGAATGCTTAGACATTGCATCTGTTATTTGCAGATGAGCAAAAACCAAAGTCACAGATGTCTCCACGTGTCAAGGATTCTGGTAACTCACATTTGACATATCCTCCAGGAGGTTGCACCAAATGGATAGGGAAGACACCCATTACCAGTGCCTGGGAAAGTAACAACCAAACTCAATTTCAATGCCAATGATTCCTTTCATGGCTCCACTGTGGATTCTCCCAAACATCTACCCACAAACGCATTCAAGGAGCCACAGGCACCATTTTTGAAAAGGCCCACAATATTATCAATGTCGACAGAGATCAAGCAAATGAGGTCAGATGAGCATTCAGCTTTGCTGAGATATTTGGTTTCCCACAGGCGCAGGGTTTTGTCAAGTGTATTCAAGTGACTATAAAAGCTTACTCACAACAGGCAGCCAGTGCGTCAACTAGAAAGGCTATCACTTGCTCAATGTGCAGCTGGTGTGTACCCAAAACAAACTTATGCAAGTTTGTGCCAGATACCAGGAAATGTCTATAATTCTTACATCTCGAGTAAGTCTCAGCGCTCAGGTATCTTTGAGGGATCACACAGGTTGCAGGATTGACTCCTCAGGAAAAAGGGTTACCTGCAAAGGACATGACTGATGGCACTCGTATGGTGGTCTCAGACTCCTGCTGAGAGAAGGTCTAACAAGGCAACTTGTTACAACTTGAACATTGGTGGAACACATGATAAAGATTTTGAAAGTACAACTCTGGTGCATGGAAGATCGAGTGAAGGGCTCCAATACACACCCTAAAGGATCAAACACATCATCATGACTTGCAGAACAGCGCACAGTCTAGAATTATAAAGTGGAGGGGATTTGGTAGATGATGAATGGAAGAACTGTATCGCTTCTCTGATGAGGACCACCTCTAAGGGGATGATGGCGATGAGGTGTGGACTTAGAGTTTGCTGGCAAAGGGGCCATTGCATGAGTCAGACGAGACAGGCTCATGAGGCACTCATTGCCAGCAGATTCCAAAAGGATGATGACAAGATGCACTGTAGATCCCATTGGATCTTTTCTCCTCCATCACAGATCAGCATATTCACAAGCATTGCTACTCCTCTAATTTCACTCTGCAACACCTAATATTAAGATGACAGGTGACAGTGCATTACTGCAGAGCCTGCTCACATTGCCCGAATGTTTTGAACTGTGAGCAAGCCTTGAGGGAATATGTCTGTGCTGGGATGAGGTGCTATCTAAGGAGAACATCCTGCATCAGACATCAGAAAGTGCCACCTCTTCACGCATCCATCCAACATCCCAGCCCAACAGCACCGTGCAAGATTCTGGGGCTTTTGCATGATCTACAGTGGGCTAGTGACTGCATGTCTTCAATCTAGCAAGGATTCCCACAGATATCCATCAGAACCAACACAGCTTCACACAATGTGTAACATTGATGATAAAACAGAAACATAATATTTGGGACAAAATTGCTGCTAATGAAATATGTCTGCTATGATCGCACTCAGAGATGACTCAACTGGCTGTACTACACTCCCAGAAATGACATTGACAATGGCAGTTTAAATTAGTGCCTGAGCTGCATTTGTCCAAACTAATAAGGAGTCAGAGCAACTGAGCATGATGAGGTCAGGTGCTTGGCTGCCTAATATTAAGATGCCTCCTCTTGCACACAGGAACAGTGCCTCATGAACAGTCCTTGCAAAGTCCAAGATGATCGGACAACATGAGGTCCCCAAGAGCACACATCATTGCTAATGAAGAGCACTGTTCTATCTCATCGCAGATTTTCTCCTATCCCATTGCTCCCCTCCACATTGTCCAAAGCAATGATGTGCAATTCCAGAACAGATAATATGCAAATACTATATTTTTTATAAATACTGTATTTTATTTTTTAATATCAAACACTCATAAGGTAAGTGCAAGGACATCTTAGCACAGAAAGCAAGATAAGAAACTATATGAACTATCAAATCTGCACTGGCTTTTGTGAAGAGAAAACTTACCATTGTCTTTACATCCACCAGCTTTATGAGGAAATACATTGTACACTCACTGTGGTGAAAGAAACAGTTTTTCATCATGTTGCTCCTAGTTTTGTTGAACATCTTAAATCTGTGTCTCTGGTTTTGATCCTTCACCTATTGGAAACAGTTTCTCACTTTTTAATATATCTAGCTAGATTTTGAACACTTCGACTATGGTCAAGCAGATCCTGGATGTCAACACGACTGCCACGTTCAGCAGGATGATAGATACTTTAACCATGGCCTTACAGTGCTGCTGAGGCTTTCTGCAGCACAATGATAATTATTGACCTTGAGAGTAGCGATAGTAAAAGGGTGATGGAAGTTGGAAGTCTTCTCAAAATGTTCCCAGTTCTCATCTGTTTCTGTTCACCCAACCCCATCACTCAATCAGTACCCGACACATTGTCTCATCCCCCTGTCACACAGTCTGCAAAGACAAATGCAGTTGGAGTTATCTTTGGCAAGACTTTCATGGGCTCCAAAGTCAAGAGGTTGTTAGCTAAGAACATCTCAGCAGTCAGAACAGGGATCTGCGCAGATAAAAAAGCAGTAGTTTATTGCTATATTTCCTTGGGATTAATTACTGCTATTGTATTTGTTGCACTAGTCCAATTCAGATACTTCAACCAGCTTCTTAATTAAAGTTTTACCCAGGTGCCTTTATTTATGAGAACAACAAAGTACAGACACAGATATATAATGTAACAAACTGAGCTGATGATGATATTCTTATTTCTGGATCCATGCCAACAGCTGAACCTATAAGACTAACCACTCCATCCATAGAAAAATATATTGGGGCAGATTTTTGCTACCAAAGTTTTGATTTGAATTATTATTGTCACATGTATTAGCATACAGTGAAAAGTATTGTTTCCTTCATGCTACACAGACATACCATTCATATAAAAGGAAAGGAGATAGTGCAGAATATAGTGCTACAGTCATAGCTAGGTAGAGAAAGATCAACTTAATGCAAGGTAGATCCATTCAAAAGTCTGATTATATTCAGGAAGAAGCTGTTTTGAATCAGTTGTTTATGGCCTCAGACTTTTGTATCCTTTTCCCAATGGAAGAAGGTGGAAGAGAGAATGTCTGGGGTGAATGGGGTCCTTAATTATGCTGGCTGTTTTTCCGAGGCAGCAGGAAGTTTAGACAGAGTCAATGGATGGGAGGCTACTTTGCATGTTGGATTGGGCTACGTTCACAATCCTTTGTAATTTCTTGCGGTCTTGTGCAGAACAGGAGAGATACCAAGCTGAGATACAACCAGAAAGAATGCTTTCTATTGTGCATCTGTAAAGACTGGTGACAATCACTGAGAAGTGGAAGCATTGTTGGGCTTTCTTAGTTATAGTGTCAACATGGGGGGACCGGAACAGCTAACATCACTGTTGGTGATCGGAACAGCTAACAACCTGAAGCTCTCGACCATTTCTATTTCGAACCATTGATGTAGATGGTGGCATGTTCTCCACTATGCTTCCTGAAGTCAGTGATAATCTCCTTCATTTTGTTGACACTGAGGGAGAGATTATTGTTCATCAAATTCTCTATTTCATTCTTATACTTTGTCTCATCATTGTTTCAGATCCAACTCACTACAGTCATCCCATCAAACTTGAAAATTGAGTAGGTTGGTCATTTGTATCAGAAAATTTCATTTCAGCTGATCCACCCCCACTCAAAAGGCACTAATCCAATTTTCACTCTGGAAAGATGAGGCCCAGAAGAAGTTAGACCCGCAGATTCCAGAAGTAAATGGGTGAGATGGGAAGGTTAGAAGACCCACCTCAGTTCTCTGGAATTTTGTCCCATTTTTTAGATATTGCCTTTACCCCTGCCATATAGTTTGAAGGAGAGTCTCTGGAATACATTGAGCACATCCATAACCTTACAGCCTCCTCTCTCAAAACGCTACCATTGACAAAGAGATCCAACACCAAATCAGCCAAGCCAGATCAGCCTTCTGCAAAGTATGGTAGTGAGTGTTTGACAACAAAAGCCCCCACAAATTGCCAAAGGTGCATACAGAGCATTTGTTGTCACCATATCAACAATATCCCCATCTTATCCTCTGGATTCAATGGGAGGACTGTCAATCAAATACCCACAACTTCTTAAAGCAAGTTCCATTGATAAAACTTCCTTAATTCTCAAATGGTCAATGTGCTAGGGAGCACAAGGAAAATGTTTCATAGATACTCTGAAGCTCTCCTTGAAACACAGCAGCCCCGACAATAATAACTGGGAGGAGCTTGCTCCCGATTGTTTAAAATAGCAACAACTTTAAAATACCATCAAGCTGCATCACACTTTGAGTGACAACATCTGGGGGGCAGTTCTGCAACAAAAACAAAAAGAAAGGAAATCTGCTCTCCAATCCCATTACCTGATGGGATGCTCTTCCCCACCATGCCTAAAGATTTGAAAATTCATAATTTGCCTCACATGCAGAGCTGTAGCAGAAATTGCGATTGAGTAGATGTCATCCTTGAATCAAGGAACAGTCATCGATAGCCAACACAGAAAATCCCAATCAGAATCTTTCTCCCCTATTCAATCACTCAAAAAGCACAGCCTGAAATGTTGAGCAATAACATGATGACAAGTTTAAAGCAAATAAGCATCTGGTCTCCAGAACATTGAATGTAGAATCCTATGGCTTACGACATTGTAGAGTAATGAAAATGATAGATGCAAAGAGGACAGAGAAGTAGTGCATGTTCAGCAGCTGGTTCATTGGGCTCTTGATCAGTATACGATTGATTCACAGCCTAATAATTTATCTGGAACAATGAATTCCATAAAAATATATTCAAAAATTGGGAAATTTCTCCCCTCCTGGCAACCTCTTGCAACAATACTTGTTCCTTGCTCAATCTCTGTCTTCTTTCCTGATCCTTATTCACAAGGGTCAGTTAGCAGCTGTTCATTCATTTACAGTTCTGAAAAATGTGGTAAATTGTGAGAATAAGTTGGCCTCACTTCATCGAGCAAGTTAGCCTATTTATGTGTCACCACAGCACTGGTATTAACAGCCCTACATTATAAAATTCTGATTGTATTCTAACAAAACATATGAAACAGGAGGAGGCCTTTCACACCCAAAAGCCTTTTCTGCCTGCCCCATAGTCCTTGGCTTCCTTCAGTTCAAATATCTGTCCAACTCAGCTTTGAATATATTCAATGATTCAACCTCCATTGGAGTTCTCTTCCACACAGAGCAGAGCCAAAAGTAAAATGAAAATCTTCCTAATTTCCTAACCTAGAGTTATGCACTCTAGTTTTAGATTCCTCCATGATTGAAAATATTCTCTCAGCATCTCAAGACCCGTGAGAAAAGATTTTGGGCACAATTTTACTGACTGTTCACATCACAGTCCCGCTGCACAAGGTTGGAGAATTTGGCACCCAACCAAAATTCTGTTCACTGCAGGATAGAAAAATCCCACTGATGTGAACGGTAGTAACATTTCAGCCGATCTCTCTTTCTTCTAAACTCCAATGAGCATAGGCTTAACCTGCTTTCTTTATTAGATAACTCCTTGTACAACTCAAATAAATTTGTCAAACATGTTCTTCCTTTCATAAAACATTCCACTTTTACTGCCAACCTGCAAAATCCAGTCACATTTTCCAATACCTTAGATGAAGCCACCATTTTGCCACACACTATGTAATTCACTTCAACTGTTGCGATCACAAACAGAAACCTATCATGTCATTGTTTGTAATGCCACCATCGATAAAAATAATGCAAGAATTTAAGAGTTGTAAATAAAAAAGGATTTACCATTTTATTAAGGTCAATTTTCCTCTTCAGCTACAATGGTGATGTGTTTTCCATGAGGTACCAAATTTTAGCTTACTTCGAGCCTACATTTTTAATTCCAATCCAGAAATGGCACTGGGTCATTTACAGCCCTGTTCAAATGCTTATCTCAATTGAAGACGACAGAAATTAATTATCTATTCTGCAAAAATGTAGAATGATAGATGTTGTTGGCTAAAAATCAAAATTTTTTTTCAAAGATAAAACTTATCATTCGTTTTTGACTAAAGAAAACAATCTGCCTTAGCCAATGTGTCCTTTTAAAATTTGACACAACTCTTCCAACACCTATGGCTAGCAAGCATGTTGGAAATTAGGAATGCACCAGTATTATGAAGGATCAAGTGATAGGAAATATACTGTAAGATATCATTCAACAATTTACACCCTATTATAGTATGCTCATGGGATGTCTTGTTAGGACAATGGTTAGCTTCCCTAAGCTTTTGCCAAAAGTCATGATGTAGAGATGCCGGTGTTGGACTGGGATAAACTCAGTAAAGTTTCACAACACCAATTTTAAATCCAACCAATTTATTTGATAGTAAATTCACGAGCTTTCGACACTATGTGCCTTCGTCAGGCAAATTTGCCTGACGAAGGCACATAGTGTCGAAAGCTTGCGAATTTACTATCAAATAAATTGGTTGGATTTAAAATTGGTGTTGTGAAACTTTACTGAGTTTGCCAAAAGTCCCAGGTTTGAGTCTCACTAGAAGACAAGATAGCCAAACACAATCAAACAGATTGATCGTCAGCCTGCAACCCCTTCCAACACTCACTCAATGGCAGGTGGTAGGAGTGGGAGAGATTCTTGGTCAGCCTTGTGATGGAAAGAAATTTGGAAGCTCTACCATCATTACTTATAACTCCAGACTATAGTCTGCATGTAAATATGTATGTTGCCAGTGCAACTTAAATTCCCTGAATAATCTGTAACACACCACCACTATTACTATCATGATAAGCCCAGTTATTTGTTGGACATATATTAGATTGCCACCTCTTCTAGCAAAAAATCATGGACATGGTTTTAGGCAGCAAAGGAAAGAAAGTGGGATAGCTTTCCTCCCCAACCTAACAAGATTCCATTATTCTACAATCACCATTTGAAATGACTGAAAACCCACAATGTGCCACACTTACACTGGCAAGCTTCCAGTGCTGGTCTGCAATACTGGTATAACAAATAAAAAAAAGTTTAATTCCATTTAAATCTCATAGATAGAAAAAGATGATTTTTTTTATAATATGAAAGTAAAATAGGCTTTCATACCGGTGAACTCCACTATTGCACATCATGATATGGCAGGCTCCCAAACGATTGCAGAGTTCAGAAGATACTGACAGCAAGCCAACTCCTGAGGCACTACAGGCTGTATAAGCACAGGGTGCTGTACGTTTTGACTTGATAAAGGATTCCATCAATCGGTGAAGTTCATCCAATGCATTGAGAGGCCTCATGAACTGCAGGCAGAAGAAGAAATGTTAAAGTCAACATTTTTTCTTCAGGTAGGTAAGGTAGCTTGAGATAGGGAGTCTGATGGAGTACAAAAATTATACAATGCCATAAGTGTATACAATTTTCTGGATTGTACAAGGAAATTAAAGATATTATTTCCTAATAAAAGTTTGGCTTTAATTTACACATAAAAACTTTTCTCTTATGAATTAAAACAATTTTAAAGTTTGAATCCATTAGATGAATGAATGAAATTCATAAGAGCTTTAATATAAAGATTCAATGTTTGTCTTAATTACCTTATCTATTGCAGCAGCTTTGGATGAACTCGGAGGCAAATTTGACTTGGCCAGATAGAAAGATCTGTTTAAAGAAAATAGTCATGAGACATAATCCCCAGAACAAGCTGAACAAAAAAATTCAGAAAAGATACTCGAGGAATCCTGCTTTTCTGGTAGAAGTGCAGTTAAGTTTGCTCAGAGTGCAGGCACACATCCTGCCCCAACATGCAGGAATCTCATATTTAACATCTGCTAGAAAGGCCAGTCCACACTTGCAAGGATGGAGCAGTGGTATCCATTCCAATGATTGATTAGCAGAACCCCAGATTCAATTAAGTTATTCTGGACAAGCTCCAGAGTCTTCTCAAGGCTCCCAATCAAACCCATTTCAGCTCCGGAATTTAGGTCAGAAGTTTATTTTTACCTAACAAAGTTTAACTTTGCCCATTGTCCTTAGAGATCAGCAATAAAATGCTGGCCTTGCAAGTGTTGTCCATATCCCAAAAATGAATTAACAAAACAAAACCTATTTCCCCTTAAATTGTGTATGATCAGCCTGTTTGCCATCTTTTCAGCTCCAGACATTTCCTTAAGTATTTAGTATACACCGCAAATGTTGGTAATCTATAAGTCAACAGTTTATGAAATTCCTCAATGGTTAATAAGGCACCTTCTTCAGGTGATTCTGCAATCTAACATTCCCAGTGTGAAATAGCAATTGCAGGATAGGTGCATTCCAAGAAATTTCCAGCATAATTTTGAGATGAAGGATGTAACCATCAATTTCCACTGAGAGCTCTGGAACATAAATGACCTTATGAATGTAATGTAACACAGAATAGGATATGAGAAACCACTGGCTTGTAAAAGTAGGGAAAATCCCAAGGTATTCTACAAGTATACCAATGGAAAGAGGATAACCAGGGAAAAAATAGGACCCATTAGGGACCAAGGGGGCAACCGGGGAAAAAATAGGACCCATTAGGGACCAAGGGGGCAACCAGGGAAAAAACAGGACCCATTAGGGACCAAGGGGGCAACCTATAGATGGAGCGTTGAACGAATACTTCACAGATGAGAATGAAGATGCAGTTATGGAACTCAGGGGTAGAGAATGTTAGGTTCTTGAGCAAATTGACATTGGAAAGAATAAGGTATTGGAGGCTTAAAACTCTTTAGGTCCAGATGATTGTGTCCAAGGCTGCTGTGGGATGCAGGGGGATAGACCGAACGGCCTTGACCCAAATTTTTAATTCCTCTCTGGTCATGAGGGAGATTACAAAGGAAGGAAGAACAGTTAATGTGGTTCCAAAATTTAAGAGGAGGCACTACACGTCACGAGCTGGTAAAATCCAGCCATTAGTCTCAACATTTAGAATTTAACTTAGATCTTTTAAAAAATGCAGTTAACAAATTAACAGTGTCAGTTAGTTGGCAGTTAACCAACTGTAAATGATTCTTGAATAGGGAAACATTAATTTGAGCTGGAAGCTGACTGCGTAATTGTACCTTGAGAATTTAATTAGAGTAAGGCTGTCTGGGGAAGTAACAAGCAACAAAAAAAGTTTAGAGTATGAGGTAATTACCTACAAATAAATATAGATTTTGATAAAGTAAGGACCAAAGATAAAGAATTATGATAACTGGGTTTCAAAATCCTGAGGTTTTCAGTAACATCCAGTCCTGATGAAAGATCATCAGCCTGAAATGCTAACTCTGTTTCTCTCCACAGATCTGCCTGACCTGCTAAATACTTGGAGCATTTTTATAAATAATTCCTGGATTTGGTGATATCACAGGACAGCAAGTTGGTGAATAATATATTTTATTTGCACTCTTCTTTAGGAAGTGATGTAAGCTAGGAACCTGTAAGAAATACTAAATTAAATTAATAACAAACTAGTCACAATAATTGATTTTTTAAAAATTGTAAAAATAAACTACCTCAATTCATGACATGAAACTTTAATTAGTTATATAAAACAAGATAAGGTAGAGATGACAGAGTAGGAGGTATACCACATCAGCAGCATGTTGGGTTTGTGGAGACAGTGTGATCTCAATCACCTATTTTTGCAGTAAGTATCTGTAACTTAAGGAATTTTGTTTCAGAGTTATTGAACTTGGGTGCAAGATTAAGGGATGGAATTCTCCCCCAAAAATTCTAAGTGCCAAAACCAAGTCCTGCTGGTTTTTCAGTTGGATTTTCAAAATGAATCTCCACACACTGCACTAGTATGAATCTCATTAAAAAGCTGTGGACAGGGCCTATTTCAGCTGGAGAGGTCGGAATGCTTCTGAGTGGGACATTGTGCATGCGCCATCATAGAGAAGTCTGTACTGCTGGCCTCCTGATTGCTGGTCAGCCGAGCGACATAAGAACATAAGAATATAAGAAATAGGAGCAGGAATAGGCCATCCAGCCCCTGAGCCATCCCTGCCACTCAATAAGATCATGGCTGATCTGCAGTGGTTCAGTACCACTTTCCCGCTTTCTCCCCGTAACCCTTAATTCCCTTGTCAATTAAAAACCTATCCACTCTTGACTTAAATATATTCAGCGAGGAAGCCTCCACCACCTTATCAGGCAGAGAATTCCAAAGATTCACCACCCTTTGAGTGAAGAAATTCCTCCTCAACTCTGATCTGAACCGCCCCCTCCCCGCCTTATTTTGAGGCTGTGCCCTCTAGTCCTGCTATCTTTGCTAAGCAGGAAGACTCTCTCAACCTTGACCCTATCTATCCCCTTCATTATCTTATACATTTCTATAAGATCCCCTCTCAGCCTTCTAAACTCCAATGAGTACAAACCTAACCTATTTAGTCTTTCCTCATAATCCAATGCCCTCATCTCAGTATCAGCCTACTGAACCTTTTTTGCACCCCCTCCAAGGCCCATATATCCTTCCTCAAATGTGGCGACCAAAACTGCACACAGTACTCTAACTGCCGCCTTACCAATACCCTGTATGGCTGCAAAAATATCTCCCTACTTTTATATTCTAGCCCCCTAGCTATAAAGGCTAACATTCGCCTTCTTGATCACCTGCTGCACTTGCATACTGTGTTTTTGCGATTTGTGCACAAAGACCTCCAGGTCCCCCTGCATCGTCGCATGCTGCAGCTTTTCGCCATTTAAATAATAATCCTTCTTACCGTTATTCCTACTAAAGTGGATAACCTCACACTTGCTAACATTATACACCATCTGCCAGGTCCTCGCCCACTCACTCAACCTATCCAGATCCCTCTGCAGGCTTTCCACACCCTCCACGCAATTTGCTTTTCCACTCATCTTCGTGTCATCAGCAAATTTCGTCACCTTGCACTCAACCCCTTCTTCCAGATCATCTATGTATGTGGTAAATAGTTAACACAATTTATTTAGCACTGTGCCAATTTTTGGCATAGAGCTGATGATGTCAGAAATCTGGCGGCTGAAGACACCTGGGGGCAGTGGTGCCCAGCAGGAAGCCTGCTACATGGCCTTTGCTCTAGGCTCCTGGCCTGCTGCGCTGCTCTCGCCCCCAAGATATTGAGACATTGCGATTATTCAGAGACAAAAGTTACCTGGGCATTTTAACAGGAAATAGTCATACCCATTAAGTTAGGCAACAGCTTAGACTTAGTCAGGGAGAGAATGATGTGACTGTGGCAGGCAAGCGTGGGAACTGCAGTACAGTGGTGGACAGGCCTTCGTGTTCACCACTGTCCAACAGGCATGAGGTAATTGCTGCTGGATGAGGACAAAGCCTGCAGGAAGAATGGGAAATGTATCGACAGCACTGATACAGGAGTTAATTCAATTGGAAGAAGTGAGAAGTAATGGTTGGGAGGGGATGCTACCAGCAAGGTTATGGACAATGCTCTTTGCAGCTGTAACTGGCGTACTTCTGCTTCTAGATTCTGTGTAAAAGATAAGGGATCAATCATTTAGGACCAAGAAAATGACAAATTACTTCACTTGAAGGACTAAGTGTCTTTGGAATTCTCCATGCACAGAATGGACACTTCATATACTGACAGATTTCTGGTCTTTCAGGAAATCAAGAAATATGGGGATTGGGCAGGAAAGTGGAGTTAAGACAGATCAGACATAATTGCATTTAGTAGTAAAATAGGTTTGAGGGGCCTGATAGTATTCTGCAGTTTCTATACCTATTATTACGTTCCATTTAATAATAGAGGCAGCAGGTGTCAAAAAGTCCAGGGCTGGAATTCTCCTATGTCAGATGCCCACCAGTGCTGTCAATGAGAATGGAGAATCTGACAGTCAGTGAAATCTTGATTCACTGCAGCAGGACTGCATAATCCTAGCCACAGGCAAGGTTGAAGAATTCCAGTCTAGATTTAGAGTTTGATTGGCTCATTGCCTATTATGGCAGATTCCTGGAAAAGTAAATTAGGAACAGTATTGTTATAGTCTAACATTCTGTTGTGTGAACTGATTTGTTTTTCAGTAACCCAATCACTTGGTATTATCATGATATAAACTTGTTACTAATTGGAGTTACTGTGCTTTTTTAATATTTACTAACTGCTTAATGAATCACAAGATTATTTCTAAAAAAGAGCACCCCTTTTGACTCAACTAAAACTAAAAACATTCATCATAAAATGTAGGACAGTTTTGCTCTTACCTGAGCTTTTGACAGTATTGTTTTATATTCTCCAGAGAAGCTGCATTGATCTGTGCTTGGAATTTTTCCACTGACACATTGTCTGTGTAGTAATAGCCCTCCATACTTTCCATTGCTATATGGGAGAGACATTTCAGATTTATGAATTCTAAGCATTAAAAGGGACAGACAAAATGCAGCAACTGCAAAGCTATAATATACATAAAGTATCCCTTACCTTGTGTAAAAAGCACAGGGTGAATTTTAAAACCTCCTCCATTCTTTAGCCTCTGAGGAAGTTGCTCAAAGTTGTAGCCATCAAGGTAGAAGAATACTTTTAAGTCTTGTCGATTCCCTTCTACTTTGTGCATGATAGGATTATCTGCGAAAAACAGAGAGAGAAAAAGAATAGTAAATACAAGTCACCATATTCTCCTTACTCCAGTGGTGGCCCTCATTTTAACTCAGGACAACAACAGAAAAAGTGGAAAACCTTCCTGAACTCTGTAGTGTGGCCAAAGACTTTGACAGGTAAATCCAACAGACAGTTTTCATTGCTTGACCTCACCATGTTTTGAGCCTGGTGGATAGGATTAAATCATGTTTGAACAATGCTAGAGGCTAAGGTTGGGATCCCAATAAACTGTGTTTAGCATTTTTTTTTTGAAAAGATAATTTCTCCTTGTTAATATGGTGTTTATCACTTCCCTATTAGATTGCTTGTACTATACATCAGTCCTAGTTCAGAACGGTAAGTAAGCAGCTACTCCCTGAAAGATAGCAATATTTATTTTAGCAATATTTTGTTTTAATGGCACCGAAGTATAATACCTTCATATTTCTTTATTTTAAAAGTACTGTATAAATGAAAGATTGTTGTGTTGGTGTTGATAGTGTATCCCAATATGGGGTTAGGGCAGTATATGTTCAAGTCGGGTTTATAAGATGCCTTGTAGATAATTATGTTCCCTAAGGCGTTCTTGCTCTTTTCCACATGAAAAGATAGAATTAATTTGTCAACTATGACCAAAGGCTATAGAAATCATAGGAAGATCATTTAATTTAGGGGAGATGGTAGCATAATGGTAATTTCATAGGCCCATAGGTTAATGCTCTATGAACATGAGCTCAAATCCCGCCATGGGAGGTGCCTAAAATTCTACTCAAATAATAAATCTGGAATATGAAGCTAGCCTCAGTAATGGTGACTATGACAACTATCATTGATTGTTGTAAAAACCCACTTGGTTCACTAATGTCCATTAGGGCATAAAATCTGCCATTCTTAGCTGATTGGCTTGCACATGATTCTAAACCGACACATTGGTGCTGAAATGGCCTGACAAACTCAGTACAAGGGCAATTTGGGATAGGCAAAAAATGCAGGCCTTGCCACCAACTTCCACATCCCACGAAAGAATTTTTTAAAATTTAATTCAAGCATTTGTGTCCCAGTATCAAGTGTAATGGAAATGCCTGCAAATTCCAGTTGTGCAGGATTGTTAGGATGATATTGCAAATATTCAGATGTTAGTGGGCCACAGGAAGGTGACTTGTCATGGTCAAGGATTTTTCAAAACCAGATCCAGAAGTCACTGGAGACTCTACATCACATGCAGCAGGTTACTGAAGCCTGCCACAGGAATCTTCCAACATCTTAAACTGACAAGAAAAAGAAACATGACCAAATTATTTTAAAACCTGACCCTGAAAAAAAAATGGTTGCAGAGACATTGGCATTGTCAAAGTTTGTTGAACTTGAATTGTTCCCTGGAGCAGAATTATGAAATAACTGTAATGACTTTTCTTTGCAATAACCTAACTGGTTGTCCATCCAATGACATGCTGGGAGTCTATCTTCTGCACTACTTTCTGCCTGAGTGCAAGTTGATATGTCCTCAACCTGTTTATATTAGCTGCTTCAGCACACCACGTTCTGCTGGCACAGGAGCATCCACTGAAATAGTGGTCTTCTGGCTGCTGTCCAAAATCAGCAGCAGACGGTTGCAGAGCACAAAGATCCTCATTGCTGTACATGGAAGGGAAATATGCCCTTCATAAAATACGAGAAGGTGCCAGCCCTCTCAGAGATCCTTCAATTTTAAAGGGTTTGAGCATAACTTGTAAGCTCCAGATATGGTTGTTATTATATTTGACACATCAATGGATAAAGATCTTAGAAAATAAGATGGGAGCCATATGTTATTTGTCATTCTAATTCAATCACTTACAGGTTTGTCCAGATAGAAGTTCCCTGGCCCTCCTAAAAAGGGAATCGTCAGAAATGCACACTGATCTAAAAGATAGTGGGAACCAGAGTTGTTTCCCCAATCACTTTTCTTTTGATTTTACACCCAAGGTACATTCAGGCGCAGAGCAGTTCTGTTTATTACTACACATCTGGCACAGACCTATCTATATTTCTAAATAGGTATACAGAGAATCACAAAATGTAATAGCAGGGCCAGGACACTGGCGCCAAAGCTTTTTTTGGCAGAAGCCAAACTGACCTAATACCTTTTTTTCAAACAACTATCAAATTCATTTTATAAAACTATTTGTGGAAATTTTGCAGAAGAAAATTCCAAGTCATAAATAAAGTGTAAAGACTGATATTGTAACCTTGCCTTAAGTTTCTGCCTACTTATGTAACTGACAAATGGAAAAATGCACAATTTTCCCTAACCTTGGAGATTATTATCTTTTTACCTTCTTAGTGCAGTAAGGAGATGCCATCAACATTCAAGAAGCTGACACCATCCAGGACAAAGTAGCTCACTTCATTGGCACGCCATCTATTATCTTAAACACTACTTCATTCCCTCCACCACAAATGCACAGTAGCAGCATGTGTATCTTCTACAGGATACACTGCAGCAACTCACCAAAGCTCCTTCAACAGCAACTTCCAAACCTTTGATATTTACAACCTTGAAGGACAAGGCAGCATACACATAGGAATTCCACAAGTTCCCCTCCAAGCTACACACTATCCTGACTTGGAAATATAATCATCATTCCTTCACTTTCGCTAGGAAATGTCCTGGAATTTCCTCCCAATAGCACTGTAAGAATATCTACATAACACCAACTACAGAGGTTCAAGAAAGTGGCTCACCATCACCTTTTCTAGGGCAATTAGGGTTGGGCAATAAATGCTGGCGTGAGGAGCTCCGGCAGTGATATTCTGGAACTGAGACAATTGACTTTCAACCACCACGACCATTGACACTGTGTCAGGTATGACTCCACCCAGCAGAATTTTCTCCTCGATTCCCATTGACTTCAGTTTTATTAGGACTCCTTAATGCCACACTCAATCAAACGTTTCTTGATGTCATAGCCAATCACTGTCACCTCACCCCATTCAGTGTTGTTGTCCATGTTTGAACCAAGGCTGTAATGAAGTCAGGAACTGAGTGACTCTGGCAAAACCCAAATTGAATGTCAGTGAGCAGGTTATTGCTAAGTAAATGCTACATGATAGCGCTGTTGATGGCCCCTACATTGCTGATGATCGAGAGTATCTGATGGAGTGGTAATTGGCTAGATTAAATTTGTCCTGTTTCATATGTACAGAACATACCTAGGCAATTTTCCATCTTTCTACATACTTCAATAACTGTGGATGGTTCTGCCAATGTTGTACTAATAGGTACTATGAAAAGGTTAGCATACATAAAACCACTTCTAATTTCAGCACAACTATTTTAGATACCCCGATCAACATCCATATGGTACTCTTCCACACTCCCAACTTCATGGGCATTCTCCCCTCAGTACCAAGCACTCTTCATCCCCCTCCAACGTATTCACCACTATAATCCAACCCAGCTAAAATGCTCTCCCAATTCTGATTCCCCCAATCCAATCTGATTCTCCACTACCAGACCTGACACTGCCTAACGGGAACCTGCCTTACCCAATTCCCCCGACCCATGACCAACACCCTTGATCTATGTCCAGGTGCCCCCACCTCCATAATGTCCAAACCCCTTGATGTTCGACCCCTCCCCCAGTGTCTGAAACCATCACAAATACCTTGCATCTACTTTCTCCCTGGTCTATTATTTTCAATGGCTCTTTCAAACTCATCAGCTTCATGGGAGCTAGTGCCATAAAAAACAGGCATAATTTCCATAATTCTGCTTCTTTTGGAGCAGGGGACCCGCTATGCTGGATCTTGTCCAGGTCAGGTGAGACAATCCTTGAAGAAATTTAGTGCAGGTAAGGGTGATTGCGCTGGTAATCTGATGTGAATTGTCATCTGAGGAAGTTAAGGCTCAATATTTATCATATTATTTATTGAATAGGAAACCACATAATTCACATTTCCACAGTTGCAGTGTTTTCACCCAGTCACTGTGACATGCCAATCTCTCCTTGGGCAACAGCCTAATTTGATGCCACCCTTAAGAATTCTAGACATCCTCCTCCACTTGTGTCATGAATTATATGCTTGTTGCAATCAGAGAATGAAGATAGTTGAATCCAGTACCTGTAAGATGCGGAGAATTAGGTCAGCAAATTGAGGAACATAATCACTGCTGTCTAGGGAGATGTAGAGTTAAGGTGAAGCTTAGGCCAACATTTTCATGTGTAGTTGCAAATGGAGTGCATCAAAGAGTATGTGTGCTGGAAAAGGCTATGCAAGTGAGAGAGTGATAGCTGCCAGCTGACAATTGTGTTGCTCCCATCTTGCCAGATTGCAAGTTATTAAAGCATTGCCTGAACTGGATCCACATTCCACATAGTGCTGTCTGGCTGCTCAGCACCTCTGCCGCCATTAGCCATTCCTGTTTGCTGAGGCTGGCCTCCTTCTGCCATCCTCCAGAAAAAGCCACTGTGCCTTCACAGCTTTTTTTAAATTCAATTGTGGGACATGGGTATCACTGGCTGGCCAGCATTTATTGCCCATCCCTAGTTGTTCTTAAAAAGGGAGTGGTGAGCTGCCTTCTTGAACTGTTGCAGTCCATGTTCTGTGGGTTGGCCCACAATGCTGTTACGGAGAGAATTAAAGGATTTTGACCCAGAGACTGTGAAGGAACTGCAATATATTTCCAAGTCAGGACAGTGAGCGATGTTCCCATTTATCTGCTGCCCTTGTTCTTTTAGATGAAAATGATTGTGGGTTTGAAATGATTGCGGGTTTGAAATGATTGCTGTCTAAGGACCTTTGGTGATTGCTGCTTGTAGATAGTACACACTGGTGCTACTAAGTGTCAATGGGGGAGGGATTGAATGTTTGTAGATGTGGTGTCAATCAAATGGGCTGCTTTATCCAAAATGATATCAAGCTTTTTGAGTGTTGCTGGAGCTGCACTTATCTAGGCAAGTGGGGAATATTCCATCATATTCCTGACTTGTGCCTTGGAGATTGAGTTTTTTGAGGAGGTGACCAAAGAGGTAGATAAGGGTAAGGCAGTTGATGTAGTGTATATGGATTTTAGCAAAGCGTTTGATAAGGTTCCCCATGGTAGGCTACTGCAGAAAGTGCAGATGCATGGGATTGAAGGTGATTTAGCAGTTTGGATTAGGAATTGGCTAGCTGATAGAAGACAGAGGGTGGCGGTTGATGGGAAATATTCAATCTGGAGTGCAGTTACAAGTGGTAACTTGTAACTGTTTTAGGGTCTGTTTAGGATCTGTTTTAGGGCCACTGCTGTTTGTCATTTTTATAAGTGACCTAGATGAGAGTGTAGAGGGTTGGATTAGTAAATTTGCTGACGATACCAAAGTGGGAGGAGTTGTAGACAGCGAGGATGGATGTTACAGTTTGCAGAGGGACATAGATAGGTTGCAGAGCTGGGCCGTGAGGTGGCAAATGGAATTCAATACGGATAAGTGTGAGGTGATTCCCTTTGGTAGGAATAACAGGCATATGAAATATAGGGCTAATGGAAGGACCCTTAATAGTGTTGTCGAGCAGAGGGATCTTGGGGTACAAGTACATAGCTCTTTGAAAGTTGGCACCCAGGTTGATAAAGTTGTTAAGAAGGCGTACGGTGTGTTAGCTTTTATTGGTAGAGGGATTGAATTTAGGAGCCGTGAGGTTATGTTACAACTGTACAAAACTCTGGTGCGGCCGCACTTGGAGTATTGCGTACAGTTCTGGTCGCCGCATTATAAGAAAGATGTGGAAGTATTGGAAAGGGTGCAGAGGAGGTTTACCAGGATGTTGCCTGGTATGGTGGGAAGGCCTTATGAGGAAAGGCTGAGGGACCTGAGGTTATTTTCATTAGAGAGAAGAAGGTTACGCGGTGACCTAATTGAGGCGTATAAGATGATCAAGGGATTGGATAGGGTGGATAGTGAGAGCCTTTTTCCTCGGATGGTGATGACCAACACGAGGGGACATAACTTTAAATTAAGAGGTGGTAGTTATAGGACAGATGTCAGAGGCAGGTTCTTCACACAGAGGGTGGTGAGGGCGTGGAATGCCCTGCCTGCAGCAGTTGTGGACTCGCCTACTTTGGGGGCATTCAAATGTTCGGTGGATAGGCATATGGATGATATTGGAATAGTTTAGGTTAGAGGGTCCTCTGGCCGGCGCAAGATCGAGGGCCGAAGGGCCTGTACTGTGCTGTAATGTTCTATGTTCTACTTAGGGAGTCAGGAGATGAATTGCCCCAATATTCCTAGCCTCTGACCTGCTCTTGTAGCTACTGTGTTTATGTGGTGAGTCCAGTTGAGGTTCTGGTCAATGGTAACCCCAAGGATGTTAACATTGGAGGATTCAGTGACGGCAACACTTCTAGTACGGACTCAATTGCCACATGAATCAAGGGACTGCCCTTCCCTTTCTGGCTCCTTTCCTTTTATTTCTGCAAATTTGTCCTCATATTGCACAATTCTACCACTTTACATGCTGTCAACGTCCCTTACATATTCAGCCTTCATTTGAGCTTCTGATTGTTTCTCCTATCAGCAGCACTTAGTACCAAGTAGCGCCAACTCTGCTCTCTTAGTCGGCTGACCCTCTCAAAATTTTCCTGGAAGGCACACTACTTGCAGGATCATATGCACCAACCCAACATGGGCCCAATACTCAGTCAAAAATCAGGTCTGTAAGATTCTATCTACTTTTTCTCCAATACTACTACTAGTTCCCTTCAAAATTATTGCTTTACATAACTTCCATTTCTTTGTCAAAGATGCTTTCCGCACCAAAGCACAAAATAGCTGCTTTATATTGGCAGCAGTTATTTTATCATGCTGGTGACCATTGTTGTATCCTTACCCCGCTAATTATGCTATTTTTAATCCTTTGACTGCTCACATCAATTTGCACTATATTTTCTGAGCAAGGAAATTTTAATTGAAAGGCGCTTGCTCTTCAAGTACGTCAACTAAGAGGTCATTCATAATTTTCTAAATTGTTTACCAACGTACAAAGATCTGCTTTGCATCCACCTTGCAAAGGTATTTTATAAAAAGGATTACATCAAGAATCAAGACAAAAGAATAGAAAAATATTAACAGAAATTTTAATAGAAAAATCATGGGAATCATGCAGACAAATTCTCAATACATGTTCCTGGCAGGCAAACTCTCAACTGGGAACATAATTCTGCCTTATTATCCTTAATTATGTGACAAATTATTAACAGATTATTAAAAAGTGTTAGTTGCTAAGGATGATCAGTAGTGATTTCTATGAATGTATATTTCTTTATAGTTGGATTGGAAATTTCAAAATCAGCATTCTTTGTAATTCATTGAATAAAATCAACATAAAAATCTAACAAATAGGAGGAAAGAGGTTATTTGGTCCCGTGAGTTTATCCTGTCATTCAGTAAGATTACGGTTGATCTCATAGATCAAAAATCTAACTCAACTTTTAATATTTTCAATGATCTAGTCTCCACTACTCCACTAAGGAAGAGAATGCCAAGCACTAATGATCTTCTGAGAGAAACAAATTCCTCCCCAACTCCATCTTAAATGGGACATCCTTTGTTTTAAAACTGAATCAATCTAGTGAACCTTTTCTGAACTACTTCCAGTACAAGTATGTTCTTTTTTACATGAGGTGACCAAAACAGTACACAGAGCCTGAATTTTCAAAAATGGTGGGCAGGAGCCAAATCTGGAAGTTCTATGTCCATTTCTAACAGATCCTATGTTCGCTATTAGGAGAAAAGGAATAAGTGCGTCTCACACAAGGGAAACCTGACTACAGGAGGGCCACTTGATCTTAGTGCTGAATTCAAACTGCCCCATTTTCCTGTTGCACAGGTCTCAGCCCACAATGTGGGAGTTATGAATTTTTAGAAAGACGTAAATGCTCTAGAATAGTGCAGAAGTTCTGAAGAACTGTTGAGCTGTGAAATTATTTAAATCATCAGCCCTTTAAAAATTAAAAAGCAACCTGCCTATGTCAGTATGAAGTATAAAAAGATTGAGATGCAAAGTTATCTAAAGCCCCAGCCTTTAAAATATAAAAGAAAATAACCTTCCTGTGTCAATCTAGATTAACAGTTCAATTGTTCCTTGTTGACATTACCCTCAGGACTAACATTAGGTCATTATTAATGTTTGGCTGCTTTTCACAACCCATAATTACCCAATTATAGGAATATCTCCACAGATGCTATCAGACTTGATGAGATTTTCCAGCATTTTCTATTTTTGTTAGCTGTCTTTTATATGATGGAGTTGTGAGTACAGATTTGATTGTTTTTAATAAAGGAGCAAGTACTTGAGGGATTTAATGCTTTAAATGAGTTTCAGTGAATGGGATTTTTTAAGTATATAGTCAAAGCTGTATTAAATATTTAGAGTTTTATTCCATTTCATTACAACATGGCTCCTGAGGTTTTGCCATTCTGCATACTGTCCAAGTTGATGTGGAAGATTTAAGGATGAAGGATATTGCTAGGTTAACATAAAGTTTGCTTTGGGGGGACAACTGGGTGTGGCTGAGGGACATGAGTTAATATAGATAATGTCAAAAGTGGGTGGACTAAAGGTTCGAGGGCATAAAATACAAGGAAAAAATTGGGTAAAAGTCTCCTTTTTTAACTAATTTATTGTGCCACTTGGCAAGCCCTGTAGCTACCTCCAATCTGCATCCAGGGACAGCAGTCCTGAATCCACCTGTACCCATCCCCCTCAGAATGAAAATTTGCAATTCGAGGGATCATACCCCTTGGCAAATGTGACAAGCTGAGAAATTTCCCAAATCACGCTATCCTCCTCAGGTTCACAAATCCAAGCTTCAATGTGACCTCATCATTGGTCTTTACAGTTGTTCCAGGATTTTCCTACTTTTATTCTGTAATTCTCTTGTAATAAAGACGAACATTCGATTTGCCTTCCTAATTACTTGCTGTATCCGCATGCTAACTTTTTGTGATTCATGTAAGAGGGTACCCAGATACCTCAGTGCCAAAGCGTTCTATAATCATTCCGTTTAAATAATGTTCAGCTTTTCTATTTTTCTTTCCAAAGTGGACAACATCATGTTTTCCCACGTTATCAATCAGGCAATATTTTGCCCACTCAGTTAACCATTCTATATCTCTTTGCAGACTATCTGTATCCTCCTCACAACTTTCTTTCCAACCTATATTCATAGCACTACCAAATGTTGCCACAATACAATTGGTTCTTTCATTCAAGCCATTAATATAAGTGGTAAACTGTTGAAGCCCCAGCATTTCACCAGTTTGCCATTCTGAAAATGACCTATTTATCCCAACTTTCCAAGCTGAATTCTCCCATCTGGGATGAAGTCTCATGGCAGAGATGTGGAGTTTTTCAGTTTTTCAGATGTGGAGTTTTTCCAGTGTTTCCCACTCTTGAGACCGTTGGGAAACCCACGCCATATCTTCTGGCCCTCAAATTATTAATTATGCAACTGGGCGATTTGTGCCATATCCCGTGGCAGGATAGGCCTGATGGCATGTTCCGTGCTGTTGTATCCAGGTGCCATATTGAAAAGATGTCCAACATCATTGACATACACATATTGAAGAAAGAAGATGGACCTCCTGAAAATGTAGATGGATCCCCAGGAGCACTCTGAGACTAGAACATAGACTACTGAGAAAAAAGATGGATCTCTGGGAATACTTATAAGGCTGGAAGATGGACTTCCTCAATAACACTGAATCTGGAAAATCCATCTGTAGATGCTCACCCCACTGACTGCTGTGATTTTCTGGGATCCAGGATTGCTTGCAGTCTCCATTCCGAACTCTAGTGGCAGCCCCTGGCATTGTACAGGTCAATCCTTATCATGTTGTTCCTGACATGTTTTGCACCGTTGTGTTTTCCCATGATTCACTGAATATTGGGCATGGACAGAAGATTGCAGTTCAACCTTGCACTGCCCCCATCAGTGGGATGCAAATCTGTTCCACAGCTGGTTTTTTGATTTGTCATGGTGGGCACCAGCAAAGATACGATGAGAAATTCACACCAGTGTGAAGCTGAACCTCGACTCTCAGCATCCCCAAGATTCAACCTGCGCACAGAGCCACGGGGAATCTTCCAAAGATCAAGAACAAAGAACATACAGCACAGGAACAGACCCTTGCTGCTCAACAAGTATAAGTGATACACATGCCTTTCTAATCTAATATTTTGTTGCCTCTATATGTGGTTTATATCCCTGCCTATTCATGTATCTATTCAGACAAGTCTTGAACATTGTTATAGAATTTGCTTCCACCACTCCTCCAGCAGCACGCTCCAGGCATTCACCACCCTCTGTGTGAAAAACCTGCCCTTTACATCTCCTGGTTTGTAAAAAACTTCACTATTTATTCCCCAATTTCATCCTCAAGGGACAATGCTCACAATGCATTTTATGTACTTGTAGAAGTTTTTACTATCTGCTTATAGACCTCTGAATACTCATTATATGTTCTGTGTTATTCAAGCACTACCAAGAATATTAAATATTTACAGTATGTGAAAGAACAGTTATTGCAAAATCTCCACCATTACCAGAAAGATTTGGGAAAGTCAGATGTCCCAATCAAGCAGAAGCATGGCTGAATTAGTATAGGAAATTTGCAAGATGTCGATGGGTCTCGCTGAGAAGGCAAGCAATGAGCAGTGTTGGTATGATTTTATATACAATGTTATCATCCGGATATCAATGAGGCCATTGCTAAATAAACTAAATTTAATAATCATGTTTTATAAACCTCTGTTTATAACTCTGTTAAAACTAAGTTGTTTTATCTTGCTAGTTTCTCACACATTTCACTTTCTCCTTTTTTATTATTTTTAATCATCCTTTGCTGATTCTACTTCTTTCCAAATCTTCAGGCCTACCACTTAGGCATTATAGGCCTTTTCTTTCAATCTGATGCCACTCTTAACTTCCTTAGTTAGTCAAAAATGATGCATCCTTCTGTTAGAGTCTTTCTTCCTCAATGGAATTTATCCTTGTTGAGAGTTAAGAAATATTTCCTTAAAGTCTTTGCCAAATTGCAAAACAGGACACGAGCTACTTGAAGGTGTTTCTATCACTATTCTAATATTTTTGGTATACAACAAATACAGAATATCTGCAGAGGTTTATAAAACATGATTATTAAATTTAGTTTATTTAGCAATGGCCTCATTGATACCCGGATGATAACATTGTATATAAAATCATACCAACACTGCTCATCGCTTGCCTTCTCAGCGAGACCCATCGACATCTTGCAAATTTCCTATACTAATTCAGCCATGCTTCTGCTTGACTGGGACATCTGACTTTCCCAAATCTTTCTGGTAATGGTGGAGATTTTGCAATAACTGTTCTTTCACATACTGTAAATATTTAATATTCTTGGTAGTGCTTGAATAACACAGAACATATAATGAGTATTCAGAGGTCTATAAAACATGAGCATTATTAGAATGCATCTTATTGTCTTGGCTCTATCTTCTACTGGGCTGAAAGCAGGATCAAATCAAGTGATATTACACGGTGGCACAGTGGTTAATACTGTGGTCTCACACAACTTCAGGGTCCCAGGTTCAATTTTGGTCTTGGGGGACTGTGTGAAGTTGGCACATACTCTCTGTGTCAGCTTGGGTTTCCTCAGAGTGCTCTGTTTTCCTTCCACAGTCCAAAGATTTGCAGGTTAGGTGGACTGGCCATGCTAAATTGCCCCTTAGTGTCTGAAAATATATAAATTAGGTGGATTAGCCATTGTAAATGCGGAGGGTTGCAGGGATAGGGCAGTAGGGAGGGCTTAAGTGCTTTTTAGGAGACTAGGTGCAGACTCGATGGGCTGAATGGCCCCTTCTTCACTATAGGGATTCTATGTTTCTATGATGTACACAGTGTCTGAATAGTCTATTAAACAGTTAGGATTGACGCATTATACTATAACTACATCAAGGACTCAGACATGCATCTACTAAATTACCACAAAAATAGGCATGTACCAATAAAGTATTACACCAACTCTGCATCAAACAAACCCAAGAATTATTGTGCTGTATAGAGGATTCATTCCCTTTGTTCCAAGTGATCTGGCAATATATCTCTGCATTAACTGTGAGGCTATCTTCTATAATTGCGCTTGTGAGAATTTGGTCTTTAACCTTTGGCTGTCACTTTCAATGGAGTCAGGAAATACAGAGACTCGGCTTCCTAAGCAGTTGCAAGATCTTATTCTTCCCATATTTCTTTTATTAAAACTGATTGAATTCATCTCCACAATATTGCCACTTCTGACCTTGTCTCTTTTCCTGTGACATTGAAACTATATCCATACCTTCATCATTTCAAGCCTTGACATTTCCAATCCCTGTATAGCTGGCTTCCTTTTATCAACCTTCCACGCAAATGTCACAATTCAGATCCTCATCGCTATTAAATGTAATACTACCATCACCAACACTCTCTTTAAATTTTTAGACCAGCTATGCATATGTGAGAACTTAAAGGGGCCAACTTGTATGTGATATGCATTGGAACTTCCAGGTTGCTGTGCATACACACAACTCAGAAGGAATATTGACCATCACCTTGATGATCTTCAAGCTCCCAATGACCCAACATGTGAAAATCAGCCATAATGCTGCCTTGTTTCCTCTTCCCTCCTCACTCTGGTTCTTCCTATTTTATGCCCCTCCACACACTGTCCATTAATTTAATAATTTTTTTCTTATTCCTTTTCTCACTGATTCTCCAGTTTTAGACACTTATGTTCTAAGCTCCTTTCTTTATATTTTCTACTACCTTTCTCACCACCTTACTCTCATTTCTGTTGATTCCACTTCAAAATCTCTCTTCTTAATCTATGCCGTTGGTTTCCTATCTATCTTCCCTATGCTGAGTGCCTCTTTATTACAAAGCACTTTTCCTGTACCTGTGAAATGTTGCAGAAGTAATTTGGTGGTATTTATAAAATGGGAGTTATGGAGCTAAATTGTTCCTGCTGGAAATAGTTGTAAAACATATTAATTTACTTATTCAATGGTTGAGGTTTACAGATCAGGAGATAATAATTGGAGAAATAAACCTACTTTTTCCATTTATGTGATGTTACTCAGGTACAAAGCACCACTGATTGCAATCAAGTTGTCAATCGTGCATCTGCAAATAATGCCATGTGCTTATATCAGGATGTATGGTTTGTGTTTGTTCAATATGCAGAAGGTATATGGTCACTGCAAAAAATATTGTACAAATCAATGCTCCTTCTCCAAAACACTCATAATGCAAAACTCACTGGTATCTATATACAAGCCAGCTTGTATGTTAGATGTGATTTGTCCACTTCTGGTTGTTGGAGACTTTAAATACTTTGGAGTATTTCTCCCCTTACTTGCCCAGTAACAGTTACTAGCAAGGAAATGACAGTGGCTCTAGAGTATTCATCTTTTGCTGAACTTTGACATCCTGAAGGTCAAGTTCTGTCTACAGTAACTGACTTCTGTGCATACTCACCATTATCAAAGTATTCCAATATATTGCCTTGCACATCAAGAATGGTGTTCACTGCAGATGGGTAGGAAACCAAAAGCAGAGATTAAGAAGGATTTTGAAGTGGAATCAACAGAAACGAGAGTAAGGTGATCGGAAAGTTGGTAGGTAATAGAAAATATAAGTGTAGAAGCTTAAAATATGAGTAAGTGGCTTAAACTGGAGAATCATTGGGACAAGGAACAAGGAATACCTCTCCATCATCAATGGTGCATCCATAGAAGAGGCTGCAAGTATGCCCACCCACCTCAAAACAGAGGCCTCACCACAAGTGTCGTTGTGGCTGCATAGTGTTGGATGATTTGTTGCTGAACAGATAACTCTTACTCAAAAAGTGATAGAAAACTGCAGCTAGACCAGATGCATTGTTTTATAAATTGATGCAAGTTTATTGCTCATCAATACATATTTGTGAAATATCTCAAAAATTAATTTAATTTATGGCTTCATTAAATTCAAATCATAAAACAAGTTAGAAATCCCTTGTAAATTGCTATGCCACCGCATGGCAATATCTAATAGTTATTTTATTAACCACCTTCCTCCCTCTTTCATGATTCAGCCTACCACACTAAAATCTTCAAAAGTGCAAAATATGACTCCACATTAGGTGCATATGACCAAAGAATGCAGAGTAGGAAAATTGTAATATTATTCAGTATGCAACTTTGATTTAACACAAATAGTTTCATGTCAACTTCAATGTTCAAGCTAATGCCCTCTCTTAGATATATACAAACGAATGTGTTCAGCAGCAGAAAGAATCCCAAAGAGATCATTAACTACTTTCAGGTTTGTAATAACTTCAAAGACAACTCATTGTAGCTTCAAATTATGAAGGATTTATTAACAACAATATTTATATATATAAGCAATGGCCTACACTGATCTCCTCCCTAGTTCCAAATGAGGTTTCTCCTGACCCAGTATGCATGGCCTTGTACCTGATTGGGCCTTGCACTCGATTGACTCAGCTTCCTGTCCTGCCTGTCCATAGGACCCAACTTGACCACATGGCCTTCAAGAATTACCTTCTTAAAGGGGCCACATGAGAACACTCCTTCATGTCCAATTCCTGAGATCAGTTATGAATGAAACAACAAAACATCATTAAACATAGGCATCCACAATTCTACAAGGCATCAGGGACACTCAGAAAAATTCAACACTAGTTTGGTCTGAACTTCTCAATTCGGTACGACGATCTTCAATTAGTAGAGAATCTGAGCTGGCTATTGCAAAAGGTAAACTCATCAAACCAGAGTCAAGATCTTTTTCAGAAACTGCTGGATGCCCCAGTTCCACACAAATAACAGGAATCCTCATATTAGCAATTGCTGAACACAAGTTTACTGCAGGGAATACCTGTTGACCTCCTCCATCAGGCCCAATTCTCTTTCTCAAATGAGCCATATGTTTCTTAACATGATGACTCTGAACTTCTACAACATAAGAAATCGGTCCTTTCTTTCCACAATTCCACCAGCCAGTCATGTTGGTCCCACTGCAAAATTCCTGGACAGAACTAGATCATCAACTTGGAAAATTCTATCCTTTTTTCCTCATATCATGGTTTTCTTTCTAGAAGGTTTGTTTAGCCTCCACCCTCTCTACCAAATCTGGAAATTCTAAATCCAGATGTGTCCATAAATGACAAATATTCCAATTAGTATTTCAACTGGCATGACCCCTGTGGTCACATTTGGCTTGGTGTTATATAAAAGCAAGAATCTTGCTAATTGTAAGAGTAATTCCTTCATCATTAATTTGAACATTTGTACTGTTCATTCTGCTAACCCATTGGAAGATGGGATGACAAGTACTGACCAAATATGGCAAATGCAATTTGACTGAACAAATTTTTAATATTTCTCCACTGTAAGTGCTGTGCCACTAACTGCCATTAAGAAGGAATTTTTCTGTCCTGCCCACCATGGCCAAACCATGCAAAGGTCTGTTGACCTTGGGCAGAATTTTCCAGTTTTGAAGTGAGTGTGGCTAGAAAATCAAGCCTTAAGGCTTTTGGAATATCATGGATGGCAAAAATCTGTCTCAACTTGCCAATGGCTGTGACTATTGTAGACTTCATTCTTTGGATATCCAAACATTTGGAATGCTCATCAACCAAGATGATAAGCACATGCTCCATGAATAGACCTGCAAAATCTATATGTAGAATTGATCGCATCCTACCTGGTAATTCCAATGGATGCATGTTCAGCAGTGATAGCAATGCCCATTTGGCTTCGCAACTTGAGCACTGGACCATTCTTTTCATTTTTTTATTGACCCTCAGCCACCAAACAACTTTGGATGAGTGCTTTCTTCCTGCTTGGTCAGGGATGTGTTGTGCAGCTCCTGTATAATAAAAGTGGTTGCCCCTGGGATGGCACTATAACATGAACCCTTCACAATAAATACCATCCTCACGTTAGCTCCATCATACGCTGCTGGTACAGTGTAAGTTGCTTTGATTTATGCTATTGTCATCCTTGCATCATCATTCTCTTAACTTTTGACAAAAGTCGGTCTCTTTCAGGTTAAATTTTCATGTGATATGCTGAAACAGGCAAAATCTCTACCAAATGCATCACGATTTCTTGTGCTCCCGATGATGAAGATATTGTCTGTGACAAAGATTAGTGACTCAGTGCATTTGTATTTGATATTTGCATCCCTGAATGATGCTGGAAGGAGTAGTTTTATGCTGCTCACAAAACAGCCCATCTTTCTACCTTTACATAGGCAATTGGTGGCACCAATTTATTCTCTCTGAATAAAGCCAACAATGGTTTGTGATCTGACACCATAGTGAAATGTCTAACATATATATATATATGGATATACCAAAATATATATATGGATATACCGGTGTATAAATACCGAATTAATTATTGCTAGGTTTTCCCTGCTATCTGAGATACAGTTTCTTCTGCATCTAATAATGTTCTTGACACAAATGCAATTGGTCTTTCCAATCTACCTGACATCTTATAGGATGAAACTGCTCCCACTCTACAAAGTGATACATCACATGTAACTGATAGCTTATTTGGATCAAAGTGCACAATGATTATAAGGCCTTTGGCAAATGCTTCTATTTGTGCTTCTTCCCATTTTTCTTGCTGATATTTCTTCAAAAGCTGGTGGTGGGGTTTAGATTGTAAACATATTTTGCAAGAATCTGCTATAATAATTCACCATTCCAAGGAATGATTTTAACTCTGACACATTTTTTGGCTATGGTGCTTCCTTTATGGCTTAAACTTTATCCTCAAAAGGATGCCAACCTTTAGCATCTACCCTGAAATCCAAATATAATTCATCTACCTGAAATGTGCATTTCTCTTGTTTTAAATGGATACCTACTTTTTTAAATCATCTCAAAACTTCCTCTAAGTTTGATCTGTGAGCCTCAGGTGCGGCTCCTGTTACTAGGACACCATTTAGGTACACCATTCTGTTAGGAATGCCCTTTAATAAACTTTTCTTCATACGTTGGAATATAGCACAGGCCAATGAAACACCAAAAGGTAAACATGTATGCTGGTATAGTCCCTTATGGGTGTAGTTGTTTACTACATTAGATACAGTAACTAACATCTGAGAATCCTCATTCAATTCCAGCTGCTAGTAGGCATGATTGAGATCTAACTTGGTGTATTTCAGACCCTCTGATAATTTGAAGTGTGGTCCTCAGTTCTAGGAATAATGTATCTATCTATCTGAGCTCCTTGATTAACAGTTAGATTATAATCCGCACATATTCTTACAGTACAATCTGTTCTGAGGTTAGGAACTGTGGATGTGGCCCATTCAGGAAACTGCACAGGTTTTATGACACCTAAGTTTTCCAATCTCTCAAGCTCTACTTCATGCAAAAGGCATTGGGCAGGCCCAAAAAAAAGTTGGCATTCCCTCGGGATTTAAATAAATTTTGGCTTTAGCCCCCTTCATTTGTCCCAGTTCATTTTGAAAAAACTTCAGAGTATTCGCAGAATAATTCTTGAAAACCTCCATTATGAATATTTCCATCCAATCTAATTTATCTGCTTCAGCCAATCCTCAGATGTTAGGCAAGGTCAGTGACCCTAAATTATTATAATAGGTAGTTCAGCTGTTTGGTCTCTATACAAGCCAGAATGTGCATCTTTGCATCTGATTGGCTCGGCTTCCCATTCTGCCTTTCCATAGGGTCTGGTCCAGTCACGTGCCCCTCAGGGATTGCCCCCTTAAAGGGACTATGCAACCACAAGGTTATTGTTGATTGATTTCTACTAGCCTTTGTTGAGTCTGAGAAGTGCTGAGAGTTTTTACTTTTATTCAAATTTAGTGAAGTCTGCAGGGAGCTGTGCTGTACATGATGAATGTCTTGGTTGTGATTTTAAGGATTGTGATTAGACCAATTGCTCTCAATCATGGGTTCGATATTTACAATTCTTTTGGACTATACCATTACTTGTTAGAGTAGCAGGCAGCTCCATGGTGCAGGGTTCCACTGACTACACACAAC
Source organism: Sphyrna mokarran (assembly GCA_024679065.1). NCBI lineage: Eukaryota > Metazoa > Chordata > Chondrichthyes > Carcharhiniformes > Carcharhinidae > Sphyrna > Sphyrna mokarran. Next base: position 70,698,369 of record JAGIQG010000007.1, on the reverse strand, counting down.
TGGCTTTGTAAATGCTACACCTAAGCAAAGAAATAACCTCAATGACAAAGCGTTCCACTCTGTGTGCATTTGGTTTCTCAATCATCACACCATGTCAGAGATATATTCTGTATCCCAGTAGCAATCATAATGTACGAGTCCACTGTAATATTGGTATTTGAGCCATCATGTTGTCCAGTAGCCAGCTTTGGATTGACAAGGGCTAGCTGCTGACCACATAACCCATGACTTTGGTCCACAACCCAAGCACACATATGTAGAATGTTGATATTGAGAGTCATGTTATGACCTGGAAAGTCATCAAACTGCAGTGGTGCTACTGAGCCACCTAGTGTACATGCTGCACCCTTGTCATCCTCAGTGCTTCCTCAAGATAGTGCTCAACATGGAGGAGTACTGATTCATTAGTTGAATGGGAATGAAAAGTGGTAATTAGCAGGAGATTTTTTTCCCTTCACATATAACTCATACCATGAGACTTCATGGGGTCCAGAGTTGAAGCTGAGGGTTCTCAGGGCAATTCCTTCCTGAGTGCATACAACTGTGCTGCCACCTCTACTGGGTCTGTCCTGCCATTGGGCAGCATTGCTATTTCCACAAACTTTAGCATCCTAGGACTGCCAGGCTAAAATATTCAAAATGAGCCGTTCAGATCAGATAAGGGATTTTATTTACTAAACATGGCATTTTCCACTTAAAATGCCTTTTTTGCCAAAAGAAGAGTTTACTTAACTTGAAGTATGGCTTGGCAAACTAAAACAGAAGCTGCACTATACAAACATATATTTTCAGGTCTCACTGAATGAAACATGTAACACCTTTCTAGCTGAAAATGGTAAAAGCATACCAAGTACTTTCATTTAATCGATTGTATCTATATACAAAGAAATTTAGGAAGAAATCTTTTGCAGCCACTTCACAGAATCAGAGAATTGTTATGGCATAGGCATGTGCATGTGTTTTTTCTAGCTGTTGTAATAGCATAATTACCTCATTTTGTATTGTATAACAAAGTGCTTGATAAATCTAGGTTAGCAATGTTTTTCTGTGAAATTACACAACAAAATGTATCTGTCATCTGCAACCTCTTTCTGCAGGCATTTCTAAAAGAAGGATAAAGAGAACATCCATATATAGAAATATACAGTAACTGTCAGTTATGTCCATATAGAATAATATGGGATAATTGGCTAATTCTACATACTTATATTGATGCTTTTCTTTAAAATGGCACTTCTTTCTGCACAGATTGTATTAGCATTTCACACAAGTATCTCATACATCTATTAGCTTCATTGTAGGGCATTCAGCTGAACAACAGATATCATCTACCATCTTTCTGATGTCACCTGTGATGTGGGTCTTTCTACATTTAACTCCCTCTGTGAGTATAGTTAGGTATACGTATATACTGCATAATTTAGTTGAGTAGTCTGCATTATTTAAATAATGTGCCATTATTTGGATTAACAATAGCAGCAAAAATTTATTTCGGCTTTTAAAGTAATAAAATATGACAAGGTACTTCACAATTGAGCCACCAAAGATGATACTAAAGCAGATGGCAAAAAGTTTCATCAAAGAAGTAGGGTTTAAAGGAACATCTTAATGAATCTAAGAGAGGTAACAATTTGGAGAGATTAAGGAAGGAAATTACAGAGTTTAGGCCAGTGGCAGTTAAAAGCACAACTATCAATAGTAGAGGAATTAAAATCAGGAATGCAGTAGAGGCCAGAACTAGATAAATGAAGATATTTTGGAGGGTGAAGATTAAAGAGATAGGGAGGGGCAAGACCATGGAGAGGTTTGTGAACAAGGATCAGAATTTTAAAATCAAGACATTGTTTTACTGGGAGTCAACATAAGCAAGCAAGCACAGGGATGACATGAACAGTGCTTGATGCAGTATGGACATGGACAGCATGGACTCAAGTTTATAGAGGTTAAAATGTGGGAGGCCAGCCAGGAGTACATCAAAATCGTCAAGTTTAGACATAGCAAAGGCATGAATGAGGGTTTCTGCAACAAGCTAAGGCAGTAGCAAATTGGGCAATGTTATGGAAGTCGAGAGAGGCAATGGTACGATGGAACTGGGTATCACCACCACACGTATGAAAACGAATGCAGTGTGTTTGGATGATGTAGTGAAAAAATAGACGGGGGCCGTGCATAGCTTCTTGGTGTATGTCAGAGCTAATTTTGTTAGAGCAAGAAAATTGCAAGTGATTCTCTGGCAACAAGTAGTTAGATCACAGTGAAATCAAGCACATGCAGGCCCATCCATCTGGACAACAGTGGAGAGGAGTAGGAGGAGGATGTGTGGTAAACCATGTCAAAGACTGCATACAGGTCAAGAAGTCAACGAAAAAATGTTTACATTTGTTGCAGTCACGTAATATGTCATCAATGACTTTGATAAGAGCTGATTTGGTACTGGCAGGGCAGAAACCTGACTGGATGGAGTCAGTAAGAAATCTCACAACACCAGGTTAAAGTTGTTGTGAGACTTCTTACTGTACTTACCCCAGACCAACACTGGCATTGCCACATCATGGACAGAGTCAAACATAGTGTTCTGGGAAAAATGGATCTGAGAGGTGACAGCATATTCAAAGAGTTTGGAAAGGAAAGCTAAGTTGGAAAAATGAGCAGTGGTGTGCAAATACAGGTTAAGGGTGGTTATTTAAGAAGAAATGATGAGACGTGGATAAAAAAAACTCTAGAGGAATAGCACCTGAAGAGACAGAACTATTAACATTATTATTCTAATATTATTTTCTAAATGGGGAAATACTTAGGAAATCAGAAACACAAAGGGACTTGTGAGTCATTGTTCAAGATTCTCTTAAGGTACAGTTAGCAGTTAGGAATGCAATATGCAAAATTAACCTTCTATTTCTGGCACCTAATTTTGGTCATTTTCATTACCCTAATCTTTTCTGGTTGGTATTTTGTTTGGACTTGCTAATCTTTGGAAATGGAATATTATACAGAATATAAAAATTAATTTGGGTCCATCTCACTGGGTCCAGTTTTGTGTTGCAAGTTATTTTTCTGTTTAAGCTGTTTTCATTGCAGTTTTATTGCTAATATCTTTATTTACGTGCTTGTGAAATGTAGTTAATAATTCTGAACAAAATGTTTCTGTAACTGCCAGAGAGATATTCATTTGTAGACTTGGAATTTTAGAGTGAGAGGAAATGTACTCTGTCTTTCCCCATTGTCAAAGATTTTTTTTTAAGTTGACATTCCTATGTCCTATTCAAAAAATGAATTAAACATACCAAATAAATCCAATGGAAAATAATCCATCAAATTATATTAGAAACTTGAATTTGAAAGCATAAATTGGATTGCACTGTTTGGGGTTGCATTTCTACTGACACCACAGAAGCCAGTTCTCACATTATTTTATCTAATCTCCATCAGCACATCTTTCTATTAATTTTCTATTATGTATTATGATTATGATTTGGAATGTAGTTTCTGAAAGAGGATAGGAGCATATATACTAGGAACCTTAGAAAGTAAACTGAAGATATACTTGACAGTAAAGAAATTTACAGGACCAGGAGGAAAGCGTAGGGGAATGCAACCATATGGATAACTTTACTGAAGAGTTACTATAGGCGTGATGACCTGAATGGCTTCCTTCTGTGCTGTACCATTGTACATTGGCAGAAGGGCAGAATCATCCTTAACATGCATAGCGATTATAAGTAGCCCTTTTAAAACTGTTTTTGTTAAGTAGTATATCATTTTGATGAATGGCTCTGATATGTCAGAGGTTCAATAAGCCATGAATGAGGTTCAGCCAAGTGTCAATCGATATTTATGTTAAAAAAAAAGCAATTCTTGACGTTTAGACCAGATGTCTTGATTTCTAGGAGTTTGTCTCAATTTACAAGGCAATGGGGTTTTTTGACTCAGTATGTAGATAGGCCAACTAGAGGTGAGGCTACATTGGATTTGGTGCTGGGCAATGAGCCAGACCAGGTGTTAGGCTTGGAAGTTGGTGAACATTTTGGTGATAGTGACACAATTCGGTTACGTTCACCTTAGTGATGGATAGGGATAGGCATGAAGCTGGGGGCAGTAGTTATAGCTGGGGGAATGGTAATTATGAGGCCATAAGGAGGGAATTAGGGTGCATAGGTTGGACGAGGAAACTACAGGGACTGGGAACATCTGAAATGTGGAGCTTATTCAAGGAGCAGCTACTGCGAGTCCTTGATAAGTATGTCCCTGCCAGGCAAGGAGGAAATGGTCGAGTAAGGGAACCTTGGTGTACGAAAAAAGTTAATTCGCTGGTTAAAAGGAAAAAGGAGGCTTCTGTCAGGATGAGGCTTGAAGGCTCGGTTAGTGCACTGGATAGCTACTGATTAGCCAGGAGGGAGCTAAAGTGTGAGTTGAGAAGAGCTAAAAGAGGACATGGGAAGACTTTGGCTGATAGGATCAAGGAGAATCCTAAAGCTTTCTTTAGATATGTTAAGAATAGGAGATTGGTTAGGGCAAGATTAGGGCCAGTCATAGACAGCAGTGGGAAGTTGTGCGTGGAGCCTGAAGAGATTGGAGAGGCAATGAACAAATATTTCTCTTCGGTATTCACGCAGGGAGATGTAAATGTAGTTGTGGAGAACACTGGGATACAGGGTTGTAAACTAGAAAGTATTGAAGTAGAAAAGGAGGATGTGCTAGATATTCTTGAGGGTTTGAAGTTAGATAAGTCCCCTGGGCCGGACGGGATTTACCCTAGGATTCTCTGGGAGGCGATTGCAGAGCCTCTGGCTCTGATCTTCAGGTCGTCGTTGGTTACGGGTATAGTGCCAGAAGACTGGAGGATAGCGAATGTGGTCCCATTGTTCAAGAAGGGGAAGAGAGACTTTCCAGGGAATTATAGGCCAGTGAGTCTTACTTCTGTTGGGGCAAAGTATTGGAGAGAATTATTAGGGATAGGATTTATAGTTATTTAGAGAGAAATGAATTGATTGGGGATAGTCAGCATGGTTTTGTGAAGGGTAGGTCGTGCCTTACTAACCTCATTGAGTTTTTTGACAAAGTGACCAAAGAGGTGGATGGGGGTAAGGCGGTTGATGTGGTATATATGGACTTTAGTAAGGCGTTTGATAAGGTGGCCCATGGAAGGCTTCTGCAGAAAATGCAGATTTATGGGATAGAGGGTGATTTAGCTAATTGGGTTAGGAATTGGCTAGCAGATAGAAGACAGAGGGTGGTGGTTGATGGGAGATATTCATCATGGAGTTCGGTTACAAGTGGAGTACCTCAGGGGTCTGTTTTGGGGCCCCTGCTGTTTGTAATTTTTATAAATGATCTGGATGAGGGTATTGAAGATGGATTAGTAAATTTGCAGATGACACTAAAGTCGGTGGAGTGGTAGATAGTGAAGAGGGGTGTTATAGTTTGCGGAGAGACTTGGACAAGTTGCAGAGCTGGGCCGAGAGGTGGCAAATGGAGTTTAATGTGGAAAAGTGTGAGGTAATTCACTTTGGCAGGAATAACAAATGTGTAGAGTATAGGGCTAATGGTAGGACTCTTAATAGTGTTGAAGAACAGAGGGATCTTGGAGTATATGTGCATAGATCCCTGAAAGTTGACAATCAAGTCAATAAGGTTGTTAAGAAGGCATACAGAGTCTTAGCTTTTATTGGTAGGGGGATTGAATTTTGGAGCCGCAACGTCATGTTGCAACTGAACAAAACTCTAGTGCAGCCGCACTTGGAGTATTGTGTGCAGTTCTGGTCCCCGCATTATAAGAAAGATGTGGAGGCATTGGAGAGGGTACAGAGGAGGTTTACCAAGATGTTGCCTGGTATGGAGGGCAGGTCTTATGAGGAGAGGCTGAGGGATTTGAGGTTGTTTTCGTTAGAAAGGAGGCGGCTAAGAGGGGACCTAATCGAAACATATAGATGATTAGAGGTTTAGATAGGGTGGACAGTGATAGCCTTTTTCCTAGGATGGAGAAAGCTAGCACGAGGGGGCATAGCTTTAAATTAAGGGGCGGTAATTATAGGACGGATGTCAGAGGTAGGTTCTTTACCCAGAGGATGGTAAGGGTATGGAATGCCCTGCCTGCTGCAGTTGTAGATGCGCCAAGTTTCGTGGCGTTTAAGAGGTTAGTAGATAAGTTTATGGATGAAAAGGGAATGGTTTAGGTTAGAGGGTCATTGCTTTTTCTTAATTGGTGGGTGTAACATCGAAGGCCGAAGGGCCTGTTCTGCGCTGTAATGTTCTATATTTGCTGTTATCTCTTTTATATATTTATCATGCATTTATAGCTAAATTCTGTAATAAACTGCAAAACCGGTGTCCAAATACAGTAAATTAGAACACACCCTATTTAGGTTAGGTAAGATTTAGGTTTAAGTAGGTCCCATTTATATTACCCAACATATAATAACTCAGTTTACATGAAGTGTATTTGTTTCTGTAGTGCAATAATATAGAATATTTCATTTCTAGTGTTCAGCAATAAAAATTTAAGTAGAGTTATATAAAATGTCTTTAAAGGGCTTCAATGAGGTCACTTTCACATCAGTACAAAACAGTTTAGTACTAACATAAAAACAGAAGTGGTAGTGCACTTAAGAGTAAGTGCTCAATTGGCCTTTTAAACACACTGAATTAAAGGAGATGCAAGTCACTGATTTGAACTTACATTAGGACTTGAGAAAAATGCACTAGACCTCCTGAGCTCTCTATAAACAGAAGTCTCAATGCTTTTAAACATTGGGAGAAAATGGATTATTTCACCAACTTACTCATATCATTAATAATTAAATACCAGCAAGTGAGGCTCCGTGGATGCATCTACAGATGCACACAGAATACTATTTTGGAGCAGATTTCAGCATAACATTCTAATTATCAAAGTGCATATAGACAGCAGAATCAACCAATGAGCTGTACTTTGTCAGCCAATAAATCTTTAAGCAGAATGGGACTTCTGGCAGGATATAATAGTTTGTTTTGTAGCAAAAGATAGAATAGTTACACAAAAGTACAAAATTGTAGTGGAGAACATGCCCCTGTCTACATCAACAAGGATGAAGTAGAAATGGTCGAGAGCTTCAAGTTTTTAGGTGTCCAGATCACCAACAACCTGTCCTGCACGCCCCCACCCACACCGACACTATAGTTAATAAAGCACATCAACGCCTTTACTTTCTCAGAACACTAAGGAAATTTGGCATGTCAGTTACAATTCTCACCAACTTTTACAGATGCATCACAGAAACATTCTTTCTGTTGTATCACAACTTAGTATGGCTCCTGCTCTGCCCAAGACCGCAAGAAACTACAAAAGGTCTGTCCAATCCATCATGCAAACCATCCTCCCATCCATTGAATCTGTCTATATTTCCTGCTGTTTTGGCAAAGCAGCCAACATAATTATGCACCCAGGAAACTTTCTCTTCCACCTTCTTCCGTCGGGAAAAGATATGAAAGTCTGAGGTCACAGATCAACCAACTCAAGAACAGCTTCTTCTCTGCTGCCATCAGATTTTTGAATGGACCTACTTCACATTAAGTTGATCTTTCCCTACACCGTAGCTAGGACTGTAACACTAAGTTCTGCACTCTTGTTTCCTTCTCTATGTAGGGTATGCTCCGTCTGTATTTTCACTGTATACTAATACATGTGACAATAATAAATCAAATCAAATCAAACAAAGGCTATCTGCAGACTCCATTTGAAAAGAATATGAACAGCATAAAGCAGGGTTCATGACAGAAATAGCAACAATTTCTCCCAATAAAAGCAGGGTGATTTTTCTAACAAAACATAGTGTGTGCAGGATAGTTGATTAAAGTTTTAGAAATTTATTTATTTATTAGTTATAAAGTAGGCTTACATTAACACTGCAATGAAGTTATTGTGCCTATGAAATAATAATGTGCATAAACTCAATCTTAGTTACGTAGAGCAATACAGTATTCGAGCGTGATTGGTGGGGAATAATTCAATCATCTCCATTCTGGAAGGCTATTGTGCTGTTATATGTATTCTACAATTGCATCCCATCAACAACAGAACTCCAGTCTGTCAACGCATACAAGAGATACTATTCTGAGATTTGTAGACACAGATTGATTGCAGCCTTAGAGACTGGACATTTTTTTTTATTATCAGATGTGGGCATCACTGATCACTGGCAGGCCATCATTTATTATCCATCCTGAATTTCCTTTGAGAAGGTGAAGTTGAGCTGCCTTCTTAAACTGCAGTAAGAAGTCTCACAACACCACGTTAAAGTCCAACACGTTTATTTGGCAGTATAAACTTTCAGAATCTTGCTCCTTCTTCGTGAGTGGGAGTTGTATTCACAAACAGGGCATATACAGACACAAACTCAATTTACAAGATAATGATTAGAATGCGAGTTTTTACAGGAATCAAGTCTTAAAGGTACAGACAATGTGAGTGGAAAGAGGGCCAAGCACAGTTTAAAGAGGTGTATACTGTCTCCAGCCAGGACAGTTATTGAGATTTTGCAAGTCATGAGGGTTATAGATAATGTGGCATGAACACAAGATCGTGATTAGGCTATCCTCAGAGGCTGAATGCCCGTGACTGCTGAAATGTTCCCCAGCTGGAACAGAACACTGTACATATTCTTGTGATTTGGTCAATGTTGTCTAGCTGATATGCTGCAGGAAAGGATGTCCCAAGGCATGTGACATTGGAAAGACCATGCCAATGCTACGACAATAGATGAATGAACACCGCTCCACAATCATCAGGCAGGAGTGTTCGTTTTCAGCTGGGGAACATTCAGCAATCATGAGCATTCAGCCTATGATCTTTGGGTAAGCGTTCTCCAAGGCGATCTTCACGATTCATAACAATGCAGAATCGCTGAGCAGAAACTGATAGGCAAGTTCCACACACATGAGGATGGCCTCAACCGGGTTCATGGGTATATGTCACACTATCTGTAACCCACATGATTTGCCTGGGCTTGCAAAATCTCACTAACTGTCCTGGCTGGAGACAATATAATCTCTATAACCTGTGCTCTCTTTACTCAGATTGTCTGTACCTTTAAGACTTGATTACCTGTTAAGACTTGCATTCCAACCATTATCTTGTAAATTGAGGTTATCTATACATGCCCTGTTTGTGAACACAACTCCTCACTCACCTGAAGAAGGAGCGAAACACTGAAAGCTTGTGTGACCAAATAAACCTTGGATTTAACCCGGTGTTGTGAGACTTCTTACAGTGCTTACCCCAATCCAACGTTGACATCTCCATATCATTCTTAAACAGGTGCAGTCCCTGAGATATAGGTACTCCCACAGAGCTTTTAACAAGTTGAGTTCCAGGATATTGACCCAACAACATGAAGTATCAGTGACATAGTTCCAAGTCAGGATGGTGAGTGGCTTAGAGGAAAATGTTCAGGTGAAGATGTTCCCATGTGTCTGCTGCTCCTGTCTTATATAGCAGAATTATCACCAAGATGTTCTCTACATATTGTGGAATTCAGAGAAAGTTAGTAAATTTCAGTTTTTAGGCAAAGATTATTTGTATTTATAGTTCAATTTATAAGTTAAATGAATTGCATGTTTTTTCATTATTTATTTCAACAAATCTGTTAAAATCTTCCACTGTTTCTGATTGAATAATGGGAATTCAGAGTCATGTATTGTTATTCCACCAGCCTCTTACAATATTTCTATATAATTCACATTTAAGAATATACTTTGGAAAGAAAGGAAGTGTCTTACTTGCTACCAGTAGTTCTTCTTCAGACTGTTGTAAATAGAATGTGACCTTTTCCAAGTCAGACAAGGCAACCAGAGTATCTTCCAACATAGCCTGTTCATCCATCTAGAAGATTATAGCAAACAGACAAAGAAATTAGAGCCTCAACATGGTATTGAGGAGAATTGGATATCCACTTAATGTACCTCAATTCAAAATATACTTGCATGAATTACAGTTGCATTAACTGAAATGAAGTAGATTTGACACAGGTTTTTGATTAAATATGCCAGAATATTGTTAAAAACAAAGAAAAATTATAAGGTACTGATGGGAAATAGTCTGAATGACTGCTGTAATTTTGAGTGACTTATTCTTATAAAATGTAAAGAATCGCAGTTATCTTCAATCTCGGTTCTTTTTTGCTGTTAGCTGTTTGTGAAGCATCACTTGACTTTGTTCTGCTTGTTTCTATTCCAATGACCTGAATTTTTCTGGTTGGTGTATAGCCTCCTGGTATCTGAAGAATTGGCAGGGAACACATCCCTGTTGACTCCAGCTGCCTCGCCGTCAATTCATACTCTAATAAGTGCTGATTGGCTATGGATGGGACTTCCACCCTTATTTTGGAGGAAGTCCTGTCTTAGAGGCTGCTTGCTAATCTGATTAGCCAGTAGCTAACCCATCCCAGCAGTAAGACTGTTGCAGTGGACAGAATAAAAACAACACCAATCTATCTGAGCCTAAGTGCCATGGGGGAGAAGTGAGAGAGGTTGGAAGGGACATCCGGAAGTCACCAGGTCTTAAGAAGAGAAGTCCCCCAGTTTGAAGTGGACTTCTGTTAGAGACAGCCCACTCACCAAACAACCACCAAAATTGATTCTGTCCAACCTTTTCCCATGAATGTTCAATGTTCCTGTCAGCCTAAAAGTTGAGGCTGGTAGATTAATGGCCCTTATATGGCCATTAATTGGAACTTAAGCCAATCCAAGGCCTTCTGTCTGGCGGGAGAAAATCCCATCCCTGCAATTTAATGCTCCCACCCCCTAACCCTCCATTCCCAACTTACAAGCCCACCAGTGAAGGAGTGTAAGCTTAAGGCTAGTGAGTAAATTATAAACAATAACTATCTTGTTTGCTGGTTTCCCAAGGCATTCCCACATTTTAGAAGAAGGAAATCTTGCTTTGGAAGATTTTTTAAAGATACATTATTCATGAGATGGCAGAGCAGAGACAACTTCAAAGGCATTCTTAAACTTTACTTTAGGTTGTCGCTACTGTGTTTGGGCCTCAGCTAATGCAGAATTACTGTAGCACTTTTTCAGTAAAAAATATTTTATTTTGCCACACATTTACACAAGACTCATTCTTACCACCTTTACTGTATTATTAAAGATCCATTGCTATAAAGTAAATGGAGTTATTTGTTAACTTTATCCACATTTACCATATATCCATGTTAAATCTTCACAAAAAATTCCAACTTTTTAATTACATCTTAAGAACAGCCATACATCAGTTAGGCATAACCTTGAGATTCAATGCATAATTGAACACCTCACAGCAAAATCTCACAGCTTATCCACTTCAAGTAACTGTAAAACACTCAGGGTATATGATATATAGTCTCCTAATGATATCCAGGTTCGTGGGCAGATTGTTCATGTTGACATGTGTCAACAGTCTTTGCCATTTCAGAATCTAAAGACTACTTCCTGCTGATAGTAATGGTACAATAAAAGACACAATGGAGAAAGCCTTTATATTCCAACGTGGAGAAAGGTTTGACATTCAAGTGTAGCTAGCAAAAATCTATCTCCTCTGACAAGCTTTGACCAGTTCCATGTCTCAACTTTCTGAGAATAAGAGGAATTACAAAAGTTTATAAGTATTAAGAGGAGTAGGCAATTTGGCTCATCAAGCCTTCTCCACCAATCAATAAGATCATGCCTGATTTGATTACAGCCTTAACTCCACTTACCTGCCTAAATTCATAAACCTCAACCACCCTGTAGATCAAAAATCTGTTGAATCCAGCCTGAAATATATTCAATGATCCAGCCTCAACTGCTTTCTTTGGAACAGAATTCCAAAGGCCAAACAACTTCCAAAAGGAATTCCTCCTCATCCAGGTGGTACAGTGCATAGTGGTTAGCATGCTGCCACACAGCGTCAGGGACTTGGGTTTTAATTTCCAACTTGGGTCACTACCTGTGTAGAGTTTGCATGTTTTCCTCATGGGTTTCCTCCGGATATTCTAGTTTCCTCCCATACCCAAAAATGTGCAGGTTAGTTTGACTGGCCATGCTAAATTGCTCCTTAGTGTTAGAGAGATATCAGGGAAATTAGTAGTAAATATGTGGTGTTATGGGGATAGGGCCAGGGTGGGATTGTTGTCAGTGCAGATTTGATGGGTAGAATGGCCTTCTTCTTTCCTGTATGATTTTATGATTCTAAGGACAATATTCCATTTGCCTTCCTAATTAGTTGCATGCCTGTCGTGCCACTATTTTTTAGGATACATGTAGGAGTGCCAAATCCCTTTATTCTCCAGTCTCTTGGAGTTAAATAATATTCTGCTTTGATAGTCATCCTGCCAAAGCAAGCAACCTCTACCAATTCTTTTGCCTACTCACTTAACCTATTTACAAACTCTTTGTTGTTAGCACAATCCAAAAGTCAGTTGGTGAAATATGAAGCTAGATGTTGGCACTTTTCTAGATAATAAGTTTATTTATATAGTGCAGCATTATATATGTCTACTACCTATCTACTTTGATCGCAGCATGGTGCACTGTGGTTAGTGCTGCAGCCTCACAGGACCAGGCACATGGGTTCAATTCTGGCCTCGGGAGACTGTCTGTATAGAATGTTCTTCCTCGGTCTGCATGTGTTTCCTCCGGGTGCTCAGGTTTCTTTAGTCCAAAGATGTGCAGATTAGGTTGATTGGCCATGCAAAATTGCCCCTTCGTGTCAGGGGCATGAGCATGGTGAATATGAAGAAATATGGGGAGCGGGTCTGGATAGGATTGTTGTCAATGCAGGCTCGATAAACTGAATAGCTGGAGGAATTCTATGATTCTATGTTCCTGGATTCCAACGATCTTTCTTTATACTCCATTGAGCAAAACAGTTAATCAAATAATCCATTTAACTAAAGAATCCCCCTTACATTGCCAGTAACTAAAACAAAAATAGCAAAGGAAACTTAAATTGGAGATAATGTATTCCCCTGTGGTGCTTGCCAGTTGCAGAAGGTTGACACTGCATGCTCCTTCTCTAAGACACCTTGGCCCGGTGCAGCAGCAGACTAACAAGGAGGTCTTCCATTCCCTCTTTACAAGTGCTCTAGCTAGTTAATTAAATAATACTCTTCACCATTTATCTTAACAACATTCCACTGCATTTATATCCTCTTGACAACTTGCTCTTCTGCTATTTTTATATCCTGAGTAAATCTGGCTACAATACAGTTTATCCCTTCATCCAAGTCGTGAATATAGATTGCACATAGATGAGCCTTTAGCATGGCAGGCTGTTACTAGTGGAGAACATTGGCAAACTGTTACTAGTGGAGTGCTACAGAGATCAGTGAAAATGATCCACTTATTCCGATGATCTGCTCCTGTTATCCAATCCTTAATTCATACTAATATACAATCCCTGACATCATGAGTTCTTATCTTAGGTTATAACCTTTTGGGTGGCACTTTATTGGATGCCTTTTGGAAATCTAAATACAGAACATCTACTGGTTCCCCTTTATCCACCCTCCTTATTGTATAAGAACATAAAAATTAATGGCAGGAGTACGCCTTCTGGCCCTTCACTTACCTGTCGATTCACTATATCCCTCAATTCCTTTACTGTTCAAAAATGTATCTATCCTTGCCTTAAAAATATTCAATGAGGTAGCCTCAGCTGCCTCCCTGGGCAGGGAATTCCAAAGGTTTACAACCCTGTAGATGAAGAAGTTCCTTCTCAACGCAATCCTAAATCTGCTTCCTCTTATTCTGAGGCTACGATCCTAGTTCTAGTTTCATCCACCAATGAAAACAATCTCCCTGCTTCTATTTTATCTACTTCCTTTATAATTTTATATGTTTCTATAAGATATCCCCTCAATTCCAAAACTCCAAATTCCAGTGACTATAATCCCAGTCCACTCAATCTCTCCTCATAGCCAACACTCTCAAGTCCAGAATCAGCCTAGTGAATCTCCCCCGCACACACTCCAGTGCCAATACATCCTTTCTCAAGTAAGGAGACCAAAATGCCTCACCAGCAACTTTTACAGCTCCAACATAACCTCCCTGTTTTCAAACTCCATTCCTGGAGCAATGAAGGTTAAAATTCTATTTGGTTAACTAATTACTTGTTTTCTTATTTAATTATTTGCCTTCTTAATACCTGTTCCACCTGCAAGCCAACGTTTTGCAACTCATGCACAGGTCCCTCTGCACAGCAGTATGCTGCAATTTTTTACTATTTAAATAATAATCTATTTTGCTGTTACTCCTGCCAAAATGGATAACCTCACATTTACCAACATTGTATTCCATCTGCCAGACCCTTGCCCACTCACAAACCACTTATATCCTACTGCAGATTTTCAGTGTCCGCTCCACACTTTGTTCTGCCACTCATCTTAGTGTCAATTGTGAACTTTGACATACTACACTTGGTCCCCAACTCCAAATCATCTATGTAAATTATGAACAATTGTGGTCCCTGATCCCTGAGACACACTACTAGTCACTAATGGCCAACCAACCAGAAAAACATTATCCCCACTCTTTGCTTTCTGCTAGTTAACCAATCCTCTATCCATGCCAATACATTATCCATAATACCACGCACCTTTATGTTATGCAGCAGCCTTTTCTGTGGCATCTTGTTGAATGCTTTCTGGAAATCCAGATACAGCACATCCATCGGTTCCCCATTTACCACCTTGCTCATAATGTCCTCAAAGGATTCCAATAAATTAGTTAAACATGATCTGCCTTCCATGAACCCATGCTACATCTGCCTAATAGATCTCTTTCTATCCAGATGGCTCACTATTTCTTCCTTGATAATAGATTCAAGCATGTTCCCCACTAAGTTAAGCTAACTGGCCTATAGCTACCCGAAATTACATCTTCAAAGAACTCTAAAAGAATTCTTCAAGCACAATTTCCTCTTCATTAAAGTTGTCTGCCGGATTGTATTACAATTTCAAATGTCCTCCAACTACTTCTTTAATAATGATGCTGGTATTTTTCCAATAAATCTATCTCTTAGGCAGTCCCTCAGAGTCGAGGTAAACTTGCTTCCACACTAAAAGAGTTCTCAGGGGTTGAAGAGTTCACTGTACAACCTACAGTCTCTGTCGGAAAGGGGAGGGGGAAGGGTGGGCGGATGTTGGTAGGAGTAGGGGTGGGTGGGATGCCCAGGTTGCCACATGTTTCTTTCACTCTTGACACTTTGCTTCAGTTTGCGCTCAATGATGGAAGTATTGAACTCCTTTGCAGATGCTTTTCCTCTACTTTAGCTGGTCTTTGGCCAGGAATTCCCAGGTATCAGGGGGGATTTTTCACTTTTAAAAGGAATCTTCGAGGATGTCTTTGAAGTGTTTTCTATGTCCTCCTGGGACTTGCTTGATTGTGTAGAGCACTTGTTTCAGGGGTCTCATGTCAGGTATGCATTGATGCAGAGTTGGTCAAGCATGGGTTATGCTTCGATACTAGGGATGTTGGTCTGAGCAAGAACATTTAGACATTGGATTACTTATCCTGTCAATAGATTTGCAAGATCTTGAAGAAGCAGTGCTAGTTGTACTTCTCCAGGATTTTAGGGTGTCTGTTGTACATAATCCATGGCACTGAGCCATACAGGAGGGCTTGTATCAATACTGCTCTGTGGACCATGAGATTGATGCTGGATCTGAGGTTCTGGTCTTCAAACACTCTCTTCCTCAGGCAACTGAAGATTGCACTGATGTCAATGCCTGTTCTTGTTGACTGGAAGCTCCCAAGGTATAGAAAGTAGTCCATGTTATCCAAGGCTTTGTTGTGGATTTTGATAACGGGGAGGACCGTGCTGTGTGATGGGGGCAGACTGGTAGAAACTTTTGCCTTACAGATGTTTCGCACAAGGCCCATTTCTTCATTTGCTTCTGGTGAAGGTGGTGATGTTTCAGAACTCATCCTCCAAGTTTATGTAGACACACAAGTATCATCTGTATACTGTAATTCAATGGCAAAGGATGGGATGACCTTAGATTTGACTTGCAAGATGCAGAGCTTGAACAGATTCTGATTTCTTCTGTAGTTTAGCTCCACTCTAGCAAGGAACTTGCTGAGGGTGAGATGGAGCACAGCAGCAAGGAAGAACAAGAAGAATGTTGGTGCAATGACACACCCTTGCTTGATCCCAATCCAAACACTAATTGGACCTGTGGTTAATCCACTGTTCGGAATAACAGCTTGCATCTCATTATGGGGCAGGTGGAGAAGGGTGACAAATTTTTGGGGAACCGAAACAGAATACGATGCTGTATAATCCCTCACAGTTGACATTATCATAGGTCTTTGAGAGGCCAAAGAAGGCCATGAACAAGGATTAGTTCAGAACTCAGGACATATGTGAAATCTAAAATCTTCACTTCTCTTACAATTGCAATGTGGTGAAGATATTGTCCATTGTACCCCTTAGTGGACAGAAACTGGGACTTTGGAAGGGGTTCTTCAGCCAAAGGCAGAAGGCAGTTAAGGAAACTCTCGCGATGGCCTTCCCTGTGACTGACACAGAGAATTTCATCTGTGCTTACTGCAATCAAACTTTCACCACTCTTGAAGATAGTCAAGATCACAGCATCTCTGAGCTCACCCGGCATGTTCTCCTCCTCCCACATAAGTGAAATGAGGTTGTGTGCTCACACCAACAGTGCTTCTCCACCGTATTTTAGTGCCTTGGTAGGGATTCCATCTGTTCCAAATTCCTGTTGTTCTTTAGTCTTTTCCACCCTGTGCTGGGTTTGGGTTATGCTGAGATGGTGGTAGATACATGCTGCAGGATAGAGTTGAGGACACTGGTTGAAGACAAAGTCTCTGTTAAGGAGGTTTTTAAAATGCTCATTCCAGTTGATGCTGATTGCCTCTCTGTGCTTGATGAGCACCGCTCTGTTTTTGCCAGCAGTGAGTGGGGCTTGATTGTTTGGAACATAGGTGGCTCTGACTGTGCCAATGAAACTTTGCACGCCATGCTTATTGGTAACTGTTGGATCTCCTGGCTTTCAGTGACACTGTCCCTCACTGAGCAAACCGTTAGAATCCTAAAGATGTTTGGAATGATGGGGCTCTCAATATTCTTCAGAGAGGATGTTCCAAATCAGCATGGTCTACTACACTCTTCACAACCTGGCTCTTCAAAAGGGAAGTCATTTGCCACAGGAGATATGAACAAGGCAGAGGTTTCCTCAGATGAGGAGAATTTGAAAGGACAGGAACCTAGTCATACAAGGATGTTCATGCAACAGCACGATACAGGGGACATGCCCATGACACACTGATAGTCACAAAGTCCCAGCAGGAGTAAGACCCTGGCAAGAGAACCCAAACACATTTCTCCTGTTCTTTACTGAGTTGTCAGAAATCATAAAGGCATTTACAATCACTGATATGATAAGCAAGTCTAGCATTTATCCTTAGACCTGTAACCCTCATGGAATACAAAGCCCTTATTCTTGGAAAGGTCAGCACTCAAAACTGCATTAGGCTGATGTGTGAGGTGAAAGGTTCACACAGCATGCACCTGCTTCAACAATGTCAACACACTATGTCAGGACAAACTTGAACAAGCTTGTTGGTATCATTAACTCAGACCTGAGGCTTGACATAGGTGCATCTTTGACCTACCCATCCACTGCAGGAATGTTTCCATCAGAGAGTGTATCCCAGGCTCAGCTCATGTCAGTAAATTAATTTCTAGGTCAAAATGTTCAGTTAGACAATTTTATTTTGCAGTGATATCTTTAAACACGAGGCTAATAATGTAAGCAAATATCATCGTTCTAATTTTATGTTTTACTATCAGAACTCACAACAAATGTGAAATCTAAAATCTGGCATATACTATGTATGTTTAGGCAAAAATATAGGGCAGCCCATTAGCTCCCAGCAAGTACTGCAATGGTTTAGAGAATCGAGTGCTGAGCAAAAAAGTTTTGGTGCCACCCATCACAATACTCCCGGTCTGCCCCACCAACCTCAATTGGGAATTCAGTTAGTAACATATGATTAGCAAGCTTCAAGCCTGATTTGAATACCTCCTGTTATTCATCTGCCTGCCCACAGGATGTGTTGTGCGTGGGCTTTCATACTAGTCCTGATAAGTAAAGACCTGGCATGCTGTACTCAGAGGGCCCAGGAGGCACCACTGGCTCCTCAGCAATGAGAGGCATCCTCCCCTCCACACCATACAGGCATGGGGTTTAGCTGACACGACCTCCCACTCAGTACCCCTTCCTCCTCAGCCTCCTTTTCTACTCAGTCTGAATGGGGAAGGGGAGTTGAAGGGGGGGGATTTGAGGGGGAAGGGAGAGACTGTGGGGTTGTGAGGGGGACTCAGGGAAGCTGAGAGGATGGGGTCTGGTGCAGGAGGGAAAGAGGTGAGGCCGTCTGAGTCAGGGTTGGATCACTCTCATGCATGCATGTGTGAGGAAGAAGTTACCCATTATTTGTGAGTGAGAGCAGGATACCCCACTTTGATGAGAGATGGCAGGTCCTCTGGTGTCAATAGGCAGGATGGGGGGGTGGGGGAGGTGCATTTCAATTTTCTGGGAGAAGGGCAGGCCTGTCTTCTGAGTGCAGACATCAGAATGCCCTTTGAAAATGACACCTTGGTCTCCGAATAGCTGGGCTGGCTGAAGGGTTGCTCAAAATGAACTTATCAGCATTTTTCAGTTGGGTGAATTTCACTTAACAGATGCTGCCAATGCCAGGGGGAAACCCTTTTGTTTTCCCACTGGTGTGGGCACTTAATCCTAATTCAGGAGAATCGCGTTCATAGTCTTTTTCCTTGACAAGTATGGAATCAATTGATCCACATTCTTAACAATCCTCTCCTCTAAAAACCTTTTCTTTCATTATAAATTTATGTCATGAAAGAACAAATACGTCAAAGGATTAGACTACATTTCATAAATGATCTTTACATCATACAAAGGGAAATGCTAAGGCAAAACACAAGTGATTAATTGATTTTCTTCAGCCATCAGTGTTATAGATTGCTTGAGTTCATATCCTAAATATAAATAAACATATATGGTATATCTGCACAAACATTAACTCATAGGTAGATGGGATGGTGAAATATCATTGCATTTCACATGGCTTTCTGCATGCTAGTATTTCCAGCCAAAAGTTCTACTTTTTGACAATGTATTTATTCATGGCAGAGGAAGAATAAAGCCTATTGCCAAAGAAGAAACCAAAGAACAAAGAAGAACAAAGAACAAAACAGCATGGGAAACAGGCCCTTCGACCCAACGAGCCCACGCCGCCACCTCGATGTTCCCACTTCTACATGCGATCCCTGTCCATGTTTATAGAACCATGTTTATAAACCAGCATGCATCCATTTTAAAATTCTGACACATGGGCTTCCAAGTGTGTGTACTCTGTGAGGTTCAGGTTCTACATTAATCTGTTGTCAATCAGTGCCAATCATGAACTCCCTGTAGACTGCTAAATGCTTCAATGAAATACTAATCACAATTCCATTTCAAAATGGGAGAAATCCCAATGGTTCAAGCATTTTCTACTTAGGATCCAAGTCACAATAATTATCCAACATATAAAACTTCCTTTGAAACTGACACAGAAAGATGTCACACTGAAAGTTCAGTCTATAATTATCATTTTCCAACCCTGCATGTGTTCCCTAACATTCCAGATCTCAGTTTAAATCTGACGCCATGTCAAGGAGACATCTCAGTGAGATGTAGCTCATCCTGGCTACATCGTAAGTAGCTATGTACATTGCAGTATCCATACACAGCAAACCATGAAGTTAAAAGCACTTTATATCCTTCACTCTTGATCTTCAGAAGGCAAAGTAGTTATGATTAGATTAAGAAAAAAAGCTAACATAAATTATTAAAAATGTGAATTTTTAGTGAGTGAGATTTTGAACAAGTATTTTTAGCTGAATTTGCATCTTCAAGATAAGTAGTAGGAGTTGGGAATATTCCTGGCTAGTCTTGGAAGAAAGCACCCTCAGAGATGTAAGTTTTATTGTGGGGGACAAGAGGTGGATATGGACTGTAGTCAGGCCAGCTGATCTGCAAAAACATTCAAATGTAACCACAGGTCCTACCAGGTGTGGAGGCTGGCAGTTTAAAAGTCTTACCTTAGTACTAGAAGACTTTGTCCCTATTAAAATAAAAACAGAAAGGCCTTCCAGCCCTCACTTCATTTAACATTCTCCATACCTCATTCATGACACCTCATACATCCCACCTACCCCCAAGATCTCTCATTCCCCATGCCAAACTGCTCCCACCCAAAGTACATCTATGGACCCTTCATAACGAACTACACCCCAAACAATCCCAATGATCCCTCATATTCCCCAAGCTAAACTATGGCACTTCCATGGCTTCACCCACCAAACACTGTATAGAAGCAATGAACACTACAGTGACAGCATGATATGCAAAAAGAGTTTTAAGAACTCAAACTTTCCAGTTTTATAAAAAAATCCTTTTTATGGCAGCCAAATAAAAATGTTAACCATCAAGAGCCATTGAAGTATCAATAATAGAAACAGCAAACATTTGAAACCTCTTTCCTGTCCAAATAAACATTGTGAAATTGACCCAAGTGGCTCCTGACTACCATTTTAAATGGTTATGAAGTCATGGCAATTTGGCAAAAATAAATTCCTTTGCATCTGTCTTAATAGCAGAAGGCACAAAAGCAACCCATGAATCGTGGAAAATCAAGGCAAAAAAGGGAGGAACTTAAACAATCATTAAGAAAAAATGTATTAGGTAAACCAGTGGTCTCCAAATAGTCAATTGTGACTGATAGGTTGATTCTGATGTCTCAAAAAGTAATTATCGGTTGCTGGATTGCTGCCGAAAATACTTTTCATGATGATAAACGCATCAGCTTATGGACTACCAAATCATGCCAAAAACACACAGAACTCAAGTTTCTTCTGATGATGAGCAAATCAACTCATTGAAGCACCAGTGCCAAAACATGCACTAAGCTGGATGAAGAGGAAGCAGCATCTTCCATGAGGACAAAAATGTACCATTTTCACCAGGAATGGGAAAGTGAATTTATTTTTCCTAATGTCAAAGAGAAGATCATTAAAAGAGGTCATTTGAAATGGCATCATAAGACGATACATGTAAAATTTCAAAAAAAAATTCCCTTCAAACAATGTCATTTAGACAATGAAATTTGGGGAATTAAAGTGAATGTTTCAAGCTCAACAGTCACTCTTTTCAAAACCTAGCTAATGCAAGGCTAGTAAAAAGGTTGTTTTTTGCATTAGCCACCTGCTGGCAAAACATAAAAAATTGTTCACTGATTGTGAAATTATCAAGGAGACTATGATGTTTGCTGCCGACACCTTGTTCAAAGGCTTTCAAAACAAAAAAATGAAATTCTGACAGCCATCAACACAGCATGCCACTTGGTGCTTTAACAGTAGACAGAAGAATGGAATCATTGTCATAGGATGTGTCTCAGGAAATACACCAAGATTGATCAGGCTATCAATGTTTCTCACTGTAGTTTGATAAATCAGTAGACCTTACGGATATGGCCCAGCTGATTGGAGAAATAAAAGATGCAACAACAAAGAAGGACTTCCTCACTCTTTTGCCACAGAAACAGAGGTCAAGAGCTGAGAATGTATACAACAAATTTAAAAGGTATGTGACTGAGAAAAACATTCCAAACTCAACTGATGGTGCACCGTCAATGTTGGGTGTCAATGCAGGCTTTTATTGCACTTTTCAAAATTAATCCTGAATTTCCCTTCTCTATTAATTACCAC
Source organism: Sphyrna mokarran (assembly GCA_024679065.1). Lineage (NCBI taxonomy): Eukaryota > Metazoa > Chordata > Chondrichthyes > Carcharhiniformes > Carcharhinidae > Sphyrna > Sphyrna mokarran. Next base: position 70,676,579 of record JAGIQG010000007.1, on the reverse strand, counting down.
AGTGTTATTCACCAGCAAGCGTTAGCGAGCAAAGTTATTGACTTTTCACATGTATTGATAGTTGTTGTCAAGATTGTTAACTCAATTTGTGCCAGAGCTCTGCAACATCGCTTGTTCAAATCGTTACTTGATGCCTACAGTAAGCTAATCTTTCATGCAGAGGTGAGGTGGTTAAATCGAGAACTTTGAATTTGCTCTCTGAAATTGTCACCTTTCTTAAATCAAAAAATGAAATGTACAATGAGCTGTCAGATAATGTGTGGCTGCCAGACTTAATGTTTCTTATGGGCATAAGCGCAAAATTGAATGAATTGAACCATGAACTGTAGAAGAAAGACAGAGACTTGTCACACAAAATCAGTGCAGGGGATGTGTTCATGTTGAAACTGGGCCTGTGGTCCTCCTAGTTAAAGGACAAAATTACTGAGCACTTTGCAATCTGGAGAAAATACTACAGGTCAAATAGAAAAGGTTCTATCCTAACAAATTCTATGACTACTTCAACAAATTGGAAAAGGAACTCAACAGACGATTTCAGGAGCTAGACAAAATAGAACAAATCATTATGTTTGTCTCAAATCCTTTTTTTCAAGTGGACATTGGAGAACTTGCAGCAAAATTTCAGCAGATGTTCAAACAAAGCATTGGACTTGACATGTAAATAATCAACAAGCAAAATGACAGAGATGTGAAAGCAAGGTTAAGGGACAAAAACTTCTTTATTTCATTTTATTTATTTGTGGGACATGGGCATTGTTGGCTGGCAGTCAGCATTTATTGCCCATCCCTGTTTGCCCAAGGACAGTTGAGAGTTAACCATCTTGCTATGGTTCACATATAGTCCAGACCAGGTAAGGACGACAGATTTCCTTCCTGAAGGATATTCATGAACCAGATGGGTTTTTCCAACAATCAGCAATGGTCTTATGGTAATCAGTAGATTCTTAATTCTGGATGTTTTATTGAATTCAAATTCCATCATCTGCTGTGAGGAGAGTCAAACCTGGGTCTCCAGAACATTAGCTGAATTTTTGGATTAATAGTCTAACAATAATACTACTAGTTTCCCCTTTTGGGGACTGGGAGAGAAGTACCCTACTCTCACATCATGTATACTCAAGGTGAGGGCCTATTTTGGTTCCACATACCTCTGTGAGGTGGCTTTTTCCCAGATAAATCAACAAGTCCAAGTATCGCACTGATCTCTCCGATGTTTATCTGAGGGACTATATGAGATTGGCTAGCTCAAACTATGACCCAGGCTTCACAGCACTCACAAATACTACACAAGCACAGGTGTCACACAAAGAATAGAAAGTTATGCATAAGTATATTTTAGGAGGTTTCAATAAAGTCAAACTTTTAAGAATAGATCTTGTGCTACATTTTGATGCCAGATGTGATCTTGTGCTTAAAGAGGTTGGAGACCACGGACTTAGACTAATATGATCAGAGGGTGACAAGTCCCTTTGACCTGATAGCTTTCAACCTAAAAGAGGTGCAAAAGGATCAGTGAATGCATTGGTTGTAACCATTCAAAATTCCATAAATTCTGGAAATGTCATAACAGATTGAAATAACATGTATGTAATATTCTATTCAAGAAAGGAAGGAAACAGGAAGCAACAAAACCACAGGATAGTTAGTCTAAGATCTGTCATTCTGAAAATGCTAGAATAAATTCGGAAATTGTAGCAGGCCATTTAAGAAATCATTACACAATCAAGCAGAGACAACATGATTTAATGAAAAGAGAATTATGTTTGTCAAATTTATTAGAATTCATTGGGGACACAGGAAGGGTGATAAAGGGACATTCAATGGTGTAACCATCACTGGATCCCCCACTGTCAACATTCTTGAGATTACCATTGGCCAGAAATTCAACTGGACTCACAGTGGCCACAAGAGCAGGTTAGTGGCTAGGAATGTTGCATGAGTTACTCACTTCTTGATTCCCCAAAAGTCTATCCGCCATCTATAAGGCACAAGTCGGGAGTGTGATGGAATATTCCCCACTTGTCTGGGTGGGTGCAACTCCAACAACACTCAAGAAGCTTGCCACCTTTCAGGACAAAGCAGCCTGCTTGATTGGCACGTCATCTATAAACATTTAATCCCTCCAGCACCGATGCTCAGTAGCAGCAGTATTATCTAGAAGATGCACTGCAGCAATTCACCAAAGATCCTGAGACAGCATTTTACAAATCCATGACCATTTCCATCTAGAAGGACAAGGGCAGTGGGAAAATGGGAAGATCACCACCAGCAAGTTGCCCTCCAAGCCACTTACCATCTTAACTTGGAAATATATCCATTCCTTTGCAGTCTCTAGATCAAAATCCTTGAATTCCCTCTCTGATGGCATTGTGGGTCAACCTACAGAACATGGACTACAGTGATTCAAGAAGGCAGTTCACCAACACCTTCTCAAGGGCAACTAGGGATGGGCAATAAACGCTGGTCAGCCAGCGATGCCCATGTTTCATGAATGAATAAAAAAAAGGGGAACCAGAAGATGTAATATATTTGGATTTTCAAATGTATTTGATAAAATTTTATTACACAAGGTAAGAACTCACGGTGTTAGCGGCAATATATTAACATAGATAAAGAATTGGCTCGCAGAAAATAGAGGAAGGATAAACGGGTCAATTTCAGGTTAATAAACTTTAACTAATGAATACTACAGTGTCGGCCCCTCAAATATCTATAATCTGTCATAATTATTTGGGTGAAGGCACTGAGTGTATTGTAGCCAAAACTGTTCACAATTTGTGAACAGGACATAAAGAATGAAATTTATGGACAGAAATATTCCTCGCCTTCGCGAAAGGTCAGTTGATGCCTTGCCAGCTTTAAAGCTGGCTGCCCTGCAGTTATAATATGCTGAGAGCAGGTTAATGAGGTGAGAGTGGCACATTAGCTCCTTTGGCTCAGGAAGTCACACCCTCAAGTGTTGCTGGCCAATCTGACAGATTTTTGATTAACAAGGAAGTCAAGGATTATGAGAGTCAGATAGGCAAATGAAGTTAGAGGCAAAATCAGTCCAGCTATGATTTTTACAATGCTGGAACAGATTCAAGGGGCAAATGGGGACCAGTTTAGTGGAAAAGGAAATGATGGTTCAAAGTCCTAACAAAAAAATAAGCAAAGTATTGGTGAAATTGATATTGAAAAATAATGCATGTGTGTACAGGCTTTTCACACTTCTCCAACTAATAAACATTCAGCACTAAATAGTTGTGATAGGTTTAAAAGGCTTCAACAGATCCAGCTGAGCTAACTTCTCACTACTTGCATTTGTAATCTGAATGTTTACTGAAGTGTTAAGCAATTAATAGTAACATCCTCAAGGATCCATTCCAAATTCAAAAGGGAATCCAAAGATGATGTGATTAAATTATTTGAACAGGTGTTACAAACATTGCAAATATTCTGTAACAAATAAAATTACAGCTAGCATTTCACACTCATATATTCATACCTGTTTTATAACAAAAGCAAAGCAGTTCTTCTGTGCCTTAGCTTTGTAGATGTTTCTTTGATTCACTTGTCATAAAACTAAAAAAACTCGCAACAGTTAGAATCTTATCCCAAACTTAAATTAATATAGATGCCACCAGCTTTGTTATTTATGCGGAAAGGTGAATAGAGGTGAGTGAACACAGCTTTTTGTGTTTTGTTTAGTGCATCTTAAAGAAATATTGATTTTCAAATCGTCACTAATTATACAAATCCAATAAGTTTCAAAATTAATTTGTGCATACTTAAGAAACTGTTAAAATATTAAATTGTGTTTGGAACTTGCAACAGATTTAATTCAGATCAGCACAATTCCCACATTAAAAGGGGTGTGAATAGAAAATTATTGGTAAAGTAATGGAATAGCCATTACAGGGTAGATGCTGAGAGGTTTTCTCCCCCTTGTGAGAGTCTAGGACCAGAGGGCATAATCTCAGAATAAGAAATCTTCCATTTAAGTGAGAGATGAGGAGGAATTTTTTCTCAGAGAGTAGAGAATCTGTGGAATTCTTTACTGCAGAGAGCTGTAATAGATTTTTAATCAGCAAGGGAATCAAGAGTTATGGGGATAAGGTGGGAGAATTGAGTTCAGGATTATTATGTCAGATAATTAAATATTGGAGAAGACTTGATGGACCGAATGATCTACTTTCCCTTCTACGTCTTATGGTGATTCCTATAGAGATCAACAAACCAAAAGAATCAAATTTACCTCAACAAGAAAAACAATGGACAAAATTTCAGTGTTTCTCATTTTTGCTTTAACAATCAACAAAAATCAACATAAGCGAAATTTGAATTAACAGGCATTCTGCCTTCAGTATAAATGATCAATTATACATTAAACAGCAGGTCCAGTAGTAGATCTCACAGATTGACTTGGCAGTCCCTTCAGCATATTTGGCACCAATTTCAGCACAAAATCTTTCAAATCTCTGAGTCTCCTCAGGTAGAATTCTAACTCTTTCTCTTCAATCGTTTAGCCACTGATTCCCATCCAATAGCAGCTCCAAGCCATTAACACAATAGCACACTTTTCCAGAATCTCCTGAATTCTGTTCACAACAGTTTTGATGGTGTGGTTCACGACAAAAACTTCAGTAACTGTCATTTGCACCCTATGGCCAGTGCTGGGTAGTCAGTTTCTCAAATTAACTGAAGCAGTGGCAGTAAACTTTTTTCAACTGACCGCATTGCACCAGTGGGATCTGAGTTTCAGTGGCCTTGTATCTTTTTATCTAATTTCAACCAGCTTCTGTTTCTGTAGAAATATAAACTTTCTACATCAATTTCAGTTTTAGCTTCCCAAGAAACCTGATGATTCAGTTTCTGTCTCAGTTAGGATCTGACCTACACAATACAAGTTTTGAAACAACAGAGTCCAACACACTGTTTTGTCGGTTTGGAAGTTATATGAAGAACATTATTGTTATTTACTCACTTGTTCATGTTTTATGACATAAATTTACTCAATTGTTGCATTTGTCTGGTGTTGTACTAATTGAAGATTAGGAAGAAACTTGGTTAAAGCAAAGAACAATTCTTGTAAACAAAATAATTAGTAAGTAGATTAATAGGTTCATTATGGCTAGCACATGACCCAATGTTTAACTAGAGATCAGTGAGGATGGAAAATGCATTCAATGTCATAAAAAACTAAGTCAATTGGAATTTTCAAGATTGAAATAAATGTTATATGGGTAAGAGTATCATGGAGCAATAAGAGTAAGTCAGCCATAATCTAATTGAACAGTGGATGTCTATTCCTGTTCCCCTGTATTACTAATCAGAGCAACATCTAGCACAGTAAGTTCCATAAATTTACTTCTACAAAAGTCAGGACCATGGCAGGCTGCCCATGCATATACATTTTTGCTGTACAGATGACATCCTTATTTTTCCTCTTGCCAGCTATACCATCCAAATACAACTTCAGAATTACATGACCTATAAGATTTTGTTCATTTGTGAATTAAACATTGCTTTCAATAACATTGCATCTAGTATATATGTTCTGATATCACAGCTACATTTTGTAATGTTTTTAGTTTTGAAACTGTAGGTGCTGTTTCTAAGCCTGATACATTTTAAATCAAATTTGTCAATTAGATTACTAACATAACTTAATGATAAATTCTGTAGATTGCAGCATCTTACCAGGTTAGGAGAGAGCAGTGACTGGAAGTTAAAGAGGACTCCTACATGAGCAATTTGTTCCAACCATTTTCTACTGGCTTCTTGAGTCTCGATTTCATATTCGCTGTTGGTATCATACATTTGATGCAATGCAGCCAGTAGCTGTTCTGAGAAAGCACAAACTGTGGCCACTAGAGTTTGGCAAAACACCATGTCTTGCCTGAGTTGAATTTCAGTGTCTGAGGTTTGAAAAAATACAAAAGGAAAAAAAAGATAAAGATGAAGTAACTCAATTTCATTGCTGAAAGCAACATAACTTGCAAGCTAACAAATTTATGCTAGTCAACTATAATGCTTGATAAAGAAATTAAGTCTAAAATAGATGGGAAATCATTAAATATAATATAACTTCTTAAAACAAATGATATTATGATTTTATATTATATTGAGACTGTTCCAAACTATCCAAGGATGTTTTTTGTTGCAAGTTACAAGAAGATCGTTGAACTAAACTACCACACAAAAGGAAGCCATTCAGCATGCATCAATCATGCTTTTGCCAATTCTCTGCAAAAGCAAATCAGCTATCCAATCACCTTAAATCAATATGCTCCAGCTTTGACCCTTTGGCCAATGGAGACAGCTTCTGCCTATCTACTTTGCTCACACTTTTTATGATTTTGAACACCGCCATCAAATCTTCTCTCAACCTCTCTTTTTTTCAGGAACCCAAGCTTCTCTAATCTATCCACATAACGCAAATCCCTCATCTCTGCAGCCATTCTCGTTCCTCTTTTCTGAACAATCTCCAAACTCTTTAAATCCGTCTTAAAGTGTGATACCCAGAATTGGATACAATTCTGTTGAGTTGAGATCAAATCAGTTTTTAATAATATTCTGCATAATCTCCATAATGTTGTATTCTACTGATAAAGCTCAGAATCACATAAGCTTATTGTCCTTTTCTCAACTTGCTCACCACCTTTAATGATTTATGTACACATACCCCTAGGGTTCCACGCCCTTTATTTTATATTTCCTCTCCTTGTTCTTCCTACAAAAAAAACTCCATTATTTCCAGCATTAAATTTCATCTGCCACAAATGTCTGCCCATTCCACTAGCAGTGTCTTCTTGAAGTCTATCACTATCCACCTCAGAGTGAAAAAGTTCTCCAAGTTATATGTCATGTACACCTATGTCACTAACATAGATCAAGGAAAATAGAGTCCTAGTAGTGACCCCTGGGGAATCCCATTATATGTTTTCCACTCATCTGAAAAAATACTGTTCATCACTATCCTGTATTTCCCGTCACTCAGCCTATCCATGCTATCCATGTTGCCTTTGTCCCTTTCATTGCATGGTCCTCAGCTGTGCTTGCAAGACTGCTCTATGGAGCATTATTAAAATGCCCTTTACATCACATCAACCGCACTACTCTGATCACACTATTACTTCAATCAGGTTAGCTAAAAATCATTTATTTTTAACAAATCTGCGCTGGCTTTCCTTAATTTAATTCACAAGTCCAAGTAATTGTCATAAATGTGTCCTGGATGATTACTTCTAAAAATGTTTGAACCACCAATGTTAAACGAACTGTTCTATAAGTCAGTGAATATATCCATTCTCCCATTTTTGAACAAAGGTGTAATATTTGCAATTTTTTTAACCCTTTGGTGCCACCCACATATTGAAGGAGGATTGGAAGATTACGGCCAGTATACCCACAATTTCCATTTCCCTCAGTATCCTTAATGCATTCCTTTCTATTACATCTTGTTTATATTCCACACAAAGTTAACATGATTTCTGTGATTTTGAATTTTATTTCTTGAGAGAGAACCTCAGTGCTTTGTACTTCTTTTAACTTTGTTAACATGTTTGCTGTTTTTAATGATCTGTGTATTTGCAAGCTCAATTGCTTTTCTATTGTCATTAGACCTTTTACTTTTTCTTTCTTGCCAGTTTATGTTGAGAAAATTGGAATCTTGAATGATTCTGATTCTAACAGTCACTTGGTGGTATAAAATTTGAATGTTGCCGAAGAGAGGTATGTTTCAGTTTTGTCCTGATGAGTACAAAGCAAAAAATATTTTACATCTATTCCATTTCCATAGATTGCCTACATAGTTCTCACTTCACTTCTCATCCACTATTAAATAATCTGAAGTACAGTCCTATTATCATGACCAATTCCTTTTCATCCATTATCTCAATCCACATGGATTGTTTCTATATCAATGCTAGTTACATCTTTTTTCCTAGAGCCATTATGTAATTTCTAAATAGCACATTTACCCACTATGCCACCTTCTTTCATTGTCATTTCTTCATATGTTAGTACCTGCAATATCTAATTGCCAATCTCATTTTGTATGCAGCCATGTTTCAGCTGTGACTACTTTATCTCATTTCTCTCTGCGAATTATTGCCTCCACGTCTTTATTTTCTTTCAGATGCCCCAGATATTACATTATAGGTAATTTAGTTTGTTTTTACTAATCATTCATCATATTTTAACAGGCATTTTATACATATGATCTATTACTTCATCTGATCCCTGATTGTTTATATCACCCCTTATTCTTTTTCATGATATTTACTCTTATCTCTTAATTTCTTTTATCTTCAAGCTAAGCCTATTTCTGCCAGATCCAGGTCTTACTGGCAAAATAAAAAACAATGAGGTAATGTGAGAATTCGCTCTGATGTTGTTCTTGAATCATGTCTGAAGAATAAATCTTGGAATTGTGGCTCTTCACAATCCTATAAATGATGATGTGTTCTACAAGTCTAATTTATTTGTTTTACAAAAGATTGCAACCCTGTTTATTTTCAGCTTTTATCCTCTGTAAAATTTCTGATATCAATTCTGATTTTGTTTTGTGCAATACAGGAATTCAGGACTATCTGTTTGTCCCCATAACTAGAATGTTGAGGACACTAGATTAAAGACCATATATTAACATAACTAATTGCATTAGTCCTTATCTTGTATTAGCAAAAAACAATGCACATATTACAGACCTCAACAATTTGCATGCATTCTGAAGACTGTATTCAGTTCTGCCTAGTTGCTCAGGACAATTGTTCAGTAGAGGGCTCTTCATCTGCTGCTTGGAAATTATAAGATTTCTGTATTTGTGTGTGCAGGCACTGCATTGACATGAGGAAACCTGTGGGCTCATGCCGCATCACGTAAAATTTTACACTTCCCTGATGTGACATGTACGACAAGTACATTATCAACAATGTACTTTGATCACATTTTTATTAAAAGTCCTATTATTTTTGTAGTATTTGCAATCAGTTTCCCTGGTGATTCCCTCAATATATAACAAGGAGAAAACATACCAACAATGAAAAAGCATGACTATTTAATAAATAGTCCATAAATAAAGAATTTTAAATCTAAAGTTAGGCTACAATGTTATAACAAACGGACAACTCAAATTAGTTCAGTCATACAATCCTTTGCTTTCTTTGCTGTTGTTTGGATCTTCCTTCCTCTGATATTTGTGTGTCTTTTTCTCTTTTACTTTTCGTTGCTGTTTTTTTTCCTTTCCTTTTTATTGTGCTGTTTCTTTCCTTGATGCTTTCATTCTCTCTGAGTCTCATTTATGAATACTAATGTCCCAATACATCTGTTCTGTTCTTTTAGTAATTTTGTCCATCTACCTTCTTCTCATTCTTTCATGGTCTGTTATCATTCTTGATTTTTGCTTACTTTCATGTTCCTCTTTTACTCATGCTTAAATTTGCCTTTATATGTGTCTATTTACATTATGAAGACAGTGTCAGAGAAATAAGCACCAACTCACCAGAGGTTCACAAAAATACAATGGCAAAGCCAAGAATATCAAATATATATTGCTGCAAAAGACAGCTACAGCAGTATAAAAAACTATTCATGAGAATCAACTCCATGGGACACCTGTAAATCATAGCATAACATGCACTCCTCTGAGTCCAAATCTGTTATATTAACTGCACCACATATAACTAACCACTAAACACCAATAACATATGTATTACTATGTAATACATTGTAACTGAGAACAATAACAATGATAAAAAATATAATTTTGCTCACTGCTGTTGTCACAGCTAATGTAGGACACAGATCAGAAGAAGCGCTCTCCCACTGTCCGGACGATTATTTATTGTTACTGTGTGAATTGACTGTTTCACATTGCAGGAGAAATGAGATCACCCTCTTTTTTCCTTTGAAAATCATTCCTTCATTCTCACAAAAAAAATTACGGGGAGGAAGATCAGGTAGGAAGATTGAATCACTGTAACTACTCAAGGGGCCAAGACACAAGATTTTTCATGGCATTGTGTAATCTGTTGAATTATTACTGAACAAAAATTCACAATAATTGAAAACACAGTAAGCTGTACTAAAAAAAACAGTTAAAATGTAATAAGTTAGTTCATTGCTTTAGCAAATACAGCAATATGTATTCATTCATCAGTGAGGAATGAAGACCCTTTTTCATATTGCAACTGGTAGCTGAATTAGTGAGAGCAGAAGAAATGAGCTATACTGCTGTTACCAAATCAATGTGTTGTCTTTAAGGTAGCCATATTTCAAAATACCGCAGCACAGGCTCCTATCTGTATTCTCTTCAAGTGGAGCTATGCCCATCCTCCTCAGAATGTACTTACTTTCTTACATTAATCAATGGATTCCCCTGTTGGTACTTTAGTGGAATTTGGTAGTTATGAAGCAGGTTCAATAGAACACAGAGAATCTTTTTGTGATGAAGATTTTAAAAGATGGCTTGACAAGAGTTGCCAATGTCAAGCACGAGCAACATGAGACCACCTCCTCATTTACATAATTCAGTATAATGTCAAAGCAACAATAACATTCCCAACTATTCTGTGTTACTGTATCACTGTGACTTGTACATTGATGCAGAGCTGCAGCACAATTGGCAATAAGATTATTATTATTACTGTTATTTTGATTCTCAGTGATCCATTCTATTTCTGTTTGTATAAGTAAATTTCCAAAGAATGACAGGAAAGAATTAATTTATTTGTAAATCCCAGAAGTTTGTTCAATTAAGGTAATATTACAATAATCTAACAGAAGTGTGATAATTTTTATTAAAAATAAACAACTTTGAGTGGTCTAAATTCATCCCTGCAATTGAGCATGGAACTAGACTGCAAGGGATTCGTAAATAAAGCTAGTGTTAGACTCAGGCTAGTACATTCTGCAAGTGTGACACCGATTCAGAATGATGGGACATTAAATTACTTTGATGCCAATAGGCTATTACTTAGCTTCAATATGTGTAAAAAGACCAAGGACTGTTTGCAGCTGAATACGTGCTCCGTATTACCCTAGTAAGATGTGCAGCATCTCTCAAATAACTTGTTTCAATTTAAGGAATTCTGGATTACCTGTGTTTTCAAGGAGAGCCAAGAATACTCGCATCTTCACCTCTGAAAAAAATTAAGAATGGAGCTGCAAATAAATTCTACAGTTTTCATACATTACCACACAGTGTAACAGCAAATGCATACATATTACAATCATAGTCATATTAACACCGGGGAAACCATTTGGCTAAGTCTAAACTGTCTCTCCGTAGAGCAATCCAACAAACCCCACTACCCAATTTATTCCAATAACTCAGCAAATTTATGTACCTCAAGTGACATCCAATTTCCTTTTGAAACCAACAATATTCTCCGTTCCACTGCCCACGTAGTCAGCAAGTTCATTAGATCGTTAGCACTCACTGCATAAAACAGTTCTTCCTCACATTGCCCCGTATCATTTTCCCAAAATCTTATCAGTTGATGAAAAAGCTTTTCTTTGATTAATTTCTCTAAACTTATCTTGTACACCCTTATTAAATCACCTTTCAACATTCTTTACTCCAAGAAGAAAACCCCAGCTTCTCCAGCCTGACAATGCAGTTGAAATCACTCACTCCTAGAAGCATTCCGCTAAAGCTGCAGAAATCAAGGTGAATCTCCCAAAAAATTCTAAGTGTCAAATTCATGTAAAAACTGGAGTAAATCTCACTGTTTTTTCAGCAAGAGTTTCAAAATGCATTTCCTATAGTCTCCCATCACAGAGTGCCTCAGCATGAATCAAAGGGAAAATCAGTGGGCCTAGTGGAAAGGCTGGCAGCAGAGTGCTGAGCGGACCACTGCGCATACACTGATCTGTCAGCCCTGCACTCCAATCTCCCGATTGCTGGTCAGCCCCGCGACCCCTTATTGCTGGCCAGCTCTACAATCCCACATCACTGGCCAGCCCCACGATCCCACATTGCTGGCCAACCCCTTCCCCCAGGAGGGGTTAACAGACCTGGAAGTTTCCTGGGGCTGCTATAATATTAAAATTGTATGCAAATGAACATTTGCATAAATTATGCAACTCCATGCTGATTTCTGGCATGGAGTTGATGGTGCCTGAAATGCATAGGGGCCATGGCACTCAGCAGATAGCCTGCGAAATGGCCTCTGCTATATTTTCTCTGTTCTCTGCATTTCGAAAGCAGAACAGCAAGCTGGGAGAATCACCCTCATCATGTTAAAATCAGAAAATACATTGATTAAGCAATTTTCTTCTGGAAAATAACTTCATTGATTTCTGGTGACATTCACTTCTGCAGAAATATTCAATATATCAAATATTTCTTCATTAAATGGAATTTAATTGCATTCAATTTTGCTGATTTTCAAATTATATAAATTCCTTTCTAAAATACAAGCATGATCAAACTCGGTGTCATTGATTTTTTAAAATATGACAGTAATGAAAATATTTAATACATTTATTTTCATTGCTTTCATTCAGTTACTGGTAACATTTTACTGACAATTTAATGATAATATTTTATGCAAAATATTACAAAGATTAGAATAATGGAAACGAAGAGCCTAGAGATAAGGAGACCAGATCTACAGTTCATATCTTGACCAGCAGAATATTGGCCAGAGCTCATAGGAATGCAAGCACCAAGAAGTGAGACTGATAGACTCAAGGCCCAGGTGGAACTATTGATTGACCCCACCCCCACAAAGGGGCTCCTTGAGTATGCGTTCCCCTGGTAACAGACAGCTGAAACTCATTTCCTGAGCCATTATTGTAGTTCTAAGTAGGGACCAATGTGTGTACACCATGATAATGATTTCACTTTGCATTCTGTAAATAAACGATGCTCCTTTTCATTCTAGCTTCCTGAGTCATCACACCAGCAATGAGGAACAAGAAGTTTTGGGCAGCTTTGCCTTTCAACAGTGACGGGGAGATATTGAAAATGCCAGTGTTTAGAGAACAAGAAATTTATGAAGCCAATGTAGAGAACTGGCCTCAATATGCTGAAAAAAATGAGATATTTTTTCTGGGTGAACAGGACACAAGAGGACGAATGGCAAAAGAATCATCCTTGTGACCGTCTGTGGGGCCCCAACTTTGATAAAACATTTAGCCTATTTGGCAGCCCTTGATTCAAAACTGGTAGGTAGAGTTGCAGACCACTCCAACTTTAAACTGCCTGTTATATTGCAACACTACAGGTTTAACACAGCAAATTGACTTAAGTCATGGTTTAGTAAGCAGAAGTGATCTTCAAAGTACTGAAAAAATACAACCAGCAGAGCTTTTGTAAATCCTCCAAATCTGTTGGCAAGAAAGACAGCACAACAGCAGCATCCTCCTTTGAACTAGCTTGCCCAGTGTTGATGATCTAAGCATTGAAATCTGCTGGGCAGGACAAGTTGCAGACCTGAAGCAATGGCTTCACTCAGAAACTCACTGTGGCAGGAAATACCCAGGAAGACAGAGGAAATACTTAATGGGTGTCCTCAAAGTATCCCTGAAGAGGTCAAATGATCTTGTTGATTCATGGGTAACCAGGCTTTTGACAAACCAAAATGGAGAAGGCTCACCCAGGAAGGTACCAAACACATCAAGAGGCTTCATCGGGAGCATGCAGAGGCAAAGCTGTGGAATTGGAGGGCGAGCAAAAATCTCCAAACTACCCATTTATTCAAGCACCACCAGTCCTACGTGTGGCAGAGATTTTTGATCATACATTGAACTCATTAGCCATCATAAAACCCATCAAACCCACAAACTGTCAAAGAGAAAGAAAAAAGTGATGGGCAAATTGGGAAAAAAAATTGAGACACTGCATTAATCATCACTTAGAAAGGATTAATCAAGAACAGTTAACACTGACTTGCCAAATAACTTGATTGAATTTTTTGAGGAAGCAAAAGGTTATGGTCAATGGTGTATTTGTGACAGGAAAGATGTTTTCTATGGTGTTCCACATGGCCACAAATCTCTTGTTATTCATAGTGCACAATTTAAATGGATGACTCAAACTTAAAAATAGGAAGTATGATTAATTAGTTACAGATGGTATAAAAATTGATCATGTGGATTGACCAAAAGGAAGACGCCTACAGACTACAGCAAGATATCAATAGGCTTCTCAGATAGCAGAAAAATGAGAAATGGAATTCAGTCCAGAGAAGTGAGTAGTAATGTATTTGGGTAGAGCCAATCAAGCAAGTGATTAAATGATGTGATGTTGGTGTACCTTTAAGAATTTTTTTAAAATCATAATCACTGTATCTCTCTCAGGTTCAGTATTTTATCAGCTCGTAGTCTTCGCTGATGTCATTATGGCACCAGCTTGTCTGGAAATGTCCTTTTATTGCTGCTTAAAATGGGGGGTTTGTTTATTTTTGCTGTGGGGTCTTCTATAGCTCTGCATTATTGGGAGAGAAAGTGATCAACAGGTCAGGTGACAGGAGCACTTTCATTTTCAGTTCCGAGCTGCAGGTTTGAGATTTTTTAAGTAGGAACAGCAAGCTAAAAAGAAGAGTTTCTCTGTCCTTGTTTTATTTGGAAGCAAGATCTTGCTTTTCTGAAAGGAGGAATCTGCTCATGGCGGCTTTCCTAGAATTCCTGATGTCTTGAGAAGCTGTTCTGACTTCAAACTATTCTAAGTCCAACCTGTATTCCCAGATCCTTTGTTCAACTGCACTCTTCAGAGTCCTACCATTTACCCTGTACGTTCTACTTTGGTTTGTGCTTCTAAAGTACAATACCTCACATTTGTCCACATTAAATTCCATTTGCCATTTATCAACCCATTTTTCTAGTCAGTTCAAATCCCTCTGCAAGCTTTGAAAATCTTCCTCACTGTCCTCTACACCTCCAATCTTTGTATCATCAGCAAATTTGTTGATCCAATTTACCACACTATCATCCAGACATTGATATAGACGACAAACAACAATGGACCCAACACCGATCCCTGTGGCACACCACTAGTCACAGGCCTCCACTCAGAGAAGCATCCTCCACAATCACTTTCTGACTTCTTCCACTGAGCTAGTGTCTAATCCAATTTATTACCTCCCCATTTATATCTAGCAACTGAACCTTCCTAACTAACCTCCCATGAGGGATTTTGTCAAAGGCCTTGCTAAAATCCACAGCCTTTGCTTCATCCACTTTCCTGGTAACCTCCTTGAAAAACTCTATCTCTGGTATCAATCTGGTGAACCTTCTCCGTACTCCCTCCAAGGCCAATGTAACCTTTCGCAAATAAGGGGACCAAAATTGCACACAGTACTCCAGTTGTGGCCTCACCAGTACCCTGTGCAATTGCAGCAAGTTCTCTCTGCTTTTACATTCCATTCCCCCCGCAATAAAGGCTAACATTCCACTTGCCTTCTTGATCACCTGCTGTACCGGCAAACTGAGTTTTTGTGATTCATGCACAAGGATCCCTAGGTCCCTCTGCATAGACAGATTGTAAACATCTTATAAACATCTTATTGTGGAATATTTATTAATTGCAGACAGAAATCAAAAATATCTTCATGAGCTTCAACTAGATAGCGTAAATCACAAGGAAAAACCAATCCATCAAAAATTTAAATTCAAGTAATTAAAAGTGCAAACTTCAAACTAACTATTGTGTCAACAAAAGGATTTCTAATAAATTGTAGATGCATCACATACACCATTATTATACAGCTAGAGTAACTCCTGCCTCATGAGACTACTGAAATCAAATAATTTCCTCTTCCATTCCCGAGACACACTTAAATACAGTGCATATATTATAGCTAGTGATCACTAGTGACTGAACATATTTTCCTCAAATAATATGGCACATCATTAGCATTGACTATATTTTTCAAGTTAGCAAAATTAGCTTCTCAGTAGATAGCTGTCAGTCACCTCGCATAGAAAATAATACGTTATAAATATAGTGACATGCACAATTAGAAGAAAAAAATATTTATGCAAGCTTTTCAGTTTTATTCATGTTTTGTGAATACTTATGCCAGCTAACATGCCAAATGATAGGAAAGGAAACAGTTCTTCACTTTGAGGGTATAGGCATCAACTGCATGCACAGATTGCATAAATTTGACTTGTATTCACTTTAACCCAAAGTTAAGGGCAATCTTATTGAAATTTTTATAGTTAAAGAGATTCAATAGGGCAAAATAAGGAAACAACTTTCTCTGGTGGGAGAATCCAGAACAAGATAGCATAATCTTAAAATTAAAGCTAGGCTTTGGAGGAGTGACATTCGGAAGCATTTTTTTCACATGGGTCTCGTTGAAAATCTCAAAGTCTATAGCACAATTCAAATTTTGAAGACTGAAATCATTTTTTGTTTGGATAAGAATATCATGTGATATGGAGCACAGGCCTTATACTGGTGGCACAGCTGCCTTCATACTATGCCTAGTTGTTTTTAGATTTACCCATTGTCTCTCCAAAAGTAACACTTATCCTATTTAACTGGTACTTTGCGTGTAC
Organism: Sphyrna mokarran; assembly: GCA_024679065.1. Lineage (NCBI taxonomy): Eukaryota > Metazoa > Chordata > Chondrichthyes > Carcharhiniformes > Carcharhinidae > Sphyrna > Sphyrna mokarran. Next base: position 70,660,082 of record JAGIQG010000007.1, on the reverse strand, counting down.
TAAGAACACTTCTGCTACATTCTTGATGCTCAAATTCATTTTTTCCAACTCTATGGCAACTTGGCCAGAAGTCCTTAACAGAACTGCTTAATGCCACAGAAACAAAGTAAACTTTTTTTATTTACCCGATGTAAAACCAGTGAGAGCAAACATGCTACTCCAGAGCAAAATTAAAGAGTGCTGCCTATTTGTGCTCACCATTCTCCTGCTATTCCCATTGGTTCCCTTAGATGTGCCTGCAGGATGGTCCAACATTCAAGCCAGCCAAAATTGACTAAACCTGCAACTCAATGCTGTTATTACAATCAGATTCAAGAAGTAATTCCTCATGACCCTCAGACTTCCATGTGCAAGTGTACAATTCATTCCCTGCTGGCACTAAATCTGACTTAGATCAACTTCTATCAAAGTTTTTGAGAGTAAATCATTCTGGGGAGTAATCTTCTTCAAAAAAATATACAAATCTAAAAAATGAAACATCAATTGAAAGCTGCTTATTTCCTTATTCCATTCCACCTATTAAATGTTGTTTTTCAGGGAATTATTTATGTTTATCAATAGATCATCAGTTATGTATTAAATTTGAAAACAGAAAAAAAATGCTAAATTTTCAGTTTGAACATTTAGTTTGGAATAAGATTTTTATAGCTTTCACCTTACAATCAGAGGATCCAGGAGCTCCAAAGAATGCATGAGCCATATTGTGTCAGTATTATGCACAATAGGCAACAATAATATTTACAAACTCATCAGAGAATACTGTTGCTCTATCTTCCTAGACTGCTTGCTCATCCCACTTTCCTTCCCTCTTTATCATGAGTACTTTCTGCTGGAACAAGGAAGTATATAACTCTGGCTATCTACTTCAAGATTCCTGTGTTTCATATAAAGGCATGATTAATTATATTTGCCACAATTTACGACTTATACAAGCAAAGCAGAAGACTGTTAGCATCAATGGTATCACACAAATCTCCATTAAACACCATCATTCCTAACAAATTGCTGTCATTTTATTATATTTCCAATTAATACTTATATTTTAAAACAATCAATTTGTCATCATAAAATTTCCCTCCTACATGATGTCATAGTAATGTCATAGGCAATGCAATCGCATTTAAAAATTGGATTATAGAGTTTAGCATGGCATATTATGATATATTGTTTGCAGCGCCAACAGCAAAAACGTGACCTGAAGAAAACAACATTTTATATAAAAAGTATTTGTAAATAGCAATACTTTTAATGTTAAAAATCAAACTACCTTACACACATGTAATTGGTGCTTCTACTATATGTTTCTTATATGAACATTTCATGTCTGTTACATGTTTAAAGATTTAATGGCAACAGGAGTTAAATAAAGCTGAAATGAAGTCTATAAAAATATGCAACAACATATTTTGAAACAAGCTTTCTTTCAACTAAATATTTGCTTTAAGACTTGAAGTCATCTGGTTTCACTAAAATGTTATCTTTCCTAAGTATCACAATGAATTTCAGAAATTGTCAGCATTTGTTACGAACCTTCTACAAATCTTGTAATAGCCTGTATGAGGTTATGCACACCACTGGGTAGGTTCCATGGATCCCTCTGCACATGAATCCAAAGCTGTGTTGTGCAATTGACCTCCGATTCCATTTCCTTCTTGAATTCTATCCAACAACAAAAATGTAAGAACTGTCATGCATTTGTGCAAATGAGTGGAAATTTTGGTTTTCTGACATGAGATTGTACTGTAGCAGCAAACTATGCTGTTACTTGTTTATTTGTTATTTGTTTTAAGAACACTGTTTTCCTCAGATTTTCCCAATGATATTATTCAGCAAATCAGTAAAATGTCCAGGAATAAGGGTAAAGAATTAGATACTCATCCATTCATCCACTTTCTTTCATCTTTTAACCAAAGCTAATTCTTTCAGATCATAACCGTATTGTATTATATAAATATATAGGTGCCAGCTATGACTCTGTTCACTTGTTGTAATGTCACTGGACTGATAACCCAGAGGCTCAGATCATGCTCTGGGTACATGGGTTTACATACCATAGCAGCAAGTGGAATTTAAAATTCAGTTAAAAAAATCTGGAATTGAAAGCTCACCTCAGTGATGAAACCATTGTTGTAAAAATATATTTGGCTAACTAGTATTGTTTAGGAAAAAAAATCTGTTCTTTTCAGCTAGTCTGATCTATATATGATTCTAGCAACACTGTTGATGCTTAACTCTCTCTGAAATGGCCTAACAACCCACTTAGAGCAAGGGCAATGAGGGATGGAAAGCAATTGTTGATCTTGCCAGTGACTCCTATCTCCCATGAAAAAATAATGAAAAATAATGCCTCAGAGTCATCCACTTCATTCTCTGAACACAAGCCATTTCTAACAATCCCACCTCTATGCTTTTTACCCTACAGGAAAAGAGATCACACAATTTGGCAAGAAATGCAGGATTGTGGGAGGCAGGCAATATGGGCACTATGCCAGCACCAACCATCCCGAAAATTTCTCACTGCATTAAAAAAATCTTATTGAATGCAAAGCCATTTGGATATTCTAATATTATGAAAGGTAGTATATAAATGCAGTTTTCTTCTTATATGCCAAAAGCAAATTATTGTGAATGCTGGAATCTGAAATAAAAACAGAAACAGAAAATGCTGGAAAACCTCAGCAGGTCTGACAATAACTTTGGAAAGGCAATAGAGCCAACATTTTGGATATGGATGATTCTTCAATAGATCTGAAGACAACTGGGAAAAGGATGAGATTTATACGTTTGTGAGGGAATTGAGGGTGCAGCTGTGGGACTGGATAGAGGGCCAGCAATGAGTGGAAGCAAAGGAGAGGGTGACAAAGATGTCATGGACAAAAGGACAAAAACAATGTAAATCGTGGTGATTATGGTTAAGAAGGGTGCTCATAATGGCATTTTAAGAAATCAGAAGGTAAGCAGAGTTGCAAAGGACCATCTGGAACAGGTAGCAGATGACCCCTAGTGGGGGTGAGTATGAGAAACAATGGGAAGGGGAAAAAGTTGGATAATAGAAGTGGGGGGGGGGGAATGCAAAAATGAATCAATAGACAAAAACCAAAACGTTAGAAATGGAGTGATGGTGGAGGAGACAGTTCACAGCTTTAAGTTATTGAACTCAATGTTAAGTCCAGAATGTTGTCACGTGCCTAATCAGAAGATTAGGTGCTGTTCCTCCAGTTTGCATTGGGCTTCACTGGAACATTGCAATAGGCCAAGGACGGACAAGTGGACATGACAGCCGGGTGGTGTGGTGTTGAAATGGCAAATGACAGGAAAATCTGAATCCTACTTGCAGACAGATTATGGATGTTCTGCAAAACACTCATTCAATCTGCATTTAGTCTCTCCAATATAAATTAGATTGCTTTGGGGGCAATGAATGCAAGAGACCAGATTGAAGGTGCACATGAAGCACTGCTTCACCTGGAAAAAAATGTTTAGGCCCTTGGGTGGTGAGCAGGGAAGGGATAAAGGGACAGGTGTTGCACCTTCTGCAACAGCATGGGAAAGTGCTGTGGCAAAGGGATGAGATGTTGTGGCTGATGGGAAAATAGACTACAGTATCCCAGGGGAATAGTCTCTGCAAAATGCTGACAGGGAGCGGATGGACAATGTGTTTGGTGGTAGTTCTTCCACGATCTTTGTTCTAACTGTGTTTAAAGGGAAAACAAATATAGGTCAGTATCCTTTGTTCAAAATATGTCTTTTTGCATATCTGATACTTTTCTAAAAAAAGTCTGTGATTTCTGGGCTCTCTAGTTTGGGATTTGTGAGAAACCCTCTGACGTTCCCAGATGATCATGTAGTTGAGCATTTGCAAGTGCTAACTTCTTCTGGAGAATTGCCCTGTGCTGTGAATCATTTGAAAAAGCAACTTTAAATTGCTAGTTTTGGATGGTTCCACCTGGATTATGCTAATAGTTACTCAGAGGAAAGTTAGAAGACATAAAATTTCTAATTTCTGTGTAACTGTCCAAAATGCCCAGACCAATCCCTGCATAGAGTTCCCTCATTTTGGAACACCACCATCACCCCCTCCCTTCCCTCCACCACCACCACTAAACCACAATTCTACTTGGGCCACCACTACCAATCTACCAATCTGATTGCCACTCTGAAGCAGTTACAACCCATCAGTTTGGACAGACTTGAAAATGCTCAACTACATTTCTCTTTTCATTGAGCTACTCCACTAACATCAAATATAGAGACTATTCCTCAGCTATTCAGAATTACCTGACCCTATGAAACTTGAATTTCTACTTGTAACATGTATGTTATGTCAGACAGTTCCAGAGTATTCCTCAAGCTCATGGCTCTGACAAAGGGTCATCGAGACTGGAAACATCGGTTCTATTCTCTCTCCACAGATGCTGTCAGATCTGCTGAGATTTTCCAGCATTTTCAGTTTTGTTTCAGATTCCAGCATCCACAGTATTTTGCTTTTATATATACATTGAATCTTAGAGTTCCTCAACAGTCAACAGCAATGAGTTGTATGGAAATTAAGTACTTTCGGTTGGATAACACTATTGTCCTACAAAAAATCAAATTTTACTCCATTATAATTAAGCCATCATAAACATTACCTATATTGAAATCACCACACCTATCCATTGCTTATAAATGTGGATGACCTGATCCTCGGAGTGTCATAATCAAAGTAACACATCTCACATTCAAGGGATAATCACTCTGTTAAGTGAATGGGCAACAGCGAGTCACATAAGACTGAACTCCCCCCAAAAGCGCAACCCTCTTGATCTCCATCTCATCACTCTAGACGATGTTGTGGTTGAGCAACAGGAATGTATTAAACTATTTGGAATTTACATTCAAAGTAATTTTAATTGGGATAAGCAAGTGCATGAAATGCTGAAGAGCAGAGTCACGTACAACTTTTTCTCAAGCATCACAACATGTCTCAAATGTATCTATTCACTGTTTAATGGTTGCACAAGACCCATTGTTGAATACACAGCACCTGCTTGGAATGATGGCGTTACCAAACTACGGGAACAAGTTTGAAAACCTTCAGAAATGAACACTGAAACTGATCCTAGGTAACACATCTCAAAGCTACTATCAGACAATTAAACAACAGAATGTGCGTTCTCTTGATGGAAGGTGGAAAAGTTCTGTTTAGATTTTGCTAAAAAAACCTCTTGAATCCCACATCCGAGTGCCATATCTTTTTTCACAACCACACAAAAGTAAATATGTGATGAAATTAAGAGGAAAAGTAACCATTCCACAATGAAGCTATAGAATAGGTTATGGGACAGCCTAATCTGCTACTTTGGGAAACTCAAAACAAGCATTGACATCATTAAGTATTTATTGAACTGAACCTGACAACATATGATCTATTTACTTTAATACAAAATGTAGACTTTTCATTTTCATCCTGTAAATTAAGAAGGCTTGCATTTTGTAACATATTGGAATTCTTTGTATAAAGAAATATTCATAATTGTGTAGTCCTTTTTATAATTTTACATTTTATTATTATTTTAATAATTGTTACACCTATGTTATGAATTATGATTATTTGTATTGCATGCATCATCACCATAATTTGGTACATGCTTTCAATAAACCAATAGTCTATCTGTATCTCTATCTATTCGCTTCACTCATTGGAAAACAAAATGAAATCATGAGTGACTTTTTATATTTCTGAATGGTAGTTAAGCTTACTCTTATATCCACAAGACAATCTGCTAGTTGGGATTAAAGTATCTCACCATTGACTGAGTTTGGTTTACTAACAAGAAAGTGAGATTTCTCCACTGGTTATGTTCATGAGTCGAATGTTCATTCCCAACATCAACAACTGCTAAACAGAATCACAGGATTGTTGTCATGTAGAAGATCATTTGGCCCATTGTGTCTGCGCCAATTCTCCAAATGAGAAATTCATCTAGTGCCATTCCCTAACAGTTTTAGAAAATGAGTAAAATAATCCAGCTATAAGTATATTTGAATAATTTAAATCCATGAATTGGCACAGAAGTTCCAATTTTTGTCTGGGCACATTGATTGTGTGCAAGTTGGAAGTGCCTCATTAGCACATGCCCAATTATTAGAGAACTCCCTGATTCACTATTTTCTATGACAGCCTAATTTATTTAACTTGTCATGTGAGTGTATCTTTAAGAAAAGTTTAGTTTTAAATCATGCAGTTTACAGCTTCAGCAATGTAATTAGGGTGGAGCTAAGCTGTGGTAGCCAGATGATAGGGTTCTCAGTTTAGTTTATGGCTATCAGGTGATACGGGTTTTTTTTCTTTTAGGCTTTCGGTTTCATTTTGGGAAGCAGTTTAGTAGCAAACAAAAAAGCAGTCTCTTATGCTGTCTGTCTTTCTTTCTCTTTGTTTATTTTTGCCTTTATTTATTTCACAATTTTAAGAAGCTGTGTTTTGGGAAAGCAATTCAACTATAACCTCTTCTGAGTTTCTTCACAAAAGGTTTTCACAGTTAACCCAGGAGCCGGGATTCCTGAAACAAGTGGGCATTAACTTATGCTGTATTGTTTATTTGGAGGATGTTGTACATTGGATATTGGCTTCGGTTGGAACACATTAGAGGTATTTCCTTAATAATTATACATTATCATGGTTGTTGTGTTTCATATTTGTAATTGTTAAATGTTTTGCTAATTGTCTTACTGTACATATCACAATATTCTTCATTAAACTTTGTTTTCATAAAAGTTTCTTGTAGGTCAACTGAATCACACCTAAAGTGAAACCTTTCATGCTCATCCTAACCAAATTCAACATAAAATGTTACAGGTCAGGCAAGATTCATAGAACACCTTAAAGTATCCAACTTGTAACAGACTGAATATGTTTCCTTAAATACCTGCAGTATTTTAAGGCAACATTACTGTGTTTGATGCCAGAGAGCAATTATCAAATTGAACAAATTGCAATGCTGTCTTCAAGTTCTCATACCCTCAGTTTTGACTGGGACAGTTTAGTTTTCATTGCAGCAGATAAACCAGAGTAGAAGGCTTTCTTTCTAACCAACAGTCAGCAAAGGCAAGAAAGGTATTGTTAGACGTCTGACAGAAAGTAGCCCAGTCATTTATTCTATCTGAAATATACTTTTGTTTTAAAAACCCAGATTACTCCAGCCTTTCATTATGGTTCATTCGTCTTATGCTATGAACAGGTTTCATGGCTTTTCTCATCAAAACCTTGCTTGATATCTTGCTTATATCTCAGTGATTTGAAATGAGCATATCATAGGATGTTATAAGATACACTGAGATATATATAACTCATGGAGTAATGACTTTGTCAGTTTTTTAACAGAGGAAATGGACTGCCATCTAGTGTAATGAATGTAATGATATTCAAGTCCACATTATCAATTTAACAATTAGCATTTCTTCAGAATCATATGCAATAAATTAATTTTATTACAATGACATTTGATAAAATTGAAGATCAAATATGTCACACTGTCACAAAATTCACAGCGTGCAAATAGTAATCATTTATTTTAGCTTGTTATACTCAGGAATTTGGTCAACATTTTCATTTTTATGCATATTATATTTTATTCTGTTATTTTGTTCAGAAAAACACTTGCTTTACACACCTAATTAATTTTAATATTTTGTACCATGTAATTTTCTTATCTCAGTCAGGTTGTGACACGTTGTAGTGTGTTCAAATCAGCTTTGCATTAAACTGTCAGTTTAAAGTACTTAGGTTTCAAAGATCATCTGCATAATGGTAGTTGCAGAGAACATCTCACAAACTAAAGAAAAACTATTTGATGATGTCTCTACATTAGGCAAAATGTCATTGTGCAACTTGATAATTTTGCAAGATTCACATGATAAAAACAAGACCTTCCCATTCACTGAATTAAAAAAAGGGTTTTGCTGGAAATTTCAGTGGTAGCTTCAGCAGAATTTGTTCCTTTCTTCTGGATGCATCCTGACCTAGTCCAAAGTATCAGAATCAGAGTAATTTATCCATGCCATTTTCAGATGGAGCACTCAGGAATGCCATTGTAGTATGAAACCCCAGAACAAGTGTGGTCAGAATATAAAACAAATATGTTTTAAAAAAAAATCTCACTTTAAATTCTCACAATGCTGAGAAGAAATACCATGTTAAAAAAAGATCCATTTTTGCCAGGATCATGTTCAGTCCTGCCAATATAACTGCTGCAGGTGGCTATATACTGCAGTAGAAGAAAGCATGGTGGAACCTGTGGGATTTCCACATGTGACATTATTTTATCAGTCTTTTTCAGTGGCATCGGTATGGAAGACAATGGTGTCTCATTTCAAATGGGCCAAATAAAGGGCAAAGGTAATTTTGTGTTGTCAAGTTCCACAAACTTGAGTAATTTGTCTTCATTCTATTAGCCCCCTTTATCCCAATATTTTTCTCCTCCTCTGCTGAGGATCAAAGGCAGAAAGCGCAGCATCCCCAATTACACCAACAGCAACACATTCTTTCTCCTCAACTGCATGGCAGATGGAGTGAAAACAAGTTCTAACTGGAAGGAGGCATGACCCACCACGCAAACTCTACAGGCTGAGGGTCAATGCTCATGACAGATCTGTGTACCAGCGCTTCCTGAGTTTCAGGCTTTCATAACAGATCTCCATTGACATCTGCAACCCCCTGAAACAATACTTCCACTCAGTGATCAGGTGGTATATACAGCCAGAGGCCAATGTCATCAGAGGCTAACACCACCCCCTGCCAAACCCCTCACCCACTACTCCTCCCCCACCCCGCATCCATTACACCACTCCAGACTGCATTTCTGCCTCTTGTCTAATGTTATGCTCTTTTCACCCACAGGATGACAAAGCAAAGAGGTGAGAGTTTTCATAATGACTTGTGCTACAAAGAGTGAAGTATACAATTTGTAGAGTGGGATTATGAGGTATGGATGCAAGAGGCCAACGGGCTGCATGTTGGCTGCTCAGGTAGTGATGTGCAGGGAGAGGAATGAATGTAGCTGCAAGATGGATTGACAATGTGCGCAGCTTGCTGTGGCCGATGAATGTTGGGAATATCAGAATATGAACTTGACATCTGAAACTATTACTTCTCTTCCCTGTCATGCCCTCCTAAAGTGTTGCATCCTTTTGGTGCATTGACACAAAGTTGGAGGGACCATACTTCAGGTACTGATTTTTTTGGCTCTTTCCACCCATGTTGAAGAGGTTATCCTCTTCCTTCCATTGTTGGAAAAGATCACCTCATTGCAGCACCTTATATCCTTATTGACCTCCAAGTAGGAATGGGTGGCCTGGGTAGTCCTAACTTTCCCAGTTATGTTTCTTCTCCATTTCTGTGCATGCAGCAGCCTGAAAACCCAACTGCAGGTGAAGCATGCGGAATGGCCATGTCATCCTCCTTATTCTCCATAACTGAGCAACTTTAATCTGAAGAGCCAGATGATTACACAGCCTAGCTAAATATCACCAACATCCCTGGTTCTCATGTAGTTTCTCGGAAGAGAACCAGATGGATTTAAGAACAGGCCAGACAGGCATGAGGTTAAGTATGGTAGGCATAATAAAGATTTCACAGTAAAACCTCTTTACAAACTACCTCTCAATCTGGCTGGTTGCCAGTCAGGAAAAAGTGACAAAATATTTCAATCAGCTTCTACTATTAAATTCAGTAGGACTTCTGAATTATCTACATTCTTGCAACAACAACACCCACACCTCAATCTACCTTGTACAACACCTGCAAACACCAGGGCTGTTGCCTCCTTATGCAGACCTCTTTTGATACCTCCAAAGGTGTGCAAATTAGATGGATTAGCCATGCTAAATTGTCCATTAGTGTCCCAAAATGATAGAGTTAGGGAAATTAGAGGGGAAAATATGTGGGGTTATGGGGATAAGTCCTGGGTGCAATGCTCTGTTGGAGATTTGATGCAGAGTCAATGGGCTGAATGGCCTCTGTCTGTACTGGAAGGAATTCTATGATGCATTCTCAAAGGAGCAGCCTCTCATGTTGTCTGTGACGAAGCCACTTCCTTTCCTCCTCCTCCTCTGCCTACCATAAAAGAACATACATTGGAGTAAATTTTCTGAATCCTATGCAATAGCCTCCATGAGTGAATGATAGTATTGCACACAAAGTTTGTTTGAGAGCCAAAACCTCTCAACTCAGCCAGGTCTTTGTTTAACATCACACAGACAAAGCACCCTCTTTTCTTTGGGCACAAATCAAGTGCAATTCTGCTCAAATATCTGAATTTCAGGTACAGTTACTTTGCCTTCTTCATTCTGTCATTTCATTCAAACACTCAACATTTGAGGGGGAGCTTATCTTTTGATAGCATCCAGACCCACCATAATGTCACATGTATTTAGAATGTGTAGAACTTTGGCATATTTGACTTACAGATCAAGTACTGACTCTCAAAGGTGTCTTTGCTACCAAAGCATAACAGCTTCAAACATAACAAACTTAGAAAAAGATGACATATTGAATAAAGCCAGTGTTTTTCAGTCTTCTAGAAAGTTGCTGTCCATTAGGCTACAAAGATAGATTACCTCATCACCCCAGCTGAGGTGATTCTAAATGAGCTATAGGCTTTTCTAGTTTTGCACCTCAATACATGTTGCCTTTACTCACTGAGTCTTTCGAGAAATGGTAATGTCTGTTAATAGAATTTAGATGATTTTCTTCATGCATTATAGAAATGTAATTACTTTAGGGATTTACTTGAGTCTTTAAGAACAGTATTAAAATTCAAAGGGATAGGAAAGATTTCCTCCGTGTATTGAGTGAAATTATTTTCCATCTACAAGGAACATACTTACAATCTGCAATACATGGTCAGAAAGGAAACTATCCCAAATGTAATTTCAATTTATTCTTAATTATGTTCTGAGGGGTTTGAAATTCCTTCACTGATAATAGGAAACCTTTGATTGTTAATTTCTTTCTCCAGCAATTAGATTTTTTTGTTGTGCTGTTCATAAGATTGCAGCTTCTTCTGAATTTTAGATGAAGGATTTATTGACCATTTTGGAGTCATGGGCTACATTAATCTGTAGTCAATCTAGTACACTCTCATTTGTGAGCCTGGCATCTATAGACCAGAGGACCATTAAATTAAGATCAGCAGCATGGTGGCACAGTGGTTAGCACTGCTGCCTCACAGTGCTGGGGGCCGGATTCAATTTCAGCTTTGGATAACTGCTGAATTTGCACATTCTCCCCACATGTGTGTGTATTTCCTCCAAGTGCTCCTGTTTCCTCCTACAGTCCAAAGATGTGCAGCTTAGGTGGATTGATCCTGGTAAATGCATTACGTTATGGGATAGTGTGGAGGGGAGGGTCTGGATGGAACTGTTTCAAAGAGTTGGTGCAAACTCAATGAGCCAGAAGGTCTCTTTCTGCACTGTAGGGATTCTATGATTCCATGGTTTTGATAATAATAGGTCAGTGCTAAAGTTGCTTTCGTGGCATAAAAGTGTTCTACTGATCTCTGGAAAATTTGTCAGAGTTAATAATGAAACTCCCCAGTGTACACCCGGATTGCTGATTAGTGGACATTAGTTAGGATATGTACAAATTGTAACACACTTTAAGTTTTAAAGTAAAGATTAATTCATATTTAGACAAACTTATAAAAAATGTATAAAATGATTATATAAATAATTTGAAAGAAAAGGTGTATTGGTAACTCATGAGTAATTCTGTTCTCTACATTCAGCTATGAGCAACATTTCCAGCTAATTTCATCAATGTAGCAGTTGCAACCTATTCAGACTCTCAGATAAAAAGACATAACTTACTAATTCAAGAAAACAAATAAATTCAAGTCTTACTGGTTTTGCAAGATCAAATTCCTTGAAGTAAAGCAAAGCATATAATCTTCCACAAATGAACTCCGATGCAGCTCAAGTTTTAATGATAAGCACAACAAATTTTGCAATTTCTGTGATAAACATGATCTTTGCAATTTAATAAAAATCTGCAGCTTTTCAGAGCTAATACCAAATGTTACCTTGTAAACTTCGCCTCAGGATTAAGTTCTTGGTTTGTTCAAATGCCTTCGCCACAGCTGATCCCTTCAGAAGGTTACAGACTGCATCCACCTGTTGGGATTAAATATCACTAGAAAAGCATTCTTTGCAGTCTGAATGAACTGCTGCATTGAAATAGGACCAGCCTGCAACCTAACAGATTTAAGGTTTTATCTTAAATTAGGTTTCTTAGGTTAAAGAAAAGCAAAATAAAGTGGATACTAGAGATCTGAAACAAAAACAGCAAGCACAGATCTGGCAGCTTCTGTAGAGACAGAAACAGAGTTAATGTTTTGAGTCCAAAATGACTGTTTCAGAACCAAAGAGAGATAGAAATGTAATAGGTTTATGCTGTTGTCAAAGTGGGAGGGTCAGATGGAACAAAAGGAAAATCCTGGTGTATATTAGAGAGTGAGGGAGATTAACTACCAAATATGGAATGGATCAAGAGGTGAAGGAGGATTGGTAACAGTAGTAAAAATAAATGCTTGAAATAGGAGTGAATTGCAGAATAAAGATCTGTTTGAAAGCAAAAGTATGAAAACAGATACAAACTGTTAGCTGGAGGAAAAAAAATTCAAAACTCAATCCTGACTTCGTTACCAAACCTGCTGACAAAGGCAGTATTGCTGCTGTTTGGTGTACTGACCTCTACTTCACACAGGCTGAGCATCATCTCTCTGACACTATCACCTCCTGGATCATGACCCTGCCTCTAAACATCAAGCCACTCATTCCAGGATTGTCAATGACTTTATTTCCTCTGGAGATCTTATCTCCACAGCTTCCAACCTCAGTCTCCCCAGTCTTGAACTTCTACATCCTTCCAAAAATCCACAAACTGGATTGTCCCCGATAGACCATTGTTACAATCTATTCTGACCACCTGAACTTATTTCTTTTCATCCTGATTCAAATTTTTTTTCCCATTGCTAAGTCTCTTCCAACCTACATTCATGATTTGCCTGATACCCAGCATCATTCAAACAATTTCCACTTTCCTGATCCTGACCATCTCCTCATCACTAGGGACTTACAAACCCTCTAAATGTCCATCCCCCACAAAGATAGTTCAAGGGTTATCCACTTCTCTTTCCAGACGAGGATGGGAGCAAGGAGTGTTTGAAATATCCTACAAAAAGAAGGCAAATTGAGCGTCTATGTGGGTTACCACATCTATATCTTTCATTTGAAGGAAGTGAGATAAGGTCAATGAGAGAACAAGTTTAGCCAAATGGAGATGGATGATGGTGGATGTGGTGAAAGCAGAGAACACATTGACCATTTTTCCAATTCAGCAATGACTTCCTACTTTTGTCCAGAATTGGAAAAATTAATCAATTTTGCTTCCAACTTCCACTCATCTCTCGTCTTCATACAGTCCGTCCTAACGTGTCCCATCCATCTCTTGACTTCTCCGTCTCCATTCCTGGGGATAGATTCTATTAACATTCATTACCACTCATCAACTCCCACAGCTATCTCTGAGGCTTCAGCACACTCTCCTTCCTGTAAGGACTCCATTCTATTCTTCCAATATTTGCAACTCTGTCACATCTGTTCAGATAATATTACTTTTCACAACACTCCTTCTGACATGTTTTCCTTTTTTGCTGAACCAAAGATTTCCCACAATTGTGATTGACAAGGTCCCCAGCCATGTCTAACCTATTTCCTGCACCTCTCCCCTCATTCCTTCCCCTTCCTTCCACACAACCACAATAAACTTCCTTTGTTCTCACTTTCCACCCCACCAGCCTCCATATTCATAACACCTTCCACCATCTCAGGCATGATGCTACCACCAAACACATCTTACACTCTCCTCCCATGTCAGCGTTCTCTCCATGGTACCTGGTACATTCTTCAATCACTGCCACCACCTATCGCCTTCCCATTCAATCTTGGGTGTAACATCTTCCCATTTACCCTGTCTCTCCTCACTATCTTTGTAGAACCTGCAAACACTCTTTGCAGGTTCGGCAACAATGTAGCTTTGCTTCTTTCAATTTAGGCTACTGTATTTGTTGTTCATAATGTGGTCTCCTCTACAACGGGGAGGCCAAACGCAGATTGGGTGATAGTTTTGTAGAGCATCTCTGCTCAATCCACAAGCACGACCCTGGCCTTCTGGTTTCTTGCTATTTCCATTTACCACCTCACACTCATATTTCTGCCCACAGCTTGCTGCAATGTTCCAGTGAAGCCCAATGCAAGCTCGGGGAGCAGCACCTCATTGTCTGATTAGACACTTCACAGCCTTCTGGACTCAATATTGAATGCAGACCATGAACTCTGTCCTCTATTTGATTTGTTTTTCTCCCCAAGTGCCACTTGGCATCTTATTTTCAAGTTTTTGCTATAAGTGTTGATCTTTATTCTGTTATTGGCAACTATTCAAGAACAATGTTTTGTTTCTTTACTTCTACTATTACCACTCCCTTTGTATCTTGTTCCACGACATCGTCAGTATTTAATCTCCTTCATCCACTAACCTTTGCCTGAAATTCCTCTTCGAACCTTCTAAAAACACTTCTGTTTCTTTCAACCTGAAACTGAATCGGACTAGCCATATAAATACTGTGGCTCCAAGAGTAAGTCAGAGGCTAGGAACCCTGAGCAACTCATCTTCTGACTGTCCAAAGCCTGTCCACCAACACAATCTCCAGGGCAATTAAAAGATGGACAATAAACGTTGTCTATCTAGTAATGCCCAGATGCCTTGGAAGAATTTTTAAAAAGCATATATCCCAATGCATTTCTACCTTTCTTCAGTACTGAAGTGTCATATTAAACTCAAAATATCAAATCCTCATTTTTAGGGACAGGAGTGGCGAAGTGGATGGAGAATCATGTTGGAGATCCAAAATGGCTTTTACATTGGGGATTTCCTTGCTTTTCACCATGCCCCGCTGCCAATGACACAATGGGAATGGATCCTGACTTGAAATATTTGAATATGCATATCAGGTGTTTTCGATCATGTTGGCACGTATCACGACTGGTTCACCACTTTGTACACAGAACCCATTGCAAATGCACAGTCAAGTGCAGCATCAAGACTGGAGAGGTCATACCCAGGCTGTGCTGGTAGTCTGTTGATGAAGTGTTAGGGTTTTGTGGTATGGGGGGCCTTCCATGCCAAGGGAGTGCTGAATTTTGTGGGGAGTGGGGGAGTTTGATGAGGGTTCTATGGGGTATTTTACTTTTAAATTTTTATTCAAAACAAAATTGCTGGTGAGGTGAGTTCATTCAGAGCCAGGATGATGTCATGAGATGAAAACCATTCCGTGGGACAAAAGCCTGCCCATTCCCTGGGCTACTGCTTTCACCCGCACCCCTCCCTCCTAGAACCAGGACAGGAACGCTTGTCCTTATTTTTCACCCCAGTATCCTCTGCCATTTCAGCCCACTCCAGCATGATGCCACTGTCAACAAATCTTCCCCTCACTCCATTGTCAGCATTCCATAGGGACCGTTCTCTCTGAGAAATCCTGATCCCCTCCTCCATCACACCCAACATCTCATGCCCTTCCCATGGCATTTTCCCATGCAATCGTAGACGATGCAACACTTGCCACTTTTCCTCCTCCTCGCTCATCATCCCAGGTCCTAAACATCCCTTTCAGATGAAGCAGTGCACCTCCTTCAATCTAATCTATTGATTTGCTGCTTCTAATGTGTTCTACTCTTCATTGGAGAGAACAAACAGACTGAGTGACCGCTTTCCTGGACACCTTCGTTCTGTCTGCCCACAGGACCCTGATCTTTCTGTCGCTTGCCATCTCAACACATTATTCTACTCTCCAGTCCACATATTTGTCCTTGGCCTTTTGCAATGTTCTGGAAAACCCCAACACAAATGGGAGGAACAGAACCTCATCTACTAATTGGGCACTTTGCAGCCTTCCAAACTGAATTCAACAACTTCACAGCACAAACTCTCCCCTCCACTTTCACCCTATTTCCATTTAGTTTATTTTATTCTGTTTCCTCTTTTCATCTCATTCATCCATTTTTTTCTATCCTTCTTTTGCACTTCCATTTTTCTACTTCTCTATTCCTACTCTCCTTGCCTGCCATCTCTTCATGGCAAACTGCCTTAACTATCTGTACCTCTGCTGTATTGTTCACACATTCTGATCACTTAATGGATACTTTTAGCATCTGTCTCAGCCTTCTTCATCCTCATTTACATTCCCCTTGTCCAAATTCAGCCACAGTATAAATCTCTGCTGATTTTCTTTATTCTTAGTTCTGACAAAGGGTCATCCAGAATCAAAATGTTGGCTCTATTCTGTCTCCACAGATGTTATCAGACGTGCTGAGATTTTTCAGCATTCTCTGTTTTTGCTATGAATTCATGGGCCTGTTCCTTCATTTTTTTTGTTCCAAATTTTCAAAAAAATGGCAGAAAAACCTGTCAGTGCAGCCCATGGATTATACTCTGCTTTTCTACCCAAGCAGACACTTAAAAAAAATTGGAAACTTCCACTTTCTCTTTCGACAGATGCTGCTGAGTTTTTTTTAGCACTTCCTAACTCTATCCCTTTACGTTCAAGAGTCCAGATCTGAATGCTTGAAATGCTATGCCTAAGGGTAGAGAGCCTGATTTCACTAGAGGACAATCTGCCTACTAAGATAAAGTGGGCTGAAGTTAGAAATAGGAAAGGATCGGTCATGTTGTGGGAGTTTCCTATAGGCCCACAAATAGTAATAGAGATGTGAAGGAGAAAATGGCAAAGCAAATTATGGATTGGTGTCGAGGTCACATGGTAGTTATCATGGGTAACTTTAACTTTCCAAATATTGATTGGAACCTTTATAAGTCAAATAGTTCAGATGGGACAGATTTTGTACAGTGTGTACAGGACAGATTCCTGACACAACATGTGGATAAGCCGACAAGAAGTGAGGCCACATTGGACTTGGTACTGGGTAATGAATTGGGCCAATTGTTACATTTGTTTCTGGGAGAGCATTTTGGTGATAGTGACCATAATTTGGTGTCCTTCATTATTACAACAGAGAGGGATAAGTCACATGACAGGGCAAGGTTTATAATTTGGGCAGGGATAATTATCTTGTGATTAGGCAAGAATTAGGGAGCGTAAGATGGGAGCAAAACCTGTCAGGTATGGGCACAAATGAAAAAGTTATAAAAAACCTAAAATATGGACAAAAATCTGGAGGAGGAAGAGTATGTAACAAGAGCTAATAACTAGGATTTTTGCACATATGTACATTTAAATCTTTAAGTATAAATCTATGTATACTTTTGTATGTAGAATGAAAATAACATCCTGCCCCTAATTACCATATTACCAGTTTTAGATACGCCCTCAAAAAAAAGACTATAATTTGCTGCAGCAAGGCCATGAACAATCCTTGCTTATTCAATCATTTTGACATTTTGCTCCATAATTTGCTGATAGCATGAGCTGTTAACATCATAGCAAGGCAA
Source organism: Sphyrna mokarran (assembly GCA_024679065.1). Classification (NCBI taxonomy): domain Eukaryota; kingdom Metazoa; phylum Chordata; class Chondrichthyes; order Carcharhiniformes; family Carcharhinidae; genus Sphyrna; species Sphyrna mokarran. The sequence goes on along the minus strand of JAGIQG010000007.1, from coordinate 70,642,540 downwards.
CTGGGCACCTGGACCTGAGTGATCATGGCAAGCAACTCCACTTAAATAATCAGAATATAGGATTGTAAAATTACAGTGCAATGATGGAGATGGAGGTTTAAGTTAATGGGCGAATTAATAAGAGAACTGGGACAGGTAACGCACCTGAAGTCAGGACTAAGGCACTGCATAAAGTTAATGAGTTGAATGTTTCTCGATTGTTGTTAAAATTGTAAAATAAAATAGATATACCAATGTTTTACAACACCTTCAATAAAGCTCACAAAGCAAAGAAATCACTTCCATAAGCTAAGTTCTTACAAGCTGATAGAATTGCATATAGTGCAGGTGTCTTATAGTAGGAATACATTTTGTAGTAAAGACACTTATGAAAGAATATTAAAACATTCTGAAACTGTTCATAGGAATCTCTGCTGAAAATCTCTGTGGTTGTGGTTGGAACTTTCCAGTAGTTATTGAAATTGAATGGAGTTTTGGTCAGAATGCCCATTTTTCAATTGCAGCAGGGTGGCAATAGGCAAGATTAGAGAATCCCGCCCCTTGATTTCTCACCATTTTCTTTAATTAATATTCAGAATTTAACTTTTCTCCGGAAATGGTTTAAGAAAATGGTTAAGAAAATTTAAGAAAATGGTTAGATTTGGTTTACTTTGACTCACCTGGCTAAAGAGATGTTCTAAGCAACCATGCAGTTTATCCTGCTTATCATGTGAAATGCGAACACTGCAAGGTAGTTCATCCCCTGTTAAATAGGAAAGAAACATTGCAAAATATTCAGTTTAAATGGAATCATTTATATTTTTAAGAATATTGATCATATTTCATCAACCTATTGAGCTTGTATTCAACATATATCAGTTATGGGTGCAGATAGAAAGGTCCGATCTACAATTTCACACTTTGAAAAAGCATACACTTATAGAAAAGCTATGCTTCCCAATTATTGAGTTTCTTCTCACCTAACAACTTATTACTTTGTAATTTATTACTGTAGATGGGCCATGGTAGCATGGGTACAAGTTAAAAATTTAAAATTGATAAACCCAAAATACCTAGTTCTGGTTTTAACAAAGCCAGGGGTAAGTGTGTAGATGATTCACCTCATCTCTGGAGGCAGGTCCTTCATTCAAATATTCAAATGAACTGCAATCCTCTGATTTTACCTACATTTCAGATTTAACATTGGTCAGCAGAGTTTCTAAATCCTCAGAAATGAATGGTGAGAACAATTGAATTGAATAGTGTCCTCCGAGTCTTCCTGATTTATAGGTCAGGAGTTCTTACCATTGCCCTGTGATGCAAACCTGTGAATCTCCCTTTTTTAGGAATCCTCCTCTTCCTCCTCCCTTGCAATCAGCTGACCTTCCTCCCCCAGCACCAAGCTTTCCAGGCTCCTCTCCTGGATATCCAATTTATGATCTCTGCCTTCCCCTTGCTACTCAAGCCAATGCTTGTTTTTTTTCTCCCCATAAATTTCATGGCTATACTAAAGCTAAATACATTAGTCCTTTTATATTTTCTAGGAAGTTCCCTGATCATTGAAAATATAATAATGGTGAAGGAATAGCGAACTGCTGTTTTTCATGGTGTTCTGCACAAATTGCACAAAATTTCTAACTGATCTATGTCCTACTTTCCACTGCTCAATAATTATAGTCATTAACCCTGGAAAATCCGGATTGTAATGTTAAATATAAATTTGTGAACGTGATCTGCTTATCTTTATTTGGCTTGAAAGACATGGTAATTAGTTAGCATGGAGTTTGGATGGATTCAGACACAGTTTTTCATGCAGTTAATATTTGCTGCTAGATTTTCATTTCCATTTAGTCTGATGTTAAAACAACACCAAGATTGGACTTCAATGAAACTAGTCACTCTGCTTTAACCTAAGTGATTTTCCTGGGATCAACCACTGCACAGTTCAAAGGGCTCCCAAACATGGTACATTAGAAACCAGTCTCTTGCTGCAAGATAAATCTGAGGGCAGAATGAGAGGTGATCTTATTGAAAGATCCTGAGGGAACAAAAAGAACAAAGAAAAGTGAAGCATATAAACAGAACTTGCAGCCCTCCATGCCCGTGTCAATCATGATGCCCTAACTAAAGTAAAAAAACCTCTGCCCTTACGTGATCCATACCATCTAAATGTATGATCCCAAAGTTACTTTCAAAAGATCTCATTTTTGTGGGTTAATTTTGCGGAATATTGTATTGAGGGAAATGGTGAAATGAAACAGCATAGTTTTCACTGATTTAGGATTTGAGACATTTCCGTTGATGAGGACCATGGTTGATATCTCAACATGGAGTTGGCGGAGAATGCTGACAAATTTCTGTGCCCACTCATTTGAGAAGGATATTCCATAACCCTTTGTGGGTGACAGAATCAAAAGTTTTTGAGGTTAAAAAAGGTTATGGTCCTGTTTCTTGCACTTTTCTTCAATCTTTGCAACTGAAGATGATGACTGTGGTCCCTCTTGATGGACAAAAATCGCACTGTGATTCGGGACATCAGACTACCAAATACAACTGCTTTACTTAGAACTTGGTTACATCAGGACACTGTCAGGAGAATAGCGGAAATGGTATGTCCCACTGCATCCCTGAAAAAGTCAAACATATCCTCCAATTCATAGGAGTTCCTGACCTGTGATCAACCAAAATGGAGAAGGTTTATTTGGGAAGGTACCAAACGTATTGAGAGACTTTGTCACAAAAGTGCAGAGGCAAAATCAGGTATTGAAGGAAATGCACAAACCTCCAAACAACCCATCCACAAGCGTTTAGGCACTAACTGACCCACAAATGACACAGCCTACTGACTGGGCACTGTACTTAACAGGCAATTCAGAATCCATCAAATCTAAGCAGAAGAAATCTGCCTCAATCCCAAAGGATTCTCAAAAAAGATTTTAAAAAACATTGAGTTCCAACATGCAGTGTGACTATAGTATTCAATGCCCTATCCTCAATGGACATTGACTCAAGTTCCTTCTAAAATTATAGTGACCACTTTTGGAGTCTGTTCCAAGTTTCAGAACATACATCTTTAACCTTGAATGTTTCTTCCATATGTCCTGGGGTTTCAAATTATTATTTTAAAGACTTGTGTCACGTTCTGACTGAAGTTTTTTTTTCCAATTAAAATTTCAGTAGCATTTTCTTTTCCTCATGACTTAATTTGATACTAATTTTATCAAAGTTTTGTCCGTGTTTTTGAACAATATGTATACAGCCCAAGATGGCTACAACGTCATTCACATATTTATCTAAATAATGTGTTATTTTTGCCAACTAAAAGTGCAAAGATTCCAAATTCTATTTTTTCCTCTACATGTGCCAATTGCAATGAAGCTGAATGGGATGGGAAGAGAGGGCAGAAATCACACTACTGTAGAACATACAGGTTCATGGTACTGCTTTTTATCAATCTGCACTGAATCAGTGTATTAAATACAATTTCATTTGAAAACCTCTTCAGTTTATTTGTCATTTTAATTTTTGTGTGTTAGATATTTGGATTACCATGACCATATATTCAAAATTGCTTTGACATTGTTCTTAGTTCTAACTTCTGCAACCCAACATAACAATGAGAATTTTAAAAATATGGAGGTAAAAGGAAAAAAAAACAACAAATTTAAGATGAAATGAAAGGCAAATAGCAAAAAATATTTAGAAAATGAAAAGGATATATAAAAAAGTGACAGATTTGTTAAGAGAAGGTTGCTATGTGTAAAATCTCATTTTCACTATGATTTTGTAACTTTGCTAGTGGCAGAGCTCCTGCTTGCATTTACCATGGCATCATACACATGTAGAACTTACCAGAGTCCATGTCATCACTGTGCACGTAGGAATCGCAATGACTGCTACATATGCTTGTGAAAGAAGCAATCGAATTTCTATTACTGTTACTATCACTGTGGAGGAAAGAAAATATGTTAAGCTTCTATTTTTCTTTATAAATCATGCACAATTTAAATTGAAAACTGTTTCACATTGTATACTTTGACATTTGCAGTATTTATGCATAGCTGGGGCAATATTCCAATGAGGATGAATGCTACGTTGATAAATTATGCATTACACATAACCTGACAGGTGCCTAATACAAAATATAATTTATCTCAGTATTTTCTTAACATTGCTATAGTGGCACATTTCTGCAATCAATATTTTTTCATGATTATTGCCATCTCCAGATTGTTAATAATAATTTTTTGACTGTTACCTTACCACAGAAATTGCTGTTCTTTAATCTTGTAATTAGATGGTTCAATCAAGCATACTAACAAAGCTGTCAAAAATGACTTACAGGATCTAATTTTTGAATCTTTTTAGTAATCTCTTTTTAGTAATCAATTTATGAATAACTTAATAATTTTGTATTTTGATTTGCTTTCTCCCCCGTAGCTCTATTAAGTAATATTAGCAGCATCAAGAACATTGCATTGAACATAATAGGTGGAATATGTTCAATAACAATTAGCAAAGTCACCAAGGTGCTTTGAGCTACGTTTTCAATAATTCTACATTTTCAATAATTTCAACCACTCTCTACCTTCAGATTGCCTGCAGATGACCACAATTCGGTTACGTTCACCTTAGTGATGGATAGGGATAGGCATGAAGCTGGGGGCAGTAGTTATAGCTGGGCGAAGGGTAATTATGAGGCCATAAGGAGAGAATTAGGGTGCATAGGTTGGACTAAGAAACTACAGGGACTGGGAACATCTGAAATGTGGAGCTTATTCAAGGAGCAGCTGCTGCGAGTCCTTGATAAGTATGTCCCTGTCAGGCAAAGAGGAAATGGTCGAGTAAGAGAACCTTGGTGTACGAAAAAAGTTGATTTGCTGGTTAAAAGGAAAAAGGAGGCTTATGTCAGGATGAGGCTTGAAGGCTCGGTTAGTGCAATGGATAGCTATAGATTAGCCAGGAGGGAGCTAAAGAGTGAGTTGAGGAGAGCTAAGAGGGGACACAAGAAGACTTTGGCTGATAGGATTAAGGAGAATCCTAAAGCTTTCTTTAGATATGTTAAGAATAGAAGATTGGTTAGGGCAAGATTAGGGCCAGTCATAGACAGCAGTGGGAAGTTGTGCGTGGAGCCTGAAGAGATTGGAGAGGCACTGAACAAATATTTCTCTTCGGTATTCACGCAGGGAGATGTAAATGTAGTTGTGGAGAACACTGAGGTACAGGGTTGCAAACTGGAAAGTATTGAAGTAGATAGGGAGGATGTGCTTGATATTCTTGAGGGTTTGAAGTTAGATAAATCCCCTGGGCCGGACGGGATTTACCCTAGGATTCTCTGGGAGGCAAGAGAGGTGATTACAGAGCCTCTGGCTCTGATCTTCAGGTCATCGTTGGTTACGAGTATAGTTCCGGAAGACTGGAGGATAGCGAATGTGGTCCCATTGTTCCAGAAGGGGAAGAGAGACTTTCCAGGGAATTATAGGCCAGTGTGTCTTAGTTCTGTTGTGGGCAAAGTATTGGAGAGAATTATTAGGGATAGGATTTATAGTTATTTAGAGAGAAACAAATTGATTGGGGATAGTCAGCATGTTTTTGTGAAGGGTAGGTCGTGCCTTACTATTCTCATTGAGTTTTTTGAAAAAGTGACCAAAGAGGTGGATGGGGGTAAGGCAGTTGATGTGGTATATATGGACTTTAGTAAGGCGTTCGATAAGGTGGCCCATGGAAGGCTTCTGCAGAAAATGCAGATGTATGGGATTGAGGGTGATTTAGCTAATTGGATTAGGAATTGGCTAGCAGATAGAAGACAGAGGGTGGTGGTTGATGGGAGATATTCATCGTGGAGTTCGGTGACAAGTGGTGTACCTCAGGGGTCTGTTTTGGGGCCCCTGCTGTTTGTAATTTTTATAAATGATCTGGATGAGGGTATTGAAGGATGGATTAGTAAATTTGCAGATGACACTAAAGTCGGTGGAGTGGTAGATAGTGAAGAGGGGTGTTATAGTTTGCAGAGAGACTTGGACAAGTTGCAGAGCTGGGCCGAGAGGTGGCAAATGGAGTTTAATGTGGAAAAGTGTGAGGTAATTCACTTTGGCAGGAATAATAAATGTGTAGAGTATAGGGCTAATGGTAGGATTCTTAATAGCGTTGATGAACAGAGGGATCTTGGTGTATTTGTGCATAGATCCCTGAAAGTAGGCTCAAGTCGATAAGGTTGTTAAGAAGGCATACGGAGTCTTAGCTTTTATTGTAGGGGGATTGAATTTCGGAGCCGCAACGTCATGTTGCAACTGTACAAACTCTAGTGCGGCCGCACTTGGAGTATTGTGTGCAGTTCTGGTCCCCACATTATAAGAAAGATGTGGAGGCATTGGAGAGGGTACAGAGGAGGTTTACCAGGATGTTGCCTGGTATGGAGGGCAGGTCTTATGAAGAGAGGCTGAGGGATTTGAGGTTGTTTTCGTTAGAAAGGAGGCGGCTAAGAGGAGACCTTATTGAAACATATAAGATGATTAGAGGTTTAGATAGGGTGGACAGTGATAGCCTTTTTCCTAGGATGGAGAAAGCTAGCACGAAGGGACAAGCTTTAAATTAAGGGGTGATAGTTATAGGACGGATATCAGAGGTAGGTTCTTTACCCAGAGGGTGGTTAGGGAGTGGAATGCCCTGCCTGCGGCAGTTGTAGATGCGCCAAGTTTGGTGGCATTTAAGAGGTTAGTTGATAAGTTTATAGAAGAGAAGGGAATGGTTTAGTTTGGAGGGTCATTGCTTTTTTCATAATTGGTCGGCGCAACATCGAAGGGCCTGTTCTGCGCAGTAATGTTCTATGTTCTATGGTTGTGGATGGGTCTTTTTCTGCATGGAGATCAGTCACCAGTGGAGTGCCCCAGGGATCTGTTCTAGGACCTTTGCTGTTTGTCATTTTCATAAATGACCTGGATGAGGAAGTGGAGAGATGGGTTAGTAAGTTCGCTAACGATGTGAAGGTTGGATGTGTTGTGGATTGTCTGGAGGGATATCTAAAGTTGCAGCGAGACATAGATAGGGTGCAAGACTGGGTGGAGAAGTGGCAGATGGACTTCAACGCGGATAAATGTGTAGTGGCCCATTTTGGCAGGACCAATGGGATGAAGGAGTACAATATCAAGGGTAGGATCTTAGCAGTGTTGAGGAGCAGAAGGATCTTGAGGTCCAGATCCATAGGACTTTTAAATCAGCCTTGCAGGTGGAGGATGTGGTCAAGAAGGCGTATGGTGTACTGGCCTTCATTAATTGATGGATTGAGTTTAGGAGTCGGGAGGTAATGCTGCAACTTTATAAGACCTTTGTCAAACCCCACTTGGAGTACTGTGTGCAGTTCTGGTCGCCTCACTACAGGAAGGATCTGGAAACTACTAAGAGGGTGCAGAGGAGATTTACAAGGATGTTACCTGGATTGGGAGGCATGCCTTATGAAGATACGTTGAGAGAGCTAGGTCTCTTCTCCCTGGAGAGATAAAGGTTGAGAGGCGACCTGATAGAGGTTTATAAAATGTTGAGAGGAATAGATACGGTGGATTCTTGGAGGCTATTTTCCAGAGCTGAAATGGACACTACGAGAGGACATAGGTTTAAGGTGCTGGGCAGCAAGTACAGAGGAGAAGTCAGGGGTAAGTTTTTCACACAGGGTGGTGAATGAATGGAATTGGCTGCCATCAGTGGTGGTAGAGGCGAACTCGCTGGGGTCTTTTAAAAGACTTCTGGATGAGTACATGGGACTGAATGGGATTGGGAGTTACAGATAGTTCTATGTCCTAGTAGGTATGGGTATGATTGGTGCAACTTGTGGGCCGAAGGGCCTGTTTGTGCTGCAATGTTCTATGTTCTAATTCAGTTCACTAATATGATGCGGATAAGTGGTCCCTCTTGAAATCAGGTATACCATGATGTAATCAGTGTGTCAGTAGAATCACATAAAATAGAAAGCCAAGTTTATTGGCTTGATGATATAAGGTATCAGGTGGAGGAGGGTCACATAGAAGAGGTTATTAAACACTCAACATCTCCCACCTCCAAATGCAGTACCCACCAGATGGGTTAGCAGGAAAAAAGTATGCAATGAAGTCACAACAGCTGGCAAGGCAACAGGGAGATGTCAGACTTCATGACTAAAGCAAGCCACTTTCAATAAATCCACAATACTATTCTAATTGCAGGACAATAGCACTTTGATTGTTGCGAACAGAAAGATAGAGGATGTGAGCCTAAAAAAACCTAAGCAGACAGAGCAAGAGGCTCAATACAACCAAATCAGGGTATCAAACAGAGCAACAGTCACAAATGAAAACATATTACTATGACTAAAGTAAATGTTTTTAAGGAAAGCTACAATAATATTTAATTCTTAATATTAATTTTAAAGGGAATATTCAGTCTACGTACATTTAAGAGTAATCTAAAACATGTTATACCTATAAGAATCCCTGTTGCTTATTGTATCATGACCCGAATCCTCTTGGTCATCTGCAGTTACCACAAAACAGACTTTCTTACTGTTCCGTTCTGCTTTGTCACTGTCATTCTCTCCTGTAATGACTGACTCAGTCATTTTGGTGTCTGGTGTAGTTGGGTGCGTTATTGAAGAAAGGAGGCTATAAAATTGAAAAGAAAGAAAAGTAATTCAGAGATCTAAGATTTTTCATTGACTAAAATAATACAGCAAGTTCTTCCCCTCAGCTAAATTGAAAAGCCATGGAGTGGATTTTAATCTACAGGAACATATAGGTTTGAAGCAGAGTAGTTGCTGGGTGGGGAACAGCATGTCCATTTTGCCAACTTCCATATTTTATCACAGAGTGTTAGGCTGCACGCATGCAATTCCCTTGGGGAAGGCAAGTTGTCAACTACCATAGGTTTTTCAGTAAATAGGACTAATATTTCAAACATGGTTTGACTTTAGCATCAGATTTATGATTTCCCAGTTTCCTAAACCATGCCAGTAAAAACAAGGTATTAGGGTACAAGACTGAAACCTCCTTTGGCATTAATGTGAAGAGAAGGTTTTGCTCAAGGTGTGATTCTATTGACATCTTGGAGGCTTTTATCAAAACAAACTTTGTACAATTTAACTATAATAAATGAATGAGCTTAACCTTTACCAACTGAACATTACTTAAACATGACAAGAGACAATTCTTAACTGCTAGCCTAATTTTTAGTATTCCAATTCAATCAATATTCCTCTTACAGATTTAAATAATTCTTCAAAATCATTTATCAATACATATAGGCTTTATACTTGCACTTGTTTATAGTGCAAGCATCTTTTGAACACCCTTGAAGAGAGACAGAAAGAGAGAAACACGCCTGTCTTCCTATAGCCCCACACCGCAGCCTCCAGAGAGATAGGCAGAAAGACTTTGCACTTCTTTCTTTTAGAACCAGGCAGTAACTTTTTTAAAAAACTGTCCATCCTGCAAACTTAGCTCTGCCCAGTCTCTGTCTCTGTCAATCAACCTAATCAAAACCCTACTCTGCAATCCAAGAGAAAACTCGAATAAATACAAATGCATTAACTTAGGTTAAACAAAACACCCTATTAATTAAAATCAATTATTATCCCAGAACCTCAGCATGGCGTTCATATTATCTCAAACACAATGGCACCATGTAAAGTATAGCCAAATTTTAAACATATTCCTTAGAAAAAGTATGATAAAACTACATTCCTTAAAGGCACAGTATCATCATAAAGGTGAAAACACATCCACAATTATTGCTTTTTGCCTGCTTGTACGAAATGGTTTGTTCATGGAACTTTTTGCTGGGAGGGTGAACTTCTACTTTTTTTCTACTTCTACTAAATGAAAGTTAACTATCTGCCTGACAGGTCCCACCCACAGCGTAAGTATCTGAGCTGATGCATGATCTGTATGAGTGCTGTCTATGACAGTGCATTCTCAGAAGTGCTCAGCTCCACTGAGGCCTTTTGGTCACCACATCCACCAAGACTTGCTACATATATGAAGACTTTGTTGGAGATAAAAATCATGTATTTGTCCTAGGAAGGAAAGGATATTGCAAATTATCATTGGGAAGGTGATCCCATTTTCCTCATTGTTGAAATCAAATCAATATGACTAGGTGCCATATAAGTGGCTTTTATTTGCTTCTGTTAATGGTAGCTAAGAGTTTTCTACCTACCCATCTCTAAGAGCAAGAAATACTAATACTCTGTATATTCACAGCGTTGCTTCCTCTGCAGTTATGAGCTCTGTTACCTGCAAAAGGCCCCTCTGTTTCTCTCGCTGATATTCTCTGCTCTCCTCTCTGTCAGGGCCCAAAATAAGAGACCTGTGCATGCTTGAAATCCATCAGAAGATACTCAGCCAGAAGAATTGAAAGAGACAATGTGATTCTCTATTTCCTAGTTTCAATCAAACTCCCTGCTATTAACCATATCCTAAAAGGAGATATGTATAACTACGACGGCCTAACCTCATTAGGTAGTGTGGATCCCTGCCCTGTCACTCCATTGGCTGAAAGAGCTCAAAGAAGGAGGCATAAAAACAGCCATTTTCAGACAAACTCCAGTGAAGACTCCACTGTAATCTGGGGCAACACAAGAGGGCGTGCAAGATCCACATTTGTGTCAAGAGGATCCAAAGTTCATCTTTTGATGAGAGCTCAGTGAATTGAATCCAGCAGCCCAATCAATCTCATCAGAACAGGTAGTATCTGTTTCTCATCCAATTAGCCTCACTTGGGGACATGTTAATTTATTATGTAAGAATTGTTTGTTTAAGGTGTGAGTGTTTTTCAATAAAGCTAAGTTCAAACTACAGTTCTTTGTTTGTCTCAACGTAAGAGCACCTGGTTAAACATAGAAATTAGAAGCAGAAGTAGGTCATTTGGCCCTTCTAGCCTGCTCCACCATTCATTTTGATCATGGCTGATGATCAAATTTAATATCCTGATCCTCCTAAATTCCTTAATCCCATTAGCCCCAAGAACAACATTTAATTTCTTCTTGAAATCAGACAACATTTTGGCCTCAATTCTGTCGTAGTGAATTCCATACATTCACCACCTTCCGGGTGAAAAAATTTCTCACCTCGGTTCTAAAAGATTTCCTCTTTATCCTCAAACCATGATCCCTAGTTCTGGACTCTCCCACATTGGGAACATTCTTTCTGAAGCTACAATATCTAACCCTGTTAGAATTTTATAAATTTTTATGAGATCCTCTTTCACTCTTCTAAACTCCAGTGAATATAATCCTAAACAACTTAGTCTCTCTTCACATGACAGACCTGTCATCCAAGAAATAGCCTGGTGAACCTTCGCTGTAACCCTGTCTATAGCAAGGATATCCTTCCTCAGATAATGACACCAAAACTACACACAATACTCCAGGTGTGGCTTCAGCAATGCCATAGATAATTGCAGTAAAACATCCCTATCCCTACACTCAAAAGCTCTCACTATGAAGACCAATATTGCCTTCTTTACTGCCGACCGTACCTACATGCTTACTTTCAGTGACTGATGCAGGAGGACTCCAAGGTCTCGTTAAGTATCGTCTTCTCTCAATTTATACTCATTCAAGTAATAATCTGTTTTCTGATTACTGCTATCCAAGTGGTTAACTTCACATTTATCCATGTTATACAACATATGCTAGCATGCCCACACACTCAGCCTGTTAAAATCATGCTGAAGCATCTCTGCATCATACTCACAGCTTACTCTCCCATCCAACTTTGTATTATCTGTAAATTTGGAGACATTACATTCAGTGAGTGATAAAGTGATCAAGGTGGCTGTATAGAGTATTTCACAGACAATATTCAGTCTTCCCACTTTTTTAACAATATAAAAAGCATTCCAACCACTCTTCAGTTCCAAAGAAATAATATTGGACTCAAATTTCCTTCTCCAGAGATGCTGCCAGACGTGCTGAGTTTTTCCAGTGCTTCATATTTTTTCCATTGAGTTGCTTTCACATTCATGAGCAAGAGCTGGTTCTACAACTGTTTTTATTAATTATTTTGTCAACATCCCAGCAAGTTAATAGTTGTAATACAACCTGCCAATAGCATAGCAGGTATCAGCTGGCCTATCTCATAGAATCCATAAACTCAAAGAAATAAATCACTTCTCTAAGCACATTTTTGCGTTTTACATTTTTGTTTACATTTTCATTCAACTTTGAATTTCAAGTTTTTAAATATTTAAGGGTCAACCCAGTCTTGAGGTGGATTAGTTAAGGTAATGAGTGAAATCACCCTGCATTCCCACCCACATGCCATTTTAACTTCCTGAATTCAGATGAGGATAGACTCCCTCTCTAGGATAGGAGTGGCCCCATTTCCAATGGCAAAGTTGAGTTCCAACGATTCCATTGGGATGTGCACACACTTTTAACCAAAAGTTCAACTAAGAGCAATACAATCTCAAACCCAAAAGAATTCAGGTCTCTGAGACCCACTGGAATTTTTTTAAAAACTTTAGTAGTTCCTTATGAACCATGAGGATCCAGTGTGGTGCTCCTTCTGGCCCCACAGGAATATTTTAGACCTCACATCGTCTCCCTTTCTCCAAATTCAGACCTTTCAATACTTCCTTTTTCTTTATTCAACTTGCTAGGTATAATTTCCAGACAGATACCCAGAAATTTTTGTCAATCCATTCCAGATCATTACAAAGAAGTTTCCGCACAGTTCCTGCCCTCCCTTAGTACAGGCAAGAGAGCCAAGTTGCTACCTTACTCACTGTACTCCTGCAGACAGTACATTTTATCTCTGCCTTGCTTTTGTGGTTTTTCTTTATTTTCCTGTGTACTCAAAAGAGCCAATAAGTCTATAAAAGCAATTACATTGCTATGCAGAGAAGAAATATCTACAGACTGCATTTCTGATTAAATAAAAAGCGCTGGTTTCAAAATTGCATTGGATTCCATTAGTATGATGAATCCTGTTTATGTTCAAATAGAGGATGATATTTCCCATCAGTTCTGCAATATATCTCAGTTTCAATTGATGCAGATAGATACTAAGCTATTAGCCTGGCACCAGTACACGCACACACTCTCGCTTAACACCAAATAATAAACATATCATTCAGGGAGAGAGGAGCAAATTGGCAACACATTGCACAACTCCTTAGCATATTGAATGCTGCAATTATTTTGCAAGTATCCATTAAAGCTTAGCATTTTAAGCATACTGTAACACAGGGCCCACAGAACCCCAAGACCACTTTAATCACTCACCTCGACTATGAGATCCAGAGATCCCCAGGACTGTCTTTAATCTCTCATCCTAAGCTCCTGGCATAAGTCCAAGGACAAAATTTCATTCAGCTCTCCAGTTCCTCAATGAATGACCAAAAGACTGTTTCCCTTTCCCCCAACTCCAAATTTCTGTGCAAACCTTGCCTCTTATGCCACACTAAGCCCCTACCACTTTTCAAACTGTAGAGTTTAGGTGCATCTCCTCCCCTTAATGTTAATTGAATCCCATCCACCCTGTATCTGTATTCTACTGTTCCATGTCTAATTTCCCCATCCCCAATCTTCCCTCTACTTTCCATTGCTCCCCAGTCCCCCAATGCTCCAACTCTTTCACTTTCATGTCTCTATCATCTTCCCCTCTCATCCACTAGTCCCCATTCATGTCTCTGTTTTAGAGTGTAGGTTTGCATGAGACTCGCAGTACATAACACTGTTCTGCCAGAATAACCCCAGTCCAACGCTGGCATCTCCGCATCATGACTGCCAGAATAACACATAACCACGGTGAGCAACCCAGCTCAATACGTGAAACTGCCACCATGTACAGCCCCACCATATATCTGCAGAGTGTGGACTAACACTGGCATCACTGAGGAAATGGAACAGTACTGTTACAGGTAAGCTTTAAAAGTTGCATTTGCCTCAAAGTGACAAGTTAAATGAGGGGTGGACAGCAGCATGCCACTTATATGCATTCATAACTTAAACCAGTCTAATTTCCCACTGGTGTGGCATATAATTGGGAAGGGGAATGTGATTCCATCTTTTTAATGAGTAATTATGATATGCTAATATACGCAAATAATGCTCCTGATGAGAAAGCTATTGTGAAATCCCGCTATGGAAATGGCAAGTGGAAAAGTCCGACTTTTTTTCCCATCAGCTGGAATGAGACATTTAGTTTCACTCTAAATTTTCTGCTCCTGCCAGCATGAAATTGGCATTGGCAGCACCAGAAAATACTGCCCATCATCACCAAACTTAACTGGACCAGCCATAAACATTCTGTAGCTACAACAACACATTAGAGGCTGGTATCCTGCTAAAGTACCTCACTTCTGGACTTCTCAAACTCTATCCGCCATCTGCAAGAAACAAATCAGAAGTATGAATGAATATTCTCTACTTTCCTGGGATGAATGCAACCCCAACAGCACTCCAAAAGCTCAGCACAATCCAAGACAGAACAGTATACCTGACTGGCATTTCATCCAAAATCTTACCAGGAGCACACAATGGCATCAGTCTGTACACCAGTTCAATTCACTAAGGCTTTCAATAATGCTTTCCAAACCTGTGGTCTCAATCACAATGAGCAGTTACTTTAGGACACTACTTGCAAGTTCTAGTCCAAGTCACAAACCATCTTTCAAATTCCCCCACTGTCTATGGGCCAAGATTCTGGAACTTCCTACCAAACAAGTGCCTTGGAAATCCTACACCACATGGACTTCAGCAGTTCAACAAGGTAGCTCACTACCACATTCTCCAGACAATTAGGAGTATATAGCGTTGCCAGCACTGCTTATTTTGTTTATTTATAGGCATCATAAATAGACTTACATTAACACAGCAATGAACTTACTGTGAAAATATTCATAGCCTATGAATTAACAAATGGAAAATGAAAAAAATTGGGAACAAATTTAAATGGAGCAATCTGTACTAATGTGGAAAACACAGAAAAATCCCATTAACAATAATATGTCTTCAAACTTTTAAAATATATCAGTGTGTTACATTCCTGGCCTTGAATATTTGGGTCTTCAGAATGTCTCTAACAAGAATATTCATGCTATCAATTTATTATTTGGAATAATTACTGTCAGCAAAAGAAGCATTTAACCCTCAAATGCACAATATTTCAAAACTCACATTTCGCAATCATGCAGTCCTAACTCTCTTGTAAAATCTCAAATTGAGAGATGACCAGTTCAAAAAGGGCACTAGTACAAAAATGATTTTTAACATGGTTGTCTGGAAGATTATGTAGGGTGGGAAGAAGCCCTTTAATTTTCTTTTGTGAAGTTTTGAGAGTATGCAATACACATAATGGAGAATGATAGGTCTGGCCCAAAAGTTACAATTTTAAATTGGGGCAAAGCCCATTTTGATGGTATCAGGCAGGAACTTTTAAAAGTTAATTGGGGGAGTCTGTGGGAAGGCAAAGGGATGTCTGCTAAGTGTCACGCTGTTAACCAGGGTTCAGGGTAAACACATTCCTCTTATAGTGAAGGGCAAGGCTGGCAGAAGTGGGGAACCCTGTATGACTCGGGATATTGAGACCTTGGTCAAGAAGAAAGATGCACATGACATGCATAGGCAGCTGGGATTAAGTGAATCCCTTGAAGAGTATAGGGAGTGTAGGAGTAGAGTTAAGAGAAAAATCAGGAGGGTAAAAGGGGGACACAAGATTGCTTTGGCAGATAAGGCAAAGGAGAATCCAAAGAGCTTCTACAAATACAAGAAGAGCCAGAGAGCAACAAGGGAGAGAGTAGGGCCTCTTAAGGATCAACAAGGTCATCTATGTGCAGATTCACAAGAGATGGGTGAGATCCTAAATGAATATTTCTCATCAGTATTTATTGTTGAGAAAAGCATGGATAATAGAGAACTTGGAGAAATAAAGAGTGAAGCCTTGAGGAGTGTATATATTACAGAGAAGGAGATGCTGAAAGTCTTAAAGTGTATCAAGGTAGATAAATATCTGGGACTTGATTAAGTATATCCCAGGACATTGTAGGAAGCTAGGGAGAAAATTGCAGGTCCCCTAGCTGAGATATTTTTGAATCATCGATTGTCAGGGGTGAGGTGCCTGAAGATTGGAGAGTGACAAATATTGTGTCTTTGTTGAAAAAGGGCTTCAGGAAAAAGCCTGGGAACTATAGGCCAGTGAGTCTCACATCTGTGGTGGGTAAATTATTAGAAGGTATTTTGAGAGACAGGATCTACAGGTATTTAGAGACACAAGGACTGATTAGGGACAATCAGCATGGTTTTGTGAGTGGCAAATCACATCGTACAAATTTGATTGAATTTTTTGAAGGGGTAACCAAGAAGGTAGATAAGGCAGTGCAGTTGATGTTGTCTACAAGGATTTTAGCAAGGCCTTTGACAAGGTAAAACACGGTAGGTTGTTGCATAAAGTTAAATCTCATGGGATCCAGGGTGAGGTATCTAAATGGATACAAAATTGGCTTGCTGACAGAAGTGAGAGGGTAGTTGCAGAGAGTTGTTTTTCAAACTGGATGGGAGGAGTCTGTGGGAAGGCAAAGGGATGTCTGGTAAGTATCACACTGTTATCATCATGTGCCTCAGGGATCACTGTTGGGCCTACTGTTATTTGTCATTTATATTAATGATTTGGATGACAATAAAGGAGGCATGGTTAGTAAGTTTGCAGATGACACCAAGATTAGTGGCATAATGGACAGTGAAAAAAGTTATCTCCATTTCAATGGGATCTTGATCAATTGGGCCATTTGTTTGATGAATGGCAGATGGAGTTTAATTTAAACAAATGCAAGGTGATGAATTTTGGTAGATTGAACCAAGGCAGGACGTACTCAGTTAACAGTTAACAGGCATTGGGGAGTTACAGAACAAAGAGATCTAGGGGTACATGTTCATAGTTCCTTGAAAGTGGAGTCACAGGTGGACAGAATGGTAAAGATTGCATTCAGCATGCTTAGTTTCATCGGTCATAACATTGAATACACAAGTTGGGACATCTTGTTGAAGTTGTACAAATATTGGTAAGGCCACATTTGGAATACTTTGCAATTCTGGTCACCCTATTATAGAAAAGTTACTATTAAACTAGAAAGAATGCAGAAACGATTTACTAGGATGCTACCAGGACTTGATGGTTTGACATATAAAGAGAGGCTGGATAGACTGGGACTTTTTTCTCTGGAGTATAGGAGGCTGAGGTGTGATCTTATAGAGGTCTATAAAATAATGAGGAGTATAGATCAGCTAGATAATCAATATCTTTTCCCAAAGGTAGAAGAGTTTAAAACTAGAGGACATAGGTTTAAGGTGAGATGGGAGAGATACAAAAATTTCCAGGGGGCAATTTTTTCACATAGAGGGTGATGAGGTCTGGAATAAGCTGCCAGAGGTAGTAGTAGAGTCGGGTACAATTTTGTCTTTCAAAAAGCATTTAGATAGTTATATGATTACAATGGGTATAGAAGGATATGGGCCAAATGCAGGCAATTAAGATTAGCTTTGGGGTTTTAAAAACGGCGGCATGGAGTGATCGGACAAAGGGCCTGTTTCCATGCTCTAAACTTCTGTAAGCCGATTTACCTAAATGTGCATGTAGCATGAGAAGACATATAAATTCCTGCCACTGCTTTAGAATAGTTTGGAAATCAAGAGAAATGAATTGATTGGGGATAGTCAGCATGGTTTCGTGAAGGGTAGGTCATGCCTTACTAACCTCATTGAGTTTTTTGAGAAGTGACAAGAGGTGGATGGGGTAAGGCGGTTGATGTAGTATATATGGACTTTAGTAAGGCTTTGATAAGGTGGCCCATGAAGACTTCTACAGAAAATGCAGATGTGGGAATAGAGGGTGATTAGCTAATTGGATTAGAAATTGGCTGGCAGATAGAAGACAGAGGGTGGGGTTGATGGAGATTTCATCGTGGAGTTCGGTGACGAGTGGTGTGCCTCAGGGGCTGTTTTGGGGCCCCTGCTGTTTGTAATTTTTATAAATGTCTGGATGAGGGTATTGAGGGATGGTCAGTAAATTTGCAGATGAACTAAAGTGGTGGGTGGTAGATAGTGAAGAGGGGTGTTTAGTTACAGAGTGACTTGGAAAGTTGCAGAGCTGGCCGAGAGGTGGCAAATGGAGTTTAATGTGGAAAAGTGTGAGGTAATGCACTTTGGCAGGACAATAATGTGTAGAGTATAGGGCTAATGGTAGGGCTCTTATGTGTTGAGGAACAGAAGGATCTTGGTGTATGTGTCAATAGATCCTGAAAGTAGGCAGTCAAGTGGATAAAGTTGTTAAGAAGGCTATGGAGTCTTAGCTTTTATTGGTAGGGGGATTGAATTTAGGAGCGCAGCATCATGTTGCACTGTACAAAACTCTAGTGCGGCCGCACTTGGAGTATTGTGTGCAGTTCTGGTCGCAATTATAAGAAAGATGTGGAGGCATTGGAGAGGTACAGAGGAGGTTTACAGGATGTTGCCTGGTATGGAGGGCAGGTCTATGAAGAGAGGTTGAAGGATTTGAGGTTGTTTTCGTAGAAAGGAGGCGGCTAAGGGGGGATCTTATTGAACATATAAGATATTAGAGGTTTGGATAGGGTGGACAGTGATAGCCTTTTTCCTAGGATGGAAAAGCTAGCACGAGGGGACACAACTTAAATTAAGGGGTATGAGTTATAGGACGGATATCAGAGGTAGGTTCTTTACTCAAAGAGTGATTAGGGAGTGGAATGCCTGCCTGCAGCTGTTGTAGATGCGCCAAGTTGTGGCGTTTAAGAGGTTAGTTGATAAGTATATGGATGAGAAGGGAATGGTTTAGTTAGGAGGGGCATTGCTTTTTATTTTTTGGTCGGCACAACATCGAAGGCCGAAGGGCCTGTTCTGTGCTGTATTGTTCTATGTTCTATGTTCTATGTTCTAAGACTAGATTCACCAATCCCACAGTCACAGCAGAGACAATGCCTAAAATGCTTGGCGAAGTGGAGCTTGAAAGGAGAATAGGTCAGAAATGAAACTACAACATTGTAACCCAAATTCTCCCTGTGACTAAAGCTCATGATCGAGAATGTAGAATGACAAACTTATTCAAATATTTAATCTTATTTCTAAAATCAAATGTCTACTCTGATAGAGCAGTTTAAACATATTAGAACTTTTTTGGAAGAAATTTAGGGCAGGATTTTTCCGTGCCCCCGAACCACATGTTTTGCAGCAGTGGAGGCAGCCCTCCATTGGCTGGTGGCAGTATCTTCTTGTTCCACCATTGTCAACAGGATTTCCCATTGTATGTGCTGTCCTGTCATTGGGAAATTGGTGATGGAGGCTAGTTGTTGGTGGGAATGAAAGATCCCACTGGCGGAAACAGCCAGAAAATTCCAGCCATAGTACATAACAACTGTTGAGATAATTAGAATATTAGTCTTTCTGAATAGAACATAAATTAACTGAGAAAAAATGTTCTTTTGTTCTGTTCAAGCATCCACAGCTAACATCGGCAGAGTTTTACAATTTGTCATTTTTACTCTTCCTGTGTATGCATCTTAGAAGCAGTCCTCTGACTCACCTCTTTCCTGTTCAATACTGTTATTCTTTCAATCAAATAAATGTATACACGCAAATGACCACAGAAGGAAAAGAAGTAGAATATAACACAGAATAGTCAATTCAAGGGCTTGAATTGCTCAATATATTTTTGGGCCCATTGTCATTATTTTAAACACCATGTTTGATTATTTTTTCACCTATCTGAAACATTCTTTCTGAATGTACCCTGTCTAATTGTGTTAAAATTTTATAAGTTTCTATAAGATCCCTCTCATTCTTCTAAACTCCAGTGAATATAACCTTAACCAATTTAGTCGCTCCAAAAATGACAATCCTGCCATCCCAGGCATTAGCCCAGTAAACCTTTACTGCACTCCTCCGTAGACAGCCAAAACTGCACACAATCCTCTAGATGTGACCTCACCAAAGCTTTGACAAAGGGTCGCCTGGACTCAAAACATTAGCTCTTTTCTCTCCTTACAGATGCTGCCAGACCTGCTGAGATTTACCAGCATTTTCTCTTTTGGTTTCAGATTCCAGCATCCGCAGTAATTAGCTTTTATTTGTCTTGACAAAGTGCTTTGACAAAGGGTCATGTGGACTCAAAATATCTGCTCTTTTCTCTCTTTACAGATGTTGCCAAACCTGCTGAGATTTTCAAGCATTTTCTCTTCTGGTTTTTATATGTTGATTGCCTGCTGTACATGCACTTATTTTAAGTGACTGATGCACGAGGGCACCAAAGTGTCACTGAGCATTCACATCTCTCAATTTATAGTCATTCAGATAACAATCTGTCTTCCGATTATTGCTATCAAAATGGATAACCTCACATTTATCCACATTATACAGCATCTGCTTTGCACATGCCCACTCATTCAGCCTGTCCAAATCATGCTGAAGCATCTCTGCATCCTTCTCACAGCTCATCTTCCCATCCAACTTTGTATCATATACAAATTTGGAGATAATACATTTACTTCCCTCATCCAAATCATTAATATATAATGTGAACAGTTGGGGTCCGAGCACAGATTTCTATGGTCCCCACTCATCCTTGCCTGCCTATCAGAAAATGACCCATTTATTCCAATCAATTTTCTATCCATTTCAAGACACAGAATATTAAAGAAATAGGCTATTAGACCAGGAAAACTTGTGTTTCCAGTTCTTTGTACTAGACTTGAACACATAATCGAGGCTAGCAGTTTTGACTAAGGGCCATCTGGACTCCAAACTCTTTTCTCTCTCTCTCCAGATGCTGTCAGACCTGCTGAGATTTTCCAGCAAACTATTATGCCATCTGCCCTCTTAGTTGGAAATAAAACTTTCCATGAGATTATTTCGAAAATAAACGTGTTCTCTTCTGTTTCCTGTCCAAACTACTGTTTGTGGGAGCTCGCTTGTGTACAACTTGGCTGTCATGTTTCCTTCATTGCAATACTGGATTTTAGAAGTACTTCATTGGCTCTAAAGCACTTTGGGATGTTCTGAAGTCTTGAATAATCATAAATTCTCTTGGTTTCTTTAACTTTATGCTATGTGCAGTGAGTGCTACTAGATTTTGTCTCAGTATTTTTCACTTTGCTTTCGAATATTCTGTGTATCTTTTCTCACGATAAAGCAGGTCCAGATTTTGCTGCATTTGTGCACAGAATATTTCAGTGTGAGAGCAGACACAAATGGAACTGAGCACACTGTAATCATCAGTGAGCAGTCCCTTCTGACTTTATGGGTACAGACCTTATGGAAATCATTAATGAAGCAGCTGAAATTGATTGGTCCCAGATATTATCCTGAGATATTTCTGCAGCAATGTCCCTATACTGAGATAACTGATGTCTAAAAACCATCTCCTGGCTCACTAAAATCTTTCCAAAGGCATAAGTCAGCAGTGTGAAGGAATATTCTTCACTTTTCTGGATGAGTTCAGCTTCAAGCTACAACACCAAAGAAGCTACACTCTATCCAGGACTAAGAAGCCCGTTTGATTAGCAACCCATCTACCACATTAAATATTCAATCTCTCCCACTAGCACACCATATGGGAGAGGTGTGCACTGCAGTAATTTGCCAAGGCTTTTCAACAGTACCTTCCAAGGCTGCATGCTCTACCAAGATGAAAAGGGGCAGCTGGCTGAAGAAATCACGACTACCAGAAGGTCATATACCATTCAGACTTGAAAGTATATTGCTGTTCCTTTCTCATCACTGAAACTCCCTATCTAACAGCCACTGGATGTACCTGCACCACACAGGCTGTAGCAGCTAACTTGCAACCTTCTCAAAGGCAACTGAAATGGGCAATAACAATGGGCCTTGTCAGTGATGTGCATATCTCATACAGAAATTTAAAAAATGACCAAGGAAATGGTAGTTGGATAGATTGGATGGATATGCTTTGCTTTTTGTGGTCAGAACTTGGCTTGGCAATTTTCCACATGATTGGGAAATGCCAGCATTGAAGCTGCACCAAGACGGTTTGGTTAGATGCAATCAGAAAACTGTGCATTGCAATTACACCATATTTGTAAAACCATTCCAAGGACATCAATATCTATTAAATTTGTCATTTTGTTTTGTGAATGTCGCTCAAGGCCAGAATTTATTGCCCATCCCAAATTGTTCTTGAGAAGGTGGTCATGAGCTGTCTTCATGATGTGGTGATACTGTGTCTTTAAAAAAAACATCATTTTCTTGAAAGTGGTATGTTTGGAATTCAGCTCTGTTTTACACAGTGCCAATTTGTCTCTACCAGACAGCTCACATGCTGAGAATGCAGGCTAATGATTGATTTTACTAGGAGTGTGTTTGTTTTAATCTGAGTTAATGTATTTTTGTTTATTTTGGGTTTTTTTTCACCTGGGACTTTCAGAGTAAGATATGATTAGGTTTATTTGCAGGGGCAGAGTCATGTGAATGGTGGAGCTGACTTTGCAGGTAAAACACATGTTCATTTTTACTTAAAACAGTTAGTTTCTGCCTGGTCCTGAAAGAAACAAGATACGTCTCTCTGTTCCTTTCTCTGTACATGTTCAAAAAGTTCTTGGACTATTAACAAGCACAAGTATGTAAGCCAGTATATTGCTAATTGATTTGGAAGATGAGTTTAAGTGCATAAAGGGAACATTGCTTGAACTGGAACTAACAGAGACAGATTAGCAGTTAAGAATTGTATCTTGTTATGTTTTTAAGTATTTCAAATGGCAAAAGTTAAACTAACTGATTTGTTATAGATAAACTGTATTGTCAAATGAATTTGTTTTAATAAAGTTTCCTCGTGTGTCAACAGAATCATACCTGGAGTGAAACATTTTTTCCTCATGCTAAAGCCAAAATAAAACAACAGTTGGGGTCTTCTTGGGCTTCACAACATACTTTGGGGTTTCTCTTTGGCATCCTAACAATAAACAGCTGCAATCCATGTGATGAATGTACACCGCAGTGCTGTTAGGAAAGAACTTCAGGATTTTGACACAGTGATGATGAAGAAGTAATATATTTCCATGTCATGGCAGCCTGTGACTTGGATAGGAATTTATAGGTGGGGGTGGCTTGCTAAAACAGTTGAGAGTTAATCATATTGCTGTAAGCCTGGAGTCATAAATAAACGGGCGAGCTGGAGGTCGTATGTTTCTCTCTGTAAAGGACATTAGTGATCCAGAGGAGATTTTACAACAATTTGTTAGTGTTATGATCACCATTGCTGATGACAAATTTTTATTCCAGATTTATTTAATAACATTAAATTTAAATTTTCCAGAAGTTTGAAATTATATTTTTAAATTGTTCACCTAAGATCGCTAATAGAAAGATACTGACAGGCTGAATATTTCCAGCATTTACTGTTTTAATTTAAAGTTCTAGCATCTGCACTATATTGCCTTTGGATTACTAGTCCAGGAACCATACCTAAATACATGTCAAATTATGCCTGACTACATAATACTTTCTGAAGATAATCTAATTTTGTATCTATCTTCTTTCTTTCTGCCCTATTCCAATATGATATTTTCATAGATCATAATTTTCAGCTAAAATCTATGAAATCATTAAGCCATTCAAAATATCATTTCCACTGATAAGTTTAATTAACTGCAACAACAAACATTATTGCCATTGAGAACTTGAAAGCTCTGTCCAAAAGGACATATATAACAAAGAAATATTCCAGATAGTGCTTCTTTTCTGGTTAGACTCTAGTCTTACAATTATTTCAGTACAGCTATCATATAAAATACTCCAACATTAATTATTATGTGCTTATCAGTTCTTCATACATCAATGCATCAACGGACCTTTGTGTCTCAAATCATTTTTATGAATCTTGCTTCAGCCTTAAGTGCAGCCAGCAGCTACTGGCAATTGACCATCCATTTGCTCACTACCCAAACAATATCATGATCTGTTTTACAATGCCATTAGTGTTCTAGCAAAACCAATGTCCTTGCTTCTTTGGGTTCATTATTCTGTATATATTCAACAAACTGCCAGAATTTCAGAGTTCTCACGATGTGGTAAGGGGACGATTTAGTCCTCACAAAGGCAGCACAAAGAGTATACTAGTCTACCAGGGAACTAAAATTTTCAACAAATTCATTTCGTGTCACATAGAACAGAGCAGCTGTATTAACAGTAAGAATGATGGTAAACATTTGGTAACACTTTTACTCTCTACACCTGCATTTTTTGATTTTCAAAGAAGAACAGCACTGTGAATTAGAAATTCATTCAAGTTGAGCAACATGTACTTTTGAATGAACCCCTAATGGCCCATTTTGATGACTTCAGGTTTTGATTAGTATTTTGCTTTCATCCTCAGAGATTCTGGATTTAATTTCATTCAAACACTGGCATGTTTAAAGCTGTTATTTAGTATTCTTTGAAGTGTTGCCTGACTGATGATTTTAGCTGTGAAATAGAAATGGTTTAACACCAAATCACTCAGTGCTTACTTTAAAATATTTTTGGCTTCCCACCATTGATAAAGTTGGCCAGGCTTTTATAAACTTTACACAAAATAAGTCACAGATATTCTGTGCTCTAATTCAGAGACAAGAATGGTTACCAGGCTGGCCTGTTAACAGTGCAATGCAAGGGTCTTTTTAGTTAGGTGGATGAGACTCCAATTGTTGAATGGAAATGGGAGAAAGGACAACATAAGCAAGCACTCTGAGTGAAATTACTGTAAGAAGTGTTTATAAGTATTATGTTTCATGGTAACCAGGGGAAATTTACTTAACTTTAACTTGTAGTTGTCAATCCTGTATCTTGGTCAGTACTGAATAAAAATTGCTAATATACTCACTCATCTATCTGAACAATATAGATTTCCAGTTCCTTTACAACTGTCTGTAGCTTATTCAGAAGTTTTTGATATGCATCTTGTGTTTCCACATCCTTTTCCTTTAGGAGGAAGTGCAGACCAGGCCCATTTTGCTGACCCAAACTATGTCCAGAGGGAGCTGCCATGGTGGTGATGCAGTAATGGACGTATTCCACTGTGTCCAATTTATCTATGAAATAACAGCAATGTGAAAATTGAGTGCTAAATGTTGAATTTCCTTCATAGTAAGGAGACTGAAAAGAATATCTGACAATATTGTAATGCATATCAACATGAACTATCTGTCAAATTAGAAAATGAGTTCAATCATTTAAGTTAATTTGGTTTCAACTGTCTGATGGAATAACCACATACATGTTACGATTAGGTAATATAACCAATGAATGCCTGCAACACTTTACTTGTCTGTAGTTCTCATTCAAATACAGTAAGAGTCTATTTTACAAGTATGAGGAGTTAGCTCCTTGCAAGGATGTTATTTGTGTGTCAGGATTAAAAGACCAGAGAGATAAAAGTCAAATTCTGTCAAATCTTTAAAAAGAGGTCAGTTCATAAATGTTTATCCATCTCATAAAAGAAGTGATTGTACCGTCTTGCACATCCAGAGAGGAGTAACATTTATTAAGAACTTACTCCTTTTTAAACAGGCAAACAGCCCATTAATTTACTGCAGTTTCCATCCAACAGAGTTCTACGTCACCTATAACAAACTGACCTCTAAACATTCTCTCAAACATCAAAATCAAAACACAGATTATATTGCAGAACACTGGACTTCAGATCACAAATAGATTTTGTCAGTTATTTGTGACAAATGCTTCCTTCTCCATCATGACTACCATGGTGCGTCTTACTAAACTTATTTTGAAACTATATTACAGTACTACCCAAGTACCAAGGATGCAACTGAATCTCAGCTGTGCAATTTCATTTAGAGCTTCTTAGGATTCAGTTGGCCCACATCTTAAGGCTCCTGCAGCCTGCGAGGACTCTTCAACAGGTTGGATCATTACGAAAGCTCATTGGAAAAACTGGTCCTTGTATCCGGACACCTACGTGATCAGTTATTTGCGCCGATTAGATGGATAAGTTTATAAGCTGACATCAGTGGAAAGAACATTATTAGGAGAAAGATTCATATTTATGAACATACAAACAGGAGCAGAAATAAACCATTTGATCCCTCAAACCTGCTCCGTCATTCAATACGATCATGGTTTATCTGATTTGAATTCCACATTCCTATCATGAAGTACAATTCTGGCATACTAACTGCGCTAAATTTTGATTCTGAACACCAACTAGTTACCAAGAATGAAGATTTGATTATATTAATTGAATCCTGCAGACCTTAAGACATGGCACCCCAAAGTTCTCAGAAGTTTCTTCACATCGGTTGATCTTGCCTGAAGGCCAGTGCTGGATGTATCTATGTTGGATACACTGAATAGACTTGAGCCATCTGTGTAAGAGGTGCCACCAATCACAGGAGATACATTGTGTTTAATCTTTTTCACACATTGGCATTGAGAATGGATAACACAGATGAGCTTCATGGTGACCCTTGTTATCTGCCTTGGATGCCTCAAAATGGTCTTCAGTGCATCTATGTGAGAGAGTGATGGTCATCCAACATTCTTTTTGGAACAAATTTAAGCCCGTAGAATCAAGTGCCAGAAGCTGACTTCTGCAGAAACACCATTCTGCACTTTCAGATCCAACTTTCATCTCATTATTATGCCATCTGGTATGTGCAAAATTTAATAAGAATGCAAGGTAATGTCAGAGGATGTAGATGTAATGTAAGGGTCTGGCATATGTAGGGCTAATATGGAAATGAGTACAACATAGCCCACGCAGTCATGTAAAAGAAAACATGATCCACACTTTAGAGTCAGTCCTATGTTGAATACAGCTATGTGTACAAACCAGTATGAAGACACTTCCTAGCTTGAGCTCTTTACTATATATATGTACGTAGTTCTTGTTGTTAATGAATAAAGACTAGTTCTTGGCCACAGCTAGATTTAAAAATCTGATCTTTTAAAAGAATAACATAGTTCCAAGAGCACCGTAACCAGTGGATTCCCCTGTACACATGGCTCATTCAGAAAGGAGAAAATTAATTAGCAAGAATTGCAATGAAATATTCAGCTTTCAATTTCAGCAAAGGCCAGGATTCAACACTTTAGTGACCCTAAAGCATAGCATTGAAACAGAGAACTCTGCAGTGAGTTAATCCTGACAGCCAATGTTTAAAATCATTGCAAGGCTCATTGCAAACACCATTGTTGCAGGAGCCCATCAAAATGGCAGGTATAGTTAAGCTCCATGTCTTTGAATGAACAGCAGTGCCAACCTGAATTTCAGCAATGTCTCAAGGTTGAACCTACACTTGAAATTTTTCAACCATGGATCAGAAATCCACATTTCCAGTTTAGTTCAGATTTATCCAAGGCCCAGATCAATCATGCAATTGGGGACATTATTGTTAGACAAGGAATCAATGATCATCTGCTACATTTGAATAAGCACTAAAATCAAGCAGTGTTCATTTTAACTATGAATCAGCACAATCCTCAAAAAGGATACATTTTATAAGCACACTCAGCACCAGAGAACATGTCGACTCATTAATTAATAATCTGCACAGGATAACTGAAGGCTGCAAATACAGAGACCTAAAATCTGAATATATCAGGTTTGTGATAGTAGTAACAATGGATGACACACAGTCAGACATTCTACAAGCGAAAGAAGATTCAACCCTTGCGAAAGCTATTCATTTTGTTCAGTAATCTGAAATCATTGTGTGGTACACATCCATTTTAAAAGGAGAAAGTAAACCATGATAAAGGAAAGCCTACAGACCAGTTAGTAAAATAGCACAGAAACAGGGATATGCCAGATCAAGGGAAACAATACCCTAATCTCCAGTAGAGTGATTATGCCAACACTATGGAGCAAAATGGTCCCATAGGCAAAATCTCCTGTAATTCCAGTCCAATACTGTCAATATAACAGGATTGGACATTTAGGCAAACTGTGCAAAACCAAAACATCTAAACGCAGAGAGGACCTAAAGATAATTGATGAGGCTGTGACTGCACACTAAAAAGACATACAGATATCCTTCTTGGGTGAAGTCAAAGATCCAAGATTTTCATATTGGAATGCGGACATCTTACCCAACAGCAATTTCACAAACTTTAAATTGGATGTAGGAGTCAGTGTTATAGTCCTATCAGACAATTGATAGTTGTCTGTCCTAACAGACAATTGGCTTCAACCAACAGACACATCATTCTATGGGCCTGAAGGAATCCAACTTCTGGTCACAGGCATGATTCTGGAACCACTAAGGTACAGAACAAAGAAGTCTTCATACTGATATATGTCATCTGTAACCAGTCTTTTTCTGTGCTTGTATAACTCTGGATTTCCTCAAAACGGCAGAAGTGGTCAAGACAACTTCTATCATAAAGAACTGCAAATTCCCAAAAGCTCAAACAAACAGAAGTATTCTAACTGGGACTTCAGCTCCGAACTGACTTTTTTCTCTCTTTGCAGAGCAGGCTCCCCACTCACCATCTTATTAAATATTCCCAGCTACCAAACTTATCACAAGAGACAGCACAAGATTCCATCCCAAGTATTATGTCTTCATGAGAAACCTGTTGTTGCCCTTGAAATCAGACAAATTATTTCAATAGAAACATTTAATTTGACTGCTTATATTTTTGATTCTGCTACATTGGCAATTGTACCTCCAGAAGAATCATTATCTAATGAATTTGTGTAAACAAGAATTTTGGATGGGAAGACAGAAATTAGATAACATATAGATGTCGAGTTTGGGTAATAAATAATTATGCAAATTGTGCAAGTGCCAAGTTTGGATTCTCCAGCCCAAATATGCATTATATATTTTCATGAAAGTTAATGAGAGATGAGAGCAGAGGTCTTACCCTGGTCAAAGCTTTTCTGGTCGTCATCATTGCCAGATTGTTTCCGACTATCCAGTTGTACACCAAATGCACTGCCCAGTGACGCAACATTCTTAGGATATGACACTTCCATCACATTTATATGGCAATTGGTGGGGCAAAAATCACTGCTGTGTAATGGTGAAATTTTAGACTTGGCTTGCTTGAAAGTTGGCCAGGCTCGGTTTTTCAGAACTCGTGAAAACTAAACCAAAAATATTGGAAAATGTCTCAAATTATACTTACTGATGGTAATTAAAAACTATATAGATATTAATTCCATCACTTTTAACAAAAACAATGATAATGTCAAAGCTGCATCAAAGCTTCCCAGTGGCTCTGTAAGTAATTGCACCAAATGACACAGAAGCATATAGACAAGGCTCCAAAATTATCAAGTGAAACAGCAGTGAGATGAGAGAATTCCAGGTTCTTGAAGAGATGAAAGACATGAAAAAAAATCAGAGGGAAAAGGTTAATTTGCAAAATTTAGATTAATTCAAAGCCTTAAATTCAGGAAGTTATGTTAAATTTGTAAAGAATACTGTTTTGGCTTTAGTTGGAGTATTGCATCCAAACCCACATCCAAATCCAGGCATCACACTTCAGAAAAGATGTGAAGGCTTCAGAGAAAGTGCAGAAAAGATGCATGAGAATGGTCCTCGGGGATTGGGAACTTCAGTTGTGTTGAATGATAGGGGAAGTTGGAACTGTTTTCTTTGGAAAAGACAAAATTGAGAGGAAATTTGATAGAGATATTCAAAACCATGATGGGTCAGAATATCAAGCTGTACAATCAGTTTGAGTGAGATACATAAAACATAGAACACAGAACATTACAACGCAGTACAGGCCCTTCGGCCCTCAGTGTTGTGCCGACCAGTGGAATGAATCTAATGACCCTCTAACCTAAACTACTCCAATATTATCCATATGCCTATCCACTAACCATTTGAATGCCCTTAAAGTTGGCACGTCCATAACTGCTGCAGGCAGAGCATTCCATGCCCTTACTACCCTCTGAGTAAAAAACCTACCTCTGACATCCATCCTATAATTACCACCCCTCAATTTAAAGCTATGTCCCCTTGTATTAGCCATCATCACCTGAGGAAAAAGGCTCTCACTATCCACCCTATCTAACCCTCTGATCATCTTGGATGCCTCAATTAGGTCACCTCTTAACCTTCTTCTCTCCAATGAAAGTAACCTCAAGTCCTCAGCCTTTCCTCATAAGACCTTCCCACCATACCAGGCAACATCCTAGTAAACCTCCTCTGCACCCTTTCCAAAGCTTCCACAACTTTCTTATAATATGGTGACCAGAACTGTATGCAATACTCCAAGTGCCGCCGCAGCAGAGTTTTGTACAGTTATAACATGATCTCACGGCTCCAAAATTCAATTCCTCTACCAATATAAGCTAACACACTATATACCTTCTTAACAATCTTATCAATATGGGTGCCAACTTTCAGGGATCTATGCACATGTACACCAAGATCTCTCTGCTCATCGAACTACCAAGAGTTCTTCCATTAGCCCAATATTCTGTAATCCTGTTATTCTTACCAAAGTGAATCACCTCACACTTTTCCACATTAAACTCCATTTGCCATCTCTTAGCCCAGCTCTGCAGCTTATCTATGCCCCTCTGCAAACTGTAACATCCATCCTCATTGTCTACAAGTCCTCCGACTTTGGTGTCATCAGCAAATTTACTAACCTATCCTACACCTTCATCTAGGTCATTTATAAAAATGGCAAACAGCAGTGACCACTGAGAGTTTGATGAGCCAAGAGCTCCCTGTTACTTTATCCATGGCATCACCATGGCAAATCAGATTTGCTATGGCAACTAGTCAGCAATCTATTTTCCCTGTCGTTGTGATCATTTGAAATTCATCTTGATGAGTACAAGACAAAATACTTCAGCAACATATCTCTCTTTTTATTATATTCAACTGCTGTACTACCACATGAAAGCGATGACAATTTTGCCTGCATTATGATCCACATCATTAAGAAGCTTCTCCACATTTACCAAACCCATTTATCACAATTCAATTGAGTTCTTAGAATCACATGAGTTTGCTAGATTTAAGCATGGACATGAAACTGTGTTTTGATTAAATTGTCCATGTGATATCTGCAGCAGTGCAGATGAAAGTTTGATTCCCTCAAATCTCAGCACCTCAAAGATGACTTTACCTTCTTGTAGTTTGTGATCCTTCGGTTAATGCGCTCAAGCTTTTCACTGCGCATAATGTTGAATTTTGAATGTAATTCAGGAGGCATTCCTTCACCTAAACAGTTTAGTCTGCTGCAATGTTCCACAAACTGCTCATCATTTTTAGCCAAACATTCAAGGATCTGTAAAATAAGTGTTATATAATAAATAGCTTAACAATTATTTTAAACTATGGAGTGAAAAAAGAAAATGCATCTAATGAAGTTATAGAATTGCATAGAATATTTCCAACAATTTTCATGAGGTGAGTTTTCCACTATTCATTATGCCAAATTGTAGCACAGTAATTAGAAATCAAGTTACTGTTCTCAGGACAGCTCTCACAATGTTCTGAGAAAGTGTGTTATCCAGCTTAGATGCAGTGTAGCCACCTATTGATGTAGAAACACTACAAGATAAAAGTACAGAGAAAAATAAGTTAAGTGAATAACTGATGACACAATTGTTTGATTTGCCAATACAGCACTCAATTGATCCTGATGACCTTTCATTTGAACTGGAAAAGTTAGAAATTACTTTTAAACAAGGGAAAAAGTGAAGAGATGGAAAGTGGGAAAAAGAAGAGAATGCCTGTAATAGGGTAGAAAACAGGAGAGATTAAATGAAAAAACAGTTAGTGGTGCAAGTCATAGAGATTTACAGCATGGAAACAGGTCCTTCAGCCCAATTTGTCAATGCCACCCTTTTTAAACCCTAAGCTAGTCCCAATTGCCCACCTTTGGCCCATATCCCTCTAACCCATCTTACCCATGTAACTGTCTAAATGCCTTTTAAAAAACAAAACTGTACCCACCTCAACTACTACCTCTGGCAGCTTGTTCCAGATACTCACCACCCTCTGCGAAAAAATTGGCCCTGTGAACCCTTTTGTATCTCTCCCCCTCACCTTAAACTATGCCATCTAGTTTTAGACTTCCCTACCTTTGGGAAAAGATATTGACTATCCAACTGATTTATGCCTCTCATTATTTTACAAACCTCTATAAGATCATCTGTTGGTCTTCTATGCTCCAGAAGATAAAGTCCCCATCTAACCAGCCTCTCCTGAGAACTCAAACCATTAAGTCCTGGTAGCATCCTAGTAAATCTTTTCTGCACTCTTTCTAGTTTAATAATATCCTTTCTATAATAGGGTGACCAGAACTGTACACAGTATTCCAAGTGTGGCCTTACCAATGTCTTGTACAACTTCAACAAGACGTCCCAATTCCTATATTCACTGTTCTGACCAATGAAACCATGCGTGATGAATGCCTTCTCCACTACTCTGTCCATCTGTGACTCCATTTTCAAGGAGCTATGTACCTGAACCCCTATGTCTCTTTGTTCTCTAACTCTCTCCAGTGCCCTACCATTAACTGAGTAAGTCCTGCTCTGGTTCAATCTACCAAAATGCATCACCTCGTATATATCTAAATTAAACTCCATCTGCCATTCATCAGTCCACTGGCCAATTGATCAAGATTCCATTGCAATCGAGATAACCTTCTTCATTTCTGAAGTATTATACCACCAATCTTGGTATCATCTGCAAATTTACTATCTATGCTCCCATATTTTCATTCAAATCATTGATGTAAATGACAAATAACAGCAGACCCAGCACTGATCCCTAAGGCATACCGTTGGTCACAGGTCTCTAGTTTGAAAAACAATTCTTTACAATCACCCTCGTCATCAAGCCACTATTGTACCCATTTAGCAACACCATCCTGGATCCCATGAATTTAACCTTATACAACAACCTACAATGAGATACCTTGTCAAAGGCCTTGCTAAAGTCCATATAGGCAACATCAACTGCACTGCCCTCATCTACCTTCTTGGTTACCCCTTGAAAAAGCTCAGTCAAATTTGTGAAACATGATTTTCCACTCACAAAGCCATATAAACTATAAAGAAACAAAGCATGTGGTTAGAAGAGGTATAACAGCAGAACAATGAAAATTGTTTTCTGAAAATAAAATCAAGAAAAATGAGAGCAAATCTAAAACTTTTATAGAGAAAGAAAATAAAGTGGGCATAGAGATTGGAATCTGCTGTTGCTAAACTCAATATTGAATCTAAAAGCTATTGAATGCCTTATCAAATACAGAAAGAAAATGCAAATGATCTGTGATACTTGCTCAGAACTGAAGATTTGGATAAAAGCAAGTTAGTGCAGATGCTGGAATCTGAAACAAAAACAGAAAATACTGGAAAATCTCAGCAAGTCTGACAGCATCTGTGGAGCGAGAACAGAGCTCAAGTTTCAAGTCTGAATGACTATTTCTCAGCCACAGATTTGGGCTCCAATTAATCTGTCCAAATATCTGACCTTCTGCTTTAAAATACTCATTGTATGGCAAAGTAGCTTCATTTAGTATTTTGCTCCCATTTTGCAGTAGAGACAATTTTTTGGTGTTAATGTCTAGGGCAACATGGGTACCACTGATATTCCAACCACCTCTACCCATTTTACCAGCTCCTTCAAGTAAGAACATAGAAACAGCACATGGAAACTGTTCCATCATTCCGTCATGAATGATTTATACCTCATCTTCACCAACAGCTGATTTAGAAGATCATGATTCAGCTGATGAGGGACTACTCACTGAGTATTACATTGGGAACCAGCCCTCTCTTTTAGAAAGAAACTTGCGCCAATTCCTTAAGAGTTATACAATCATACAGTCATAGAATTTACAGCACAAAAAGAGGTCCTTCAGCCCATTGTACTGTATTGGCCATCAAGCACCAATATATTCTAATCCCACTTTCCAGCACTCAATCTGTAACCTTGTGTGCAATGGCATTTCAGTGCACATCTATATGCTTCTTAAATATTGTGAGGGTTCCTGCCTCTACCACCCTTTCAGGCAGTGAACTCCAGGTTCCCACCGCCTTCTGGGTGAAAAAGTTTTTTCACAAATCCGTCTAAATCTCCTGTTGCTTGCCTTAAATCTCTCTCTCTCTTTCTCTCCGCCAACCGCTCCCCCTCCCCCGCTGCCAAATTGTTGAACCTTCCACTAAGGGGAAAAGTTTCTTCCTATCTATGTCCTACATAAGTTAGTACATGCCCCTCCACTCAGCCTTCTCTGCTATAAGGAAAACAATTCCAGTCTATCTAACCACTCTTCACTACTGAACGCTCCAATTCAAGCAACATCTTAATGAATCTTATCTGCATCCTTTCTAGTGCAATCACATCCTTCCTAATAGTGTGCCAACCAGAGCACACACAGTGCTCAAGCTGCGGCCTAATAAGTGTTTTATATAGCTCCATCTTAACCTCCCTGTTCTTATATTCTATGCCTCAGCTAATACATACAAGTATCTCATATGCCTTCTTAACCTCCTTATCTATTTGCCCTGCTGCCTTAAAGGCGGCATGGTAGTACAGTGATTAGCACTACTGCTTCAGAGCTCCAGGGTCCTGGGTGCGATTCCCGGCTCAGGTCACTATCTGTGTGGAGTTTGCACATTTTCCTTGTGTCTGTGTAGGTTTCCTCTGGATACTCCGGTTTCTTCCCACAGTCAAAAGATGTGCAGGATATGTTGATTAGCCAAGCTAAAAAATTGACTTTTAATGTCCAGGAATGCATAAGTTAAAGGGATTAGTGGGTAGAATATGGAAGGATATGGGGATAGAGCCTGGATAGGATTGTGTTCGGCGCACACACAAAGGGCCAAAGGGCCTCTTTCTGCACTGTAAGGTTCTATGATTCTATGATTCAGGGATCAATGATCATGCACCCCCAAGGTCCCTTTGGTCCTCAGTACTTCCCAGTGTCCTACCATCATTGTACATATATATTACCTTGCCTTGCTGGTCCTCCCAAAAGAAATCATCTTGCATTTTACAAGATTAAATTTCTATTGCCATTGTTCTGCCAATCTGACCAGCTACTTATATTATCCAATAATATAAAGGTTTTCTCCTCACTATTTAACATGCCACTTATTTTGGTATCAATCAATTAATGTATCCACCCCCGAGCATCAAACACCAAAACGTTTCTGCCTGTTTCAAAGGATTCAATAATTTTTTATGTTGCTGTATTGAGTTCTACGTTCTTAATTATAATTTAGATATGTTTCAAATATGAGATTGATACAATATGACATTTGGGGTTGTCTTTGTAAAGTAAAGGTAAATGAATGTGAACCCATGTGAACAAATATTCCATTCTTTCAGCTGTTTGAATTTCTCTTTAAATATAAATCGGTCTCTACAAATCGTAACCAAATCATAAATATCTTGCATTTTCTTTTCGGTAAAACAATCTAAACTTTCCTTTGATCTCCAACAACCAAACCCATCCAGCCACACTGTCACTCAGATACCCGTCCTCTACCAAATTTAAAGACGCAGCCCCAAACTAAAATAGTCTTTTAAATCTCATAATTTTAGCATCTAATTATTTCCTGTCTGGCAAATTCTCATTTCTCCGTATTTCCTCCTAAAACTGCCATGTTATTTCCACAGTTTTCTAATATTTTTAAATTTGTCACCTTTCTTTCAATGATGGAATGTTTCTGTAAATCTCTCCTCAGTATATCAATCCTTATTTTACTTTTATTTAAAAAAGTACAGTGAAACATTCAGCCCCAGAAGGTGATTTTACTCTGGAAGGCCAACAACAGGCAGCCAGTGTTAAATACACGCTGCGAAAGACTCAGAGCTGTTGAGGGGGAGGGGCAGAAGAGGTCAGGTGCCAAAAATGCGAGGGTCTGGCTGATACATCAAATGGGCTCTCTCAGGTGGACAGCTGATGTGGAGCTGCCTCAGGGAGCTGCAGACCAGTATAAATTCAATGCCATGAAAAAAAACACAGCAGACTTTGCCTATTCAGCACATTCAAATACCTGACAGCAGAACTCAGGAAACCTCAGTCCTCAGGTATCTTTTTCATTTTATTTCACCTCAGACACTTCATCTAGAATCATAGAATCCTACAGTGCAGAAGGAAGCCGTTCAGTCCATGGAGTCTGCACTGGCCACAATCCCAACCAAGCTCTATCCCGATAACCCCATGCATTTACCCTAGTCAGTCCCACTGACATTAAGGGACAATTTAGTATCGCTAATCCATCCAACAATATTTCTTTGGATTGTAACCTCTTTCTGGATCAAGGTTGTGGCAAAATTGTGAAGGCCATCAGATCAATGGAGCCACTCACCAACCTGTTTAATAGTCAGTGAGCATATTTCTGATTCTCGTGTGCCCCCGCTAAGTGAAATATCGTGCTGGTAGAGGATGATGTCAGGATGCATGCCTGACATTCTTCCCACGCAATTTTCACACACTTCCAGAATGGGTGTGTACCTACTCAAATGACAAAATTCTGGCCACTGCACCAGAAATGTCAGTCATGCTCCATCACCATAACAATGCAGTAGGATTTCTAGAGTGAGGGTCATTCAGATAAATCTTACGCCTTATTAAACACAGCTGGATTAACAAGCAGATAAGGTGTTTTAGACTCCACAGTCAGAATGCTGGCAACATTGGGCAGCCAGTTTTAATAGCAGGAAAACTGATTACTGATTTCTGAAAAAAAAGCAGGATCTAGGCTTTCAAAGCTTGAGGGCCTTACTCTTCCAAGAATAGTTGAGGCACATCAGAATGCTTGCTTCACAATGATGGGCACACATAGGACAGGAATTTTGCCACATAATATCAATCTGCCTCATTATTCTTTTTTTGCTAACAGCCACAGGAAAGGTTCCCATTTCTAATATCAATCTTGGTATGTTCTCAACATGACTGAAATCTAGCAGAACCTTTATGACCCTCATCTGAGCCTTTATAGTCTAACCAAAACCAGTACATTGAAATGGGCACAAGTTTGCATGGCTAAAACTCCCATGCTGTGGGAGCTGTTTTCCCAGGTTTGTCATTGCAATAGAGAGCAGAATATCAGTAATAATATATTTTAAAATCCTACATCTGCACACAATTCCTGCCAATTTTTACCATTATAGATTCCTATGTATTTTTGCCATTATTAATTCATTTTTATAATCGAAATTACCTACTTAAATTTGTCATATTATTAATAACTCCTGAACTAACAGTGACATCGGAATACCTTGGTTTTACATTGCATTTACCAACAATGCTGCAGAAACACTCCTATGCTTAAACAAACTTCTGTAATTGTAATCCATGTGGTGATTTACCTTCATAAGTATGTTGAAACCTTGACAAACACTTCCCTAATCAATAATAAACTCAGCCTTTCAGTCCCTTCATGCATAGATTAATGTTCCAGACTTCTCCACCAACCACTGCAGACTTGCCAACTAATTTTATAACTCTTGCATCAGTCCTGGGAAGCTTCCTCAATAGAACTCTATTTGGTGTATCAATCCCCATGAGGCTGGAGAAAACAACGAGCTTGAACTGGACTAACACTAAAAATATTCTCCAGTTCTTCATATTAGTTGTTGATCAGCCTATTCTTGTTTATAAAGCATTATATTTCAGGTACACATGTGTTGTCACAGGAGTTCTCATTAGTCCTTGAATCATACCTTTGCAGTTAGGTTAAAGAATCCCTTTGGTTCACTCATTTTCTCCAGGACATGGCATTTTGTTCCAGCAGTGCTGTCGTATTCATATACAACACCATATTCCAAATGAACATTATCTACTGTCAAGCTCACGTGGTCTTTCTTCCCATCAATTAAGGCCATTGTATTAAACTTATCAAAGACTTCTGGAGAAAAAAAAGCATTGTGTCACTTTGACAATGTTTTTTCAAAACAAAACAACTCAAACACAGAATCAGCGCCATATAAAACGTGCATATGGTGGACACCTAAAAGGAAAATACTTTCTGGTAGTCAAATCAGTTAATATTTTCATACCAATATCATTAGCATGCCCCAACAGTTTTGAAGTTAACCTACAAATCAATGCCTCTAGAAGAATACATCTGTTTCTATTTCAATTTCCAAAATAATTACTCCTCTTTATGGCATTCAGTTTGAATACTAATGAAAATGATTGAAACAAAGGAAAAATAGCCTCCAGAATCAAATTGAGCACTATTATGATATAATACCTCATATCGTATAGACAGTATCCAAATTCTGCAATATGCTCCTGTCACCAATTTATATTCTAATGAAAATTCTGACAGTAATTTTCTCACACTCTATGTGTATTTTTCAGAGGGAACAAATGGATTGCTTTTTACAGTGACAGAAATTTCAATCATTCTTATTGATAATTAGATACTACTTCTTCATAAAAAGTATATTTATACATATTCCATATTGTTATTTAACAATACAAGTTTCTATCTATGGTAATTGCTGTTTGGAGCTCCATAATCTTAATATTTACCAGAGAGATGGACACGACCTGTTAGCATGAGGAAACCTGGAAATGGCAGGAATGTAAATGTCCTGCTGAATCTGACAGCAGGAACTCATTAGAGTATTTTCATCCTATCTTCCTTCTGAAAGCCAGCAAGATTCAAGGCTGGAACTTGGACAGGAAATCCTGTGCTGAAGGGAATCATGAAAATTCAGAGGTTATGATGGCAAGAGTTCACAGCACAGTAGCAAAGAGTGTGGAGTGAGGAAGATCAAATCAAGGGGTAGAAGAGATTGAAGGGAAGAGGATCCCTCTGGGGATCAGGGGTGAGGGGTTAGTCTGGCCAATAGCAGTAATGAATATAGTTGGTGGCTGTTTGAAGATGATGGAGGAAAGAGATAACGTAAGGAGAAGAGGTGTTGAGGTGTTTGGAGAGTTCATTGTGGGGATGGAGGAAAATCACAGTAGGTTTACCAAACCATTATGGCCCAGTCTGCTGGCAGAGCATTTTCCTGAGAGATCTGGCAGATCTTGCTGCTGGGCACTAAGGAATGCAACCCAACGATTAAATCCAAATCACTAATAAACCTGAGACACACAGCTTTATTTACATATTGCCAGTCATTCACTACAGATCAGGTCACTCATCTGACCCCAAACTTGGCCTGGTTAAGCCAGAAGTAAGTACAATGACTTTTCATCAGAACCATTGAGTTGAAATCTTAATTCTGCTTCTCTCTCTGCTGATGCTATATGACTTGCTGAGCATTTCCAGCAATTTTTCTGTTTATTTCAGGTTTCCAGCAGCAGTAGTATTTTGTTTTTGTAGGCACCTGAGGGCTGGGTTACCCATTTTTACCCACTTCTGTCCTGGTTTCTTTGATGGGGATGGGGGTGCAATAAAATGTCACAATTTTATTTTATAATTCTGAATTTTGGAATGAAAAATATAAGCTTTTAATTAAAAAATGATTCTATTCTTTTGACCTGTGATACATTAAAATAAATAAAATTGGCTATATATTTAATTCAATAAATGTACATGTGATGGTGCACTTTGTTATCTATCTGGTTTCCAGAAATGGGAGTCATCTGACATCAAGTAACCTGAAACTATCAATTTGACATAGCCATGGCAATTTTTACCACTGAGGAAATGCTGTCAGCCAGTGAACACATCCAGCCAAATTCAAATGCACAGAATCATATTTCATCTCCCAAAACACCCATAAATTAAAATTAAACAGAAGGCACAGCATTTAAGAAGAATTTCACTTTTGCTAGAGCAAAAATAAACAAAAGGAACTAACCTTAATAAGTAGCTCATTTTACTTACTGCTTGCTCATGATTTTACAATCTATTGTAGTTCTATGTTTTAAAAAAGGATCTTGCAAACTTATTAATTAATTGGTTTGTAACAGTGCATTTGTATTTCAATGAGTGTCTTCTACAAATTAAATAGTGCTTCTTTGGGCTTCATCTGATGGATGTTGTTGCCAGTGTCAAATACCTTGACCTTGATGCCATGTTATCTGGTTTATCGAACTAATGCCAATATGTAACACAAACATGCTCTATCTGGAAACTCATTCAATCATTAAGAGGGAGATATTCCTGCATATCAACTGCAGTAGTGTATAAACAATAATGCAAGCAATATTGGCTATGTTCTGAACATGCATGCTGATACACATACTAGCGTAAGTTTGCATTTAACTGCATCTATGGGAAACCATCAAGAACTATGAGGCTGAATTCCTTCTTGCATTGCTCAATCATACCTTGGGATGGCTTGAATACAAAAAGCACTGTATTTGTGAAGAATATCATTTAATTGCATCATCAGATACTTTAAACCAAGCGGAAAGGCTAACTTCAGCTGGGAAAGAAAACTGA
Source organism: Sphyrna mokarran (assembly GCA_024679065.1). Lineage (NCBI taxonomy): Eukaryota > Metazoa > Chordata > Chondrichthyes > Carcharhiniformes > Carcharhinidae > Sphyrna > Sphyrna mokarran. The sequence goes on along the minus strand of JAGIQG010000007.1, from coordinate 70,602,230 downwards.
AGTAGCAAAGTTGGCTTGAATTAATTTTAAGATATAAAAAAGGAAAGAGTAACATAATACAAATTGGAATCCAATGTGCCTTTAAAGTATCTTCACATACTATCTAACTCTGACATACCTTCATTAAATCCATCTTGCATGTCGCTATCGCTTCCCCCCGTGGCTGGGAGCTTTAAAGTCATTTTCTGTAGCTCTTCCTGGCCACTTTCAGTATTATTATATACCCACTGAATAGAGTCTTGCTGCATAACCAAAATAGAAATATAATGATAATGCATTTTATCACTTTCATTCCACAAAACATAATTAATTTACAGTTACAAGATGACTGAATAACAAGAACTGAAATGTGGGTGGAGCTACTGAGTGAGAGTGAAAATGAGGAAATCTGCACATTTTTTCTTTTGCAGTTTGCAGCAGCCTTCTGGTGTGATAATTGTTCAGGACAAAGAAACATAGAAATACATGAAATAATATTTTTTAAAAGCCTATGTTTTAACTGACATTTTAAAGTTAGTGGGGGTGATTCTCCCAGATCGCTGCGCTGCTCAAGTTGCGCAGTTGGTCAGGAGACATCAGTGGTGGTAGTTTCATGGGCTTCCCGCTGGGCAGCCAGGCCTCCGTGCATCTCCCAGCCTCAGGTTTTCAGTGTCAACCAATTCACATGATAGCAATTTACACATTACCATATCTATACATATAATTAGCGGATTCAGAATTTCCCCTCACCCCACTAGTGTCTCCCACTTCTCATGCTGTCGGGGTTTACAGCTGCTCTATAAAATTCGGGACCTGGCATGGCCCAATTGAAGAGAAGCAAGGAGGTAAGTATTATAGAACTGCAGCCCCCAGAGTGCAGGGGAGGATGGAGTCCAGGTTTGGAAACATTCTGGATGGGGATGGGGAAGTTCATTGAGGGCTGGAATTGCTCTCCCCATACCCAGAGATGTTTCATTATCTCTGTGGGGTGGTGTGAAGGACTTTACAGAGTGCTGCTGTTTCCACGCACAGGGATGTTCCATTGTTCTGGCTATGGTGTGGGACTGCACTGAGTGCTGGGGTTTTAGGGAGGGGGAGGCATGTGCTACTTGAGGGCTCATCAATTCAGGCAGTTGGTTCTCCTACCACAGGTGTTCATGTTAACACAGCCACTCATACTGCACGTACTCTTGTAGTGAATGGGAACCCATCTTGATATATTTAGCAGGCTATCCTGCCCCTTGCCCATAACCTGAAACACATGCCTGGAAAGGAATGCTATAACAGCATCCATGACAATGGCTCAAGAGTGCGTAATTGCCACGCCCGTACATCAACCTTTATGCTGTGTTCATGATGCAAATGGCAAGCAACCTAATCAGGTGACGCATGGCACCCCAGTTTGTGTTGCCATCATCCACGAGAGGGAGCACTTGTCTCAGTGAGGGATTGAGGGGTTGTTAGAGTTAAAAACAAAGATATGTATCTATCAATCTCTCTTTCTTTTGCTCTCTCACCCCACCGCCATAAAGATGGATTTCGGATTTATAGGTCTGGAGTTGGCCATTATGGTGCTGGCTGCTGAAGAGGAGGAAGCAGTTCAGGAGAGGAAGGGAAGTTACATGCCACTGCAGAAGCAGCCAGTGGCAGACCCTGGAGGAGCAGCCAATGGCAGACCCTGCAGAAAGAGGGCAGGGGGCTGCTGATGTGACCCAGGAAGTAGCAGCACAGATTCCCAAAGAGATGGCTAGAAGGGGGAAAATGCAGAAGCAGAGGGTCTGCAGGACCATGAGGTCTCTTGAGAGCCTAAGGCCATGTGCCATTACTGACTCCACCTGCGTAAGGAAATGGTGCGGCACTTGTGAGAGGTCCTGGCAAAATGGCAACTCAAGGGAGGGGAAGGCACCACTCTCAAAATGACAGCAGCATTCAACTTTTATGCTGTAGGATCACTCCAGGTACCTAGTGGGAACATCTGTGAAATTTCATAGGTCTCTGTCCACATGTGTATGAACACAGTAAGAAGCCTCATAACACTAGGCTAAATAGGTTTATTTGGTAGAAAAAGCCATTAGCTTTCAGAGGGCTCGCTGCTCCTTCAGGTGAGTGGGATTTCAGTTCACAACAGGGCATATAAGGCCCAAACTCAACTTACAAAAACATGGTTGGAATGCGAGTCTTTACAGGTAATCAAGTCTTACAGGTCTCCGCTCACATTGTCTGTATCATTATTTTGTAAATTGAATTTATGTCTTTATATACCCTGTTTGTAAACTGAAATCCCACTCACTTGATAAAGGAGCAGCAAGTGGCTTTTGCTACCAAATAAATCTGTTGGACTTTAACCTGGCATTGTGAGACTTCTTACTGTATTATCCCACTCCAATGCCAGCATCTCCACAACATATGTGCAAGCCAGGTCACAGATGCCTTGTACATCGGGAAAGTGAGTACATCAATTTTGTTGTTGGCCAGATGCAGAAGGAGGCCCAGGGTGCAGGCTTCAATGCCATAGCTGAATGCACCATGTGCAGAGGACAGTGAATGGTATCCACATTGTCCTGTAGTCCCCACAAGGTATGGACCAACTTTTCATCACTCTGTTTTAGGTTAGATGGGGTTAGAATAATAGCCACAACTGCAAGATTGAATGATTGTGGTTGAATCAACAACTATGTTAATATTGAAAATTAGACTGGATCAGAAGGAAAAGAAAAAGAGATATGGAAACAGGATGGGTGACTATGTTTTAGTTCATTGGAGGGTTAACATCTACATGATTGAGTTAGGCCAAATGACTTGTTTCTGGAATGTGGAGCAGAATTTTGCAACCTCACCATGGCAAGTTTGTTGGCTCCTTGATGTCATTATCAGTGAATTTCTGTTTGTGTGCTGACAAACAGAATGGGGGCAATTTTCCCCCCAAAAAATCAAAGTGCCCAATGGGTGGGAAAATGGGATATTTTACTGCCCATTTTTGGGCATATTTTGTGGGATGGATTTTTGGCACACTGACCCTGATTGCTTGGGGGGGGGGGGGGGGGGGGGGCTGCTGGCTGGTGGTGGTGGTGGTGGTGGAGGACACGCGGCAGGGCCTAACTCCACCTAAGAGGCAGGCATCAGCATGCTGCACTATTCAAGTAGCACAGCAGGCTGGGAAAATCATGCCCAACATCTTTACATGTTGATGGAATATTGGGTTCCCCTGTCAGAGATCTATTAAATCAAAATTACTAACCTGCAACTATTTTATCAAATACAAACCAAGCCATATTTTCTATGATCAATGTTGTTTTTTAACCACATCATTACTGTGACAGTTATCTTAAAGGTTTTGAATAAAAATGTGTATTTGTTTCAAAGTTCCATTGTATCTTACTTAAAATGATAGATGCTCAAATGAAATGTACCTTTTTTTGTGGGCCTGTTTTTTGTGGCACAGCTTTCTCGTTGGTGGATAATCTCAATTAGAACACCAACACTTACCAAAACCAGCAGCTTCAAAATTTACTCAACGACATGAGATTTAAACTTTACTACGATTCCCAAATGTCCATCATTCAAAGTCTACATGGTTCACACAGACATAAAAACTTGGAAACAATTCTCCATTTTCCCAAAATGTAAAGAGAACTCTAAAGGTGCATGCTAAATGTAATTGAAACAGCATTCTTAGCAGACAGTAAGAACTGTTTTAATGAAGAAATATGTTCGCTAGAGATAGACTAACCTGTGAAGGACGTTTGTATTTCCGACATGCTGTGACATGTGCAATCACACTTGCATGACTCTCTTTGCTCACATTGATCCCATTAACTTTGATGATGCATTGACCAGGATGCAAGCCAGCTACAGCTGCCACAGTTCCTATACAATATAATAACACATGCAGCTCATAGCTGATCTTGGTGACTTTCTTTCAGGCAAATAAATATAAAGAAGTAAATTATATGTCACTAAATTTTTGATTGTAGTGTTGATGAAACTGACAGCATCTTCCCCTATCACAGCGCAATATCCACTGGCTATACTTGCTCAGTTAAACACAAAAGTCCAGAAATTAGGAATATAGGAATTACGAACAGAAGTAGTCAAATTCAGCCTTTCAGGTCTGTTCCATATTCAATTAGATCTTGGCTGATCTCTCCCTCGTCTCAAATCTGCCTCTCCACTTGTTCCCCATATTCCTTTATCCCCTCTTTTATTAGAAGAATATCTATCTCTTTCTTGAAACCATTCAACGATTCAGACGAGTGCCATGTGTGATTTCCTCCTGAAACACAGGGTACACTGTTGCAGGCTTTGCAGATACAATCAATACAGAATGCTTTGGTGTGGACTTTAATTATTAACGCATGGCTCTTGCTTTAAAGGCCATATAGAACGTTAAGACTTGCTGAATGATGTGTGTTTTTATCAGCCTGCATTCCATATTTACTGCTGAACTATTTCTCCGTTCCTGAAAAACTAATTTTAGAAATCAAGTCATTCCATTTTATGATGAAACTTTCATAGAAATTTAAAATAATGAAAATTAGTTTTTACTTCATTTTCTTAGAAGTTTTTGATTATTCAGTTTCTGCCTTGATTATGTGTATATGTCCAAATCTTAATTATACTCTCTGTAAAAAGATTACAAGTGGAAAAATCCAAGCTTTTTACTTCCTGATTTGCTGGCCATGAAGACTTCAATGTTCTTGGATATCAGAGATCTCCTGTAGATGGAGCCAGAATAAAATTGATGTGAAATCAATGCTAAAGAGCTCGTTAAATCTTTGTGGACAATCTTTTTTGAAGATAAACGATAATTGCCTTTGCTATTGATTAAAATATTCAAGTCTGTACATATTGTGCTCTCTCTTCAATATATCACCAATGAATTTAATTGATATTAATGGATATTAATGTAATACTCCACAATAATTTAATCAATATTATTTCTAATATTAATATCAACAATAAAATGTCAACATGTGCAGGATAGTTACAATTGATAATTTACAAAGAGTAATCAATTAAAAACTGAAGCAGGATTTATTTTGATGGCAGCACAGTTCTCTTTGTACCACTGTTCCTTCTTTATGTCAATCACATTGTTTCATTTTAATTTTTAAAATCATACTTGATTATAAACATGGAGATGGAAAGAGTTTGCCGACAAGATAACAATTTGATATTTCAAATTAAGCTCCTATCCACAAAACTTGAAGTAGACAAAGTTAGAATTTTTGAGAATGTGTAAACAATGTGAATGGAGTTGTTAACATTATAAATGTCCTGTAATGGCTTCATATAAGATAATCAGAATGTGGGGATAGAGGACATGATGATACAACAAAAAGGCTGCAAGTCGCCTAGATTGCAGAAACACAAGACTAAAAGAAACGTGAAACTGAAAAAAAATTATTCAGCCGTCAGGGTGATATTGTCATTGGATTAGTAACACAGAGACCTATGGTAATGCTCTGGGGTCCATGGTTCAAATCCCACCATAGGAGCAAATGAAAAAGAAACCTGGAATAAGTCTACATTGTTGATTATTATAAAAAAGTTCACAAGTGCTCTTTAGAGAAGCATATCTGCTGTCCTTATGTGATCTAACCTGCATGTGATTCCAGATCCAGTGCCACCTTAAATACTCAGTTGTATCAAATTTCTAGAAAGTCATGAAAGAATGAAGAAAAGCATCTGGCATCAACTTGGGCATCAGAAACTCCAATGGCAAATTCAGCTTCAATTTGCCTGTTGCAGATGCATCTATCCATAACAGTATCAGAACTATAAACCATTACATAGTTCCTGTGGAGACAAAGCCCATTCTTCACATCGAGAATGCATTCCATTGTGTTTTGTGAGATTACTAATGTGCTAAATGGAATAAATTTCAAACAGATCTAGCAACTGAAGACTGAGCATCCATGAGGCACTGTGGTCCATCAGCAGCAGTAGAACTGCGCTCAAACATATTCTGTAAAACCATGTCTCCACATATTTCCCCACTCTTCTAGTGAACCCTGATTCAATGAAGAGTGCAGGAGGGCATTCCAGGTGCAACACCAGTCTTACTTAAAACTGAATGTCAAATAGTGATGGTACAACTCAGGACTACTTGCGTATTGAACAGCATTAGAAGCATTGCAGAGTGGATGATCCATCTCAGCCACCTCCACAGATTCAATCATCATAATTGTCAGTCTTCTGTCAATTTGATTCATAACTGATCACAGCTGGATACTGCAAAGATTATGGGCCCTAATAATAGCGCTGAAAAACAAAGAAAATTACAGCCCAGGAGCAGGCCGTTCAGCCCTCCAAGCCTGCACTCTCTGTGCTGCCCAATTTAACTAAAACCCCTTCCCTTCTGGGGATCTATTCTCATCCTATTCATGTACTTGTCAAGATGCCCTTTAAAATCACTACCATATCTGCTTCTACTACTTTACCCAGCAGCAAGTTCAAGGTACCCACTACTCTGTGTAAAAAATCTGCTTCATACACCTCCTTTAAACCTTGCCCTTCACACCTTAAACCTATGCCCCTTAGTAATTGATTCTTCCACTCTGGGGAAAAAGATTCTGACTATCCACTCTATCCATGCTCCTCATAATCTTGTAGACTTCTGTCAGATCTCCCCTCAACCTCTCCTTAGAGCTAATGCCCTCTATACCAAGCAACATCCTGGTAATCTTTTCTGTACCCTCGCCAAGTCTCCACATCCTTCCAGTGGTATGGCGATCAGAATTGAACATTATATTCCAAGTGTGGCCTAACTAAGGTTCTATAAAACTGCAATATGACTTGTCGATTTTTAAACTCAAAACCCCAGTCAATGAAGGCAAGCATGCCATGTGCCTTCTTGACTACCTTCTCCATCTGCATTACCACTTTCAGTGACCTATATACCCAGATCCCTTTATCTATCAATACTCTTAAGGGTTCTGCCACTTACTGTGTACAATCGACTTATGTTCCTGAACTTACCATGCCCCTAGACAAGTTAGTCAATAAAGTAATGGAAGGATCACACAGTGCTATCAAGCAGAACTTGCTGCACAATAATCTGCTCATTGACATACAGTTTGGGTTTCACCAAAATCGCTCAACTCCTGACCTCATTGCTTGCTTCCAACAATACACGTGCATTATCAATGATTCCATAGCAGCACATTTGGAAAGCAGTGTATAATCAGACAATGTCAGCATGGATTTATGAAAGGGAAATCATGTTTGACAAGCCTGCTAGAATTCTTTGAGGATGTAACTAATAGAGTTGATCAGAGAGAACCAGTAGATGTATTTTATTTAGACTTTTAGAAGACTTTCAATAAGAGCACACATAGCAGATTATGATGTAAAGTTAAAGCACAGAGGATTGCAGGTGATGTCTTGAGATGGGTAGAAAGCTGGTTTGCAGACAGGAATAATAATAATAAATTTTTCCAATTGGTAGGCAGTGATTAGTGAACCAGTGGCGTACCGCAGGGACCTGTGCCACAATCTCAACTGTTCATATTATATCTTAATTATTTAGATGAGGGGATTAAATGTATCATCTCTAAATTTGTAGATGATATATGCAGGACAGTGAACTGTGAGAGGATGCAGAGATGCTTCAGCGTGATTTGAACAGATGGAGTGAGTGGGCATATGCATGGCCAATGCAGTACAACGTGGTCAGTAACAAAAATTGGAATGCAGATTATTATTTAAATGGGTGTAAACTGAGATAGTGGATATTCAGCGCATCAATTGCTAGAAGTAAGTGCACAAGTACAGCAGGCAGTAAAGAAGGCAAATGGCATGTTGGCCTTCATAGCGAGGAAATTTGTATAGAGGTTGTGGATGTTTCACTGCAATTGTATGGAACATTGTTGAGGCTACATATAGAGTGTTGTGGTGTTCTTAGCTGAGGAAGACTGTTTTTGCTATAGGGGAAGAACATCAAAAGTTTACCAGGCTCATTCCTGGAATAGCAGGACTATGACATGGGGAGAGACTAAGTTGGTCCAGATTATATTCACTGGAGTTTAGAAAAGTGAAAGGGGATCTCATTGAAACTTACAAAATTCTAACAAGATTAGACAGAGTAGATTCAGAAAGAATGTTCCCAGTGGTGGAGGAGAACTAGAAATCATAGTTTGAAAATAAGTGGTAAATCTTTTAAAGTTTATTTATTAGTGTCACAAGTAGGCTTATAAAAACACCACAATGAAGTTCCTGTGAAAATCCCCTAATCGCTACTTTCGAGTGCCTGTTTGAGTACACTGAGGGAGAATTTAGCATGGCTAATGCACCTAACCAGCACATCTTTCAGAATGTGGAAGGAAACCAGAGCACCCGAACGAAACCCATGCAGATACAAGCAGACTCCACACCGACAGTGTCCTTGGTGTTGAGGCAGCAGTGCTAACTACTGTGCCATCATGGCGCCCTGTTTTAGAACTGAGATGAGGAAAAATTTCTTCAACCAGACAGTGATGAATCTCTAGACTTCACTCCCACAGAAAGTAGTTGAGGACAGAGCTTTGTGTGATTTCAAGAGGAATTAGATATAGCTCTTGGAGCTAGAGGGATCAACAGATTTGGGAGAAGAAGACATGATCAGGGTATTGACTTTGATGATCAATCGTGATCATAATGAATAGTGGAGCAGGCTCAAAAGGCTAAATGGCCTCTTTCTGATTTTATTTTCTGTGTATCTTTCTCTGTATGGAGTCAATGAAAATCATGGAAAAAATTTTGGTATTATCCTTTAAATGAATCGCAACATAGAATCTGATCACAGGGGAAAGTGCAGCAAAATAAATTCATTAGTTCAGAGACTGAGAGAAATGGGCGCCTCAAATTATGTATTATATGTGAATTCTAATTTTCCTCTTCAGCCCTCCAGTGGGCACGAAACAGTTGAAGTATCTCTGCATTTGCGGTTGAAGCAGCCATTCAAATTTCCTACTTGGGCTGTTTGTCTTATCTGTTTCATGGTGTGATCTTAAATTGGAATAATGGGGATAAGGCTGGAAAAAGGAGAGACTTGCAGCTGCCGTTCTGATCCCAAGATCCCAGAACAGGTTTTTAACATCCTTTGACCATATTCAAAGAAACAAGAGATGGGGCAATTCTGATCATCCTCTTCTGCTTAATTTAAATGCCAGGAGTAGAGTTATATCTGCCTCCCCTTCTGTCAGTGCATGATTGACAGTGCTATCAAGCAGTACTTGCTTAACAATAACTTGCTCATTGACATCCAGTCCGCCAGAGCTACTCAGCTCCTGACCTTATTACAACCTTGGTTCATACATGGACAAGAGAACTGAGGTCCATAGGTGTGGAAACAATGGCTGACCTTGATATCAAGGCAACATTTGCTAAGTGTGACACCAAAAAACCCGTGAAAACTGTAATTAATGGGAATTGAGGGAAACTTTTCACTGATTGGAGTCATACCGAGTACAAAGGAAAATGTTTATGGTTGCTGGAGTTCAATCAACTCTGCTTGAGGACATCACTGCAGGAGTTCCTCAGGGCAGGGTTCTGGGCCTGTCTTGAGCTGTTAGCTATAAAGAAAAGATAAAAGAAAAGTTCTACCCATCTCAATAACAAATATATGGATGGAAAGGGTGGAAATTGAAAGAATAACCACATGTTACATATTGGAAGCTCAGCAATGTTAAGGGGAAGATTATCAAGAGTGCGCATCTCTTGGAGGGTTACTGTTTGCTTTTAAAGCTGTCTTGTGGTGAATGTTGTCTCACTCATGCCAACTTGTGAATTTGGGAGATGTAATAGCATCTTCTTGTATCCATTTACTTATATAGGTATATAAATAAAACAGAATGAACTAGTTAAGTTGGTACTTTTCATCCATATGGCATCTTGCAAGATAATAATCTAACAATAAGATAGAATTGTTTAACTTCTCCAGCCACATAACTTTGTGTTGGGGAGGTCTCCAGAAAACCAAGAGGAATTTTACTGAGAAATAAGTTTAAAAATTCGGTCTTAGAAAAAGGCTGTTTAGACATGTGAGTGGGCTAACATTAATAATTTTTGGGTGCGTGGGAGAGTACAGCCATGATAGAGAATCCACATATATGTGGAGCAATATGAGATATTATTATTCACCACCAATAATATCACGAAGATCCTGATAATTCAGCTATTAATTAGGCAGTGCAGAAAAAGAAAAGGGCAATATTTTTAATGAAGTCAGGTCAAGAAGTATACGAAATACTCAAAGATTTGTTCACTCCTGCTAAACCAAAAGACATGTTGTACATTTTATGTAACCTTCAACAAAACTATAATCTCAAGCCATTGGAGATTGCTGAAAGCTATCAGTCTGGAAGATTGAGTCTGTTAACCCACGCTGTTGGCATCACTCCACATCACAAATCAGCTGTCCAACCAACTAAGCCAAGTGAGTTGCTCTTGCTATCAAGATAAGACAAAACCACTTGGTCAGAGAAGTGAAGAATTGGGCAGAAAAAAAGTGATGAGCCCACCACTTATGAGATTTGTGGCAGACAGAAGCAGATAAAATCAGTTTTTCAGTGTACCATTTAGATTCCTACTTCTTGTCTGACTGTTCACTGATTGTAAAATTACTGATAGAATTTCTTACTGCTACATTAGCATCTACAAGTATGCATTTTGAAATGTCTCCTTTACTTCTCTGAGTGCTCTCTTAAGTGGTTATGTCTTATATTGATAGTATATAAGAGTAAGCCTTTTAAATCTGACTCTTTCCTTCAGCCGTTAAGATGCCCATTTAGACAAAAACTTTGTGAATACATGGAAATCTATCTCATTGAAACCGCAGTAGAACATTAGCGTTAACTGCACATGGAATGGCACATTTGTCTCATATGCTCCGTTCAGTAAAATCTGGCAGATACTCAGCAGAGATCATGTTGGCTAAGTTCAAATTAACTTTTGAGGGATCTGGAGAAGTGCTCCAACAACTTCACAGGAATATCTGGACCACTGCCACTCCAGGCTTTCTCTCTGGCCTGCAAAAGCATCTCAAATGCCCAATGTACAAATTAATTAACTGCCTGACTTATGATCTTCGGGATTCCAATCTACATGACCTTAAAATTAACAAGTTGTCTCTGCAGATCCATTTTGAGTGGGTGGCTGGCTGATGGAACATTAATGAAACACAGTGCCTCACTGCAAGCAGCCAACACATCCCATCAGCTTTCTGTTCAGGAGTCTATATTCCCACCTAAAGACTGAGTTCAAAGGTTCAAGGCAGTTAATATTCTGAATGATTGCTTCTTTCAAATAATCACAGGAACAGAACTGACAAATATGCTCTTCTGAGGCAGAATTAATTACATTGGAATATGTGTGTTCAACTAAAAGAGTTCACAATAAATAAATCTTGAGAAATAAACAGCAATTATTCCACAGCACTGAAAAGGGCATATGTGTGACATTGATAATAATTATGAGGGAGTTTTGGACACTGCAGGAATATTAACAGATTAAGACTAATATAGTGCCCATTTTCAAAAACTTGCTTTACTTGAAACCTAAGTAAATATCTGAGAGATAAATCTGGCAACTATCTACGCAATAATAATATTGTAAATAGTTACCAACATGGATTCTGAAAGTGAATACCTGTTTGATGAATATTTTTGCATAACTAGACATTAGTGTCAATAAGGGCCATATCAAAGGGTATAAGTGAAGCGCAAAGTTGAAAACTTCATTTATTCATTCATGGGGTGTTGGCATCACTTGCTGGGCCAGCATTTATTACCCATCCATGATTTTCTTTTAACTGAGTGGCTTGCTAAGAAATTTCAGAGGGCATTTAAGAGCCAACCACATTACTGTAGATCTGGAATCACATGTAAAGTGACCAGATAAGGATGGGGCAGGTAAGGATAGCAAATTTCCTTTCCATAAAGGACATTACACACAGGCCTTTACAGTAATCAACAATGTTGACATCTTTTATAATTCCAAATTTTAAGGGAATTCAAATTTCACCATCACCAAACCCAAGTTTTGGGTTACTAATCTCATGAAAATAACACTGCTGCACCACGTCCTCCCCTTCGCTGTTAATCTCTGGAATGGTTAAGATAATGGATTTGAAGTGGAGAACGGATAACGGAGAGGGATCATTATTGTTCATACTTTATAGAATCTAAATGCAAGCAAGTGAAATTTGCAGTAGTGTACCCAGAGGAGATAGTACAAGAAGTCATGTAAGTGGCTAAAGCAATGAAAGATGAAATACAGCATGGATAAATACTGCACATTAGAAGCAAAAAAGATGAAATGCCTATTCCATGAATGGTGTTGGAATAGCTAACGATGAAGGTGAAAGCAACTAGATTTAATATTCAATATATCCAACTGAAGTACATAGCCAAGACATCAGCTGAAAAGGTAAATTGAGAAACTAAACTGATCTTTCTGATCTCTGAGGAAGCTAAGGCTGAAATTGAGATTGGATCCTTGGAATTCAGATTGGTTGTACACTGCTGTCAACTGGGAATCATAAAAGGAGCTGAAACATCTTTTGAGGATGACAGCTTGGAAGGATTTTGTGACTGAAATTGATGGCATATGTGCTGAGTGGACTGTTGAGCCAATTCATGAGATCTACCATTTAATGTGCAATTTACTGTTAATTTATGTTTAACTTAATGACCACAATTCGGTTACGTTCACCTTAGTGATGGATAGGGATAGGCATGAAGCTGGGGGCAGTAGTTATAGCTGGGGGAAGGGTAATTATGATGCCATCAGGAGAGAATTAGGGTGCATAGATTGGACTAGGAAACTACAGGGACTGGGAACATCTGGTATGTGGAGCTTATTCAAGGAGCAGCTGCTGCGAGTCCTTGATAAGTATGTCCCTGTCAGGCAAGGAGGAAATGGTTGAGTAAGAGAACCTTGGTGTACAAAAAAAGTTGATTTGCTGGTTAAAAGGGAAAAGGAGGCTTATGTCAGGATGAGGATTCAAGGCTCGGTTAGTGCAATGGATAGCTATAGATTAGCCAGGAGGGAGCTAAAGAGTGAATTGAGAAGAGCAAAGAGAGGACACGAGAAGACTTTGGCTGATAGGATTAGGGAGAATCCTAAAGCTTTCTTTAGATATGTTAAGAATAGAAGATTGGTTAGGGCAAGATTAGGGCCAGTCATAGACAGCTGTGGGAAGTTGTGCGTGGAGCCTGAGGAGATTGGTGAGGTACTGAATAAATATTTCTCTTCGGTATTCACGCAGGGTGATGTAAATGTAGTTATGGAGAACACTGAGGTACAGGGTAGCAAACTGGAAGGTATCGAAGTAGATAGGGAGGATGTGCTAGATATTCTCGAGGGTTTGAAGTTGGATAAGTCCCCTGGGCCGGACGGGATTTACCCTAGGATTCTCTGGGAGGCAAGAGAGGAGATTGCAGAGCCTCTGGCTCTGATCTTCAGGTCGTCGTTGGTTACGGGTGTGGTTCCGGAGGACTGGAGGATAGCGAATGTGGTCCCGTTGTTCAAGAAGGGGAAGAGAGACCTTCCAGGGAATTATAGGCCAGTGAGTCTTACTTCTGTGGTGGGCAAAGTGTTGGAGAGAATAATTAGGGATAGGATTTATAGTTATTTAGAGAGTAATGAATTGATTGGAGATAGTCAGCATGGTTTTGTGAAGGGTAGGTCGTGCCTTACTAACCTCATTGAGTTTTTTGAAAAAGTGACTAAGAGGTGGATGGGGGTAAGGCGGTTGATGTGGTATATATGGACTTTAGTAAGGCGTTTGATAAGGTGGCCCATGGAAGACTTCTGCAGAAAATGCAGATGTATGGGATAGAGGGTGATTTAGCTAATTGGGTTAGGAATTGGCTAGCAGATAGAAGACAGAGGGTGGTGGTTGATGGGAGATATTCATCGTGGAGTTCGGTGACAAGTGGTGTACCTCAGGGGTCTGTTTTGGGGCCCCTGCTGTTTGTAATTTTTATAAATGATCTGGATGAGGGTATTGAAGGATGGATTAGTAAATTTGCAGATGACACTAAAGTCGGTGGAGTGGTAGATAGTGAAGAGGGGTGTTATAGTTTGCAGAGGGACTTGGACAAGTTGCAGAGCTGGGCCGAGAGGTGGCAAATGGAGTTTAATGTGGAAAAGTGTGAGGTAATGCACTATGGCAGAAATAATAAATGTGTAGAGTATAGGGCAAATGGTAGGATTCTTAGTAGTCTAGATGAACAGAGGGATCTTGGTGTGTATGTGCATAGATCCCTGAAAGTAGGCAGTCAGGTCGAGAAGGTTGTTAGGAAGGCATATGGAGTCTTGGCTTTTATTGGTAGAGGGATTGAATTTCGGAGCCGCAACGTCATGTTGCAACCGTACAAAACTCTAGTGCGGCCGCACTTGGAGTATTGTGTGCAGTTCTGGTCCCCACATTATAAGAAAGATGTGGAGGCATTGGAGAGGGTACAGAGGAGGTTTACCAGGATGTTGCCTGGTATGGAGGGCAGGTCTTATGAAGAGAGGCTGAGGGATTTGAGGTTTTTTCGTTAGAAAGGAGGCGGCTAAGAGGGGACCTTATTGAAACATATAAGATGATTAGAGGTTTAGATAGGGTGGACAGTGATAGCCTTTTTCCTAGGATGGAGAAAGCTAGCACGAGGGGACACAGCTTTAAATTAAGGGGTGATAGTTATAGGACGGATATCAGAGGTAGGTTCTTTACCCAAAGGGTGGTTCGGGAGTGGAATGCCCTGCCTGCAGCAGTTGTAGATGCGCCAAGTTTGGTGGCGTTTAAGAGGTTAGTTGATAAGTATATGGAAGAGAAGGGAATGGTTTAGTTTGGAGGGTCATTGCTTTTTATATTGGTCGGCGCAACATCGAAGGCCGAAGGGCCTGTTCTGTGCTGTAATGTTCTATGTTCTATGTTCTATGTTCATGATGATACTGAGGTTTAGAGTATAAGCTGTCATCCCCATTTAGTTTTTGGTTTGTTTGGCTTCTTTTCAGTAAAAATTGGTTTGTTTTGAGCCATGGATTATGGCTTCATCCTTTCAATAAACAACTAGGATTTCAAACTTAAAAAAAGATTACTGGTCTTTACCAAAATCATGCCAACAGAAATGTTCCTGTCACCAGATCCTAAATATTAATTGGATCTAAATTATTTTTCTTCATGAAAGTCATGAGATTAATACAAGGGTAATATTTGTGACTTGTGCTAGCCCGTGCCCCTGGCACTGCTCAAGGGTCAAGGTGCCAATGAACAGTACCAAAGACTGTGCCAGAGGGTCAGGGCAAATGGGGGATAGGCCCTGATGACGGCAGGGCCTAGCGAGGGTCCCACTGCCATTCTGTATATGGATCAGTGGGGGAAGGAGAGAGGCCAGTGATCAGACAGGGGGAGGAGGGAGAATCAGGACTGCAGGCTGGGGTGGGGTAGTCAGCCTCTGCAGTGTATGGAGTGTGGAAGGTTCTTCTCTGAACTCTCACTAAAAAAAAGGCATGAATTACTCCAGTTTTCACACAAATTCAACACTTTGAATTTTTTTGGAACCTTTCTGGCCCATATCTCTAAGCAGTCTATTTTGTGCGTTGAAGTTTGTAAAGACATAAATCGTCTTATAGTCTTGGGTAATAGTGGGGATGGCCAAAGCATTTCAAGCTGATTTGTTCACCTTTTTTCAATCATGCAGCATGAATAACCCCAAAGGAATATTCATCCATGACCTTGCCTAATATATCAGATCAAAGTTAACAGAAACTAAATATAATGAAGAAGTGCACTCGTGGGAAAGAAATGAAGCATGCAAAAATATTGTCATACGCAGCCAAGGGGGACACAAAATAAGGAAAAAAAAAGTAAAAATATATCTCTTCTTCCTGAAACTTTCTTGAGCTGGCAAGCTCTCAACATTTCAATATTGTAAGTGTCTATAGATAAAGCTTACATTGCTAGTGGACCCTCACTCATGCTATTCAAGCCTGGGAATTTTACATATTAATAAGGCTGCATATGTCAGCAGTTCAACTCTTTTGCCTCAAATTGTACATTATAATGCAATACTGATTGAAAAATATTGGACAGCTGGCTTTACACCTCCCATTGGTTGCAAGTGAGATGTTTCCACTGTCATGCAAATAGCAACATTAACCTGTGAGCATTTTGCAAGTCCCAGGCAAATGGTTTTATCTTTTATTTCTCACTGAATCATAGGATACTTTAAAAGACAATCATCCAGGCAAATTAATTTGCATTTGAAAAGTAGTGGCTAATAAATGAAAGTCAGTATGAATTTGTCTTTCATGAATCCTGTTTGATTATTCTAATGGAGTTATTTGACAATGTATTGGAGAGAGAGGTAAGGGTAGGGTAATGCTGTATGTTTGACTTCCAATGTTTGCCCATTTCCCCAGTGTGCTATGTCCTTTTAAAGTCTAATATTCACAATTTTATTAACCACTTTTCTGAATGTTATATCATTTTTAAACTGAGATTATGTCATGTGTAGACGTGCAGTGGTCATTAATATGTTAGAAAGAACAGTGGTCCTAATACTGACTCCTGGGGAACACGACTATATGTTTCCTCCTGTCTGAATCTATCATGACCCTTTAGTCTCATGTTTATCTAATTTTGCTAAAAATTCTGTACTTAGGTATTTTAAAGTGTGAAATAATACTTTTAGGCTTTTTAAAGTATGAAATAATACTTTTAGATGAAAAGAATGAGGAGAAGCAATAAAGAATAATTAAACAAGTTTAAAGAGGCTGAAGGAATAGAGAGGATGCTCACAAATAATTTAAGGGAGAAGAAAAAATTGAGAATTCTGTAAAAAACAAACATTTGGCATCCTTCAAGACTGCAAGAAACTACAAAGGGTAATGAATGAAGATCTGTCCATCATTCAAATCAGCCTCCCTTCCATTGACTCTGTCTACATTTCCCACTGCCTCAGAAAAGAGCCAATATAATCAAGGACACCTGGACATCTTCTCTTCCACTTTCTTCCATCGGGAAAATATACAGAATTCTGAGGTTATGTACCAACCGACTCAAGAGCTGTATTCTTCCTATTAGACTTTAATAGTCTATTAAAAGCCATTAGACTTTTGAATGAACTTATCTTAGATTAAATTGACCTTTCTCTATACCCCAATTATGACTGTAACACTAAGTTCTGCGCCCTCACCTTTCCTATATTCTGCACCCCTCTTCTGTAATCCAAACCTCTATTCATGGTAAAATATCCATGCTCCAACCCCATAAGCCCTTGCCTTGCTTATTAATCTTTATAAGGAAACGTAACACTTTTTCAATCAATAATGGGACACTTTTGTTAGGCCAAATGTTCCTAAAAATTACCAATACTTGCTGTAAGAGAGATTTAATTTCTAAAATATACACAGAAATTGCAATGAAAACAATATCGAGAATTAAGAAAAAAGCTAACATACATATATTAATTGAAAATGTTACGAACAATTGGCAAACAGTAAGAGATAATTTTCATGAGAACAAGATAACATAATGTTATGGAGTACAACAAATAAATAGAAGGTCCATAAAACCAAAATGAACAAAACAATAAGTTACTGTCTCTGATCATTAATATTCAAGTAATAGTCTTGCAGTTGAAGCTTTAGTTTGTGGGAACATAACAATTTCAGTTTGTTAAAATGCTCTCAATGGGCATATTGTTTCTGAGGTTAAAATTGGTAAGGATTCATATTTGCCTTAAACACTAATAAACTTTTTGAGATTGGTTAATAAATTTCAAATTACTTTTCTTTCAAATCCATTTATTGTGAACTTATACAATAAGTGGCAGAACACTTAAGAGTATTGATAGGCAAAGGGATCTGGGGTACAGGTACATATGTCACTGAAAGTGACAATGCAGGTGGAGAAGGTAGTCAAGAAGGTATATGGCACGCTTGCCTTCATTGGCTGGGGCACTGAGTTTAAAAATTGGCTAGTCATGTTCAGCTTTATAGAACTTTAATTAGAAATATAGTGAATATATTTGAATATATTGTTCAACTCTGGTCGCCACACTACCAGAAGGATGTGGAGGCTTTGGAGGAGGCACAGAAGAGATTTACCAGAATGTTGCTTGGTGTAGAGGGCATTAGCTATGAGCAGAGGTTGGAGAAACTTGGTTCATTCTCATTAGAATGACAGGGGTTGAGAGGTGACCTGGTAGAAGTCTACAAGTTTATGAAAGACATATTCAAAGTGGATAATCAGAAGCTTTTTCCCAGGTGGAAGAGTCAATTACTAGGGACACAGGTTTAAGGTGCGAGTGGCAAGGCTTAAAGGAGATGTACAAGGCAGATTTTTTACACAGAGAGTAGTGGGTGCTGGAACTCTTTGCCAGGGGAGGTACTGGAAGCAGATATGGTAGTGACTTTTAAGGGGTGTCTTGACAAATACATTAATAGGATGGGAATAGAGAGACATGGTCCCCGGAAGGGTAAAAGGATTTATTTAAGTCGGGCAGCATGGTTGGTTCAGGCTTGCAGGGCCGAAGGGCCTGTTCCTGTGCTGTAATTTTCTTCGTTCTTTGTTCCATAATGTAAGGACAATGTCAAGTGACTGAATCAATCATGTTTGACAGTAGTGAGCAAATAGTGTTTCTCTTTCAGCTTTTTGGAGCTTGTTATTTTTGTAATATTGTATAATATAGCAGTTGCTCCAATGTAAGGAAAATATTCAAAACTAAAATACAATAAAACATCAATGAAAATAAATTTCCATCACAACATATACAACGTTACACTGAAGAGCTTTGAAGAGTTACAAATGCTTTAGCAAGATTTGATCAACAATAATGCTGAAAGACCAGCAGTGCACTCTTGATATGTTGAACACTGACATTCCCATATATCATGGTTCCATTCATGAGAGTAAAACTGCATTGAATTTTGCATCTATCTTTCAAAGTAATTTTCTTGTCTTCAGCAATTTGTCCTTATTTACTTCTATTACTCCATACTGTCCAGTTGAAAACCTGGACTCAAAGGTGTTGCCTATATTTGCAACTATGTTTAAAACTGGCTTAGCCTTTTCTTAGAAAATCTGCCATATCTGCTATACTTGCCACAGGCCTCAGCAGCACCAGTGTATCACTGCTCATCTCTTATCCGGCTTACATTGAACACCTGCAGTTTCATTATGTAGAATAATCAACACTTTTCTTGTCTAAATAACTGGGATTGTCTATCTGATTGAAGAATGCATTTACAGTTTTGTTACAAAGGAAGTCTTGTCCCATAGTCTGTCTTTTTTTATGGAGAACAATTTGTATAGTTTTGATATATCAAAAATATAAGGCAGAAAGGATGTCCATGAACAACTGATATTATCAGCTGTTAGCTATGTTGTGATAATTAAATTTGACTTTTTAGCCACTCCAATGTTTCTGGTGACTAACAAAAAGAACTCAACTGTTTATTCTGAGAACAAATATCTGTTATATGAAAATGGATATTGTTTGACTGAAGTCACACGCTTTTTAAAATAAAGTGATTTAAATGTGTTTGCAGTCTTCTTCGGTTCACAATTATTTATCATTGACAATAAGATTTCAAAACTATCAATAACAAATGTATACAACACATTCAAGAAGATAAGTTATAAGTTTAACAGCAAACCACTTGAAGGAAAATAACTTGGCACTATCCACCATTGAGAATGTGCACAAGGCTTGAGGTTGGTTTAAAACAATAGCTGAAAATAATTTACCTTGAACTGGCCTCATGGCATAGCTTTTAACCAGCTGTTTGCAAATAGCATGTGTTAATTATGTCTAGAAAATATTTTAATTTTACCTTGGCCAACAGCATGCACAACTGATGGACCAAACCCTCGAATCTGGAATCCAAGTCCGTCTGCAGAGTCTGGAATCTTTATTGTCCTGATCAAAGAAAAGTTCACCAGCTTTTTAATGCAGTTTTATGGCAAAATAGAAATAAAAATGTTTAAAATTAAATAAAACATTTAGCAATGGTTTCCAGAAATGCACGTTATATGAAAAATATTTACGGGACAATAACAATTAATTAGGGTAACTTTTGTAAATGGGTTGATGGTATACAGAGATTCCATGACATTTTTCTTAATGTTATGATGTTTCTTGTGCCTCTCTCTTTATGTCCTGTGGCTCAGAATGAAGCAAGCATTTTTTTCAAACAGAACATGCTTGGAATGAACAGATCAATCAGTACCTCTGCAGGCCAGTTTACAGAGTGAATATGAGATTCAGAAGAATGGAAAATTAAGAGGCAAACACATATACATGGAAATGAATCACTCTTCTAACAATATAACAGATCAGTTAAGTAATAGACAAAAGAAACAGAAAGAAAGATTTGAAGTTATGTAGCATAGCGTCTTTCACAACCTCAAGATGTCTCAAATGCACTCAATTAAGTAATTTTAAAGCATATTGTCAGGAAAACGTTGGTATTATGAAAGTGTCAGGAAAATATAAGAAATTACAATCTTTTCTAGTGATAACATTCTAGTTGTATATTGTAAAATGACAAAAAATTAAGGCAGAGACAGAACGGTTGTGTGAATGAGATGGGATTAGCCAGCACAGCAACACTGCCAACAGATTTTGTCATGATGTAGTGATTTTGCCAACAGGTAAGTTAGGAACAATGGGAGGCAGAACATGAATGGATTTGAATAAGTTAATATTTCAAAGGAAGAGATACAAGGTGTGAAAGGGACGTGTGAATAAAGTGTGTACTTTGCATTTGTATTCTAATCAAGAAATCAAGGTAATTAAGTCTGATTTCTATAGAAGTTAGGTCAAATAAGGGAAAATTAAAGCGTAAACTATATTTAAGATATTGAAACATGTATAGCGGGCTGTTTTTAGACTTCAGCTAATAGCAGAAATAGTTCTTTACCTTGCAGCAACAAGTGTCTGTGAAGAAAGCCTATCATAAAAAGCAAGTTGCTGGTTTTACCTCAGAAACAACTCACAAAGAGATCTAATGCTTTGTGTAGTAAATGTGATTGGACTTTAACAGATTTGGATGTCTATAAGGGCATGTGCAGAGAGTAGCTCTGAAGATAATTAAGTTTGTTTGGAACTGTTTAAGTTAGTGATATTGTGTATAGCCATTGTCTTAGTTAAGTGTACTTTTAGTTTACTCTATTATTTTATTTCCTAATAAACATTTATTTTACAAAAGCATTTAAAAAAATCTGGTAAATCATTCTCTGGATTTCAAACCTCCCCTCATTCTATACTAAATCGTAAGAAAATACAGGTGAAAAGCAGTTGTTTCAAGTTTCTCTTCTGGGATTTGAACAATTCAGCATTTACCACCAGCCATGTCTTTAACAGTGTTTATTTTATAATATTGAAAAGGTTCACACAGCCAGCTCCCACACACACAATGTGATAAAGTTCAGATCATTCATTTCTCATGAGTGATGTTGATTGAAGGATAAATGTGAGCCTGGGTATCAGGAATAACTCTTAATTCTCTTCTTCAAAATAGAATATTGAGATCTTCATATTGCAACTGAAAAATGGCACATCCGACTATGCAGCATTCCCTCAACATCGTCCTGGAAGTCAGGTTAGATCTTTGTGTCAAATCACAGGAGTGAGAGTGGCACTTGAATACACAACTGAGTGAGCCAAGGAAAGGGAAAGAGGCAGAAGAGATGGAAATGATGGCAAACTTGGACATCAGGTATGAAATTAAAACATGTTTACAAAGAATAGAATTATAGTCTTATGTTGCATCAACTCAAACCAGGGGGTGACAGGGTGCTTAATTAAGTGATGAGTAAAGTTTGAATTGAGCTTCATTGCAACAATATACAAGGTCAACAAGAGAGTGGGAATGGGTATCAGAATTCGGTTAGTAAGCCATAGGTCATTTGAGCTCATACTTGTGGATAGGAGAAACTGTTTGGCAAAATATTTGCCAAATCCCTGTTTGGTTTTTCCAGTGTTGAGGGAGTACATTATGCACAGTGAATACTTCAACTGGTTTGGAATATGGACACCCCCAACCCACAAACATATGGGTAACCTTTCCCCACCAAATGGATAGGGGAACCACCCCAATGGAGTGCGTCAGAAGGTTCACCAGCACTGTACTCTGGCACTATGCCAGGGAGCAGTGCCAAGATACTGGGTGGGTCAGGGAGGTGAGGGGGAGGAAAATACCATCCATTATATCACTAGTGGGGTCAAGGAAAATCAAAAAATGACACCTCTCTGGCGAGATTCTTGTTTTCCAGCTCACATGGGATTTTGCACCTGTGCTACCATTTGTACTCGTGGCAGGCACAAGATCCCTTCTAAAGACTGTGAAATGATCACCTACCAATGTTATGGACAGGTGTAGTTGTGGGTAGGAAAATTGGTGAGTGTAAGGTCAAGTAAGATTTTCCCACTTGTTTATTTCCTTCACCACCTGTTGCAAACCCAATCTTGCATATTTACCCTTTAGAACCTAGTCAGTTCAGTTGATGGTGGTGTTTAATGAACCATTCTTGTTGATGGATATTGCAGCCAGCTCTGTTTGTAGAGATACTAATGAACCTCCCGGTGCTCGATATTGTAACTAGATTGGTCAATAGTGATAAGCCACTCTTGGTGATGAATATTGTGGCGAGCTTGGACTGTAGTAATGCTAATGAACCAGTCTTGTTAGTGAATTTGTTGTCCCCCACCCAGAGTACATTCCATGCCCTTGCTACCCTCAACACTCCAAATGTTGTTCAACATACAGGAGTACTAATTCATCAGCTGAGCAAGGATGTTCAACATAAGCCAAGAAACCCCTATTGACGATGTCTGACATGATGTCATCATTCCGCCATCACCTCAGTTCTGCTGGTGGGACTGAATAATCAAGGAATGGTGAGAGAATTTTCTGGGACATTGGCTATAAAATATGCTTTGGTAAGTAAGTATAATTACATCAGGTTGTTGGTTGACTAGTCCATAGGACTATTCTCCCAATTTTGGCACGAGTCCCAAGATTTAGTCATGCGGATTTTATAGAGCACAAGCCATGGCTGCTGTTCATGTTTCTATTGTTCCATGCTGGATGGTTTATTACATTCTGATTTTTTTAACACAGTTTGTACAACTAAATAGTTATAATCAATTTTAGAGAGCTGCTAAGGGTCAACCACATGGTGTAGATCTAGAGTCACATTATGTCAAACCAGGTAAGGACAGGAAATTTCCTTCCTCAAAGGACATTAATGAACCAAATGGGTTTTTACAACCTATTGCAATGATTACCATTGTAGAGCTGAGCTTTTAATTTCACATTTTCATACATTAATTGATCCAAATTGTACTAGATGCTGTGATGGGATGTGAACTCATATCCCCAGAACATTAGCTTGACTCTCCAGATTACAACTCCAGCAAAATTACCATTACACTACCAGCTCCAAAACTGCAAGAATAGGAATGTGGAATGGAAAGAAACCTACTCTACACAGATGTGGGATTTGGTGGATATGTCATCAATATTAGCAATGATAACTGCCAGAGATTGTGAAAATTCACAAGGCCAGAGTGAGTGGAAGAAGCAGTAACACACAATTATCAATGTAATAGATTTTCCCTCCAACAGTCTTTCCCAATCTCACTCTTCACAATTTTCCATTCAAGGTGTTCCTTGACCACGACCATTTCCTAGTTACTTCCTAATATCGGAGGTGTACACTTTCTCTTCACTGCATCTACAGAATATTCAATTCCTAAGTGCAACAAAGAGGAAATGGAGCTGCCAATTTGTTATGTCAAATATTCACTCTCTTAATGCTGTTCGACATTTCTGGGAAAGGTGTTGCAAAATAGATGAAAAGGTGCTTTTTTAATTCATTCATTCATAAGATGTGGCATCGCTGGCTGGACTAGCATATATTGCCCATCATTATTTGCCCTCCGGAAGGTGGCTGCCTTCTTGAACCACTGCAGACCACAATGCAGTTAGGGAGGGAGTTCCAGAATTTTGACTCCACAACAATGAAGGAACATTTCCACGTCAGAATGATGAGGTACTTGGGCAGAAACTTCCATATCTGTTGCCCTTGTTGTTTGATGGTAGTTGTCATGCGTTTGGAAGATCCTGCCTAAGAAGGCTTGATGAGTTCCTACCATGCATTTTGCAGATAGCATACATGACTGCCACTGAAGTCTAGTGGAGGTAGAGAGATTGAACGTTTGTGGAAGAGGTGCTAATCAAATGTGCTGCTTTATCCTGAATATGTCAAGCTTTTTGAATGTTGATGGAATTCCAATCATCCAGGTAAAAAGAGAATATTCCATCACATTCTTGACTTACGTCTTGTAGATGGTGGACAATTCTGGTGAGTAAGGAGGGGAATCACTCGCCAAAAGATTACAAGTCTCTGCCTTGCTCTTGTAGTCACCATATTGGTATGGTTGGTCCAGTTAGTTTCTGCTCAATACTCACTCCCAGTATATTGATAGTGGAGGAATCAGCACTGGTAATGCCACTGAATATTAAGCAGTGAAAGCAGATTCCTTTTTGCTGGTGACGATCACTGCCTGGCATTTGTGTGACATGAATGTAACTTGCCACTTGTCAGCCCAAGCTTCGATATTGCCCAGGTCTTGCATTTGAAAATGGGCTGCTTCAGCATCTGAGGAATCGCAAATGATGCAATCATCCACAAACATCCCAACATCTGACCTTATGATGGAAGAAAAGTAATTGACAAAGCAGCTGAATATGATTGAGCCTAGGACTCTGCCCTGAGGAAGCCTTGAAGTGATGTCCTGGAACTGAGAAAATTGATATTCCCTCCCCCCTCAAACAACCAGAACCATCCTTCTTTGTGGCAGATACGACTCCAACTAGCAGAAAGCTTTCCCCATCAAGTCCCTTTGATATCAGTTTTGCTAGGGCTCTTTGATTGCACAATTAGTCAAGTTCTGCTTTGATGTCAAGGGTGGTCACACTAACTTGACCTCTGGAATTCAACTATTTTGTCCAAGTCTGAACCAATGCTATAATGAGGTTGTGAGTGCATGGCCCTGGCAGAAGACAAACTGAGCATCAGTTAACAAGGTACTGCTTAGATAAGTGCTGCATGGCAACACTGTTGATGATGTACGAACAGCATCAAAAAGAATCACCCTTCCATTTAAATGAAGTAAAGAAGATGATCATAACCATCCCATCTTCTCTGAATATGGTCAAAGGATGTCAAAAACAGAAGATTAATTTTTAAAAATTATGTCTGTGGAGATTGCCCTGGAATGTTGTATTTGCCAGATGGCTTGGGGAACTTTAAGAAATTGCTCAAAGGCGAACAGATAAAGAAAGCATGTTGAACCTCATCCCCTCTGGGATCTCATGATCAAAATTGCAGCTTCAATTCTCTCCTTTTTTCCAGGCACTCCTCCCCACCATCCCATTTTAAGATCTTGCCATGAGACAAGTAAGACAAATAGCCCAAGTAGGAAATCTGAGTGGTTGCTTCATCTGCAAGTGCATAGACACTTCAGCTGTTTAGTGCCTACTGGAGGACCAAAGAGAAAAATCAAAATTCATATATAATACATAATTTGATGCATCCATTTCCCTCACTCACTGAACTGATGAGTTTATTCTGCCATGATTTTCCCTCCAGTCACATTCTGATATTGTGATTCATTTGCTCATTTGTTATTTTACATTCAAAGGATAATACAAAATTAAAGAAAATCTTCCATTATAAAATGCATTTCTTTTATTTGATTCTGTGAAAACACTAACAGATATAATTTAGCCAGTGCCAGCCATGGCTTAATTGATAGCATTCTCATATCAAAGTTATATTCTGGGTATTCTGGGTTTAACTCTGATTTCTGAACTTAGAGCACAAAAATCACTACTGACAATCCTGTGTAATACTGGTAGGTGCTGCAACTATCAGAAGTGCCATCTTCTAGATGAGATGTTAAACTGAGGTCCCAATTGCTTGTTCAGATGAATTCAAAAGATCAAAAGGCACTGTGATTCATCACAAAAAAAAGCAAATCATCTGGTCATTATCACATTGCTGTTCATGACTATTTGTTGAAAGCAAATTGGCTGCAATGCTTCACTTCAAAATATCTTAATTGGCTGTAAAGTATTTTGAGACATCCAGCAGTTATGAAAGGTGCTATATAAATGCAAGCTTTTGTTTCTGTACTCTGAATTATTAAACAATACTACATATTTATAAAGCTTTCATAGTAAATGAAGACAAAGAATGTAATTATGCAAATTCCTGTCAGCATTGAATTTGTTTTTATAAATATCATTAGGGAAAGTGTTATATCATTGCAAAATGAGTTTTAAAATATTACAATCGTAGGTTTAGGGGAAAACAGGAAAATTAGATAATAGCAGTAATATTTATTTAGGTGTGCCAGCACTTCAATAACCGTGTGCTGTCCAAATGACACGAGATTGAAAATGACACACATATAAAATGATAGAAATTTTATTCTATTAATTATTAAATGGTAATTATTAATTACATCTCCTAAATATCAAGCTCATTTTAAGACTATTGCATCAAAATAAAAATGAAAACAAATGATATACCTGAACTAATCAAAATAGACTCAGGCTGGAATTTTCTGGTCTCACCCACCTTCAGGATCTTCAGGTCAGACTGGAAGTCATATCTGTGATGAGTCCTGCCTTAGTATGTCACTATTCATTAGAAAAATACCTCTCCTCGTGTTCAATTTCAGACAGAATTATTCCTGCTCAGCAAAATTGCTTATTTTTGTCAGGAGCAACATATAAAATTATTTTACTTAGGACAAGCCTTCTCTTGTACCAGCAAAGTGAATAAGGATTGGGTACCAAACATTGGGTACCAAGGCAGTATAATAGGGGACTCCACTGTGAGGGGTTCAGACAGGTGTTTTTGTGGACGCAGGCGAGAGTCGTGGATGGTGGTTTGTCTTCCTGGAGCTGGGATCCGGGATGTCTCTAGACGCCTCCCAGACGTCCTGAAAGGGGAGGGTGAGGAACCTGAAGTTGTAGTGCATATAGGTACTGCAGACATAGGCAGGAAGAGGGAGGCAGTCATGAAAAGGGATTATAGGGAGCTGGGTAGGAAGCTGAGGAAGAGGAAAGTGAAGGTAGTAATCTCAGGATTGCTGCCTGCGCCTCGGGAGAAGGATAGCAGGAATGAAATGAGGTGGAGGATGAATGCATGGCTGAGGGACTGGAGCAGGGAGCAGGGATTCAGGTTCATGGATCATTGGGACCTCTTTAGGGGCAGGTGTGACCTGTACAGTAAGGACAGGTGGCACTTGAACTCCAGGGGGACTAATATCTTGGCGGGAAGACTGGCTAGGGCTACTGGGGGAACTTTAAACTAGAAAAGCTGGGGGGTGGGAATATCGACGAGACTGTGAATAAGGAGGTTAGCTCCCAGGTAGGGGAGGACTGTAGGCAGTGTGAGAGGGGGGATACACAGGTGATGGATAAGGGAAATATCCTGACTGAGAGGCTGAGATGTGTCTATTTTAATGCCAGGAGTGTAGTAAATAAGGTAGATGAGCTTAGGGCGTGGATTGCTGCTTGGGAGTGTGATGTGGTGGCCATTACAGAGACTTGGTTGTCTCAGGGATAGGACTGGGTACTTCAGGTGCCGGGATTCGGATGCTTCAGGAGGGACAGGGTTGGGGGCAAAAGAGGTGGTGGTGTGGCGCTGTTGATCAGGGACAGTGTCATGGCTGCAGAGAAGGTGGATGACGTGGAGGGAATGTCTACGGAGTCCCTGTGGGAGGAAGTTAGGAACAGCAAAGGGTCAATAACTTTGCTGGGTGTATTCTATAGGCCACCCAATAGCGACAGGGAAGTTGAGGTGCAGATAGGGAAACAGATCCTAGACAGATGTAGAAATAACAGGGTTGTCGTGATGGGAGATTTCAATTTCCCAAACATCGACTGGAATATCCCAAGGGTAAGGGGTTTGGATGGGGAGGAGTTTGTTAGGTGTGTTCAGGAAGGTTTCCTGACATAGTACGTGGAAAAGCCTACAACAGGAGAGGCTGTACTTGACCTGGTGCTAGCTAGTGAGCCAGGACAGGTGTTGGATCTCATGGTAGGTGAGCATCTTGGGAATGGAGATCATAATTCTATCTCTTTCACGATAGCAATGGAAAGAGATAAGATCAGGCAGGCTAGGAAGGGGTTTGTCTGGAGTAAGGGGAAATATGAAAACATTAGGCAGGTAATTGGACGAATAAACTGGAAGGAGGCATACTTGGGGAAGAGTACAGAAGGAAAGTGGCGGATATTCAAGGAACGTTTGTCTGGGGCTCTGCAAGACAACGTTCCGAGGAGACAAGGAGGTTTTGGTAGCACACGGGAACCGTGGTGCACGAAGGTTGTGGTGAACCAAGTCAGGAAGAAAAGAAAGGTGTATAAAAGGTTCAGAGAGCTAGGAGTTGTTAGGGATCTAGAGGAGTATAAGGTGTGTAGGAGGGAGCTTAAAAAGGAAATTAGAAGAGCCAGAAGGGGTAATGAGAAGGCCTTGGCAGGTAAGATTAAGGAGAATCCCAAGGCCTTCTACAAATATGTGAAAAGTAAAAGAATGAGAAGAGAAGGGATAGGACCTATAAAAGGTGAAGGGGGAAAAGTCTGTGTGAATCCAGAAGAAATGGCAGAGGTGCTTAACGAGTACTTTGCCTCGATATTCACAGTGGAAACTGAACTGGGAGGTTGTGCTACAGATTTGAGGCAAACAGAAAAGATTGAGTATGTGGATGTTAGGAAAGAGGATGTGTTAGATCTGTTAAATTCTATCAAGATAGGCAAGTCACCAGGACCAGATGGGATGTACCCCAGGTTATTGTGGGAAGTGAGGGAAGTGGTTGCAGAGCCCCTGGCGATGATCTTTGCGTCGTCCATGGAAACGGGAGCGGTTCCGGAGGATTGGAGGATTGCGGATGTGGTTCCTATTTTTAGGAAAGGGAACAAGGATAGTCCAGGAAATTACCGACCGGTGAGTCTGACTTCAGTGGTCGGTCAGCTGATGGAGAGGCTTCTGAGGGATAAGATTTATGAACATTTGGAGAAGTTTAGACTGATCAGAAATAGTCAGCATGGTTTTGTCAAGGGCAGGTCGTGCCTTACGAGCCTAGTTGAGTTCTTCGAAAATGTGACTGAACACATTGACGAAGGAAGAGTGGTGGACGTGGTGTACATGGACTTCAGCAAGGCATTTGATAAGGTCCCACATGCAAGGCTTCTGGAGAAGGTGAGAGGGCATGGGATCCAAAGGGCTTTGGCCTTGTGGATCCAGAACTGGCTTGCCGGCAGAAGGCAGAGAGTGGTTGTGGATGGGTCTTTTTCTGCATGGAGGTCGGTAACCAGTGGAGTGCCCCAGGGATCTGTTCTGGGACCCCTGCTGTGTGTCATTTTCATAAATGACCTGGATGAGGAAGTGGAGGGATGGGTTAGTAAGTTCGCCGACGATACAAAGGTCAGTGGTGTTGTGGATGGTCTGAAGGGATGTCAAAAGTTGCAGCGGGGCATAGACAGGATGCAAGACTGGGCGGAGAAGTGGCAGATGGACTTCAATGCAGATAAATGGGTAGTGGTCCATTTTGGCAGGAATAATGGGATGAAGGAGTACAATATGTACAATATAAGGGGTAGGAGTCTTAGCTGTGTTGTAGAGCAGAAGGATCTCGGGGTCCAGGTCCGTAGGACTCTTAAATTGGCCTCGCAGGTGGAGGAAGTGGTCAAGAAGGCGTATGGTGTACTGGCCTTCATTAATCGAGGAATTGAGTTTAGGAGTCAGGAGGTAACGATGCAGTTCTATAAGATCCTTGTCAGACTCCACTTGGAATACTGTGTGCAGTTCTGGTCGCCTCACTATAGGAAGGATGTAGAGGCTATTGAGAGAGTGCAGAGGAGATTTACAAGGATGCTGCCTGGATTGGGAGGCAGGCCTTATGAAGATAGGTTGAGGGAACTGGGACTCTTTTCACTGGAGAGACATAGGTTGAGAGGCGACCTGATAGAGGTTTATAAAATGTTGAGAGGAATAGATAGGGTGGATTCTCAGAGACTATTTCCCCGAGCTAAAATGGTCACTACGAGAGGACACAGATTTAAGGTGCAGGGAAGCAAATACAGAGGGGATGTTTGGGGTAAGTTTTTCACTCAGAGGGTGGTGAGTGAATGGAATCGGCTGCCGTCGGAGGTGGTAGAGGCGAACTCGCTGGGATCTTTTAAAAGACTTCTGGATGAGTATATGGGAACGAATGGGATAGGGGGTTATAGATAGGTCTGTGGATTGGTAGATATAGATGTGATCGGTGCAACTCGTGAGCCGAAGGGCCTGTTTGTGCTGTAGTGTTCTATGTTCTATGTTCTATTAGCCAATATCAGTCTAAGTTGGTTTCAGGGGATGACCTTGAAATCAATCACTGCAATTTATCTTTTATTGGTGTTCGTGAGCAACAACAGTTCAGTTCACAAACATTATGGGTACAAACTTACAAACCACCATTCTATGTTGTTGCTGTTGTGCTCTCAAAAGCTACATATATTTTAAAATAATCACATTTTGGCTAGCTGCCCAGTGAAAGTCAGCACCTCTATTATCCTAAGGTTGGTCATGATAGCAGAATGTATTTGATTTTTCTTTCACCCTTTTACTTCAGAAGAATTTTCACAAGTGTTGGGAATCAGTGTCAAGCTGTATGCTGCTGCAGGAAGCTGAAGCTGGGAGGTATTTTGTCCACCTCATTATGAAATAGCAAGTAGTCAGCCTCCAGCCCTGCTTCAGCCTATTGGAAGAAAAACAATTCTGAAAACTTTAAAGATCACTGAAGACCCTCAGAAAAGATAGCAATCAACCTTTATTGCCCAGTTTTTTTGTGCAATTCTTAGCATAGGCATCTTCCAGAGAAGTTCTCAGAAAATGACAGAGCCTCATGCTATGACTTTTGCATCATTTATGTTAAATTAAACACTTCTGACAGTTTCTGATGAGAGGTCCCCATGAAATGCCTATCAAGTACACAGGATATAGACATGCCGGCGTTGGCCGGGGGTAAACACAGTAAGAGGTCTAACAACACCAGTTTTAAATCCAACCAATTTATTTGATAGTAAACTCACCTGACGAAGCCATAAAGCCGAAAGCTTGCGTGTTTACTATCAACTAAATCGGTTGGATTTAAAAGTGATGTTGTCAGACCTCTTACTGTAAGTACACAGGAGGCAGAAACCCAGCATTACAGGGCTTCACTACAAGTGCCATTAGTATATTGGTAATTAGTGCACTTGGAGTTCAGAACGCAGAGATATCTCTTTACATATTTTCTGCACTTTCAATATCTTCATTATTTCAACTGAGCAGCAGGAGCTACTGGAGTCTAACAAAGAACTGAGAAATGAATTTGAATTGGTTCACAACTGGAGACATGCCAGTGCATGCTGAGTTTTAAAATATACTTCTGTGTTGTTGAATCGTATGGAGAGTATTTTTCTAACAGAAACTTAATGCTGAGTGTTGCAGGGCTGGATTCTGCAGCAGGTTTTTAATAAATAAAAACAAAAAAGGGACAGTGACAATTGTTCAATTATTAAACTTAAACAATCATATGATACATAACTTACTCTCGTGGCTTTGTGCTCATAAGTACCCTGAGAGGCCTCTTGCTTCTAAAGCATTGCTGCAGGAAGTTTTCAACTTCCTGAAAGGGTCGTAGGAAAACCACAACTCCATTGATAGCAAAAATCTTTTTTCCAACCTCAAGACCTGCCATCTGGAGTGAAATCACAGAAAATGTAATGCACAAAACACTTGCACGCAAAATAATAACATCAGCATAAGTCATGTAAGAGTTCCATAGTTCATTTAAAGCCTGCTGTCCTTGAATGTAGGCATTACTTTGTCAAACATCATGTCAAAATAATAAACCTTATATGAAAAATAAATACTTTCATTATATTTCAAGAGGCAAAAACTGATTATCCAGGAATTATTCCAATTTCCCTGAGCTTTTCTTTCCATTTCTGAATACTTTTCACATTATTATCTTTGATTTTTTTAAGTAGTAAAATGGACACTCATTGTTTTCTTGCCTTTGCCTGCTTAAAACTGATGACAGCTGGATAATCTATTCCTGTCTTCTGTCCAATTCATCTGTAACCAGTCCTTGAGAGGAACTAGAGGTCAACCCATGATGATTCAATTTCAAATTTTCCTGAACTCTGAGGAAAAAGCCTGTGATCTCCAAGGTGCATACTCAAGAGGTTAACATAGGAATTGACAAGTGTAGACAATTACAGACTGAATCCCATTAAAGCTGTATAAAATGATTTGTTAGAAATAGACTGCAAATTTTCATATTAACAAACAATCATGTGATTTAAGAGCAGAAGTAGACTATTCCAACTTTTGATCTTGCTTTGCCATTTCATAAGTTCATGGCTGATCTAATCATGGCTTCAACTCCACTTTTCTGTCTAACTCTTGTACTCTTCAACTCCCTTGTCAATCAAGAATCTGTCTTACTTGGCCTTAAAAATGTTCAATGACTCTGCCTCTGAGAAGAGAATTCCACAGATTAATGCCCTATGAGGGAAATAAAATCATATTTTCTGACCTAAATGGAAGATCTCTTGCTTTTAAACTGTGACCCCTGGTTCTAGCCTCTCTCACAAGGGGAAACATCATCTCAACATCTACCACATCAAATCCCCACAAGACCTTACATGTTTCAATAAGATCACCTTTCAATCATCTGAACTCCAATTATTACAGATAAACCTGTTCAACTTTTCTTCACAATATAAGCCTTTCATCCCAGCCAAATGAACCTTTGTGGAACTGCTTGTAATGGTATTAAATTCTTTAATTAAGGAGGCCAAAAGTACACATGGTACTCTAAACATGGTCTTACCACGCCTGCACAACTGTAACAAAACTTCCCTACTTTGATATTCCATTTCTTTTGCAGTTAACAACAATATTCCATTTACCTATCTCATTTTTGCTGCGCATGTATATTAACTTCTATGGATTATGTATCAGAATACCAAATTTCTCTGTTCTGCAGAATTTTGCAATCTCTCTCCAGTTAAGTAGCATACTGCTTTTTTTATTCTTCCCATAAAAGAAGGCAAGTTCATATTTTTCCATATTATATCCTATCTGCCAATTTTTTTTTAATGTACCTTTCTAGATTCTATATCCTCCTCATTCCACTTTTCAACCTACCTTTATGTGATCAGCAAATTTAGCAACCATATATTGATCCCTTTGTCCAAATCATTTAGAACAATTTATACAAATATTTGAAACATATACAACAGTTCTGATATAACAGCTACTGATATATTTGCCCAATGATCCATTGGGAGAGTGGAGCCTTTGGAAGAGCTGACAGCTGGAAAAGTCTGAGTAAAACCATTTTGTGTGTAGAGTGAGTGCTCAAAAGAGACAACTCCTGTAACATTTAATGCAAAGATCCTCCAATCCAGCCCATTCTACATCTGCATCCTCCTTTCTCACAGCATAAAACAACAATTCCACTTGAAAATCAACAGCCACAAAGCAAAGCAAATTTTCAGTAGAATTTAGCAAAAATATCAACAAAAATCTTCCAAAGTGCTAAAGGCATAATATGCAGGCAAGGTAGTACCAACCATCTGTAGCAGCACAAATGTGACACCCAGCTGAGGAGTACCTTCTTGTGGTTCTTACTGCCATTGTATAGTTCTCTCTCTTCCTCTTTCCTCCTTGTTCCCCTCCCAACACGTTCATTCCTCTGATTCCTCTATCATCCTTCTGCTTTCTAACAACCTCCCTGCTTTCGTCTCAATTCCTTCACCTCCCCATCCCATGTTGTCTTGTTGCTTGTTCCCTTCCCCTTTAATAACGCTATTTTATGTGAATTCCAATCTTGATCTTTACACCCCATGTGCAATGCCATGGAAGATCGACATATTAAAGAACAAGAAAAGATTTGAACAACTGAACGATAAAATTGTTTACTATACTGTTGCAGGATTGAACTCTCAGTAAATGACAGCTACTGAAACACAATTTCCAAGTCAACCCAGCTTCATACATCTCAGGATATTAATAAAGATTGGTACAGATGGATTAACTCTACAGTTCTCTGAAATTAACTATTTTGTGATGGATTTTACAAAATTGTGATAATTCAGAATTTCAACAGGCTACCCAAAAAACTGTTTCTTTTAAAAACTCTGTTAAAGATTACCTCAGCATAAGATCTTTTCTCCACAGATTTCACAATTGGAACCTTATTTCTTTCTTCCAAAGTAAAACCATAGCTTCCATCTTGAGCTTTAATCTAAAGACAGTAAAAGGCAATACTTGAACATCAGACCCTACCTTCAGTAATTTATAAAATATTTAAACATCTGGATAGCTTGATACCAATGGATCACATATGTTGCTTTCTTAAGTACATTATATTGTACCAATTTTATTGTTCATTATTAAAACTGACATATGTGCATAGATCATTGGTGTTCTCGGTTTAAAATGCTTTAATAGAAAACCTGTGTTTATTTAAAAAGGTATCCCATACACTATTAGCACTTATAAAGTTCCTTACCTTCAAAATAATTCAGCTCAAACTTCTCAACAATGACAAAGGTCTATTGTAAATTTTGCTGTCTTGTACACCAATCTTGCTATTGTTAACATGTGCCCAATTTTGGTGATTTGCTAATTAGAATGCTCAATAATAATCAGAGCAGTCTTAAGTGGTGAACAAAGTAGTGAGGTGACAGCACATGAGCACAACTTCTTATATAAACATTAGTCCCCAGAATCAAGTTGTGTTGACCATTGATTTCCTGCTAACATACCCAATAAATAAGAAAAAGAGATAAGAGAGTCACTGCTGGCCCTTCTCACTTCTTGGTACCTTGGGAACGAACACTCTTTATTACTTTGAGCATTAGCCATTCTTTTAAATGCATCACAATTCAAAGATGTTGTTTTCACTTCACAATACACTGATTACCTCCTTTTGTAAGCATTAGTGGCCGATACTTATCAATCGTTCAATTTGCAAACATGACCCTGAGCTTCCAGCTGTCTACTTCAACACTAACACCTCAGTTTCTTCACCTCTCCCACTTTTCCCATGCAGCTGAACATAAGCTTAAGGAATGGCTCACATTAGGCACATGAGCATTCCAGATGCAATACTGGAATTCAATAATTTCAGATCATAACTATCTGAAATTATGCTTGTTGTGGAGTGACACCCCTCAGGCGATGAATCCCTCATGACGGAATAGTGACCAGCTCCAGAAAAAAACTAGCTATGAGAACAGATGAAAGCCTGGCTTAGTGTGCCACTGATGTGGGAAGAGAAACAACAATATAAAACAGAAAATGCTGGAAATACCTAATAGGGCTGGCAGCACCTACAGAGAGGAGCAGCCTACTTTGATGCAATTTATTTTTTGTTTCATTTATGGACAGTAGCTGTTGTGATAATTCTGCTACTCTCATTCACACTTTCTCTTTCTTACCATATTATTGTCAATCCCCTTTTGTCTTGCATCATCAGTCCTTTTGTAGTTTAATCTTCACTGCCATCCACATGAGCTTAACCTTCCTTTTTCTTTTCCCTTTCTGCTTTCTCTGCCCCCATTCTCCTGCCTTTTCCCCATAACCATTGGTCCCCTTATTAATCAATTAACCTATCTATCTCTGTCTTAAAGACACTCAGTGATGTGGCCTCCACAGACTTCTGCGGCCAAGAGTTCCAAAGAGCTCTTTACATGATTTGTAACTTTGTAGTTCAGTGTATCCCACATTCTATGATTATCATCAAGCCAGGGGACAAATCTTGGTTCAATGAAGAGTGTAGAAAAGGATGCCAGGAGCAGCTCCAGGCATACCTAAAAATAATGCACCAATCTAGTGAAGCCA
The DNA here is from genome assembly GCA_024679065.1 of Sphyrna mokarran. Lineage (NCBI taxonomy): Eukaryota > Metazoa > Chordata > Chondrichthyes > Carcharhiniformes > Carcharhinidae > Sphyrna > Sphyrna mokarran. The sequence goes on along the minus strand of JAGIQG010000007.1, from coordinate 70,566,307 downwards.
CAACACAGGACCACATGTATGCTATAGACAAACCTATGCAATCCCACAATCAGCAAGTTAGCTTCAAGCACTCTGGTCCTGCCACGTTCTGTCATAAATGGTGGACAACTAATCAGAGGAGGCAGCTTCACAAACATCTCTATCTTCAATGGTGACAGACCCTACGACGAGTACAAAAAAAAAAGGCTGAAGTGTTTGCAGCCATCTTCAAGCCAGAAGTGTCAAGTGAATGATCCATTGTGGTCTCCTTCTGAAAAGACCAGCATCAAAGGTGCCAATCTTCAGCCAATTAAACAGCAAAAGTGATAAATCCCGAGAATTTCCTGGTTGTGGTACTGAAGGTTCATGTTTCAATATTACACACACCACTAGAAAAGTTTTCCTGTACAACTACATCTGATATCTACCAAATGAGGAAATTGCATAGGCATGTCCTATCCACCAAAAGCAGAACATATCCAATCCATCCCATCAGTCTACTCTCAATCATCAGAAGAGTGAAGGGAGATATCATTAATAGTGCTATAAAGTGGCATTTGCTCACCAATAACCTGCTCACTGACACTCAATGTCCAGGTTCTACCAGGGACACTCAGCTCCTGACTTTATTACAGACATAATCTGAACATGGACTGAAGAACTGAACTCAGGGTGGGAGGCGAGAGTGACTGTCCTTTCCAACAAGGCTATTGACTGAAAATGGCATCAAGCAAAACAGAATTAGTAGGAATTAAGGAGAAAGCGTTTAATTAGTTGGGGCTAACAGGGCTGGAGAATTGCCTGCAAAGTGTTTACAATAGAAAATTATAAATCAATGAGTTCCTTTTTTAAAAAAGCCTACTTTGATGCAATTTACTTGTTAACTACATCAGAATAAGCCTACTATTGAATAAGAAGACAATACTAGTAGTATGATACTCATAGGACAACAATTCCTATGTTGGGAAAGGTCCTAAATTTGATTTTTTTGCTCAGAATATAATCAAGGACCTGATCTGTGTCTGGAAACTTTCAGAAAAATGCAAACCTTTAGTTGAAATAACCTTACTAATTCCAGTTGGGATTACTTATCTGGTTCAGTATCAGAGTGGAAACGAAAGGCTTTATAAATAAATAGAATTTTGGACTAAATTGGCCTCAGATTGCCTCAGGCAAAGTGACAAGATACTATTTCATTTTAGAAGATGGACAAAATCAGTTCTTACCGGACGGGCACTAACAATTTGTCAATATAGTCTTTGACAGGTGTAAATGAGTATTTCCATGCTCCCTATCATAAGGCTATTGCAGTTTTGGCAAAATCAAAGAAACAACAGTGATTTTGATCATATTTTTTCAATCTCTTTAACTATGAAAAGTAGAAGGCCACCAGCCTGACATCTGTTTACATCAAGGGAGAAAAGAGGTAAATATAGAACAGTCCACCTCACTTCAAACTCTCAAAATCCCTGGAATGAGCCTTGAACAGATAAGCTTCTGAATCAGATTTGAGTGCTAACACTCAGCCAAGGCTTACAGCTTGAATATCCTGAAAGGATTGAGCAAGGAGAGCGTATTCATCATGTTCAAACTCAATGATCCAGTTCTGCTGGCACACACAGGACTACTACTCTGGCACTTTCAATTATAGGCAGACTTGTAAACTCAATTTGACCCATCAAACCTGGACATGCAAATGATCAATATTTGAAAAATGCTGTAAAGCTGCTTAGATTCAATTGCAGGCTGGTTTCTCCCTCCATTTTTCATGGATAGGCTCACTAATGTGCCATTAGTTTCACACTATTTCCCTGAAAATTTCCCACCACGTACTCATTGGAGTTTCAAAATATTTTTCTTAGATTATTTAAATCTGTTTGTTGTAATTAACATATATTCCTACTCACAGGTTTTATGGCAGTGTCCCTACTTCTATTTATATCAATACATATTCTAGTTTAATTTAGCAACATCTATCTTAAAATGTTGGAGTAAATCAAAGCACAGATCGGACTGATAGTGATTTCGTCTCCAAATACTCATTTGTTTTTTAAATTATACTTACAGAAACCCACTTACAAAAACTTGGAAATATTTTGAACATTGTGATTAAGAAGTTTATGCACAATTATAATATATACTATAATAAATTTTGTTTAATTTCCATGTCAAAATAACTGCTGTTTCCGCTTTCAATGCTTACATTTATCATCCAAATAACTCTCATTTGAAACCATCCTCCATAAAAGTAGCCACTGCTACTTACCAATAACGACTTGGCTATGACATTTTCAACGATTTTCAAGTCATGTCGCACATGCTTTTGCCTTAAGTTTGAGCCTTCTATTTCCTCATCAGCAAAAAAACGAAATAAAAGAGGTTCATCCTTAAATTCGCTCTTTTCCAGTACTATAAGGAAAAACAAGAAGTACCAAGTAAATTTCAGGTACATTCAAAGCATATCAGCTTTTGTAACAGTTGGCCTTTATTTGCCTTAAATAAATTAAACACTACAGTATATTTATTTTAACTAAAGTTAAATGCTGTAGTCTGATTTTCCATAGCTAAAGGATGTCTATTGTCTTTTATCATAGTACCTAAATGAGAAATACCATTTATTTGGCCAGTTTCCAATCATATTTATGGTATAAAAAAGTGAAGTTGACTGCAACAATGAGAGATTTTGGAATGATGTACATGTAATTTTGGAGTTCACAATAAGAAACAAAAACAAATTTAAATTTAAAAGTCACAGCATAGTTAATGTGTTAACTAATGACATTTGACTAAATAAATTTGTACCATTTTATGGTTCTAAGAAGAATTGATGTCTGAAGGATGTTTGAATAATGCGCTGAATTTAACCTTACCGTGGTGCATAAAACCATTGTCACACAGTTCCACACCCAGGATTATTGCTTCCTCTCTGGTTTTACAGTCCCCCTGGTGACAAAGTAATAGACATTCTACATTGCATGTTCTAATAACACGGTAACTACCAATTCCTGCTCGAGTTCTTTCAGTATCATGTTCATAAAGTCAATTATATCAGAAACATTTTAATATGATATTAGGAGTACTTCCATAATTCTACACTGCCAGTAGATAAGCCTTACTCAAGGATAGCAACATGATCAAGAAAGGATATGCTGTAATCTTGATCCTCTGCCACAACTTGAACATGCATACATTAACATAGTAAATTGTCCCAAAGAACTACATCAGAGCATTATCAAACAAAATTTGACACAATGCCACATAGGATGTTAAAGTAGAAGACAATTATGTTAATCAATTAATGAAGTAGATTCGAAGGAGTGTCCTAAAGGAGGAAAGAGAAGTGGAGGGGTGGAGAAATTTTTAGAGAGAATTCTGGAGCCAGGATCTCTGCAACTTTTAAAATCAGACTGTGCAAAGACCAGAATTGGAAGAGTGGAGTAACTCAGATGCTTGTAGAGCTGACGTTGGTTAGAGAGAGGAAGGAGCAAGGCAATGGTGAGATCATAAAACATCAATTTTAATTTTGAAACATTGCTCAGACAGGAACTAATGCAGGTCACTGAGCACAGGAATGATATGTGAATGGGAGTAAGTGCAATTCAGAATAAAGACAGAGTTCTGGACAATTTAAGTTCATGGAGAATGGAAAGTGTGAGTTACCCAGGGCAACGTTGGAGTAACCAAGTCTAGAGTCATAGAGTCTAGATTTACAGCATGGAAAAAGGCCCTTCGATCCAACTTATCCATGCCACTCTCTTGTTCTTAAAAACCCTAAGATAATCCCAATTGCCTGCATTTGGCCCATATCCCTCTATACTCACTGTATCTTTATAACTATCTAAATGCTTTTTAAAAGACAAAATTGTACCTAGAATCTAGAAGTAATAAAGGCAATGACGAGGGCTTCAGCAGCAGATAAGCTGAGGCTGAGGCAGAGTTAGTCCATGATACGAATGAGGTAGGGGAATCTTAATGATGTTCTGGATATGTGGTCCAATGCGCATCTCAAGTTGAAATAAGATACCAAGATTGTGAGTACTTGGTTCTGTCTCAGTGTGAAGAACGGAGTCAATACTTCAGGAATGGTGGGGACCAAAGAGAATAGCTTTAGTATTCCTAAAATTTATTTGGAAAAAAAATTCTCCTCAGCCAGTATGTGATGTCAGCCAAGCTGTCTGACATTTTTTAGATGGGATAGAGACAAAATCAGGTAGAACTGGGTGTCACTAGATTACGTATGAATGAGACATGTTTTAAGATTATAGTGTCCATGAGTGGCATGCAGATAAGGAACAGAAAGATATAACATTGTCAGACTCAAGATGTAATGGCACAGGAACAATAAGAGAAAGCAATGCAAATAATTGTATAGACAAGTATGAAGGAGGCGAGTACTATCTAATCCAGCTGCACAACAGTGGAGTGGCGTTAGGGAGGATGTTGTGATCAACATATCAAAGGTTAGACATATGGAGAAGGGCATGGAGGGATAATTTACCACTGTCCTTCCTGAAAGCATGGCTTCTTACTGAGAGTATAGGATCAGGAAATTATCCTTCAAAACAGCAATATTTTTATTAGTTTTTATCTTTTGACGTAAATAGTATCATCTTTGTGTAAAAATAAAAAGCATTTAATGTTAAAAATCATTAAGACACTTCACAATGCTATCCAGGCACTATCCATGTAACTTCACACTTCAATCCTAGCTAGTCTTCCTGACACTAAGAGGAATGTAGCATGGTCGATCCACCTAATCAGCACATCTTCGGACTGTGGGAGGAAACCCATGCAGAAATGGGGAGAACATATGGGTCTCCGCACAGATCCAAGACTGGAGTTGACCCCAATCCCTGACAACGTCAGGCAGTATGCTAACCACTGTGCCACTGTGTTGCCCCCATCTTTCCATGATAAAAACAGGAAGGGCTGGAAAAACTCGGTAGGTCAAGCAGTATCTGTGGAGATAGAAACAAGGTTAACATTTCATGTCCAATACAACACCATAGAACTGAGAAAGGATCATATGGACTTGAAACATTAATTGTGTTTCTCTCTCCACAAATTCTGTCACCCTGCTGAGATTTTTCAGCGTTTTCCCTTTTTATTTCAGATTTCTAGCATCCGCAACATTTTGTTTTTATTAGAGTACTGTGTTTTGAAGTTCTGATCGGAGAACAGGGCAGAATCTTAACAAGATTTACTAGGATGCTACCCGGGAGTTACAAGGTGATGCTGGATAGACTGGGACTTTTTTCCCTGAAGCATAAGTGGCTGAGAGGTGATCTTATAGAGGTCTGTAAAATAATGAGGGGCACAGATCAGCTAGATACTTTTCCCAAAAGTAGGAGAGTCTAAAACTAGAGGACATAGGTTTAAGGTGAGACAGAAGAGATAGAAAAGTGTCCAGAGGGGCAATTTTTTCACACAGAGGGTCTGGAACAAGTTGCCAGAGGTAGTAGTAGAGGCAGGTACAATTTTGTCTTGTAAAAAGCATTTAGACAGTTACATGGGTAAAATGGGTATAAAGGGATATGGGTCAAATGTAGGCAATTGGGATTAGTTTAAATGTTAAAAAAAAGCAGCATGGACAAGTTGGGCCAAAGGGCCTGTTTCCATGATGTAAACCTTTATGATTCTATTTTAAGATTTTGTTGAAAATCAGAACAATACCAAGAGGATGGCAGATGTAGCAGTTTAATATTCTCTATAATTTCAACTTTTTAGCTTGAATCCAATATAGAGCGATCAGATGAAAGTCTACTCTGACAGTTTAGTGAGTTTTGAAACTTTCAATCTAATTTCCTGTGCGCATTGCTCCACAACAGAAGATTGCCCAGAATTTAATACAAACCAGCAATAAGTTGCCAATCTCGTACTGAGGAACAAAGTGCAATTTAATGTCCAAAAGATATGAGGGTTAGGTGGATTGGTGTGGTCAATACATGGGGGTAGGGAATAGGCGGAAGGATGGGTCTAGGTAAGGTGCTCTTTCAGATAGTTGATGGGTCGAATGGCCTCTTTCTGCACTGTAACAATTCTATAAGCTCCTATTTTCCCTTCCTGTACCAACTCACAATGTACTACTGAAGCACACAGATTGAGGTTTCAATTTTAATCCCTCATCTATTTGGAGTTCAGCAACATCAGCCAAATATATTGGAAAAATCACAACAATTTGTTTCAGTATCTTGAGACTATTAATGAGAAAAGTTAAGCCATGGGTCCTATTTTTAACTGAAACTCCGTAAGTGTAACCTACACAATTTATTGGTGAATCAGACACAGGTATCGAAACCTCACAGTTCAAGGGTCCAATACACTCACTGTTGATGATTACAAGAAAAAAAGAGTAATATAGTTGAGGCATCAATGGCACTCAGGACAAAAAGTAAGCGGAAGAAATTGTAGAAAAAAGGACCTAATAGCAATCTCACTCAGAGAAAATGAATTTTACTGGCACCAGAAGTTGAAAAAATATACAACTTGGGTTGGTCCTCTTATGATGAGATTAAGGTACATTGCTATAACTTGAATCTGAATCTGGTCCATGCTAACCTTAGAATCTGATGCTGACAGTGGGTGCCTAAAATGATATAAAAAAAGCTTACGTTTCCACCAATCCGTCTAAATTAATACAAAAATACAGAAAACTAAAAAGAAAAATGAGAGATGGCTGAATGGCTAAAAAAAAGGGGTCATTTTAAATTTTGTAAAGAACATTACAAGAATACTAAATATTTATAAATTAAACCATAAACAAGGTCTGAGTTAATTGCAGTTTAGTAAAAGGAGGGTCAGCACAATCTCTGAATAATTGACAATTTAATATGAAATTATGTACAACACCTTCTATCACTCATAATGTGGGAAGTAACTGCTGAGATGCCAACATGAGTAGAGCTGTTCGAAATATTAGCATACAGAAGGATCTAGGCATGCTGATTCATAGTTCCTGAAGGCGGCAACTCAAGTGGACAAGGTGCTCAAGAAGACATATGGCATGCTGGCCTTCATCGTTTGGAGCATTGAGTATAGGAATTGAAAAATCATGTTACAGATGTATAAGACTTTGGTTAGGTTGTATTTAGAGTATTGTGTACAATTCTGGTTGTCACACTATCAGAAGAATGTTGATGCATTAGAAAGGGTGCAGAAGAGATACACCAAGATGTTGTCTGGTTTGGAGGATATGGACTATGAAGAAAGATTGAACAGACTTTGATTGTTTTCATTGGAGTGTCAACGGATAAGAGGGGATCTGATACAGGTTTACAAAGTTATGACAGGCTTGTATAGAGAGGACAGTCTTTTTCCCACGGTCCAAGGGTCAATTATTTGGGGGCATAGGTTGAGAGTGAGAGGAGTAAAGTTTAAAAGAGATCCAAGGGGAATGTGCTGCCGAAGGAGGTGATGGAAGCAGATTCTACAACTACAGTCAACAGACGTTTTGTTAGATATATGAATAGACAGAGAATAAAGGAATATGGATCAGTTAGAGGCAAGAAAATATTGGAGAGGCAGCTGTGTCAGTACAGACTTGGTGCGCTGAAAAGCTTTTCGTGTACTGTATTTTTCTTTGCTCGAATATAGGTTCATAATAAGCTACTAAGAAGCTTATAATGTCACTTATTAAAATATTGATGCAGAAGCATTAAAAGACTGAATTATGAAAAATTAGACACTGTACAAATTACTTTGTTCGAGCATTATTAATTTCAAGGTTTGCATGGACAGATAATAAGTCTAAAATAACTTTAACTATAAAGTAGCAGATAACTTGCATAAAATAGTATTTAATTGATGCCTGAAGAGGTTGTAATTACCTTGGATAAAAAAAATCACTTCCATATTTAATATGGCTCTATTCCCACCAGTATCCGTCCCCGCCACTCCAAGTCATTGTCTGCATTGAAACTGTATTGGTGTCAGCACTGTGCCTTATTCTTTCATAATCCAGATTTCACACACTTGAACTTTGACTCACCTGTTTACCCTGTCTACAATCCTCATTTCCTCACTGATGCTTACTCTCTCTCTTCGTCTGTTTCTATTCCCTTTAGTGCTAAACCCAATCATTCTGGCTCATTAGTTAAATCCTCCCTTGAAACTTAAATCACTAAAATAGAAAGAACGTGAAGCCTAACTAAGATGTATAACTTTAGCTTTGTGAATTTGACCACATATTTCAAAAAGCCTTATTTATATTGGAACCATCATTGGTTGATTTTTCAACAGTTTCACTGTGCGTTGCTTAAATAACATTCCCTATCATATGTTCAATATTTCCAAATAAACAGACAAATTTCCTTATTTAGGATATTTCAAACTACTCAGTTAGATTCATGTTATGACCAAAGTCACACTCAAATATTTTTGTTACTTTACCTGTGCAATTAACCAGTCTGTCAGCTTGTTTGCCATGACCACTGACTTATAGGTTCTCAGGTGGTAGTCTTTATCTCTGAATATGAGAATTATATTAGTTAACAGTATGATCATACATGAGTGCATAATAGAGCCTGTGCTATCGACATTACATTTCAGCCTTATAAATGTTTACAAATAACTCGCTTAACAAAGGCTGCACAAACACTTCAGATTAATTTTGCAAGGGATTTCTTCCCATTTCCTACTATCAATTCAGCAGAAAACCATCTGCCATCTCTGCTGGGTCTGTCCTGCCAGAGCAATACCCATTGATCTTGGTGTCTGGGATATTATCTATAAAATATTATTCTATGGGGTGGCATGATGGCACAGTGCTTAGCACTACCGCCTCACAGTGCCAAGGGCCCAGGTTCAGTTCTAGTCTCAGGTTACCATGTATCCAGTTTGCACATTTTCCCCATGTCTATGTGGGTTTCCTCCAGGTGGTCTGGTTTTCTCCCACACTCCAAAGTTCAATGGGTTAGGTTGATTGGCCATGCTAAATTGCCCTTTAGTGTCAGGGGATTGGCAGTATATATGTGTGAGGTTACAAGGATAGGGTCTGGATGAGATTATTATCGGTGCAGGCTCAAGGACCCCAATAGCCTCATTCTGTACTGTAAGGATTCTATGAGAATGACTATGTCAAGCTGTTGCTCAAGTAGTCAGTGGAACAGCTCTCCCAATTTTGGCACAAGCCCTCAGATGCTAGTAAGGAGGACTTTGCGGGGACAATGGGGCTGGGTTTGCCATTGCCCCTTCCAGAGCTTAGGTCGCTGCTGAAGGGTCCATCTGATTTAATTCCTTTGTGTTTTCTTTCTTGCAGTTGAATACAACAGAATGCATTTCAGAGGGCATTTAAGAATCAATCACTGAATGGATTTAATGTTTTTATTTTTTAAAAATTATTCATCAATATTCTATTGGAAGACATGAGAAATTTCAAAATATTTCACAATTTCTGCTTATTACAAATTCAAAGATTTGGAGCTTCTGCATATTTTCCCTAACGATTAAATATTAGGAATTGACTCATGAAATGAATGTTTTAAAAAAAAATGTGGACTGCATGGATAACTAAACTATCATCCAAGCAATCCCTTTAAATAAGTTCATGGACCTTTTGTCACTACAACTGAATTGATCCATTTAGCTTCCTCTATGCCTGCCCGCTTCCCCTTGCCAACAAGCCAAGTCTGGGTCTCCTATTCTGTGAGAATGGAACAAATATCTTTCTCTCAATTCTCTCTTTCATCTCAACTAATTCACTCCAAACTCTTAGTTTCTGCTTCCCTGACCACTTTCCAAAATTGCTGACTATCTAATATCTCTTTCCTGGCTTCCATGCCAACTGACAACCCTTATCCTCAGACACTTATTTCCAAAGTTGCCATCGTCGCCCACCTATTGCCACTCCAGCTCAAAAAACTTGGCTTCAACAAAAGCTAGGATCTTCTTGTCTGAGTTACTCAGTTACATACTGTCCTTGACAATTGAGCCAATTGAACAGCAAATTTTAAAGTGTAGGTTTTGTCTTGTGTGTAGGCAATGAAGCATTGTAGGCACCCAATGGTGCTATTTGCCCAAAACATTTAATATGCAGATATACACATATTACAACTGGGACTGAATTTTATGCTTGTGCCCAAAGTTGGCATGGGCCGGAATGCATGTGAAACGTGCTCTCGCTCATGATTGTGTTGTTAATGCTATGTTATGCTGGTTGGCCAATTAACAGCAATTCACCATGAAACAGACTCTATGAAAGGGTGAGAATTTTCAGGGAAGGCAGGAAGAGCACTGAGAAAAGAGAGCATACGGGCTGGAACTTCCAATGTGTAATGTACTCCCTCAACAACGTGAAAGTGTCTCAGGGAATGATTGAATCTTAAAAAATAAATATCAATGGAAAAACTATGCCACGAATGCCTAGGCAGCACAATAATAGACAGACCTCAATCCCCAGACATATTTGTTAATTTTATTTGAGTCCTGACCTTGGATCAAGGTTGAAGGGTAAACATAAAGGGTGCCTTGCCAATTGGTTGCCAACTGCAAAGGCAGATGGGCAATGGAAAGTCCCAGTCAAATGGTGTTTAATTAATTTAAATTGGCTTCTTGATTGTCACTGGCATTCTTCCGATTTGTGCACGTGGTCGCCAATCAAAAATAGTGCAAGAGTTTGATGACGTTGGGATGCATATTTGCCCAGACATATGTAAAATTCTGGTCTGGCTTTTCAGCCTTCCATATCCAGCTGGGATTATGAGACAAAAGTGAAATCCAGGGATACTGTCCCAGCAACAGAGTGCACTTCTCACTAAACTTCAACTATCCATTTGTAGTTTTGTGCATTCTCAAGATGTGTTAAATGAAGAAAACAGAATCTCTGTTTGCTCACTTATACTGTCAAATCTTAACATTGCAAATATCTGATTGGCACCAGCACTCAGAGATTGTTAGATGGAATACCAGGTCATAAACTGAAGAGGGTATGGTATAAACATCTATGAATATAATGTCACAGCCTTGCGATAACTCGCTCTTTTACAAAAGCAATTCACTGGTCATCTTTCTTGCACTATAGCAGGCCTCAAATAATTCTGCAGCAGAGGCCAATGTTCCCATTCTTATATGTAATGCTTCTTCCTTCGGAAAAAAGATACAAAAATCTGAGGTCATGTACAAATCGACTCAAGAACAGTTTCTTCCCTGCTGCTGTTAGTCTTTTGAATGAACTTACCTTATATTATGTTGATCTTTCTCTGCACCCTAGCCATGATTGTTACACTACATTTTGCAATCTCTCCTCTTCTTCTCTATGAATAATATATTTTGTCTGTACAGCGCGCAAGAAACAATATTTTCATGGTACGTTAATAACAAAGTAACAATAACAAATCAACAGAAGTCGGGACTATGGGCTCTCTCATTTTTCATTCAAGAATTGAGGAGTGCAGCATCAAGGTAAGGCCATATCTCTTAATAGGATGAACACTGACAACGGCGACAATTTGCGGTGTGAATAAATTTAATGGCATCTGCTGTAAGTGAGCCTTTGCATGTTTAGATTTTAAATTTTTTGTGTGGCAAGGGAGGGGCAGGACTGGCATCTCAATGTTCCAAGGTACAGATGCTATAGGAAAAATAGAACAGGAGGTAAAAGAGGAGGGGGAGTTACATTTTTGATTGAGAACATCATGGCAGTATTGAGAGGGGATATATCTGAAGGTTTGCCCACTGAGTCTATATGGGCAGAACTGAGAAATAAGATGGGAGAAGTCACTTTGATAGGATTGTACCACAGACCCCAAATAATCAAACGGAAATTGAGGAGCAAATATGTAAGGAGATTACAGATAGCTCCAAGAAAAGTCAGGTGGTAATAATCAGGGGACATTAACTTTCCCAACATATACTGGGACAGCCATAGCATTAGAGCTTGGATGGAGAAAAATTTGTTGTGTGTGTTCAGGAGGAATTTCTCATTCAATATGTATATAGTCATAACCCAACTAGGGACTTTGACCTCTTCTTAAAAAATGGGGGGGGGGGGGGGGGGGGGGGCAGGTGACAGAAGTGTAGTGAGGGATCACTTGGGACCACTGACCATAATCCATTAATTTTAAAGATAGCTATGGAGAATGATAGCTCTGGCCCAAAAGTTACAATTCTAAATTGGGGCAAGGCTAATTTTGACGGTATTAAACAGGAATTTTCAAAAGTTGATTGGAGAAGTCTATTGGCAGGCAAAGGGATGGCTGGTAAATGGGAGGCTTTTAAAAATGTGTTAACCAGGATTCAGGGTAAGCACAGCAAAAGGCAAGGCTAGTAGAAGGAGAGAACATTGGATGACTGGGATATTGAGGGCCTGATCAAGCAGAAGGAGAAGGTATATGAAATGCATAGGCAGTTGGCATCAAGTGGATCTCTTGAAGAGTATAGAGGTTGTCAGAATAGAATTGAGAGAGAAATCAGGAGATCAAAAAGGGGACACAAGATTGTTTTGGCAGATAAGGCAAAGGAGAATCCAAAGAGCTTCTACAAATATATGGAAGGCAAAAGAATAATAGTGAGAGAGTAGGACCTCTTAAGGATCAACAAGGTCATCTTAATGCAAATCCACAAAGATGGGTGAGATCCTAAATTAATATTTCTCATCAGTATTTTGGATTGAGGAAGAGTGGATTTTAGTAAAATAAGGCAGGATCTGACCAAGATAGACTATGAGCAGCTACTGATGGGAAAATCTACGGAAGAGCAGTGGAGGGTATTCAAAAATGAAATGGGGAGGGTGCAAGCCCAGTTTGTTCCCTCTAGGATGATAGGTAGGAATAACAAGCCCAGAGAAACTATGGATGACTAGAGATATTCAGGATACCATGAGAAGGGAAAAAAGGCTTTAAGAAGTACAAGGGCAGCAAATCAGTGGAGACTTTAGTGAGGTTCAGAAAGTGTAGAGTGGAGCTTAAGAAAGCAATTAGGAAAGCAAAGAGGAGATATGAGGTTTTTTGGCTGGAAAAATATGGAAAATACCAAGATATTCTATAAGTATATCAAAAGGAAGAGGGTAACCTGAGAAGGAGTAGAGCACATTCAGGACAAAAGGAGCAATCTGTAAGTGGAGCCAGAGAAAATGTGTAGAGTGTTGAATAAATACTACACATCCGTCTTTATTCAAGAAAATGAAGACGATGGTATGGAATTCAGGGAGACCGATTGTGAGGTTCTTGAGCAAATTGATGTAGGGAAGGACAAGGTATTGTGGTGGTGGTAGCCTTAAAAGTGGATAAATCTCCAGGTCTAAATGAATTGTGTCCCAGACTGCTGTGGCAGGCAAGGGAGGAGATTGCAGGAGCTCTGACTCAAATTTTCAATTCCTCTCTGGCCACAGGGGAAGTGCCAGACGATTAGAGAGTGGCTAATGTGGTTCCACTATTTAAGAAAGATTGTAGAGATAAACAGGCAACTGCAGACCAGTGTGTCCCATGTCAGTGGTAGGGAAACTATGAGAGAAACTTTTAAAGGTAAGTATCTATCTCATTTAGAGAGGCAAAGCTTGATTAGGGATAGTTAACATGCTTCACCAGAGGGAGGTCATGCCCAACAAATCTGATTGAACGTTTTTAAGGAGGTGACCAGGTGTGTAGCTGACGATAGTGGTGTTGTATGTGTTTACTTTGTATGTGTTTAAGCAAAGCCTTTGACAAGATTCCACATTGTAGACTTGTAGAGAATGTAAATTCACGTGGGATAGATGGTAATTTGACAAAGTGGATTCAAAAATGGTTCAGTTGTAGGAGACAGAGGGTGGCGACAGAAGGCTGCTTTAATGACTAGAAATCAGTGTCCAGTGGCGTTCGACAGGGATCTGCATTGGGCCCCCTAGGAATATTTCCAAACTCTACTCAGAAAATCCCTTTGAATCTTCTCCCAAATTATACTTTCCCTTGGATATCTTCACAAAAGATCCACCTTCAGGGATTCAACATATCCTTCCAGTATTCCTCCACCCTGGAAGCCACATGCATTCAAGCCTCACCTTCCACATACTCTGATTCCCAGCCATACCATCAGAATATCACTGCCTCACAGGCCCATAGTAAGGAGCTACTAACCCTCTGGGGAAAGCCTGCAAACTCTACACAGTCACCTGAGGCTGGAATTGAACTTGGATCACTGGTGCTGTGAGGCAGCAATGCTAACCACAGTGCAGTAACAAGGGTCACTGTGCCACCCTTGTAGACCTATTTTTTAACTTGGAGTTTCTCTGCTTGTTACTCTCGATTTCACTGAACAAGACCTTTTTTCTAGATTCCTGTTCTTCTTTCCTCTCACTAGAAGCTAGTCTTAGAATTTGCTTCTTTCCCATTTCCTTGCTTCTGGAACTTTCTTTCTGTCCCTGAATATTGTCCTGACTGTATTGGCAGTGTTTATTAAATCCTTACTCCAACTGAATTAACCTTTTTCAACTCTACTAACCACATTTCTATGTGGGTGCCTGGTTGCTGGACAACAGCCCAGATTTCTTGTATCCTTTGTTTGCTTTGGGGTCCTAAAAACTTGATTATAATGCAGGCAACTAAACAAAAGGAAGAGGGTAACCTGAGAAATAGTAGAGCACATTCAGGACAAAAGGAGCAATCTGTAAGTGGAGCCACTTACTTCCAGACTTCCAGGCAACTTCTAAAAATTAAAGTAAAACCAAAATTCTTAACTCTTACTTAACACAAATACGGAAAAAAAATTAAACTTAAGCACAAAACAATACTTTTATGTCTAGCACACATAAATACGTATTTATATCTTACCTAAACTATCTCTATTTCCTAACAAAGGTAACATGAACAGATGCTAACAGGAAGAATTAGACTATTCTATGCTTTAAACATTCAAGGATACTGTAACCATAAACTTTAATTTTAGTGGAAAAAGCTTTTGTGAAAGTTGTAATAGTTAGCTTCTATTAATAAATCAGAAATTGCGGAACAAGAGCCAGCAATTTTGTTCTTCCACTCTTTGCTGCTTCAAACAAAAAAAATTCAGTTTAATATTGAAGTGGTGTATTTTTTTAATGTTACATTTATTGCCAAACTTAACTGCTCTGACAAGCAGTGGTCAACGTTCTCCTTGAACCACTGCAGTGATAGACAACATTTCTACAATGGCATTACATAGGACAATCCAATACTTTGTTTATGAATCTGTTTTGTTAGTATTCTTTCATAAAGAAGAAAGTGAATGTGTCGAGGATAGAATGAGGTGAAACATGGTAAGGTGGGCAGAAGCGAGAAAAGAAGGACAAAAGGAGCAGAGAATAGAAGCAGAGCAGAGAGTGGCGATGGAAATGGGTTGGGTAATTGGGATTGGTGAAGTTTGAAGGACTGGGTGGGAGAGGAGGGAAGGCAGAGATGGAGAGATGGATATTCAGAAGGGGAAGATTGGAAAAAGAGAGGCCATGTCAGAGGGCATTGAGATTCAAGAGTAGAATATTCACCACTTGCCTGGATGAATAGAACCCCACAAGCACTCAAGAAAGCCG
The DNA here is from genome assembly GCA_024679065.1 of Sphyrna mokarran. Lineage (NCBI taxonomy): Eukaryota > Metazoa > Chordata > Chondrichthyes > Carcharhiniformes > Carcharhinidae > Sphyrna > Sphyrna mokarran. Next base: position 70,550,856 of record JAGIQG010000007.1, on the reverse strand, counting down.
ACATCCAAGCCAATGCAATCCACGTGATCAGCACCTAATTCACCACCTTAAATATTCACTCTTTTCACCACCAGCGCACAGTGGCAACAGTGTGTATCAGCCACAAGATGCACTGCATCAAGGCTACATCAAAGCACCTTCCAAACCAACGACCTCTATCATGTTGAAGGACAAAGAAGCAGATGCATGGGGATGCCTCCACCTACAAGTTCCAAGCCTAACTTGGAACATTATCACTATTCCTTTGTGGTTGTGAAAATCCTGAAACTCCTTCCCAACAGCACTCTAGGTGGACTTACACTAACATGGACTGTTGCAGTTCAAGAAGGTGGCATGCCATGATCAACTAGATGGACTAGATGTTGCAACACATTTGGTTCTATTAATAAAAGGGCAGCACTGTGAAGGCCAAAGCAAATTTTCATATCCAGTAACAATTAATAATTCAGTACTGTCTTTTACAAAATTTAAAACTTTGTAATTTTTCTAATAATGGAATATTTAACAAATATTTACTATATTTGGATTCAGAAACTAATCCTTGGTCAGGTTTGTATTCTTCTGCTAGAAATATTGCTCTTAAGGTTCACAGAATTTAAATGTCTCAGATAAGAAATATTAAAAATTTAATATTTTGGACTAATCTGCAATAAATCATCAGAATTTAAATTTCCTTTTCGTGTTAACTCTAAAAACAAATATTTGAAGAAAATTATTCTAAAGAAGTCAGTAAGCCAGTTAAATGTCTATCCAGCACATTGCATATAGCAGGTTTGATTATAATTCCATTCAAATTAAAATTAAAATTGAAATCATACTTAATTTTACTTACTTGATTACAGGAGTAAAGAGACTATGGAGTCGGTAGTAAAGTCTCACACCCTGTCAAATGAAAGAAAACATTGTTCATTTTACTAGCAGAGGATCACTAGTCATTTAGACATTAATTGAACAGATAACGTTTGTTACTTTCCTATAGTTAACTCTTCACTGTCATCATGAATTATATTACTGTAGCCTCTTAGAATTTCCCAATATTCCTTCATCTTCTGACAAGTTTTGCCCCTTATTTTCATATTTGCACAAACTCTTAATACTCTCATTCCTTCCCTCCAGTCTTCCTACCCTCCTTATATTCTCCCTCTCTTGTCTCTCTGACCCCTGCCCTAATACTTCTAACCAAATTCTGTCTAACCTTCTGTCTAACCAAATTCTCCCATTTCTTCCCTTGTCTCTGCTACTTCCTTTCCCCATCCATACCTCTTATTCCCCATCCTCTCTTTTTCCAATCTTCCCCTTCTTAATATCCATCTCTCCATCTCTGCCTTCCCTCCTCTCCCACCCAGCCCTTCAAACTTCACCAATCCCAATTACCCAACCCATTCCCATCGCCACTCTCTGCTCAGCTTCTATTCTCTGCTCCTTTTGTCCTTCTTTTCTCGCTTCTGCCCACCTTACCATGTTTCACCTCATTCTATCCTCGACATATTCACTTTCTTCCTCCAGTAAAAATTCTGAGTGTTGGAGAATTCAGTGAACATTTCCTCAGGCTCCAAAAGAATTTGCAAGGGATAGTCACTGATTTTCCCACTAGGGACAACACTTTGAAAATTCCATCCATTGATTCAAGGCAGCACAGTGGCTAGCACTGGGACCCAGGTTCAATTCCAACCTCGAGTGACTGTCTGTGTGGAGTTTGTATGTTCTCCTTGTGTGTGTGTGGGTTTTCTCTGGGTGCCCCAGATTCCTTCCATAGTCAAAAGATGTGTGAGTTAGGTTGATTGACCATGCTAAATTGCTCCTTAGTGTCAGAGGGATTAACAGGGTAAACACGTGGGGTTACAGGGATAGGGCCTGGGTAGGATTGTTGTTGGTGCAAACTTGGTGGGCTGAATGTCTACAGTGCTGAAGCCATTCTATGATTCTAAAGTGAGCTAATCGCTCTTCAAGTGCTGGGTATGTGAGATGTAATAGTTCCATCTAAATGAGGCACAAATACAATTCTTTTTATGAAATAGCTGATCTTTGGCCTGTGACTTTAACATTCAACCATTACTTTTGAAATAGTTGGGAAAATTCTCAAGCCCCTGCAGAATTCTGCTCAAATTTCGAATAAACCAAGTTGATTATACAGAATTCACATGAGTCTGGATCCAAACTTGAAACATTGGTCCATTGTCTCTCCACCGATGCCGTCTGGCCTGCTGAGTTTCTCCAGCATTTACTGTTTTTGTTTCAGATTCCAATATCCATAGTATTTTGTCTTAATCAGCAAAGTTCATTTTAAATAAACAGTACTCAGTGAAGAAAATAGGTATTAATAGGGTGAGATTTTACCGGAAATTTGGCAAATGCCACAGGCAGGCCAGAAAAATGTGACGCTCAGCCCACTAAAGCAATGCTAGTTTTTCCGCCACTGTGCAGCACTTAGCGCCAAAAGTATTCTGCCATGAGTTTCATACCATTTGCCCCACCATCACCTCAGCACTCTCTACATGAAGTATAGATCCTAGACAGGTGAAGGGATGCCAGATCTAGTCTTCGAGGACAGAGTCATCCAGTCAGCTAGGGAAGACATTAACTGCTCCTGAGTTGATGGTGAAGTAATGAATCAAATGAGAATCCAGCAATGTATCAGCCAGCAGATAACAATGCTGAGAGTCACGTCTCCTGTTTCTAAAGGCCTTTGCCATGCAAAAATGATTTCTTCTTTTATCATGAACACATCCGGGAAACAGCTCAGGTATCCAGCAGCCAGATTCTTGATTCTAGTCTCAACACCAGTACAGAGTAGGGATTTATGGATCCCAATATTGGGGAACCAATCACAATACTCAGTTAACACCCTTGGACACACAGCTCGGTAGAAACCTGGCTCCAGAGTAGCCTTGGGCGTCACAATCTGGTGAACACATCACACTTCCAGAGCCACAGCAGACGGAGGCAGGAACATCTCAGGGTGCCATCATTCAAACACTTGATGTATGCCAGTAACCTGATGAGTCCCAGTCAGATGATGTGTCTTTATTCTTACAAAGTGTCGTTAGTGTTTCGAAGATCTCTCCATTGTGGGAGAGAATATCATTCAAGGCTTTTTGATTGACAAGGGAGTTAAGAGTTATGAGGGACAGACAAGAAAGTAGAGTTAAGGCCAAATCAGATCAGCCATGGTCATAGTGAATGGTGAAGGAAGCTTGAGGGGCCAATTGGTCTATTCCAGTTCACACTTCTAGTGCTCACATGTGCTTGTTCATTCCATTTGAAAATCATTAATTCTGCATTTATGGCATCTTTTTTCATAAATTAGGTTCACAAGTACAAAAAAGAATTAGAAGGTAAAGTTTATAGCAAATTTGTAATAAAGATGCCCACAAAGAATATAAGCAGAATTACCAAATCTATTCTGGGACACCCAGCTTGAAAAATTTGGCAGAGCTAGTGAGCACCCAAAATGTTCACAATAATATGCTCTTGATATATGAAACATAGAACATAGAACACTACAGCACAAACAGGCCCTTCGGCCCACAAGTTGTGCCGAACACATCAAAACCTACCCAGCCATAGACCTATCTATAACCCCCAATCCCATTGGATCCCATATACTCATCCAGAAGTCTTTTAAAAGACCCCAGCGAGTTCGCCTCGACCACCACCGACGGCAGCCGATTCCATTCACTCACCACCCTCTGAGTGAAAAACTTTCCCCTAGCATCCCCTCTGTACTTGCTTCCCTGCACCTTAAATCTGTGCCCTCTCATCGCGACCATTTCAGCCCTGGGAAATAGTCTCTGAGAGTCCACCCTATCTATTCATCTCAACATCTTGTAAACCTCTATCAGGTCGCCTCTCAACCTTCGTCTCTCCAGGGAGAACAGTCCCAGCTCCCTCAACCTGTCTTCATAAGGCATGCCTCCCAATCCAGGCAACATCCTTGGAAATCTCCTCTGCACCCTTTCAATAGCTTCCACGTCCTTCCTATAGTGAGGCGACCAGAACTGCGCACAGTACTCCAAGTGTGGTCTGACAAGAGTCCTATAAAGCTGCAGCATTACCTCCTGACTCCTGAACTCAATCCCTCGATGAATGAAGGCCAGTACACCGTAAGCTTTCTTAACCACATCCTCCACCTGGGAGGCCGATTTGAGAGTCTTATGGACCCGGACCCCAAGATCCCTCTGCTCTTCCACACAGCTAAGACTCCTACCTTTGATAGTGTACTCATTCATCCCGTTGGATCTGCCAAAATGGACCACAACACATTTATCCGCGTTGAAGTCCATCTGCCACTTCTCCGCCCAGTCTTGCATCCTGTCGATGTCATGCTGCAACTTCTGACATCCCTCCAGACCATCCACAACACCACCGACCTTCGTGTCATCGGCGAACTTACTCACCCATCCCTCCACTTCCTCATCCAGGTCATTTATGAAAATGACAAACAGCAAGGGTCCTAGAACAGATCCCTGGGGCACTCCACTGGTGACCGACCTCCATGCAGAAAAAGAGCCATCCACAACCACCCTCTGCCTTCTGCAGGCAAGCCAGTTCTGGATCCACAAGGCCAAAGCCCCTTGGATCCCATGGCCTCTCACCTTCTCAAGAAGTCTTGCATGTGGGACCTTGTCAAATGCCTTGCTGAAGTCCACGTACACCACGTCCACTGCTCTTCCTTCGTCAATGTGTTCAGTCACATTTTCGAAGAACTCAATTAAGCTTGTAAGGCATGACCTGCCTTTTACAAAACCATGCTGACTATTTCTAATCAACCTAAACTTCTCCAAATGCTCGTAAATCTTGTCCCTCAGAAGCCTCTCCATCAGCTTACCAACCACTGAGGTCAGACTCACCGGTCGGTAATTTCCAGGACTATCCCTGTTCCCTTTCTTGAAAATAGGGACCACATCCGCAATCCTCCAATCCTCCAGAACCTCTCCCATCTCCATCGACGACGCAAAGATCATCGCCAGAGGCTCTGCACTGACATCCCTCAACCCCCACAATAACCTGGGGTACATCCCATCTGGTCCTGGAGACTTGTCTATCTTGATAGCATTTAAAAGTTCTAACACATCTGCTTCCTTAATATCTACATACTCAATCTTTTCAGTCTGCCGCAAACTTGTAGTGCATCCTCCCAGATCACTTTCCACTGTGAATACTGAGGCAAAGTACTCATTAAGCACCTCTGTCATTTCTTCCGATTCCACACAGACTTTTCCCCCTTCACCTTTTATAGGTCCTATCCCTTCTCTTAGTATTGTGAAAATTCATGCAAGATATTCAGCACTCCATTGTTAAGGCTTCATATGTTTACTGGATGTCCAAATTGGAAAATTATTCTATTCCCCAGTTTTGACATCTTCACATTGGGAAAAACTCAATAAAAATAATACATTACAATCATGATAATCTCCACAAGGTTCATGAGGAATTACTGCTTGATCTACCAGCGCGGCTCATTGTGCTCCAGTAAGTGCAAAATTCTTGAGAGTTCATCTAAATAACATGAGCTTGAACTTCTGGATTTCAAGGGCAAAACTTCTACCATCAAAAGAATTAGCAGGGGAGACATTCCCACTGATCCAAAGGTCTGTTGCCATTTTATGTTCCACTAAGCATTGATTGGCATAAGGCAGGTTCTTTGCCTCTCAGTCTTGCCTTGGAAAGCTGCTGAAGTGGCTGGAAAAGGCACGACATAGATCTGCCATAGTATTGGGGACCAATGACACAACTAAGTGTCAGGGGTCAGAAGACAGGGAAGATAGGGAAGGCCTGAGGTAATGGGGTTGATGAGGGGATGATCAGGATCTTGGGAATAGCTAGGAGGTCTGGAGGTCACTGGGTCTTCAGGGTGGGAGGGAGGAGCTTCCCACCTCTCCTCCTCCTGCCCTAATCTAGCCACGGACACCTAAGAGGTTATGTACAATAAATGAGTGTATTTTTCAGTGGCTTTTCGACAAAAGATACAGAATTATTTTTATTGTTTTTAATTACCAATTGAACCAGAGGTTGAATGGTTTCTGGGGAAAGTTTTACCACGTTTTAGATTCTTTAACTCTACTGATTAAAGCTGTACGATTCCACAAGTTCTTTTTTAGACTGCCAAGGTATTTACATTACAACCGCATAAGAATGTTTTTTTCATTAAACATAGCAACATTGTAAACATGTTTAAATACTCTTGTTCAGAATGTATACACAACTTTGCTAAAAATGTGAACAAGTAAACTGCATGGAAACATTTAAGATGTAACTGAGCATAGCAAACATTCTATTTATTTATTAATTTGTTTAAAACTGAACCATGCTACAGCAGATGCTGAGGATAATTACTTTATTCATTAAAATATCAACATTAAACCAAACAGCATGTTTGAGGTGGAATAAACTGCAACATTGTACATATTTCAAAAGAAATATTAACTAAAATCAACGACTAATCAGCAACTTTTTCATAATTTTCTAATAATTATGAAGAAAGGCAGTTTTTAAATCTAACAAAAATGTAATTGAAATACTGTGATCTATTTATTGTTACAGTGACTCAGGAAGTCAGACTGGAAAGGAACCTAATTCATTACAGAATGCAGGGTAAAACCACTGCTATGATATATACACACTAGTCCCTGCCTGGGACTGCATTCAGCAGACCAGTCCTCAGCCTGCCTTATAAAAGATTCAAGTAATGGTTCCAGCTGGGCAAGGTATTGTCTGTTACCAGGGGAACTCATACACTATGAACCACACAGGTAGATCAAACAATGATGCCCCATGAACCTCATAGAGATTATCACAATTGCAAAATGCTGTTTTTACTGAGTTTTTCAATATGCAATGTGAAGATGTTAAAACTGGGAAATAGAATAATTTTCCAATTTGGACATCCAGTATATAGAAATGAAGCCTTAACAACGAAGTGCTGAATAACTTGCATGAATTTCCACAGTACAATCTTTTAATTGATTTCACTATCAGTCAACTTCCTGATGTTGTACATCCCCTATGAATGAATCAATATATCAAGTATCAATTATTTAAAGTTTATTTATAGTCACAAGTAAGGCTTACATTAACAGTGCAGTGAAACTACTGTGAAATTCCCTTGCTTGCCACATATTGACACCTGTTCATGTCAATACATAACCAGTACATCTTTCAGACTGTGGGAGTAAATTAAAGAAAGCACAGCAAACCCATGCTGACACAGGAAGAACATGCAAACTCCACAGAATATGACTTAAGCCAGGAATCAAACCCAGGTCCTTGGCACTGTGAGGCAGCACTGCTAACCACTATGCCATCATGCCACTCCAATACAGAATGCATTCTGCTCCAACATGTACCTTAACCCCATTTTTAGAACAACATCTACTATAAATTTGGTTTGATTTCTTCCATTTTATTGCAATTATTTCATTATTGCCAACTTCCAGTTTATTGTCAAATTATGGATGGCTTGATGCTGTCCCACATGCCAAAGAAACTTGGTTAAAGCTTCCCAAACTGTTCAGCATACAAAAAGCCATCTTTCTGAACAGAAAGAGGAGCCTTTACTCCCAACATTTGAAACATATTAAAGAAACAATCTCAGAGACGAAAGGGCATATCTGAACCCACTGTGACACCCAGTTTTCTCTCATTAACATTCTTTTTCAACTGAGTCATTGTGAGTCAATAATCAAATCCTAACTATTACTAAAATTGCCTTCAGATGCGATTGGTAAGGCTGCCGACTCGATCAATTATATTTTGGCTAGTCACTGATAGATCTACCAATAGTAAATCTGTCAGTGAAACACACCCCAATGGTCATCCAGCAAATTAAAGAAAATGTGAGCTATATCTTCTCATATGAAGAATTGTACAATATGTGTGCAGCAATCTTTACTGGTATCACTTCCATCAAAAATAATATTCACTTTCATGAAAACAAAATACCAGATATAAATTTTAAATTTTACTCCTTCTGCCCTTTGAAATACAAATATGTAATCTCAGTAGGTTTCTTATAAAATCAGTACCTTGGAGATAATATCTTGAATTTGACTTCTTGGATGGTACGTCCCATCGTCATATCGAAATCTGTACAGCATATGATCAGGTTTAAACTGGTGTTTGTCTGTTACTGAATACCAAAATATATTAGTCAAAAATGAGCAGCCACAAAAATGTTCAAAGTAGTGTGCAACTAAAAATTATTAAAACATTTTGACAAGTTTAAACAATTTAACAATAGTAAAGTGATCCAATATAAATGTCACTTTCTAAGATTAAGTATGCATAATCTGGCACAACATTCCTATGATCATAATTTTGAATATACGTCTTAATATTAATAACTTACATTTGCCAATTACATTTAGACAAACTGAAGATTGAATTTCACAGAATCACCAAATTGTTACAGCATAGAAGGATGCTATTTGGCCCCTGATGTCTGCATTGGCCCTCCAACAAGCACTGTGAGCAGTTCATAGATTTAAATGAAGTCAAACAACATTTAAAATCTGATAAATGTTATCATACTGTGATTGTGTGCTCTGTCACTTATTAAATCTACACATAATTTTATTCAACCTTTAATTGCTATACATTGAACTGCTGCAATAAAGTTAAGAAACTGTACACAATGAGAGAAAATAGATTTTAAAGTACGCCTGCAGCATAATGGCAATATCAAATTAAAGTGTGTACTTTGCCTTTGCCATGAGGGAGTGCTTGTTCACCCAAACAAAGCATCTCTCATACAATAAATTAAAGCTGAAGATGAACAAATACTTTTTTCAATAATGCCAAAAAACCTGCACAACGCAGAGAAATTCTTGGAATCTGCTCTGTAATATTTACTAATGAAAATTTACAGAAGATTATGTTGCCAATTATTGCAGGAAACTGAAAAAAAAACCAGAAAACATAAATAATGAAGATTGGGAGTCATAAGAAGAACAACTAGAAAGTGAGGCACTGAAAAATGAGATAAGAAAGGTTATAAGAAACATCAAGAGTGGAAAGGCAGTAAAGGACAACGCCATATACTAATGGTCTCTTTTTGGTCAAACTAAATAAATAAACTCAAGTTAAATCAGAACAAAGTAAAAGGAGCAGATCCCCAAAAGGAGGGGGAGCAACCCAATCAAAATGAAAGTACAAAGGAAACATGAAAACATCAACTTATAACGTGATTCTTAAGGTTGATAATACATCCCAATCTCTGCGATGCCCAACGGATGCAGAATGCGTAAACTGCACCTATGGACACCATATGCTCCCTCTCCAGGGACACCTGGCCACAAACATAGCTGCAGTAGAGGGTCAGACAGTCAGGATGGACGGTCTCCTTGATTACCCACTGCCTGGACCTGTAAATGGCACATTTCACCAGGCCTAGGAGCAGGTTCATGAGGAGGTCGCCATCCCAACCCGCTCCTCTCCACACCAGGTGTCTGTAGATCAGGAGCATGGAGCTGAAGTGCAAACAAAACATTAATGAAAGGTTCTTCAGGAAAACAAAAGTTTTCTTGCAACCTAAGACACAAAACATAGATATGGTCAATGGATTCCACAAGCCACAGAAGGGGCAAGCTTCGGAGCCCATGAACCAGTGAACCTATGGGTGTGCGGAACTGCTGCACGCATCACTCTCCACCCCAGGCCCTGATGTAATTGGAGAAAATCCCTCCTAGAGGGACCTCCACTGGAGTTCTCTGCCGCCGGACAGTAACAAGGCCCGCCAAGGACTATCTGGGCAACAGGAAGGACATGGTAATGGAAGGTGTACAGCAGCAGCCCATTCAGGAAACACCTCCACATGGTGAAAAAAGGCGCAGAGGACATTTCGGCGAAGCGGCTCATGCTGTGGGGCACCTGACCCGAGGAGAGGGTTGTGTCTTTGGGCCAATGTGGAATTCCATCTGAGCAGAGGGAACGCTTAAGCAAGATCCTCCCGCATGCATGCGCCACCTCGAGACCGCATACACTTTCGAGACCAAGCATGACCGCCCTAAGGTCTTGGATGGTTTTGGTCGCGTGTCAGACAGACACCCCATGCGCTGAGCCAGCACATGGGGGTTCATCCAGCACCTCCCCAATCCTGGTCGCCCCGACATCCACAACCCCCCTCTCTGCCAGCCACCTAAAGTTATACAGCTGGAGGAGAGGATTCCTGAGCAGTGGCTCTCACACAAGGCAATACAGGAAGTCCTGGTAAAAGACGGCAACTCCTGCAAGGAGGTCGAAACGCACCCTGGATTAATATGCAGGAGCTGCACATCATAATTCAGGCTGCGCCACTGGCGGAAGAAGTACGTTGTCAGGGCACACCATCATGGAGGAGGCTCACCGTAAAGGATCTGGAGGCGGACGGTTGCTATCTGAGTGCGAAGGCACACCAGACTTTCTCTGCTCTCCTCAAGCGGAAGATGCAGGATTGTGGCAGGGACCCAGTGCAGTCGGTTCTCCCAGAAGAAACATAAGAGGGTTCTATAGATATTGACGACAAAGACAGGGGGCAGAGTCAAAGGACCTGCTAATACCACAGCATGGAGGTGAGCAGCTGAGTTATGACGTGAACTCGCAGCACTCAGAGCATTCCTGTCCAGCCACTCAGACAGCAGTGACTTTGGGCTCCTGCTCCTGCCAGGATTCCTCGCTGGGCAAAGACAGGCCCCCAAGTAGAGAAGGTTGGTCCTGTTCCAGGTGAAAAAGCCTGAGCTTCTCCAGAAAGGGGTCCATCTCCCACGGACCAACCAGGTTCCGAAGCACTTGACCCAGTTGATCCTGGCAGAGAATGCAGCAGAGTACACCACCTGGTATTCTCACATCTTCCGCAGGTTAACTGGGTCCCTGAAAATGAGGAGCATGTCATCAGCATAAGTCAACAGAATCACACCTACATCCGGGCCACATAGAGCCAAACCCACCAATCTCCTCCACAAGAGGCGCAGAAATGGCTCCACGCATATAGAATACAGTTAGCCAGACAAGGGGCAGCCCTGCCATACTCCTCCCCCAAAGCAAAGGAGCATCCTCAGGAACGCATTAACCTTAACTATATACTATGTGGCAGAGTACAGTAATCGGATCCGGGTGACAAAATGTGTCCTGAACCCGAATGCCTGCAGAGCTCTGAGTAAGTACTTGTGCTCCACCCTGTCGAATATCTTCTCCTGATCTAATGACAAGAATGCGCTCGACAGACCAGCCCTCTGGGAATGATGGATAAATCCCAGACAAGTTAGAGATTGTCATGAGTAGAGCAGTCTAATGGAAACACCAGAAAAGTAACAAGATGAAGCCAACAGTCCCACTAAGACTGGGGAGTACCAATCAAACAAATGTTACAAAGGCTACAAGCAAGTTGAGTAAAACATGTTGGGAGGACACCACTAACTTAAAATATGCAAATATAACATTGAAGGTATCATCCAATCACAGGCTAGTTTTCCTCTGTATTCCCTCCTGGTTTCTGGCAGAGTAAAATGAGTTGTTAACACTCATCACAACAAAATCACCAGACCAAAACTGCATTAAAATTATCCTCCTAATAAGATCCAGGTCCTCTTTATGGAGATAATAGACATTTGAAAATCTGACTTTAGGGTGCCAGGATAACTCGGGTGAAGTGCTGCAAAACAGCAGAAACAAAAATTCAATGCAGCTTAAAAAAATACACATTATTTATATAGTGCCTATCAAAATCTAAGGGCAACCAAAATGATTTATAGCCAATTAAGCACTTTTGAAATGAAGTCAATGTTTTTAATGTAGAAAACATAACAGACAATTTGCGCGTAACAAGTTCCCACAAATGGCAATGTGTTAATGGCCAAGTAATCTTTTTCTAATGTTAATTGAGGGATCAAGAATGAATTTCAGGATATTGAGGACAAATTTCCTTCAAGTTTATGCCATGGATCTTTCATATCTATTTAAAAGGGTTGACAATGTCTCAGCTTTGTGCTATCTATTATTGTGAAGAAGGAAGGATTGTTGCTTCTAAAAGCTGACAGCAATTATGATAAAGAATGAGATGGAAGGACCTTTATCCCCACAGCATGTGAAAGATGCCCGAGAGATGCCAAAAGAGAACATGAATAAAGACTGCTAACAAGCAGAGAAGGAGGTTGTAATTGATAGTTCAGTGCTGGCAATGAAGGAAAGCTGTCATAGCCAATAAAGTTACTTCATACCTGCCTGCTATCTACTCTCAAAATACTCACTAGCAAACTTCAAACAATTGCCTTCATACCATCTATTATCGTCTGTCTTCATTCAGAGTCAGAGATCAAGCTAGCTGGAAAACTACTTTCTGTTCAAAAGTAGTCAATCTGTGATTATTTTGCATATAAAAAATTATCAAAATGTGGCAGCAAACCATTCACTATTTATTATTACTAATTAGTAATAATTAATAATTATTACTAATAACTATAATTACTATAATTGCTAATAATAAGTAATTTATAATTACTTTCATGTCAATTAATTTAATTGTCCTAGCTCCCAAACTATTAGTCCTCCAAGGAACTCTCTAAATGAAATTAATTTCAGGGATGGATAGCTGAGGAAGATTCCTCTAGATCCAAAAATGCCTACAAGGACTCATTTACTCATTTTATGAAGAAGGGACCAGCTTCAGCAGCCTTTCTCTCACAATATCCAATGTCTGTCATTTGTGCAAGGCTTGGAAAGAGCCTTAAGAATACAGGTTTATTGTCAGTCTCTGAAGAGATAGTGGTTTTTACACCCATCTGTTGCAGCCCATTGGTGTAGGATACAAACTCTGAGGTAGAATTGGTTGATGGCATCGCAAAACTTAAATAAACTGAATGAAGTCTTGGAAGCTCAACGAAAATGTATGGTGTTAAAGGTTAGGGTTAGGTTCCTTTTGCTCATCATTTTACCTATATTCATCACCATCTCCACATGAGACCAATGCTCCCTAATTACAACTCTTTTGAAAACAGGGCTACAAAATCTAGGCCCACTGGCTCCTTAGCCAAGGTTGATCATTCTTCCATATTCTTCCCATCTTTCACTTTTAGAATCTCATGACTGCTCATTATTAGATCTAAAATAAATAAATTGAACTACTTAATTATTTCTCCCCAAATGCTTGTGACTGGTCCAATAATTATCTTGTTTAAAGCGATTTTGAGTGGAGATGGTACTTAAGGGTTTGAAAAGATTGCACTTTAACCAAATGGGTTTCTATAACACTCAGGTATTGAAAAAGAGGTTTGATCAGTACAGGATTGACTAACCTTGGACATTGCTGAGAAATCATTGCATCCCTTTCTGTATTCCACACATCAACAAATGAATTTCCATTCAGAAATCTACAGTCCCACTGAAAAACTGTACTTCTGTACAGATGACTAAATAGGGCTACAAAAAAAAACCTAATAGGACAACAACTAAAAATGGAGTCGCTTTGTTAGTTAAGGCTGATAATACAGTAGGGAAAGATGATCTTAGCTTAAAAGAGCAAGATGCAGAATCAATTTGGGTAGAGATAAAAAATATCAGAAAGGCAAGAGGTCATCGTGAGAATAGTTTATAAGCTTCCTAACAGTAGTAACACTCAAGGGCAGAGTATTCAGGAACAAATATATGGAGTGTATAAGAAAGGTATCATAATAATCATGGGTGACTTCAATCTGTACATAGATTGGACGGAAGATTGTCAAAAGTAGCCTGAAAAAATATGTTCACAAGTGCATTCAGAAAAATTTCTTTGGGCAGTAGTTCTAGAACCAACCAGGGAGCAGGTGATTTTAGACCTGGTAATGAAAATGAGGAAATATTAATGAAAAACTCATAGTGAAGGCATTTCGAGATGATAATGATCATTTATTAATAGAATTTCACATTCAGTTTGAAGGAGTGAAGTGTGAACCTAAACCTAAACAGAGATGATTCTGAGGACATGAAAGCAGAGCTAGCTGAAGTAAACTGAGAAATAAAGTTAAAAGTTGGGATGGGGGCACAGTGGCAGACCCTTAAGGTGATATTTAATAACATTCAGCAAAGCTTTATCCTAGAAGAAAGATTCTTTGAGAAGGATGCATTATTCATAGCTAAATAAGAAAATTGTGGATCACATCAAATTGAAAGAAACGTTTTTCTTATTTCTTCATGCAATGTGGACATTGCTGCCTATATCAGCACTTATTGCCTACCCCTGAGACGCAATTAAGAGTCAATCACATTGCTGTGGATCTGGACTCATGTTAGCCAGAAAAGGAGAGGACATTAGTGAACAAAAACATGTCAATCAATAATGGTTTCATTGTCATTAGACTTTTTAATTCCAGACTTTTGATTGAATTCAAATTTCACCATCTGCTCTGGTGGGATTCAAACCCAGGATCTCTGGATTACTTGTCCAGTGACAATATCATTACATCCCTGCCTCCCCTGACATTGTACAAATCTACAAAAATTAGTAGTACATTAGAAGATACGTCAGAATTTAAGAGCCAGCAAAGGATGACTAAAAATATAATGAAGAGGGAGAAAGTAGAAGGAGAAAGAAGAGGAAAAATGGTTATTAATGCATAAATTTTACCATCAGTTTTCAAAATATTTGAATAGAAAAATAATAACTAAAGCTAATGCTGGCCCTCTAGAAAGGAGTCTGGAGAATTAATATGTAAAACAAAAAACTGGTGGAGGTGTTGAACAGGTATTTTAAGTCCATTTTCATTTTAGAAGACTTAGACAACTTCTCAAAGATACTTACAAATCAAAAAGTGAAAAGGAGGAATTTAAAGCAATCACCATCACCAGGGTAAAATTATTGGGAAAAATAGGGAAAAAGATGGCGCTGGTTGAGAGGAAGCATGATCCAGAGATGGCAAGATTCTTCTTGAAATCCAAGTGTTTAATGAGGCCTAAAGAGAGTTTAAAGTACATCAAGCAAGCTTTAAACATACCTGGAGTGCAGCCGCAAGGAGAGAATTTCAAAAGTCTAGCTGGAAACAGTTATTTTTAGACTCTTTCCTGCGGGTTGCAATTTACTGTGTGTGCTTAGTGGGGGCGGAGCTGTGGATTTCAGCTCAGTCTGTAAACTCTCTCTCTGTTCTTTTTTCACCTAAGAAAAGTGAATTAAGGTGGGAAGCAGGAACCACTGAGGTCCTGCTACAAATTGCAAACTGGTATTTCTACTTTTGGATTGCTTTTTTTGCAGCTAGAACTCAATGAGTGGCACGTTGGCAATTGTAGTTCAGTCTCAAACCATCTTGTAGTTTTTTTTCACTCAACCAAGTGTGAATTGATTTAGGGTGGGGGGGGGGGGGGGGAGGGCAGGAGAACAGCCCAGGAAAGAGCTCCTGTATCATAAAAATTGCAAAAGATCAACCTGGGCACGCTGTGCTGTTTCTTTTTTTCGCCCAACCAAGGGTGAATTAAAGTGAGAGAGAAGAGTTGCAATTTGCAATTCAACTGGGAACCCTTTGCTGCTTTGGTTTGTCCAGTTAAGGGTGAAGCAAGATGAAAAGCAATTATGTAAGAACTCTGATAGATCGAACAGTGAGACAGCAAGAAATAGCACTCTCAGCTGGAGGAAATGGGTAAGCCCACGGGTGTTGGTACTGGCAAAATGGCATGAGACAAACCAAAATCAAAGGATAGGACCACAGGATCAGAGGTGGGGACTCTGCCATGCTGTCCTAGAAGAGTCCCTGAACAGGGCATGCTGATTGTAAGGATGGAGAAAGCTATTATGGAAACCGTGCAAAGATTAGACAGTAAGTTGGACCAGTGGGCCACGGAGTTGCAGGCCAAGATCAACAAGCTGAAAGAGGAGCTCGGATCTTCTGTTAAATTTCTCCAAGGTGTCACCATTGCCCATGAGAACTGTTCGAAGGAGCTTGAGCGCACGGAGGCATTTAGTGGAAATACCATCTCCAAGCTGAAGAACAAAGTTACTCATTTGACATCAGGGATTAAGTTCCTAAGGGAGAAATGCGATGACATGGAAGAACACTAAAGCCGAGAAAACATCCATCTGATAGGCCTTCCAGAGGGAATTGAGGGCCCAAACATCACCCAACTATTGAAGAATGTGCTGGAACGTGAGGATTAGCTGCTTCTGGATCATGCATCCAGAAAGTTACAGGCAAAGTCCAGGCCAAGAGAAGATCCTTGGCTCATTATTGCACAAGTATGTTACACCTCAGCACAAGGCAGAATCCTGTGGCAAGCAACTCAGGCTACCACTCTGAGGTACCAGGTTGTTGATATTTCCAGATTTTATCCCAGCAATGGCAAGAAGGGTGACCTTCACTGATGTCAAACAACCTCTGCCTTTTTGCTTTCTATTATTACTGTCATTACCAGTGCAATTAGATGGGACTTTGATGGGGTGAATGCCGGGTGTATCGGGGTTTGTCCCCAGACCACAGAGAGCCCTGTACTCAGTTGTGAGCACTGTGTGGGTCTGCATCTGTGTTTGTTTGCTATGTAAAATAAGAAAATTTTCAATAAACATATCAAAAAAAAGTATTGGGAAAATTATTCAATCTGAATGCTTACATATCCCCAGAGCCAGAAGATGTACATCATGGGTCTTAAAAGAAGTGGCTGCTAAGCTATTAGAGGAATTGAATCATCCAGAATTTCTAGATGGGTCCAAGTAAACTGGCAAATAGCAAATTTAAAATCTTTGTTCAAGGAAGGGAGGAGGCAGAAAAGAGGAACATATAGGCCAGTTAGCCTAACATCCAACATTAGAAAATTGCATGTCTCACAACATCAGGTTAAAGTCTAACAGGTTTACCTGGTTTCACAAGCGAAAGCTTGTGAGATTTCTTATTATGCTCACCCCAGTCCAACACCGACATCTCCATATCATAGATTGCAGGAATCCATTATTAAGGATGAAATAGCAAGATATTTAGAAAATCATAATCACTCAGACAGAATCAATATGATTTTGCGAAAGAGCAATTGTGTTTACTTAATTTGTTACAGTTTTAGAGAAAGTAACAAGCAAGGTGATGTGGTGTACTTGAATTTCCAATAAGCATTCAACAAGGTGCCACATTGCAGGTTACTACATGCTGAAGATAAATATTGGCACAGATGTAGGATTGATTAGCTATCAGGAAGCAGAGAGTAAGAATAAATTGATCTTTTTCAGATTAGACAATGTGACTAGTGAATCATTGCTTCGGCCCCAACTATTTATAATGTTTATTAATGACTTGGATGAAGGGACTGAATATATGGTAACTAAATTTGCTGATGATACCAAAATAGTTAGGAAAGTACACTGTCAAGAGAAAGGTAAAGATTCTACAAAAATTAAGCAAGTGGGCAAAAAATTAGTAATTGGAGTATAATCTGAGAATGGAGAGTGGTTGTACAATTTGGCGGTACAGAGAGATTTGGATGTTCTGGTTCATGAATCACAGAAATTTAGTAAACAGGTACGCAAGTAATTAAGAAGACAAATGGAATATCACTATCTATTGCAAGAGGAGTGGAATACTAAAGTAGGGATGTTTTGCTGCATCTGTGCACAGCCTTTGTGAGAGTACATCTAGAGTATCGTATAAAGATTAGATCTCCTTATTTGAAAAAGAATAGAAGTGCTTTACTACGAGTCCAGAGGAGGCTCACTCAACTTATTTCTGGGATCACTAGCCATGATCTTATTGAATGGCAAAGCAAACTTGAAGAGCTGAATGGTCTGCTGCTATTCTTATGGTCTATGTTATTGCAACATTTTAGGAATGGATTTCAGGTGTTGTTCTACTTGCTGTCCCATTCACCTAGTAACTCGAAACTTTTCTGAAACTGGCAGTAAACTAAAGGAAAATCCCAAACCTTAAAGAAAGGAGAAACATCTGGACATCCCAAAGCAGATAATGTTAATAATGCTCGACAGAAGAGTCAAATGGTTTTCAAATTACCATTTCAATGGCAAACCTCGATGAGCATGCCATTGTTACTAAATTAATCCCTAGAGGTGGTAACTTGAAAATCTGTTTATTTATTCTCAATACTCCAGACGTTGACAGAATTCCTTCAAGCCAACTAAGATCATAGCTAACAGTGACACTTCACAGATTATCTTACATCTTCTTATTTATTTCAAAGATTGCATCACCTTCCAAAAATTCAGTCAGCACATATTAATCCCACAATCACTCACCATGATGGATGATTCCATTCTCTAGCAATGCCTGGCCCAAGTGAACTCCTTCCTCAGGTTTACTGATCTCTTTAACTTCCAATAACCAGGTGACAAACTCACTAAAGTTTAAAGCAATAAGAAATAGAAACAGGATTTAAACCTTTGTTTTTCTTAAAATATCACTCAAATAGTCATTCAGCACTCTGCTTCATACAACATTTTATCTGTGATGTGGAGATGCTGGCTTTGGATTGGGGTAAGCACAGTAAAAAGTCTTACAGCGCCAGGTTTATCTATCAGAATTTTGTAAACTCCAAATTCTCTGCTACCATGTTAATTGGGAATTACTATTCACACATTAATTATCTTTGACAATAATGTAATATGCATCATTATACTAGGATAGTTGAGGACATTAAAGCTTTGTTGAATTTGACAAGATAGAAATCTAGATTTTTCTCTACTCTGCTAATACACATGGGTAAGAAATCACACTTTACCCACAAATCTCCGCATTGACTTACTTTGCTCTAATCTCACACCAACATTGAATGCACTGTCAGCCACTCAATATCCTTTTTATTTAAGTGACAGCAGTTAGGAAGTATGCCTTATAACTGCCATAACTTCAAATCCAAGCATATCCAGGACGAAAGGATTGATCCACAAAATAGCAGCAAATGGACTGGTTCCAAGATCCAAAATAAAGATCCAATCTTAAGAAAGCAAATGTACTGTAGCCAAATTTGCAGACAACACAAAAATAGGCAAATTGGACAGGCAAGTTGTCTGTCCATAAAGTGTTTTTTGTTACAGTTTGCAAAGCAATATTGATAGGTTAAGTAAGTGGGCAAAAAGTGAAGTATAATGTAGGAAAATGTGAAGTTGTTCATTTTAGATGCAGAAGAGAAGAGAATTATTCAAATTGAAAAAAAATGCAGAAAGCTGCAACACAAAGGGACTTGGGGGGAATTGTGCATTAAACACAGAAAGGTAGCACACAGATACAGCACATAATCAGGAAGGGTAATGGGAGGTTGGCCCTTATGTCAAGGAGGTTGAAGTACATGAGTAGGGGAGCCTTGCTGCAACTGTATAAGGTACTGATAAGACCATATCTAGAGTACTGTGAACGGTTTTTGTCTGCTTATTTAAAGAAAAATATTATTTCATTGGACGCAGTTCAGAGAAAGTTCACTAGGAAGATTTCTGGTATGGAGGGATTGTCTTATGAGGAAAGGTTAAACAGGTTGGGACTCTACTTATTAGAATTTAGAAGGAGAGGTAATCTTACTGAAATATATAGTATTCTTATGGGGCTTGACAGGGTAAATATTGAAAGAATGCTTTCTCTCACAGGAGAATGCATAGTCTCAGAATAAAAGGGGCTCCAATTTCAGTCTGAGATAAGGGAGAATTTCATCTCTCAGAGACTTAAGAGTTGTTGGAACTCTTTGTCACAGAGAGCTGTGGAGGCAGAGTAATTGTGTATATTTAAGGTGAAGAAAGTTTTTTGATCAGTCGGGAAACAAGGGTTATGGATAAAGGCAGGAAAGTGGATGTGAGGAATGTTGGATTCACCATGATCTATTTGAATGGTGAAGCAGGCCAAATGGTCTACTCCTGTTCCTATTTCTTATAGTCTTAAGATATTCTGGGTTCTTGTTCCACTTTACAGTGGTCCTCCTCCTTTTCTAGTGCTGCAGTGGACTCATTAGGAACAAACATTACCTCCTGAAGCCTGGCGCAAGAAAATAGTTTGAGATCCGCAACCAGATTGAGTTGGCAGATGAAGAGGAATCAACATATCCTACACATCAGTCGTTTCAATTACTTTGTTAGGTATGATGTGGAGATGCCATTATTGGACTGGGCTCGGCACAGTAAGAAGTCTCACAATACCAGGTTACAGTCTAACAAGTTTATTTGGAATCACGAGCTTTCAGAATGCTGCTTCTTCATCAAATAAGTCCTCTAGACATCTAATTCTGCCGTTTGAGGGAGAATGTTTCAGGGACTCAAAAGCGTCAGAGAAAAGAATTCTCCTCATCTAAGTCTTAAATGACTCACTGGAGCAAGGGAGATTGAGGGGAGACCTGATAGAAGTCTGCAAGATTATGGACAGGATGGAAAGAAGTTTTTTGCCAGGGTGCAAGTGTCAATTATTAGAGGCCATAGGTTTAAAATAAGAGAGGCAAGGTTTAAAGGAGATGTATGAGGCAGATGTTTTATACAGAGAATAATGGGTGCCTGGAACTCGTTGCTGGGGGAGGTAGAGGAAGCGGATGCGTACTGACTTTTAAGGGATGTTTTGATAAGTACATGAAAAAGATGGGAACAAAGGGATACAGTCCCCAAAAGGATAGGGGATTTTAGTGAAGTTGGTGCAGACTTGGAGGACCGAAGGGCCTGTTCCAGTGCTGTAATTTTCTTTGTTCTTTAAGTGACACATTATTTTATAAAGTGACCTGCAGTCCGAGATTCACTGACAAAAGAAAACATTTTCTCCACATCCACCCTATCAACACAGTAAAGCATCCAATTACATCACAGATTCCATACTTGAGCAGCACCCAATACTCCGCTCTAAACTCTCATGATACTTCCAGCATATGATGTGAATATTACAAGCATGATCAGAACATTTGAATGCAAGTGCAACTTGAGCGTAAAGCAAAGGTGTCCCTGAACTTTCATAACGGAACCATATTATTAGCTTCAGCAAGTCGTTCCAGTAAACTTGCAGAGATCACAAAAAGTCAATCCAAAGTCTTCAGTCATTAATCTAATCTTAACTGGGGTAGTGATCCTACAGCTAAATTAGCTGTACTGCCTACAACTTATAAAAACTTGTGCATGTTTCCTGTTTCTATTGACTAACCCCTGCTTTAAAGCACTTGTAAGGGCATAGGTGAAGTGTGGTTTGACCTTAGCCGTAAGACAAGTGCATGAATATTTGTTGTCAATGCTTAGATATCAATAAAAGGTACCGCCATGAAGATTCCAATGGGGACAGAAACCATAAGAACTTTATTTTAGGAAAGATTCAACATTTTCAGAAGGGAAGGGAGAGGAAAAAAGGCAGAAAAAAATAAGATAAAGGAAGTGTTGCATTAATTTTGAACGTGCAGAGCTAACCTGCCCAAGAAGCATTTTGGAAAAGTGCTGAGTTTCCGTTTTCTGTCCTTGATAACATTTTCCTCTTTACACATCATATGGTAGAGCTTTTCCCCTTTTTCAGAAATCATCAACCAGGTATCTTGCTCCATGCCTAGTTTCAAACCTAATTTAAAAAAAAACATCTTTTTTTCTCCAAATTATTTTATAATTTGCCAGATACAACTTACCGTGAAATTCTGTTTAATTAAATTATTTTTCCACTGTTCCATAGAAAATATTTTAAGAGTTTCTCTCTTTCTTGATCCACAAACATCTTCACTGAATTATACTGGAAGTCAGATGAAAAAGTTTGGGGGTGCACCAGAGAATTTCCAGAGCCATTGTTAAAACCTGCCTCCATTATGGAAGCCAACAAATTAAAACAACATTCACTTGAGGTATTGTTGAAGACTCAGAAAACATCAAAACAAAAATCAACCCTATCAATGGATTTGTTTTTATTATTCATTCATGGGATATGGGCCTTGCTGCTTTGGCCAGCTTAATTGACCATCCTTAAGGGCAGTTAAGAATAAACAACATTGTTGTGGATCTTCAGTCACATGTAGGCCAAACTAGGTAAGGATATCAGATTTCCTTCCTTGAAGGACATTAGTGAACCAGATTTTTATGACAATCGACAATAATTTCATTAAATTTGATTCCAAATTTTTATTGAACTCAAATCTCACTATCTGCTGTGATGAAATTCCCATCCCCAACACATTATGCTGGATCACTGGATTACTAACCTACCACACGACTACATCACTACTTAAAATCCATCAATAAACTCAAAAGACTGAATTTTCCCCTCCTGATCAGAAACAATGTGCATCAGAAGGTCCAAAGTAGAGACCTATGGGGCCACATCTTTTAATTTACCTGCCAATTCCCAACAGACACAATTTTCCTCCAGAGCAGGTAATATTATGGTTCATGACCTAATGCTCATGCAAAGTGACATTAGGGTTGCTGTTTAAAAGCCTACACATGCAATTTTCATTGACATCAGTATTTTCATCAAGATGGCTGGGTTTCCAAGGCCTGTGAGAACCAGACCAGGTAAGTCAATTCATGAATTGTGGATTTTGGATTTTTTTTTAGTTTAAAAGGTCTTGACAACTTCAATTAACATACACCATTGCATTATGACCATAGGATCTTGTCCATAAAAAGTAATTAACCATTAAATTAACCAATATGGTGTATTTGTCCCCATAACTTAAAGTACTTTCTCCAATGGATAAAGTGTCTTCTACATTCATTTGTAAATAGATCAACTGGACACTGTGGGTTGAGTTTTACAGTAATTTAAAATCCAAAGCTTTTTTGCCATTGAAAGCAGCTGAACAGTTGTCAGAATCCTCTGATTGAACTCAATTGAGTATTTGCAAAAAATGGAGCTGATTGCTGGGTGTCTAGTCAAGCAGTGTGATAACCCGCACAAGGCCAATGGGGAATCATTAATTGATCTCCCTGTGGAGCTCACGGAGTCTGAATTTCCTTGGTAACAAGTAGTGAGGGACCTGCCCAGCTGGAACTCATTACTTGATTGTTTTATAAGATCAGGCCCAACAGGACTTTTTGAAGTGTAGTCCCAGGCAGGGACTACAGTGTGTATATACTATGATAGTGATTCTGTAAGTAAACAGTGGGGCTTCCTGAGTCATTACAGGTATCTTCAATAGGCTCTACCGTATTGAGCTTTCTAGGGTCTGCTTATTCAGCTTTATAATGCAAACCCATGTATGAATGGCTGAGCTTGAAGTCCCACTAACAGATCTAGCCCAGCAAGGTTTGTTGACACATTTTGAGTTTATTGATGGATTTTAAGTAGTGAAAGAGGAGCAAATGTTTGAATAGCACTGTAAAAAGGCAGTTTGTTTATTTTGCCAAATTAATGTGTATTTGAGATGAGTGCGCTCTTTCAAAGGGAATTTTTATGACTATAGAAGAGATTTTATGACCTTGCTCAGACGAGGCTTGTAAAATCCCACCTGAAGCCAATGGAGAACTACATTCTGTGGGCCTGGTAAAATCCTGGCCCATGTGTTTAACTGAAAGTTTTACAAGTTTCTAACTTTTTTTTCTGGAAGAGTTTGAATTGATTTTTTTTCTGAACATTTCAAAGGCTTCCTAATGTTATTATATGGCTTGTATAATGCTTCATATATAGTAGAAGCTGGCTGAGGGGACATAGTATATGGAGGGCCATGAAGATATGGCAAGAGCATGGAGAACAAGGGGAAATGCAGTGCACAGGCAGAATGAGGGAATCTGAAATTGGCATGGATAAGATATGAGGATAGGTGGGTGACTCAAGCCTATACCTGACTCCAGAGAATCAGAAAAACATTAAAAAGCTGCAGAACTACTTAATACCCCATGTAAAAGATAAGCAACAAGAGAAATGTTGGTCATGCTGCACTGGTACAGCAGAATCATTGGCATTCCCTTGAGGCTCTTTGTGTATTTCCATCCTGACCACCCTGATGAACATGGATATTCTGACTTAATAATGCTTAAACTATAGAATCCAATTAATAGTCAACTACCATTGGTAAATAAAATTCTGAGAATCACAGTATCAACTCATCAATAAAATCAAGCAAATTATCATGTTTTAGAAGTATGCCTTTCTTTTTAACGAGTGCACGTAACTTCTGCAGCCTTTGGCCATCAGGAATCTGATGTATAACTGGATCTTCCATTGTAATGGACATTAAAAATACTTAAGCAAGGAACAGGAAGCTTACAACAAACATGTGACTCAAAATGTCCCTGTTGGTTTTTCTGTCATCTCTTCCACTAACTGTTCATAAAGTAGACAAAGGGTTAAATTAAAACAATTTCTTTGTCAAGGTATACTATAACAACTATAACATTTAGTAAACTTCCCAATAGCCAAACAGGACTAAAGAGGAATATATCACAACTGCTGAAATCAAGGGGGAACCCCAGGAAGTTGCATATCTCTCACTCATGACAAGGAGCAAATGAACAACATTCAAATTCAGCCAATAAACAAAGTATGAATGAAGGGCATACAAAATGTGAATAGAAGGAAATTTCACTGAAGTAATGTTTTGAAATTAAACTATTTAATCACAGGATAGAATCAAGGATGCTTCTCCATCAATACATTCTTTTCAGCAAAAACCTTAACTCTGAATGCACTGGAAGTCACATGGCCATGAACAACTCCTTATATGAAAGAGAAATAAACACAGATCCCTTCCTTTTTGTATGTTTCTCACTTTCTTTTCCTGGAGACTAATCATTAGGTTGAGATATCAACCCTCTGATTTCCACAGAAACTATTTCCTCTCACTTGGGGAACATTATCAGTTTCTGTGTTGGCTTATCTAGTTGAGCCATATCTGGAATTATCAATCCACATTTCCTCCCTTAAAAAACAAGGAAAAATGAGAGTATGGTAGGAAGAAAAATGGACACTACAGAAAGTAAATAATTCAGGATAGCGAGTGTGCCTGGGTCACAAGGGGCACCGTACAGCAAGTGTGAGCGAGCAAACAGTCTGAAAGGGATAGTTTGAATCGGGTAGGGAGAATCAACAGATACAGAATGTGGTAGCAGATAATGAAGGAATCAATAGAATGGTTACATCAGGACCTTGATTTGGGGAAGTAAGACAGATCGAGGTTTTACTAAGAAGACAAACGGGAACTGCGATAAGCTCATTTTTTGCCAAGTTGTGTTTGTGAAAATAGAAAATTAAATATTTCTTGGTTTGGTGGGTTAATTGCACTAAGCGGCAAACAGGAAAATAGTATTGCTCTCAACAAAGATATAGAAAACATAGAGAAGTAGATGTGTGCATGCATCACAATCTTTCTCCAAATTAATTAATTAGAAGTGTCATATTTTACACCTAATATGTCACGACTATCTGCTGCAAAGTTACATTTGGTCACTTGAATATAAATTCTCTATGCTTCTAATTATCTGATGATTGACTATTTATACTCTTCCAACTCTACTTTTAATTATATTCATAAAATCTTTACAGTGCACAAGGAAGCCATTCGGCCAATCGAGTCTACACCATCTCTCTGAAAGGACATTCAATCTGGTCCTAACCCCCTGCCTTATTCCCATTATATTACACATTCTTTTGTTTCAAATAACAATCCTTCTGAACACCTCAATCGAATCTATCTCCATTATCCTCTCAGGAAGTTTGTTCAACACTCCAAACACCCTTTGGCTCATAAAATTCCCTCACACTCTATTGATTTAAATCATCTATTATCATTACATTATTAACTTCGTTATCACCTCTTTCAACTCCTTATATCATCCCTTCTAATAGATTTCTCCAGCCTTAACAGTCTCTCCCCTGAGTTCTTTATTAAATCTCTGGCATATTCTTTGACAATCTTCATTGTTCACATTTTTTTTCATTCATGTATCCATCTTAACTAGCATTTATTTGGTTATCCCTTTTTTTTGCCCTTTACCTGACCTACTGAATGCTTGGTCCTTTCTCTGAATAAAGATGGTTAACTATTAACTGGCACAATTGAAAGAAGAAACAGAAGACAAGGATATGTCAAAGAACGACATGCCGATATTGGTTGTATGAATTCTGAAGGTTTTGAGGTTAAGTTGAAGATGCAATAAGTGAGTTTTGAGAAATTTAGGTGAAATTCAAGTGAAATTCGTTAAAAAAATGAAGAACAGACAAACTATTTGATTTAAATAGTTGAAAGGGCAATAGCTAAGTGATTTTATCAAAATAATAATTTCCCTGACATAAAAGTTAGATGCTAATGAATGTGATTAGCTTTAGACCATCAGTTTGATTCCACATGTCTCAACGATTATGTAGAGTTTATTGCAAAACTACGCCACTTCACTTTTTCTAACAGAAACAAACTTTACTGTATATGTGAAGGAAAATTAAACAAAGCAGGCACCACTAACTTAATACTATAGTTTATAAAGACATATGCTACAAACTCAGTTCTACTTTTTATTTCCCCATGACTGAGAGATACGCAGCTTCCTATGATTTCCCCCTTGTTTTCAGCTGTTGTGATATATTCCCTTATTTTATGAAATCTTCAAGGCGCATTCATTTTTCCTAGGTCCAACCTAAAAGATAAGTCATAGCCTTCCGGAATTTCTTTTAATTCTCCCTAGTATCCCAACTATTCCTCAATGCACAAATTACATGAAGTCCATCCATTACTTTTGCTAGGCAATTTTCTAATTTTCTTTAACAACTCACGAGTATGGATTCTTTAGCATCTTGTTTTGGACATACAAAGACTGTTTCTTTCCCATTCTAATCCTATAACTTATATATAGCATTTTGCATTGAACATAAGAGAAAACTAGGCCATTTGGTCCCTCAAACCTGCTCACCATTTGATGGGGTCATGGTTGGTCTTAACTCTCCTTGCCGTCTTCCCACTTGCCACCACTCTACAGCCTCCACCATATGTATAGCCCTCAACTCTCTTATCATTTAAAAATCTATCTAACTCAGCCTTGAAAATATCCAATGACCCTGCCTCTACTATTCTCTGTAGAGGAGAATTCTGTAGACTAACAACTCTCTGAGAGAAAAAAAATCTCATCTCAGTCTTAAGCAGGAGACCCCTTATTTTTAAGCTATGTTCCCTAATTGTAGACTCCCCATTAAGGACAAACATTCTCTCAGCGTCCAGCCTATGAATTCCCCTGTCAATACAGTTGTTACAGAGCCTTAGTGAAACCACATGTGGAGGAATGAGTTTTGGTTTGCCTACTTAAGAAAAGATCAGAAGTAGTTCAAAGAAGGTTCATTTGGCTGATTCCTGGAATAAAGTGGTTATCTAATCAGGAAAGATTGAGCAAGTTGGGCCTATACCCACTAGAGTGGATAAGACAGTTCAACAGACATCAGAGTGTGGCAAGTAGGGGATTTTCACAGTATCTTCATTGCAGTGATTATGTTCAAATATATAACCTGAAATTTCTGGGAAGTTTCGTCATTGAAGATTGCAGGTATGACAAAGAAGTGAGAATTACAGTAGCAATGAAAAAGGGTGCATTTAATATAAAGAAGATGATTTTGATTGGTTCTCTATTCAGCCATCCAATCAGAAACATGGATGCTGAAGAAAGAGGAGATCAGCCTTTTAGACTACTTTGAAATGTAGAACTGGAGATGCATGGAGAAAGTAACGTGGTTATATAAGGAAAAAGTGACATAGGTTGTTGGAAAAGTGCTACAAGGACAAATGGAAGGAATAAAAACGAAGGAGGAGAAAAATATCCCTCGGAATCGCCTGAAGAATGGGGAAAAATTATGGAGAACTGGGGAGGATCACAGACAGGCAAGTTTGAAGAAGGGAAAAACCTGCCTTAGGCAGATGACCAATAATGATGACCTGCTTATAAGAACAGTTTAATCAATCTTTATTCTCACAAATACTTGTCTATTATTATTATTTTAAAAATACATCAATGGCCAGTTGGCTTATGTAATCATAACTTATATAACTCTGTAAAACACTTTTAAAAATATGCATAATAGGATGCATTTTCAAAATCATAAAATCTCTACAGTGCAGAGGAAAGCTATTAGGTCCATCAAATCTGCACTGACCACAATCCTACCCAGGCCTGCTTCCCATAACCCCACATATTTACTCTATTAAACTCCCTGACACTCTGGGCAATTTAGCATGGCCAATCAATCTAACCCACACATCTTTGGATTCTGGGAGGAAATCAGAGTACCCGGAGGAAACCCATGCAGATGCTGGGAGAACATGCAAATTCCACACAGTAACCCAAGACCAGAATTGAATCGGGTCCCTGGCAATGTGAGGCATCAGTGCTAATCGTTATGGCACCAGCCTCCCCACTAAAGCTAATGTGAAATTATTTAAGTTATGATGTTCAAAGTCTTTGAAGAAGAATCCAGGTTTGCAAAAAATACTGTTAGCATGGGAAGCCCTTCTACATGTAACTTTTATTGCAAACCAGCTTTCAGACCTTTCTGCCACTATACAATGAATAAAATTATGTTAACTTTTTGAAACTGGAGGCAAATACTAGTACAATACAAATTAATTTCCTTGATTAATTCTGGCTGAGATAAGACCACAAGAAACTACAAAGAGCCGTCAGTCCATCACACAAACTAGTCTCCTTTCCATCGTCTACATTTACACTTACCATTGCTTTGGAAAAGCAGCCAGCATTATCAAGGATGCCATGCACCCTGGATATTTCTACCTTCTGCCGTCAGGAAAGATACAGAAGTCTGCGGTCACGTACCATTGACTCAAGATGCCCTGAGACTTTTAAATGGACCTATCTTACATTAAGCTGATCTTTCTCTACATCCAAGCTGTGACTGTAACATGATATTCTGCACTCTCTTCTTTCTTCTCTATGTACTCTATGAATGGTATGTTTTGCTTCTGTAGCACACAAGAAGCAATACCTCAAGGAAATATTACACAAGTGGCACAGTGTTTAGAACTGCTGCCCCACAGCGTCAGGGACCCAGGTTCATTTCCCAGCTTGGGTTGTTGTCTGTCTGGAGTTTGCACATTCTCCCCGTGTCTGCATGGGTTTCCTCTGGGTGCTCCGGTTTCCTTGCACAGTCCAAAGTTGTGCAGGTTAGGTGAATTGGCCATGCCAAATTCTCCCTCAGTGTACTAGAACAGGCATCAAAGTGTGGCAAGTAGGAGATTTTCAGAGTAAGTTCATTGCAGTGTTAATGTAAGACTACTTATGAGTAATAGATAAACTTTAAAATACTTTTACTTTCCACTGTATCCAAATACATGTGACAATAATAAATCAAATCTAGTTGCACAAATAAATATAAAAATTTATATCTTACTCTTTCTTCGTTCTCGTTCCTTTAAAAAGGCCTCCAACCATTCCTGTTTGTCTTCTGGTGTCTTTGCCATGCAAACAAACCATTTGTTTTTGGCAGTATTGTGTATTTTCCAACCATTGATCACAGTATGACCACTGCTGTGATAATCCGCTAGAAGAGAGAGCGATTCTAGTTATATAGCATTATACAGTAAAACAACAATAACTTGTAGTTATGTAGCACTTTTAATTGAATAGAATATCCTATGGTGTTTCACAAGAGCATTGCAAAGCATATTTAGATACTGGGTCACAAAAGATGAGAATGCCAAAGGCTTGATCAAAGAACGAGAGCATCTTAAAAGAAAGAAATATCCAGAGATTTCACAAGGGAATTCTAGATCTTAGGGAGCACAGGGCATTGTTAGAACTACATCTTGCAGAACAATATTTTCTTTTAAAATATGGAAGGACATTGCATTACCTGGATACTTCGAAGTTGACCTGAATTTTTTTTTTAAAAGGTCCTAAGGGACTGGGATCAAGCATGCCTTTTCCAGGAAATCATCTGATCAGCATGTACTTAAGGGGGGTGGGAAGAAGAGCTTCTATACACTGCAATTACTTTATTTGATGAAGGCAAAGGCCAAGTGATTTACTCGAAGTTACCAGACAGATATTAGCTTTAAGCTTAGATCTTATTTCTTTTTAAAACCAGTTGAGAATGAACTGAGAAAGTGAAAAGCTGCCAGCTCTCAGCCTCCTTGGCTTGCCTGAAACCATGTGATTATCAGTACATAATTAAGAATTTTCACTTCAATGGAATCTGTCTGTATTTGGGAACCAGAAAGGCTAAGACAAGGAAGATTGACCTGGTTTAAGAGAGGAAGCAGGGATAATCCAGGAAATTATATACCAGTGAGCTTGACATCAGCAGTGGGGAAGTTTTTGGAGAAAGTACTGAGGGACAGGATATATGCACTTTTGGAAGAAAATAGACTAATTAGTGACAGGCAGCATGGTTTTGTACAGAGAAGATCATGTCTCACTAACCTGTTTGAGTTTTTTGAACAATTGACAAAGATAACTGATGAGAAAAGGGTGTGGATATAGCCTATATAGCTTTTATAAGCATTTGACAAGGTCCCATATGGCTGTACAAAATTTAAAATTGCACAGGATTTGGGGTGGACTAGCTAAATGGATACAGAACTCACTTGATTGTAAAAGACAGGCAGTAGCTGTGGAAGGATGTTTTTTTAGAATGGAGATCTGTAACTAGTGGTGTTCTGCAGGAATTAGTGTTGAAACCTTATTTTTTGTAACATATATAAATGATCTGGAAGGAAATGCGGGTGGTCAAATAAGTTTGCGATGATACAAAGATTGGTGAAGTTGCTAATTTTGTTGGGAATTATCAGAGGATATAGCAGGATAGAGCTAGATTGGAGATTTGGGCACAGAAATGGCAGATGGAGTTTAATCCAGACAAATGCAAGGTGACGCATTTTGGAGGATCATATTTAGGTGTAAATAATACTGTAAGTTGCACAACCCTTTGGAACACTAAGGAAATTTCATAGTAACTTCATTGCAGTGTAATGTAAGCCTTACTTGTGACTAATAAATAAATTTAATATTCAGAGGGTTCTGGGCGTGCAGGTCCACAGTTCCCCACAAGTGGCAATACAGGTAGTCAAGGTGATTAAAAAAGCAAATGGCTTGCCTGCCTTCATCAGCCAGCACATTGAATACAAGAATTGGGAAATCATGTTGCATTTATATAAAACCTCGGGGTTAGGCTGCATTTGGAGTATTGCGTGCATTACTGATCAGTACATTAAGAGAAGGATGTGGAAGCTTTAGAGAGAATGCAAAGAAGGTTTGTCAGGATGTTGTCTGGTCTCAAAGGTATTAGCAATGTGGAGTGGTTGAACAAACTAGGATTGTTTTCACTGTGGCTGAGAGGAGACTTGATAGAAGTTGACAATGCTTTGAGACACATAGACAAGGTGGATAGTCAGAGGGTGGAAATGTCAATTACAAGGAGGCACAGGTTCAAAGTGAGAGGGGGCAAGTTTAAAGGAGATGTGCAGGGGAGGTTTTTCATGCACAGAGTGGTGGGCGCCTGGAACGCATCGCCAGAGGAGGTGGTGGAAGCAAGCACATTAGAAACATTTAAGAGGCATCTGGAGAGATACATGAATAGGGAGTGAATAGAAGGATACGGACCAAGTAAGGGCAGAAGGCATTTTTTCAAGTTTAGCTAAGGCATCACAATTGACATGGGCTTGGAATGCTGAAGAGCCTGTTCCTGTGCTACACTTTTCTTTGTTCTTTGGTTCCATTCTCTTCCACACTGAAGCTTATTGTTGAGGACCATCAGGCATTTACTAGACTAATGTTCGTATGAGGGAGATCCAAACTGCTAAGGATAAAAGCTACAAACTATATCCTTTTTAGATTATTTTTTCTTCAATCATCCACTCTGCTGAGGGACAAAGCGTGGGAGATTGTGGCTTTGGTGGTGGTGGTGGTGGGCAGCAGCAGCAGCAGACAGAGCGGACAGAGTCAGAACAGGCAGGGCAGACAGAGTGAGCAGTAGGGAGACAGAGCGAGCAGAGGGGAGACAGAGTGGGTGGGGGGGAGACAGGGCAGGCGGGCTGGGGAGTGAGAGCGCGCGGGGGAGTAGGATCCCAACTGTTAACGTTACATATTAATATATCTATCTGTCAAGAGCTGGCAAGTGGGATTAGATGGGCAGGTCAGGGCCTTTCACGTGTCGATGCAGACTTGATGGGTGGAAGGGCCTCTACTGCAATGTGGGATTTTGTGATTCTATATGTTGGCTTTCATAGTGAGAAGATTTTGAGTATAGGGATAGGAATATTTTGCTGCAATTGTATTGGGCATTGGCATAAGGACTAAATATATTATCTCCAAATTTACAGATTGTACAAAATTGAGTGGGAGACTGAGCTGTGAGAAAGATGCAGAGGTGGTTCAGCGTGATTTAAACAGGCTAAGTATGTGGACATATGCATGGCAGATGCAATATAATGTGGATAAATGTGAGATTATTCACTTTGGTAGCAATAATAGGGAGACAGATTATTACATAAATCGGTGTAAACTGAGCAAGTGGACACTCAGCAAGTTCTTGGTGTCCTTGTGCATCAGTCGCAGAAAATAAATGTGCAGGTACAGCAGACAGTAAAGCCAAAAAACAGTAGATTCATAATTGGTTTAGCAGTAGGAGATAGAGCGTGGTGACAGATGGCTGCTTTAGTGACTGGAGGCCAGTGACCAGTGGCGTGCCATAGGAAACTGTGCTGGACCCCTACTGTTTGTCATTCAGTGAAATGACATAGATGATAATGTGCAAGATAGGGTGAGTGAGTTTGTGATGACACAAAGATTGGCTGAGTGATTGACAGTAAGGTTGAGTGCCTTGAGTTACAGGAAGATATAAACAAAATGATCAAATGGGCAGATAAGTGGCAGATGCAATTTAACCCTGAAAAGTGTGAGGTGATGTACTTTGTCAAGGAAGTAATTTGACAAGGAAGTATACTATGAAAAGTGTGACATTGGGAAATTCCAAAGGAAAAAGGATCTTGGCATGTTTGTCCATAGACCTCTGAAGGCAGTAAGGCAAGTTAATAGAGTGGTGAAAAGGGCTTATGGCACAATTGCCTTTATCACTTGGGGTATAGATAACAAAAGTAGACAGCACAAGATGGAGTTGTATAGAACTTTGGTGAGGTCACAGCTGGAGTGCTGTGTGCAGTTCTGGTAGCTACATTATAGAAAGGACATGAACGCATTGTAAGGATTCAGAGGAGATTCACCAGGCTGTTGCCTAGGATGGGACATTTAAGTTATAAAAAGAGGTTGGATTAGCTTGGGTTGTTTTCTCTGCAGCAGAGAAGAATGAGGAGCAATCTGATTGAGATGTTTAAAATTATGAAGGGCATGGACAGGATGGATAGGGAAAAGCTGTTCCCCTTCATTGAAGGGTCAGTTACGAAGGGACAGAAGATGAAAGTGATGATGAGAGATTTAGGGGGATTTAAGGAAAACCTTTTTTACTTAGAGGGTGGTGATAGGGTGAAATGCACTGCCTGGGAGGGTAGTGGAGGTAGGATGCCTCATATTCTTTGAAAAATATCTGGAAGAGTACTTCCATAACATTCAAGACTATGGGCCAACAGCTGGCAAATAGGATTAGGTGAGAACATCAGGACCTTTCATGTGTTGATGCAGACTTAATAGGTGGAAGGGCCTCTATTGCATTGTGAGATTTTGTGATTCTGTATGTTGGCGTTCATAGTGAGAAGATTTGAGAAGATTTTGCTGCAATTGTATCAGGTATTGGTGATGCCACACTTGGAGTGTTGTGTGCAGTTTTGGTGTCCTTATCTGAGGAGAGATGTTCTTGCTATAGGGGGAGCACTGTGAAGTCAAGTCACCAAGCTGATTCCTGGGATGGCAGGTCTATCATACGAGGAGAGACTAAGTCGGTTAGGATAAAATTCACTGGAGTTTAGAAGAGTGAGGGTGGATCTCATTAAAACTTATAAAATTCTAACAAGGTTAGATAACATAGATTCAAAAAGAATGTTCCCAATGGTGGTGGAGTGCAGACTTAGAGAGTTATTGTTTGAGAATCAGGGGTAAATCCTTTAGAACTGAAGTGAGCAGAAATTTCTTCATTCGAGGGTGGTGAATCTGTAGAAATCATTACCACAGAAAGTAGTTGAGGCCAACATGTTGTCTGATTGCAAGAAGAATTTAGATTTATCTCTTGGGGCTAAAGGGATCAGGATATTGAAATTGATGAACAGCAATGATCAAAATGGCCGAATGGCCGACACCTCTACTAATTTCTATGTTTCTTTGTGACCTATAGGGTAGTTGGGCTAGACCAATTCCTCTGATCCTAATTGTAACTGTATGAACATTAGTGGTGGAGGAATTTAAATCTGGAATCCATAAGATGGAAGAATTGATTGAGTGCAGATATTGGAGGGCTATGGGAGGAAATAACAGAGATTGGGAGGAGATAGGCCGTGAAAGGATTTGAAAATAAAGACAAGAATTTCATAATAGGGAACCAAACTAGATCAGTGAGCTCAGGAGTAATGATTGGCCACAACATGCTACGAATGAGGACACAGGCAGCAGAGTTTTTGATGACCTCAAGTTTGTTGAGTTTAGGATGTAGGAGGCTGGTCAGGAGTGCACTGGAATGGTCAAGTCCAAAGGTAACAAAGAAATGAACAATAGTTTCAGCAATGAGTAAGCTGATGAAGGGTTGAAGTTGGAAATGTTATAATGATAGTAATAGGCAGTCTGAGTCATAGCATGAAACACACCAAAGGAACTATTAAAATAAAATAACCAATTTTAAACAAGGAATCAAAAGGTTTATACTCATAGCTTGAATTGAATAATAGGATAAATGCAAAACATTGGTAAAGATGAATCATCAATCTGATCGAATCAGGAATGGCATACATTATTTTATTTTTGACACATTGTAAGATATAATGTTGTTCAACAGCAATATAGAAAAGTAAAATGCAACTAATGTATCTATGTTCTCACCATTTGAATTTGCTAATTCACACTCCAGGCAGTCAAAGTAATTGCATCATATTAAATACAACCTTTTGAATTATATCAAAATATTCAACTAAATTACTTCCAAGATAACTTACTCTTCACTATTACATCTTGAATCTGTTTGATCAGTTCATACTTACCTAAGATTTCAAGCATCTGTCCCAAATAACAGACTCTAGTAATTTCTCCACAACTGACTTCAGACTTAACTGGATTTTCTCATTCCTCCTTCCTAAAATATGAGTGACACTTGCAACTTTCCAATCCATTTAGATAAAAAACCTGTATATTTACTGGCAAATGGAGGGCCCTCCATACACTGGGGTCCCCCTTAGAGTGCAAGCTTCATGAATAGTGGACCAGTGCAAGGAAATCTGAGACTGAAAATCTCCTGGGTGACTCATCATAACATAATAGCCAGGATATTCCCACCTGACATCTCTGATACTGACCTATCAAAGCTCTCCTACCTTTGAACTGTCTAACATTTAACATAATCATATTTTGATAGAAATCAGTGATGACTGGCATAGATTTTGTGGTCAGTAGCAAAGGAAAAGCACTCACTACTGACCTTAAAGAGAACTATTGACAAAGATGTAGCGATCTCTGTGACTGGAATTTCCCGCCCCCCCAACACCTTCCTGAGGGCAAGTTCAAATTTAATTCCAAATGTATAAGAAGTCTTTATAATAGAGTTTGCAAGCAATTAAATTCAAGTATTCACAAACAGCAAATCAGGAAATTAAAAAGCACTTAATATCCTTCACATTTAATTTAAGTTTTCAGATAGTGAGATAAATGAATCTGAAGCTGAAGATGAAAAATATTAAACTATATTTTAAATATAAATGGAAGGTTTAATAATTGTGGAGAAATTTGACATTTCAGAATTCCAAAATTAGTTTTTTAGACCTAGTTAGATGTTCAGCAGTTAATGTGAAATTAGTTTGCCTTTAAAAGCCCAGTTGCAGCTCATTTACTAAGGTGCAAGTTTTCCAGGATGTTTACAGTAAGATTAACAGTGTTAGAATGAGAATTCTCAATAATTCATAACTGAGAGGAAGATAGCAGTCTGTGGAAACTTTTAAAATGCATCCTGTGGAGAAGCATAGGCTCACTTACTGCAACTTTAAAAAAAATTTAAGGGGTGTGATCAGTTTCCACATGCATCTTGCAGCAAACACCACCGACTGTTTGCTAGTGGTAGAGAATTTGAATGCGGAAGTGGTAGCAATTAAGCGGGCTGCTTTGTCCTAGATGATGTCCAGTTTTCTGAGTGTTGTTGAAGCTTCACTCATCCAAGCAAGTGGAGAGTATTCCATTATTCTCCTGAGTTATGCCTTACAGATAGTGTATAGGCTTCAGGGAGTCAGGAGATGAGTTATTCATTGTGCAGTATGATAAACAAAAAAAATGAGTACATTGTGGGGGAGGTGGAAGAAAGCCTCCTAATTTCCTACAGTGAAGAAGGAGGCCATTTTGTCCATCGAGTCTGCACGGCCCACAATCTCACCCAGGCCCTATTCATGTAACTCCACATATTTACCTTACTAATCTCCTGGCACCAGGGTCAATTTAGTTATCAACCTAACCCACACACATCTTTGGACAGTGGGAAGAAACAAGAGGACCTGAGGCAAGGGAGGAAATTGCTGGGGCCTTGAGAGAAATCTTTGTATCCTCACAGGGGAGTTCCCAGAGGATTGGAGAATAGCCAATGTTGTTTCTTTGTTTAAGAAGGATAGCAAGAATAATCCAGGTAATTACAGGCCGGTGAGTCTTACATCAACAGTAGGGAAATTATTAGAGAGGATTCTTTGACACAGAATTTATTCCCACTTGGAAATAACTGGATGTATTAGTAAGGGGCAACATGGTTTTGTGAAAGGGAGGTCATGTCTCATGAATTTGATTGAGTTTTTCAAGTAATTGATGAAGACTGGCACAGGAGGTGAAGTCGCATGGGATCAGAGGTGAACTGGCAAAGTGGATACAAAACTGGCTTGGTCAAAGAAGACAAAGGGTAGCAGTGGAAGGATGCGTTTCTGAATGGAGAGTTGTTACAAGTGGTGTTCCTCAGGGATCAGTGCTGGGACCTTTCCTATTTGTAATATATATAAATGATTTGGAGGAAAATGTAACTGGACTGATTAGTAAGTTTGCGGATGACACAAAGGTTGGTGGATTTGCAGATAGCAAAGAAGACCATCAGAGGATGCAGCAGGATATAGATCAGTTGCAGACTTGAGCAGAGAAATGGCAGATGGAGCTTAATCCAGACAAATGTGAGGTAATACATTTTAGAAGGTCTAATACAAATAGGAAATATACAGTAAACAGCAGAACCCTTGAAAAGTATTGATCGGCAAAGGGATCTGGGCTTACAGGTACACAGATCATTGAAAGTGCAATGCAGATGAGAAGGTAGTCAAGGAGGCTTGCTTGCCTCCATCAGCTGGGGTAATGAGTTTAAAAATTGGCAAGTCATGTTGCAGCTTTATAGAACCTTGAAATATCTGATGCCACACTACCAGAGGATGTGGAAGCTTTGGAGAGGATACAGAAAAGATTTACCAGGATGTTGCCTGGTATGGAGGGCATTAGCTATGAGGAGAGGTTGGTGAAACTTGGTTTGTTCTCACTGGAGCGATGGAGATTGAGGGGATACCTATAGAAGTCTACAAGCTTATGAGAGGCATGGACAGAATGGATAGTCAGAAGATTGTTTTCCCGGGTGGAAGAGTCAATTACTAGGGGGTATAGGTTTAAGGTGCAAGGGGCAAGGTTTAAAGAAGATGTATGAGGCAGATCTTTTACACAGAGAGTAATAGGTGCCTGGAATTCATTGCAGGGGGATACGGTAGTGGCTTTTAAAGGATGTCTTGACAACTACACGAATAGAATGGAATAGAGGGATATCATCCTCAGAAGGGTTGGGAGTTTTAGTTAAGTCGGGCAACATAGTCAGTGCGGGCTTGGAGAGCTGAAGGGCTTGTTCCTGTGCTGTAATTTTCTTTGTTTATCGACCCGGAGAAAACCCATGCAGACACGGGGAGAACATGCAAACTCCACATAGAACATAGAACATAGAACATTACAGCACAGAACAGGCCCTTCGGCCTTCGATGTTGCGCTGACCAATATAAAAAGCAATGCCCCTCCAAACTAAACCATTCCCTTCTCTTCCATATACTTATCAACTAACCTCTTAAACGCCACCAAACTTGGCGCATCTACAACTGCTGCAGGCAGGGCATTCCACTCCCGAACCACGCTTAGGAAAAAGCTTAACCCTGTTTACTCTATCTATACCCCTCATAATCTTGTACACCTCTATTAGATCTCCTCTAAGTCTACATCTTTCTAAGGAAAACAGTCCCAATTTACCTAACCTCTCCTCGTAACTCAGACCTTCCATACCAGGCAGCATCCTGGTAAACCTCCTCTGCATTCTCTCCAGAGTCTCCATGTCCTTCCGGTAGTAAGGCGACCAGAACTGGACGCAGAATTCCAAATGAGGTCTAACCAACATTTTATACAACTGCAATTTAGACCAAATCTAAATCATGAACAGGGCTGTTGCTGGTCATTTGCAATTAACAGAGCTGTTAAATCCTGATGAATACTCAAAGCATATAAACTGTTAAAGAAGCAATTCATCATTTTTGAATGAACATTTGAAATTGATACATCTACCACATGAAGTAAATTATTTAATTTATTTTTATTCCCACTTCAGTCATATTCTTTATATTTGATGACATTTTGAATCCATCATATAAATAAGAACTTGTTGACCATTACTTTAGTCAATTCAACAAAGAAATACCTGTTCCATCATCCACATTTTCTACTTCCATGATCTCTGTATTTATTCTGCCACGAAAAAGGTATCGGTGTCCATCAGCTACTTTTTTAGGGTGCGAGGTGTTCTTTAATCGCCTAAAAATTAAGTGACAGCATCATTTATCAGAAACCTAAGCTACCTTTAATGAAAACAAAATATTGCATACGTTGGAAATCTAAAATAAAAACAGAAATGCTGGATAAATTCAAATGATGTTTCTACAGTATGGACTTGAAATGTTAACTCATTTTCTCTCTCCCCACAGATGCTGCCAAAGCTACTAAGTATATCCAGCATTCTCTGTTTGTATACTTTGCCTATCTTTTATTTTACTAAATGCACTGCATTCCAATCACATTACAAAGTTTATCGAACTTTTATTTCAATTTCAGCCATCATGAGTACAGCATCTTAATTTGTTACTAAATAAGATTTAGTTCATATAAAACAACAGTATTAATGTGAATTAATGTTTTTGGAGATAATGATGCAGTGGATGGAAGATTATGGATGGGATTTTCTGGCTGCGCTCACCCAAAAACCAAAAAATCCCGTCCAAGATCAAAGGACTTTTTTGCAAAGTCCTTGTCCCATTTGTTACAATTCTCATGGCAGGCTGGATTGGAAAATTCCGCCCAGTAGGTTAGCATGCCATTCTTTCACTCATTGAACTTTAATCTGAATCTAACACAGGCAATTAGGAAGGAAATTGACTTTGTTTGATGATTTTTACACATCCTAAGTAATTTGAAAAATGCAAACTCATTCAGGAGTCCCAGTCAGCAGGGCTATACAACAAAATTGTCCATCCATCAGCAGTGATTTTGTAATTTCATTTGGACACAGGGTAGTTAACATGTGAAATGAAAATCCCAAACTGGCATGTTGGAAGTTTTGTTTTTGCTGAGGTTAAAATTATCTTACTAGACTTAGAAGAGCAACATCCATGACCAGCTTCCACAAATCTCCTCAAAATAAAGACAAATATTAAAATATTTAGGAAAACAGTCAGATGGTTTCTCCAATTTCACATTGTGATTTCTCAATGGCTACTGAGAAGATCAACAATTTAATTAGGTATTTACAATTTTATCTCCATTGCTTCCAGTGTGATGAACGTCTCACTGGACAAATCTCCATAAATAAACGGCAAATTGGTTTGCACTGGCAGATGACATTTTCAGAGGTGGAAAATATAAATTAGCCAACTTTTAACAAAACTGAATTTTACATTTATTTCATGTTCTTTCCAGTTGAATACAACTATTCAGGATGGTTTCACACTAAAATGGTAAATTAGATACATTTCAGTCAGCCAGTTATTTCTTTAATTATGTGAGAGCAATTAATAAATGGACAATAATGTTAAAAAAAAGTTGCATCAACTCAAAAAAGTCAAAACCAGTAAATGACTGAATTGCACATATGTAATTGCAAACAAGACCAAACTGAAAAGAATGATGTAAAACTTAAACATGGAAATTAGACTTGAAAAGTCTAATGACTAAAACTATGATTTCGACCTTGGACAGAAGTAGGAGATGGTTACTGGTCAGGTAATTTTAACACTTTCACTTCTTAAGAATAGCACTTAACCGTCACCCACCTTAAGTTGATAGAAATAACATCAACACCAGTAATAAGGAAATGGGAACCAAGAGATGACTCCCCAGCCTAACATAGGGGTGGGATGGAGAAAGGAGATACCAAATAAGTATTCATCCTGGGAAGGAGAGAGAGAAAGACAGGGATGGGGACATCTAAAGTTTCTAAGCTGAAACTGGAGAAGTCTTACTCCTCCTAACCTGCAATGAATCTTCACATGTATTGAATCAAACTGGCTAAAAACTGGCATCTGTGATGCTGATGATCACAGGAGTCGAGATGGATTATCCATCTCACAGTTCTGGCTGAAAATTATTGCCAATTCTTCAGCCTTGTTTGTTATATGCATGTAATGAGCTTCCCAAACATTAAGGATGGGGTACTTGTGGAGCTCCTCACAACAATTCCCCATCATCATTTGTGACTGGATGTGGCAGGAATGCAGAGCTTAGCTCTGATTTGTTGGTTTTGTAATTACTTACCCTATCTATCATTTGTTGCTTGCGCTGTTTGACATGCAAGTATACTTTGTGTTATACCTTTACCGATTAACAGCTTGTTTGCTTTTACTTTTTTTTAATTGAAGATTTTTCATTTTTTAAATATAATGAACAAACTCTCAAAGATTGATCCAGTACAGCAAGGGCATTTTCACACAAGTACATGTAGAAAGCGACAGAAAAAATTATCAACACAAATGGTTCAGATTATTGATTATATCCAGCGCCTCCAACGTACAAATAATGAAATAATATATTGAAGGAAGGAGTTGGGGGATAACGGGATGCATTTGGCTTTGTGATGCATCATCGAGCTCACAGGATAATAGTGATAGAGCTGCAAACTTCTGGAAAGCAAATCTTTGAAATAATTACTGCTGTTGCTTATCCAACTGTACAAAATACAGATATTAGCAGAAGTAAGGTAGTGAGTAAATTAGCAAGAATATTCATGCCACTGGAACGTACATCAGAGGATAGACCATTCCCAGCCACCTTGGTGGTACTAATGATACAATTTGACATCTTCTCCCAGGATATATAGTCTATCTGTACCATAACAGTAGTCAGAGAGTCTATAATCTCAAAAACAACTGAAACACAAAAAATACATGAACCCATAAGTTCTAGGGATGTTTTCTTCATCGACTGTAAGGATTTGTAGAGCCTTACCATGTTAAATAACTTGCCACCTCCCTACAATGGCATCGTTCATTTTATGATTGTAATAAAGGCTTTCAGGTGAAAAAGTCCACAACTAAAAATGCCAGGAATTAGACGAGAAGACAGATAAAACTCATACAGCTCTAGTAAATCCATGTCCATGGTACACCAAGATATTAAGATAACAGGATTACAAATGAAAATTCAGTATCATGTTCACTCATAAATTGCTCTTATCAATGCAGTAAATCACATAACAGGATCAATTAAGAGACAAAATCAAGAGGATATATTCAAGGATTACTTTAAACAGGATAGTTCAGTTACAGGGCACCCCCACCAATATGAAAAAAGCACAGCACAGTGTGATGATACTATGCATTTAAGAAATGTATTCATATCATGTCTCTTGTAAGGGATATGTTTAAAATTTAACTGTTTTACAGTGTTGATTTATCTACAAAATTTGTCTATTGATTCACATAATGCAGGTTAATGATTGATTTTAACTAGGGATGTGTTGGTGTTAATTTGAATGAATACATTTTTGTTTACTTGATATTTCCCCTAGGGTTTCAGAGAAAGGTTTGGATTCAGTTGACTGACAGACTCATGTGCTCCAGGGGAGGAGCTAAGCTTGCAGCGGAAAAGCACGCAGTTACTGCAGGGTTTTGAAAAAGCAAGACGTCTCTTCATCTCTCTTTGGTAGCTGCTGTTTGGAACCTGCTGGGAGAAAGAGGTCTCTCACTCTCTCCAGAGATGTTCTTGAGGCTTGAGTACTTACAGCCCTGTACAAGCATGTAAGCCTGTTTTTGAAGAGTTTAAGTCTATAAGAGGAGTATTGTTGTTGCTTGATTTGGAACTGAATAAGAAAGATTAGCTGTTAAGAATTCTATCTTGTCATGCTTAAGTATTTTAATTGGTAAAAGTTGAGCTAATTCATTCATTATAGTTAAACTGTATTGTCAAATAAAGTTTGTTTTAATAAAAGCTTCTGAGTGTGTCAACAGAATCACACCCAGATTGAAACACCTTATCCTCACACTAAGGGAAGAAGTCCTTACAGAACATGGGGTGTGAAGAGCTGTAATCAAGGTAGCTGTGGGAGTTGGTGGGCTTGTAATAGATACTTATGGATAGAAATGGACTCAGAAATGTCAAGAAAGGGAAGGGAATTGTCAGAGATGGACCATTTGAAGGTGATAAAGGGATGGAAATTGGAAGTCGAAATTAATAAATTTTTCCACATCCAGATGAAAGCATGAAGCCCCATTTCCATCAATATACTAATCTATAACATGAATGAAAAAAATATTACGATGTAAAGAAGAGAATGTCCAGAAATATGATGAACAGCTTCAACTGAAAATCTTATCTATATGGGCTGAATCACACAGATTCTGGGTGATTCTGAGACTTAATGGATAGCATATTAAGATGGAAGTTGATACTGGTACTGCTGTATCTTTAATTCTTGATACTACTTACCAATAAAATCTGAAGTACTTTCCTTTAAATCCAGCTGATGTGAATTTAAGAACATATATGGAAGAGATCATGCATTAAAAAGTTACATCATGGTCAATGCAGAGTTGAGTGGACAAACACCAAAGCTGCTTCTTCATAATTTTCTAGTTCTAGGGTGGCACGGTAGCAGAGTGGTTAGCACTGCTGCTTCACAGTTCCAGGGACCTGGATTCAATTCCCAGCTTGGGTCACTGTCTGTGTGGGTTTCCTCTGGGTGCTCTGGTTTACTCCCACAGTCCAAAGATGTGCAGGTTAGGTTGATTGGCCATGTTAAAATTGCCCCTTAGTGTCCTGATATGTGTAGCTTAGTGGGATTAGCGTAAATGTGTAGGGATAAGGGGGTAGGGCCTGGTTGGGTTTGTGTCGGTGTAGACTCGATGGGCCAGATGGCCTCTTTCTGTACTGTAGGGTTTCTATGATTTCTATGATTCTGTTTGGACAGATAAACTTTAATCAGACTGCTAGCAACAACCAATATTAAAACAGATCCACAGCACTTTCTGGATAAATATAAGAGTGTATTTGAAGAGACACTTGG
This sequence comes from Sphyrna mokarran, assembly GCA_024679065.1. Taxonomy (NCBI): domain Eukaryota; kingdom Metazoa; phylum Chordata; class Chondrichthyes; order Carcharhiniformes; family Carcharhinidae; genus Sphyrna; species Sphyrna mokarran. The sequence continues at coordinate 70,507,390 of JAGIQG010000007.1, read as the reverse complement.
CTCAACGAAGGGAGCTCAAGTGAAATTCAAGGCAAAGCCTAATAGTCAACCAAAAAGTCTCAAAGCAAGGGCAATGCCAATTCATCTCAAGGTCAAAGAAGAATTAGTATGACTTGTTAACACTGGTGTGTTAGAGCCAGTTACAATGAGTTACTGGGTTACCCTAAAAGTATCTTTATTAAACCAGATGGTTCAATTCATATTTCTGATTTTAAAACAACCATAAATCCAGTGTTATGTGCTAATCAATATGTGTTTCCTTTGAGATTTATTTCCTAGCTTATCAGATGGGCAGAAATTCAACAAGACTGACCTTTTACAAGCATTTTTATAGATGCAACCATTCTCTGAATCACAATCATTGCCCACTATCATGACTCAAAGGTATTTTTCCTTCTGCAAGATTGTCTTTTGGAATAACTTCCACACCAGCCCTATTCCAAAGACCAATGGATCAGATTTTAAGTGGTCCCTCTAATGTAACATATTACCTGTTACATCAGGTAATATGTTACATATTACCTGTACTATGTAATACAGGTAATATTACTTATATGGTCATGTCACGTTATTATCTGATCGTCAATCCTTAACTATTATTTCAAAGCCATATAAAGGCATATGATTGTTAGCTACTAGCCAATTAGAGATGGCCACTGATCTCAATCTGCACATTCTTACAGTATAAAATATCAGCAATCATAACATTCTCCTCATTGGATTAGGAATTGGCTAGCTGATAGAAGACAGAGGGTGGTGGTTGATGGGAATTACTCATCATGGAGTTCGGTTACAAGTGGTGTACCTCAGGGATCTGTTTTGGGGCCTCTGCTGTTTGTAATTTTTATAAATGCTCTGGATGAGGGTATAGAAGGATGGATTACTAAATTTGCTGATGACACCAAAGTTGAAGGAGTGGTAGATAGTGAAGAGGGGTGTTATAGTTTGCAGAGAGACTTAGACAAGTTGCAGAGCTGGGCCGAGAGGTGGCAAATGGAGTTTAATGCGGAAAAGTGTGAGGAAATTCACTTTGGCAAAAATAACAAATGTATAGAGTATAGGGCTAATGGTAGGACTCTTAATAGTGTTGACGAACAGAGGGATCTCGGTGTTTATGTGCATAGATCCCTGAAAGTTGGCAATCAAGTCAATAAGGTTGTTAAGAAGGCATACGGAGTCTTGGCTTTTATTGGTAGAGGGATTGAATTTTGGAGCCACAACGTCATGTTGCAACTGTACAAAACTCTGGTGCGGCCGCACTTGGAGTATTGTGTACAGTTCTGGTCCCCACATTATAAAAAAGCTGTGGAGGCATTGGAGAGGGTACAGAGGAGGTTTACCAGGATGTTGCCAGGTATGGAGGGAAGGTCTTATGAGCAGAGGCTGAGGGATTTGAGGTTGTTTTCATTAGAAAGAAGGCGGCTAAGAGGAGATCTTATTGAGGCATATAAGATGATCAGAGGATTAGACAGGGTGGACAGTGATAGCCTTTTTCCTCAGATGGATAAAGCTAGCACGAGGGGACATAGCTTTAAATTAAGGGGTGGTAGTTATAGGACGGATGTCAGAGGTAGGTTCTTTACCCAGAGGGTGGTGAGGGTATGGAATGCCCTGCCTGCAGCAGTTGTAGATGCGCCAAGTTTGGGGGCGTTTAAGTGGTCAGTGGATAGGTTTATGGATGAAAAGGGAATGGTTTAGGATAGAGGGTCATTGCTTTTTCTCAATTGGTCGGCGCAACATCGAAGGCCGAAGGGCCTGTTCTGCGCTGTAATGTTCTATGTTCTATGTTCTGTGTAATGCATTATCACACTTGCCTTTACTTGTTCAGTAGATGCCAGTTTTAGTAGTTTTACTAATTGTCTTCATTTATTGCTGGTAGATCATTTGCCTGTGACCGCTTCTCAAGTTACAAAATATACCAGAAATGATCTCACAATGGGGAAGGTGATGGATAGAGTTTTGAAAGAAACCATAGCTCGAACACATCATCCATATCCTGATTTGAACCAATGTATCAAAGAAGCTTAAGTTGACTGTCCAAAATGGGTGTCTATTATGTGGAATCTAAGTGGTCATTCTGCCTAGTCTGCTTGGAAGAGCTCTTTAACAACTACATGAAGGACATCCCGGTATAGTACAAATGAAGGAATTAGCACATAGTTTTTTTTTGGTGGCTGTCTTTCGATGCTCAAATTGAAAAAAAAGTGTGACAATGTCAATACTGCGCACAACTAATATTTACATCATCATTATCATCTTTACACCTGCAGTAAATGCCATAGCAACATTTGCATGTAGATTTTGCTTGCTCATTTGAAGATAGCATGTTCTGAGTCATGATTGAGGCATACTCAAAACACCAGAAGTTGGGTATCATGAGATCTACTAGAACAGAACAAATCATTGAAAAACTTGACAAATGTTTTGCAAGATTTGGTAAACCAAAGCAGATTGTTAGTGATAATAGTTCATAATTTACTTCATAAGAGTTTGAGGATTATCTTGAAATTCAGCAATATAAAATCTGCATCATATCATCTATCAACCAATGGATTAATGAAAGATTTGTACAATCTTTCAAACATTCTCAAAGCTTCAAAAGAACCATATCATGTGAATATCATCATCAAGATTCACATTATGTGAATAGCTTTGTGGCAGCTTATAGAAACATTATTCATGTGACTACCCGAAGCTGACCTGCATTACTACTCTTAAAGAGAAAGTTGAGAACTTTGTTTGATTTGTTATTACCTCCAGAAATTTCAGAGATAGAGAGCATCAACAACAATCTCAAGTTGCTTGATGAGAACAAGACTACACTCACTTCAACAAGAAGTATGAATGTTAGTGCATAAAAAAAGTCCAATTTCTTACACAGTTCAATTTCTTACATGGTTCAAACTGAAAATGAAATAATTTGGTTACACCATGTTGACCAATTGTTGTCATCTCAAATGATTTTTCAGAATCATGTTCAGAAGTATCAACTTTTTCAAATCCTAGCATTGTGAATATTACTATGGAAAACTTAGTTGAATCTGAGTTACTTGATCATTGTGTCTTAACTACTATACCATGTAAGAATGATACAGAGCTAGTTCCAAGAGAAGAAGTGTGTGTTGAAATTCCAAATCATATTTCAAGGGTCAAATTCCACAACGTTGTATACAACCAAAGAAGAATAGACATCCTTCTGATTGACTTTTTACTGTGTATAATGATTCATAATGCATAGTACTGTGTTTACTATATAGATCCCATGTATAAAATTGTAGTAATTTTTGTCATGGGCACAGAAGTAAAGAAGGTGAGATGTTATATATTTAAAAGAGTTTATGATTGCTTTACAAGCTGCGCACATGATTTGAAGGCGATTCATTAGGGTGTTCCACAGACTGTATTTTACTTTGAGTTGTAGTCCATGCCGAGAATATCTCCTAGAATACATTTGTTGTATCCATATCCACTTTAAATCTACATGTGCAAACCATGTCCTTTTTCTTGTAAAAAACCTACAACTTCTAACATAGTTACAACATGACAATTTCCAAGTTAGATGATGAGTAACTTGGAAGGAAACATACAGATGGTGGTGTTCCCAGGTATCTCCTAATTTAAGACATTTAAGTATTGAAGACTCGGGCATACTGCTACGGGTCTGGAGTCACATATAGGCAAACGAAATAAGGACAACAGATTTCCTGATCCCTGAAGGGCATTAGTGAACCAGTTGGGTTTTCATAGTAATGATATCTAGATATTTACTGAATTCAAAATTTCCATCTGCCATAGCAGGATTCGAACCCACAGCATCATCCTGGCTCTACTGATTACTGCTTTGCTACTACATTCCAGTGATTCCACAGATAGTCTTGGTGCCATACAGGTCTTTCAATTTCAAATGTTAAAATGACAAAATGATATCAATAACACAAATGGCCTACAACGTCACCATGGTTAAATATAGCCCCGTTGCTTGAAACTGATGATCTTTGACCCAGAGGTGAGAGACACTGAGCAATGGTTGACACCGTGGAAAATGGTTAAAGACAAAGTCTGGAGTGGAAACAAGCTCCAAAGAAACTTGAATTTGAAGAATCACTCATACACAACATTGGCTTTTAGAAAGAGACAGTAGTGATTATGTAATAATACCTCAAAGGGAAATATTTGAGTACATTTCATGATAGCATGAGGGGACACAGCTTTAAATTAAGGGGTATGAGTTATAGGACGGATATCAGAGGTAGGTTCTTTACTCAAAGAGTGATTAGGGAGTGGAATGCCCTGCCTGCAGCTGTTGTAGATGCGCCAAGTTTGGTGGCGTTTAAGAGGTTAATTGATAAGTATATGGAAGAGAAGGGAATGGTTTAGTTTGGAGGGGCATTGCTTTTTATTTTGGTCGGCACAACATCGAAGGCCGAAGGGCCTGTTCTGTGCTGTAATGTTCTATGTTCTATGATACATAATTTGTTCACAACTTTAATAGCAATAAACGATCCATGCAGAATTGAATCAGAAAAAACTGAAAAGCAACATGGAGAAAATTAAATCAGTTGTGCGATTGACTCACATTGAAGACTTAACTTCTTTGTTGACCCATATTTCAAAAAAAATGTTTAAGTTCTTATCTAAGCTAATGAGAAAAGTATTATTTTTATTTTCCTGCTACAGACAGATTTGCTATAAGGCCATACAGATTGATTAGGCAAGGCAAGATGAACAAAACTTCAATCTAAATAGGTAGATAATGTATTTCCAATAATCTGTCTGTATCTACCTTTGAAAGGCCTACTTTTCAAAGGATTTCAAAACAACTAAAATGATGTTCTGCCTATACAGAGCAATTAGAGAAACTCTGGCTCCTTTGATCACAGGGAGCCAACCTAACAGAGCTGCTCAAAATTATTAGGAATTTCGATAAAGTAAATAGAAGTTACTGGTCAATAAGTTTGTCATTTGTGGATATAAATTCAACACATTCACCAAACAAAATGAAGTGAAAATATTGTCAAAACATGAAATGTGCCATCAAAAACACTGTTGTAAAAAGAATCCATAATAATATTTAAAGTTCACACACATTTAATGGTGATGAGTAGGACAGACATCAATTCAGCATCTTCTCCACTGTGATACTGAAGTGTTAGCTTCAGCATCAAAAAAAATTTCAAACCTTTTCTGTAAAACCAGAAAAAAATGTTCCCAATTCCATAGTCACTGTCACCCTATACTTCTTTGCCTACTTCCCAACCCCCATTACCTGTTTCAACCCTCACTTTTGGAACTTAGTTTGAGTCGCTTCCAGCAGCACTTTCACTGCAGGGAACTATTTCAGCTGGTAACTCAATCAAAGATTAGCAAACCTTACTCACAAGCAAACTACAGAACAGCCATTCTTAAATTATGTATCCCATGTGAACATAATGCACTTCAAAAGTATTTCCAAATCATAAATACAGAAGCTACAACACCCACCTATTCTTCCTTTTGCAGTATACCAGTAAATTATCAAAGAGGAAGAAAACGCGTTCCTGTATGTTTCCAGCTGAAATTTTTAGCAAATTTCCTTGCATTAGCATTTCGGTGCATGAATCTGTTATGTTGGAACCCTAAAAAAACAGAAAATTGTATTAATAGTTATGATTTTAAGCAGCACAAAGTCTGTTTAAAATTTGCCCTACTTCCAAAGTGGTTACATTTAAAAAATAAATTGCCTTCATGTTTATCAATTTGCTTTTAAGTAAAAATTAATTTAGTAAATTTGCAAAGAGATTCTCTTGCTTTTCTGCAATAACTTTGGAAGAAAAGCCAGGAAAATCAAAAGTAAATGGCATACCACCTGGAGAATCCTCACAGAAATGTACAATTAACACCTGATCACACAGTTTAAGTCACTTTTTAAAACAGCAAACTAGGAAGTAGCAGAAAGCTTGCTTAATTTCATCTTTTCTTTCTTACTTATAAAGAATTTTGTGGCTGCACACAATTATTCTGAATTCACCATGACACTTCAATCCACTTTAACAAGCAAACTTCATAATCTTTCAACAACTGTTGCGAAGGGTGCCAATAAACATTTTTCTTTCCCTTTATACATTCAAGAATATTAATACTGAACTACAATTATTGTTATCATATTTCCATGCATTTCATGATGACTCACAGGGAGCTCACCAGTGGATTCTCTTTTGAACTAAGAGAAACAAGCAATTTGGGGATAAGGCAGGAAAACGGAATTGATGCAGAAATTCATCTGTGATTTTGCAGAATTGGGAAATAGGATTGTAGGGTCATATGATCCATTGCCACTCCTATTTCTTAACTGCTGAGTGGCACATGGAGCTTCGGCCAAGAAGAACCAATAGTTTTCTAACATCATAAGTCCCTGTTTTAAGTTGCCCCGTTTAAGTTGCTTACCTTTAACATCAGTCAATGAACAACACTAACATCCATTTTTAGCATTGGGAGTTTTGTTATGTCATTTCAGACTGGCTTGGACATGGGGCTGGGATTCTCTGCCATTCAGGCCTGCTAGATTCTCTGGTCCCACGGTGGTGCACCCACTGCTACGAGTTTCCCAGCAGTGCAGTGTGGCTTCAATGGGAACTCTCATTGACAACGATGGGACCAGAAGATCCCACCACCAGTGGCATACATGCCAATTCCCACCACCAAAAAAAACGCTGAAGGAGGCCAAAGAATCTCACCTAGGGTTGCGAGACTCAATCAATGCTATTTTACAGAAGTACTCCCTACTTCTCTCAGCTGCTGCTAACCTTGTCACTCACTGACTTTCCCTCTCATCAGCCCTCCATCTTACCAATCTTCCTTCCTGACAATCTCCCACTCACTGCTGAACTTCCATTTTGCCTACTCTCCCAATTGTTGCTGATCCTCCTTCGTGCTAATCTTTCTTCTCATCAACTTTGCCAGTTGTTGCCAATCCTCCCCTTTGCTGCAAACCCTCTGTCTTCCCAGTTGCTGCTGACCTTCCCTCTGACCAACCTTCCCAGTTGCTGCCAATCCCCTCTCATGCTTTTGATCTTTCCTCTGGGTGACCCACCCTCTTGTAAGAGAGATTCCCAAGCCTTTGTGAAAGAGACTTTTGACTGTAAAAGTTGCTTCTCCATTCTAATACAATCTCCCATGCTGGTTGCCTCTTCTTTGTGTAGTTAACGAATCAATTCCCCAAACTATTAACCTTATTATTTCAGCTACTCAGTGTTTGACATCCATCAACAGAACCTATTAGATACGACCAGATTCTCCTTTTCCTTTCGATGAAATTGATATGCAAGCAAAACTGTTCTTAAAAAAATACATATTATCTTATTATTTAATCAATCTTTAACACTCTCCACATTTCCCTAGCACCATCTTGAAAACAATTATTTTAATAAAGTTTCAAAATAAAAATTTCCATGTTCTCATAGTCCATAACACAAGGCCTCTCTCGAAGGATTTACGACAACCTCTTTGGACAGTTCTTTTTGTGAAACCATCTGGGCAACTGGTGACTTGTGTTGACCCAATTTATTTTTAAAATCTCCTAACATCACTTTTATACTCTCAAGATCAATCCTTAACCTCTTTTCCATAACACTCCTTGACAAATGGACATTGTCCAACAGCATATGGTTATCTACACAGCATAGACATATTATTCCACAGCTGCCCCTTAATTAAGAGTTTCTTTAAAATATTAATACATAGCTATATCTGGTATTTCTATCAGTGCAAATATCTCCACACGTAAGCTGCTTTTAACTACTTCATTTATTTTCTTTAATCTCCATGCTCATGGATAACATTTATCACTTCTTTCCACTAAAAAGTAATGAATCCTGCTGTACTTGTTTCACTATCTAGAATGCTAACTTGTGAGGTGTCACTAAAAACACTAAGTTCTTCCTTTCTGGGTCACTTTGCTCTGGAAATCTAAACGTACATTCTTTGAAACTTAATTTCTTCAATGTCTTATTTGTTTTTAACACTTTCCCAACAGTAGCATATTTCAGCACTGTGCTCAATTCTAACACACCATAGCATGATCCAGTCAAGTAGGTGTGCATCAGAAATTTAATTTCCCAATTAAGTTTCTAAATTGATCTGTTACTTCCTTGATTGTAGATTGTTCCTTTTGGAAGGATCTACCCCAATTTATCAGGATCCTGTTAACATTCTCGAGGTAAGCCTGTTAAATGAGGGGTGTTCTCATTCAGTCTACATAATGTCCAATCCTGTATGTTTATACATTCCAGAAGCCTCTAACTTTAACTTCCTTTATAGTTTTATCTATTACCAATATCTTAAATGTCACAGATTTCCCCATAGGGAATTAAGAAAATGCCTACTGATTGTCCTTCATCAGCCATAAAATATTGCTGAATCTACATTTAGCTGAAAATAAGCGAAAATGGATGCTTTATTACACCCGTAAACACATTTACTTAGCTTCCACAATTTCCCTTCCATATTTGTAGCTTCTTAGAGGCTTTAAGAATACTTCTCTTTGAAACTGTTCTTCCTGCAAGTATACTACTTGGAGGTCAATGAATTTACATTGCTATGAATATGTTGCTAAAAATGCCAGGAAAATCCTCAACCTTACTGTTCCCATTGAGAGGGAACAGTATTCTGACTTCCTCGTTGCCATTTGTTTCTCAAATCCTTGAGTTATAAATCTGGTCTTAACTTTACACATATCACTAGAAACTACTTTCTCCAAACATATTCATCTATGGACAGTGTGCTTTGTCTGGCACCTTCATGTAAATGGCAAATGAACTTGATATCAAGTTCTTTTTTGTTTTGCCTCCTTCGCTAATTTACCATCTAACTTATTAGTAACCACTAAAGCTTCTCTATCATTAGGGCTGTTCTACTTGTCTCATTATCACCTATTTTGGGCGGAGAATATCAGACACAGAAGGCAAGCATGCAGGTGTAGCAGATTGTAAAAAAGACAAATGTTGGCATGTTGGTATGTTGGCATTCATAGCAAGACGATTCGAGTGCAGGAACAGGAAAGTCTTGCTGAAATTATACACATCTGGAGTGTTGTGTACAGTTATCTGAGGAAGGATGTTCATGCTCTGGAGGGAGTGCAGAGAAGATTTATCAGACTGATTGCAAGAATAACAGGACCGATGTACAAGGAGAAATTGTGTCAGTTAGGATTGTATTCGCTGGAGTTCAAAAGGATGAGAGGGGCTCTCATGGAAACCTATAAAATTCTAACAGAACTAGACAGGATAGATGCAAGTAGAATGTTCTCAATGGTAGGGGTGTCAGATCCAGGGGTCACAATCTAAGGATACAGAATAGACATTCTAGGACAGGTATGAAGAGAAATTTATTTACCTAGAGAATGATCAGCCTGTGGAATTCACCATCACAGAAAGCAGATGAAGCCAAAATATTGTACTTCTTGAAGCAGTTAGATATAGCACTTTGAAGAGGGATCAAAGGATATGGGGCAAAAGTATGATCAGGCTACTGAGTTGGATAATCAGCCATGATCATAATGAATGGCAGAGATGGCTCATAGGACTGAATGGCCTCTTCCTGCTCCTATTCTCTAGGTTGCTATAATACTGTATCCTAGGTGAAGTAATATTCTCAGCAGTCTTAATGAAATTGTTGTGATTTGTTATGATTATTCCAAAGCTTACAGCTTCTTTTCACCACAAAATTTCTGACTTACACAATGAACAGAGCACTGAAATACTATAGTTGCAAATTCTTTCTGTGTTGCAGATCTGTACTGAATTGATGTAAATGCGTGTGAGGTGTATGCTATGGAACTAATACACTATTTATTAGTGCATTTTGAGTGTTAACAACCATGGACACTAAGCTTTAGTCATGGGACTGTATTTCAGCACGGGGGTTTCTGGAACCAGGCATTGTGCCTTTGAAATTTTTCATCACGTTCATCAGCCCAATGATATGTTAAGTCTTCTCCAAATTGTTTTCTTCACAGGTTTGCAAGATCTGAAAAATTAATTGGGAACTTGCCTAAATAGTTTACAATTTATTATTCCAAATGTTTATTCTGTTGTATTGTTTTTTGGATTGGATCTATGTTTTGGCATTGATTTTGAGATTTTCTGCTGTAAATGTGTATCATATGAAACCAATGTTTTATACCTTGAACTTGTACTTATTCCAGCTTCACAATGTTCTCTTATTCACTGCAGGGTTTTTTGCTACCTTTGACATATTTCAGTTCATTCACATCCCAAATCAGGATATTAACTAATAATAATGTCATTTAACACCGGTGATATTACATAAAGGATACTCTAGTACATCCATATCAGGCAAAGGATCATTAAAGATGGAAACTTTGACAAGACTTTACATACTAATGTATTTTAAAAATCAGTAACCACTAATTAAGAAAGATACTGTCGTTAACCACAATATTAACTTGTGTACAATCTATATTGCATAATCTTCTTTTTCAATAATTTTATTCAAATCTTTATAGTCAAGCCATATTTTCTTCCGTTAACTGCTTGGTTTGATAACTACCACTTGTTTAATTCTGTGACTTTATTGCAATAAAATTGTCAGCCTAAGCTCAGTAGTATCACTCTCACCTCTCAATCAGAAAGTCGTGGGTTCAAGCTCCACTAAGAATTTGGAGCGCATAATTTCAGCTAGCTCTTGAGTAGAGTATTTAGGGATTACAGCAGATAAGGCTGATTGAGAGTCTATGTACCTTTTCAGCTGGATGTAAAAGACTATAATTACAGATATCCTCTCCAGCATTTTTGTCCTAAAACAATATGATTAGAAACAGAATACTTGATTATAATCTCTTTATTGTTTGTAGGATTTTAATAGGTGAAGGGGTGGGTTTCCCATCCAAGGCTCTGCCCGCCCAGCATGAAGCTGCATCGAGTTTGGATAGGTGGGTCACCGGGGGGAATTCCACACTTTTAATTTGACACACACTCCCACCACCTCAGAACTCACCTTTTGTTAAAATTCTACGTATATATTTCAATTACGCTAGGTTTTACTCTTCTAAACTCCACCAGATACAAGTCTAGCCTGTCTAATCTTTCTTCAAAAGACAACCTGCTCATTTCAGGTATCAGTCCAGTACTCAGTACTACTTCCAATGCACATTCACCCCTCCTTAAATAAAGAGACTAATGCTGTACACAATATCCTAGCTGTGGTCCCATCGATGCTCTGAAGAACTGAAGCATAGTCTCTCTACTTTGAATTCATTACCCTTTGCAATAAATGAGAACATCCTGTTATCTTTCCTAATTATTTGCTGAAACTGCATATAAATCTTCTGTAATTCATGCACTTGGACAACAAGATCACTTTGTACCTCAGAGTTTTGCAATCTGTCAATAGTTAGATAATATTTATTTTATATTCTTCCTATCAAAATGGACAATTTCACATTTGCCCACATTATACTCCAGTTCCCAGATTTTACCCACTCTTGTGTAGGGGTAGCACAGTGATACAGTGGTTAACATTGCTGTCTCTCAATGCCAGGATCTCAATTCCTGGCTTGGGTCACTGCCTGTGTGGAATTTACATGTTCTCCCTGTGTTTGCCTGGGTTCCAACCAGGTGTTCCATTTCCTTTCACAGTCCAAATGTGCTCAGATTAGGTCAATTGGCCTTGCTAAATTCTCCTTCAATGTACCCAAACAGATGCATGGAGGTGGCAACTAGGGGATTTACACAGTAACTTAATTGCAGTGTGAACGTAAGCCTACTTGTGACTAATAAATAAAACTTTAACTTAACTTAGACACTCTTCTAACCTATTTCTTTATATCCTCTTCAAGACTTACTTTCCTATTTATTTTTATGTCATCAGCAAATTCAGCAACAGTGCCTTTGGTCCCCTCATCCATTCACTTATATAAATTGTAAAATATTGAGGTGCCAATACTAATCACTGTGAAATTCTACTTTTTTTATCTGATCAACCATTTATGTCTACTCTCTGCTTCCAGTTAGCTAATCAATCTGCTATCCACGCTAATGTGAGCTTTTATTTTCCACCATAACTTTTGATGTTGTACCTTATTAAGTGCCTTCTGGAAATCGAAGCGCAATATATTCACCAGTACCCCATTATCCATAAGCATATTATTTCTTCAAAGAATTTCAATAAATTAGTTAAACATGATTTCCTTCTCACAAAAACCATGCTGATTCTGCCTGACTATCTTGAATTTAGCTAAGTGCACTGCTATAATGTCTTTAATTGTATTAGCTTCAAAGATTTTCTCTATGAATGATATTAAGCTAACTGGCCTGTCACTTCCTGCTTTGTCTCCATCCTTTTTGAACGAGAGAGTTGCATTTACTATTTTTCAATCCAATGGAATTTCTGAATGGAAGAAATTTTTGAAAATTAAAATTAACTCATCAACTAAGTCCCAAAGATAAAGTCCATCAGTCCTGTGCACTTATTATCTTGCAGCTCCAATAATCTGCTCAGCAGTATTTCCTTGATGTTTGCAATTTTTTTTAGGTCTTCCTTTGTTTCCATTTCTTGGAACTATACTTATTCTTTGATCCTTTTCTCAGTCTAAAAATAACCAATCTATTTCCTCATAAAACCAAGCAATAAGTTAAATATTTCCTCCTGGAAGACATTCTCAAGCTTTTCCCTTTTATGTTTCAGTTTCCCCCACGACCAGATGTGTGTGTTTTTTTAAAGACTAAAGCCACGACAGAAAGTTTGGGATACCATCTGAGCCATTAAAAAGGTCTGGCAGTAGCCCTAAATAATTTGTCCTGTTTATTCAGATTTCAGAAATATGACCCACTTCCTGTACAGTGAACTTTAACCAGTTATAAACTATGAAATTAAAGGGAAACGCCTAATCAGCTTTTCCACAATTACAGTTATTTTACCTGTCCTCCCACCTTGTCAAATGCTTAATGTATTGTAACTAAAAAAGAATTTGATACTTGTTAGGAGAGAAAGATGAAAAGTTAAGTTTACTAAGTTTATCTTAAAGCAATACAAATCACATTTGGTGACTAATAATGAAGTTCTGGTATGATGGCTGTAGAAGCATCTTTGGGACTTAGTTGATGAGTTAATTTTAATTTTCAAAAATTTCTTCCATGCCCCAGGGGGTTGATTTTACATACCAGAACAGAAGGAGAATGCAGATAATGGTTATCACTGGTGATCTTTGTAAACACAGTAAGAAGTCTCACAACACCAGGTTAAAGTCCAACAGATCTATTTGGTAGTAAATGCCACTCAGAAAGGATGACCCGAAGCACGGTACATTGGGGAGACCATGCAGACTAAGACAACAGATGAATGAACACCGCTCAACAATTACCAGGCAAGAGTGTTCCCTTCCTGTTGGTGAACACTTCAGTGGTCATGGGCATTCAGTCTCTAATCTTCAAATAAACATTCTCCAAGGCGGCCTTCACGACGTATGACAGCACAGAGTCGCTGAGCAGAGACTGATAGCTAAGTTCCACACACATGAGGACGGCCTCAACCAGGATCTTGGGTTCATCTATCTGTAACCCCCATGACTTGCCTGGGCTTGCAACATCTCACTTACTGACCTGTCTGGAGAAAATACTTTAACCTATGCTTAATCCTATTTCCAGTCACATTGTCTGCACCTTTAAGACTTGACTAGCTGTAAAGACTTGCATTCTAATCAGTATTCTGTAAACTGTGTGTGCCTTTATATGCTCTGTTTGTGATCGGAATTCCCACTCATCTGACAAAGGGACAAATCCCGAAAGCTAGTGGTGTTTACTACCAAATAAACCTATTGGACTTTAACCTGGTGTTCTGAGACTTCTTACTGTGTTTACCCCAGACCAACACCAGCATCTCCACATCATGATCTTTGTAAATGCACAGACATACTCATATCTTTTTATTTCACCATGTTACATTGCCATGGCAGGGTGCAACCTGTTTTAGCCATTAAGTGTGTCAAATACCAGCATCAAATTCTTCACAGCTGTTTTTTCACACACTCACATGAAATGGAGGTTGCCTTAGGTACTTGGGCCAAATGCATCTTTTTTTAATATCTAAACAGCAGGCTGGATTTTACACTCGCCCGCCAATAGGTTGTAGGCAAGTTGGGAGGGTAGGTAAAATCCAGCAACTGGCCTTCCTGGTGTCTACCCTGTTCTGACATGCCTGAAATTTTAGTGGGTGGGGGAGGCAATAAGGGGTTTACCTGCCATGGACATACTGAAACCAATCAATGACTACTTAAAGGTCACATCTCACTGCTGCCAGTATTTTAAAACAGGAAGAAAACCTATGCCATGCAGAAAGTCTGGAAGCTTCAGTTGCGTAGCATCTGTGTCAGACAAGATAGGTGATCTTCCTTTGGGACACCCTGGACCTTTTATTGTGTTGCTTCAGTAAACTTACTTTTCTTAATTAGTTTATCATTTCTCTTTTCACCTAACTCCCTCACTCACCAAACTTGACATTCCATACACCAAAGGCAGCTTTGACTGCAGACTCCGTCTACCCAAAAAGACCCTCTTCTTATCTCAAGGGATCTCACTGACCCCCAGTGAACTGCACAATCAAAGTCATCTGAAACAAAAAGATGCATGTCACCTTTTGAACTCACTCCACCATCTTTACTCTCCTGTCACTCCAAAACTCTCCCCATAACCCTAGACCTACCCAATGTCAATATTCCTCTCCCCTCTGTCATCCTTAGACCTCCCTGTATCCCGAACATTATCACAATCCACCTCCACATGGATTCTCTCCACTCAGAGCCAACACCTGTTACCATCCCCATGCCCATCCTGACCCTGCCCCTTCCTATTATCCGAGCTGTCAGTCTTGTCCCATCCATGAATTCCCACCCCCTGCAATAAAACATTCACCTGACATATGCTTTGCACGACAACGTTCCGGTGAGACAAGGAGGTTTTGGTAGGACGCGGGAACCGTGGTGCACGAAGGCTGTGGTGAACGTAGTCAGGAAGAAAAGAAAGGTGTATAAAAGGTTCAAAGAGCTAGGAAATGTTGGGGATCTAGAGAAGTATAAGGCTTATAGAAGAGAGCTTAAAAAGGAAATTAGGAGAGCCAGAAGGGGTCATGAGAAGGCCTTGGCTGGTAGGAATAAGGAGAATCCCAAGGCCTTCTACAAATACGTGAAAAGTAAAAGGATGAGAAGAGAAGGGATAGGACCTATAAAAGGTGAAGGGGGAAAAGTCTGTATGGAATCGGAAGAAATGGCAGAGGTGCTTAATGAGTACTTTGCCTCAGTATTCACAGTGGAAAGTGATCTGGGAGGATGCACTACAAGTTTGCGGCAGACTGAAAAGATTGAGTACGTAGATATTAAGGAAGCGGATGTGTTAGAACTTTTAAATGCTATCAAGATAGACAAGTCTCCAGGACCAGATGGGATGTACCACAGGTTATTGTGGGAGGTGAGGGATGTCATTGCAGAGCCTCTGGCGATGATCTTTGTGTCGTCGATGGAGATGGGAGAGGTTCCGGAGGATTGGAGGATTGCGGATGTGGTCCCTATTTTCAAGAAAGGGAACAGGGATAGTCCTGGAAATTACCGACCGGTGAGTCTGACCTCAGTGGTTGGTAAGCTGATGGAGAGGCTTCTGAGGGACAAGATTTACGAGCATTTGGAGAAGTTTAGGTTGATTAGAAATAGTCAGCATGGTTTTGTAAAAGGCAGGTCATGCCTTACAAGCTTAATTGAGTTCTTCGAAAATGTGACTGAACACATTGACGAAGGAAGAGCAGTGGACGTGGTGTACATGGACTTCAGCAAGGCATTTGACAAGGTCCCACATGCAAGACTTCTTGAGAAGGTGAGAGGCCATGGGATCCAAGGGGCTTTGGCCTTGTGGATCCAGAACTGGCTTGCCTGCAGAAGGCAGAGGGTGGTTGTGGATGGCTCTTTTTCTGCATGGAGGTCGGTCACCAGTGGAGTGCCCCAGGGATCTGTTCTAGGACCCTTGCTGTTTGTCATTTTCATAAATGACCTGGATGAGGAAGTGGAGGGATGGGTGAGTAAGTTCGCCGATGACACGAAGGTCGGTGGTGTTGTGGATGGTCTGGAGGGATGTCAGAAGTTGCAGCATGACATCGACAGGATGCAAGACTGGGCGGAGAAGTGGCAGATGGACTTCAACGCGGATAAATGTGTTGTGGTCCATTTTGGCAGATCCAACGGGATGAATGAGTACACTATCAAAGGTAGGAGTCTTAGCTGTGTGGAAGAGCAGAGGGATCTTGGGGTCCGGGTCCATAAGACTCTCAAATCGGCCTCCCAGGTGGAGGATGTGGTTAAGAAAGCTTACGGTGTACTGGCCTTCATTCATCGAGGGATTGAGTTCAGGAGTCAGGAGGTAATGCTGCAGCTTTATAGGACTCTTGTCAGACCACACTTGGAGTACTGTGCGCAGTTCTGGTCGCCTCACTATAGGAAGGACGTGGAAGCTATTGAAAGGGTGCAGAGAAGATTTACAAGGATGTTGCCTGGATTGGGAGGCATGCCTTATGAAGACAGGTTGAGGGAGCTGGGACTGTTCTCCCTGGAGAGACGAAGGTTGAGAGGCGACCTGATAGAGGTTTACAAGATGTTGAGAGGAATAGATAGGGTGGACTCTCAGAGACTATTTCCCAGGGCTGAAATGGTCGCGATGAGAGGGCACAGATTTAAGGTGCAGGGAAGCAAGTACAGAGGGGATGCTAGGGGAAAGTTTTTCACTCAGAGGGTGGTGAGTGAATGGAATCGGCTGCCGTCGATGGTGGTCGGAGCGAACACGCTGGGGTCTTTTAAAAGACTTCTGGATGAGTATATGGGATCCAATGGGATTGGGGGTTACAGATAGGTCTATGGCTGGGTAGGTTTTGATGTGTTCGGCACAACTTGTGGGCCGAAGGGCCTGTTTGTGCTGTAGTGTTCTATGTTCTATGTTCCATATACTCATCCTAGACCTGCCACGTTTTGCTACCACCTCCCTCCCTCCCATCTCATCCTCTGCTCTGCCCCCTCTGACTGTAACTGTTCCTCTTATCACCATTACCCTGAGTTCTCCAATTTTGGATTCCAATGAAGACACTGTTAACACCGCCTTCAATGAAAGTTACCCCCCCCTCCTGCTGCACCTCCTCAGACATTACCTGGACATTTGGCAATTTTTCTGTCCTGGCAACATCTTTGTAAATCTCCTCTATACCCTCAAGTGCAATTACATTCCTCCTATACTGAAGTGACCAGAACTGCACATTCTAGACAAGCTGTGGCCTAACTAATATTTTAGATAGTTCCACCCTTACCTCTGAGCTCTTGTTTCTATGCATCAGCTGATAAACAAGAAGATTTCATACACTTTCCATATGAAATTTAATGTCGAGCGATAAAATTTTGATTTATCAAAAAATAGAAACCAAAGATGCAATATAAACAAAATGGTGCAAATTAGATGAATGTGCTGTAGCAGAGTCCTGAAAATGTATCATTGAAGCTGGCAAAACAAGTTCTGAAGGTGGTTAAAAATGCATAGAAGATTCCTTGACTTTATGAACAGATATAGGGTGTAAAAGTAGGAGTTATTTTAATCTTTGTACAACATAGCTTAACAGTGTCCACTTTAAAAAAAAATCACGGAATGTGGATGTCACTGGCAAGCCCAGTACTTATTGCCCATCCCTAATTGCCTATGAAAGGTGGTGGGACATCATCTTTTTGAGTCTTTGTAGTCTATGTGATGTGGGTATTACCAGAGTGCTATTAGAAAGGGTTCACAGAATACTACACTGCAGAAGAAGCCCTTCAGCCCATGAGTCTGCATTGACACGTAAAAAGTCCTGACCTCCCCATCTAATCTCACTCGCCAGTACTTGGCCCGTAGCCTTGAATAGCGTGCCAAGTACTCATCTAGACACTTTTTAAAGGATGAGAGACTTCTACCTCCACCACCCTCCTATGCAATGCATTCCAGAGTGTCACCACCCTCTGGGTAAAAAGATTTTTCCTCAAGTCACCCCTAAATCTCCCACCCCTCACTTTCATCTTGTGTCCCTTCAGAACTGACCCTTCAATTAAGAGGAACAGCTGCTCACTTTCCTCCATTTCCATGCCCCTCATAATCTTGAATATTTCAATCAGATCACCCCTCAGTCTCCTCTGCTCCAGATAAAATAACCCAAGCCTATTCAACTTCTCCTTATAACTTATTTGTTCCATATGTTCCACCCCAGGCAACATTCTGGTGAATCTCCTCTGCACCCCTTCCAGTGCGACAACATCCTTCTTGTGGCGAACAGAACTGTATTCCAGCTGCAGCCTCACCTAAGTTCTACGTAACTCTATCATGACCTATCTACTTTTGTAATCTGTACCCCAATTGATAAGGGCGAGTGTGCTATATGCCTTTTTCACCGCCCTATTAACCTGCCTTGCCACCTTCAGAGATCTATGGACAAACACACCAAGGTTCCTTTATATTTTGGAACTTCCTAGTGTCAGATTTTTCATAGGAGGCTTCCTTGTCAATTATTCCTTCTAAAGTGCATCACCTCACACATTTCAGGGTTAAATTCCATCTGCCATTTATCTGCCCCTTTGACCATTTCATCTACATCTTCACGCAATCTCACTGTTAACCACCCAGGCAATCTTTGTGTCATCAGCAAACTTACTGATCCTACCCGCCATATTGTCATCTATGTCATTTCTCTAAATGACGAACAATAGGGAGCCCAGCATGGATCCCCATGGTATGTCACTAGTCACTGGCCTCCAGTCATCAATACAGCCATCTGTTATCACCTTCTGTCTCCTACCGCTCAACCAATTATGAATCCATCTTAACAGATTACCCCATAATCTCATGCGCATTTGCCGACTTAATAAGTCTTTCATCTAGGACTTTATCAAAGGTTTTGCTGAAATCCATGCAAACTACATCAACCACACAATCTCATCTACACACTTAGTCAAATACTCAAAAAATTTAATCATATTTGTTAGGCATGATCTCAGTCTGACAAGACCATGCTGACTATCCCAGATCAAATCTTGTCTCTTCAAATGAAGATAGATTCTCTCCTTCAGAATCTTGTCCAGTCGTTTCCCAATCACGGATGTGAGACTCATCGGCCTGTAGTTCCCTGGCTTGTCTCTACAACCTTTCTTAAATAGTAGGACTACATTAGCTGTTCTCCAGTCCTTTGGCATTTCCCCGGTGATGTAGAGATGCCAGCATTGGACTGGGATAGTAAGAACTCAGTAAGAATCTAGCAACACCAATTTTAAATCCAACCGATTTATTTGATAGTAAATTTGCAAGCTTTCGACTTTCTGTCTTCGTCAGGCAAATGCAGTGTTCTGGTCTGCAATAGCACACATATCAACACAGACAGTTACAGATTGCTGATTAGAATGCGAATCCTTACATCTAACCTGCTATTCAAGTGTTAAAGTGGCTAACAATGCGTGTGAAGGGAATCCTGAGCATTGGTTAGAGAATTGTGTATTTTCTCCAAACAGCACAGTAAGTGAGGTTTTTTGCTAACCCAGGCAAGTTACGTAGTAGACACTATGACAGCAGATGAATGAGCATCGCTCAACAATCACCAGGCAAAACAGTTCCCTTCCTGTGGGCGAACACTTCAGCAGTCACGGGCATTTGGCCTCCGACCTGCGGGTAAATGTTCTTCAAGGGGGCCTTCGTGACACACAACAGCGCAGAGTCACTGAGCAGAGACTGATAGCCAAGTTCCGCACACGTGAGGACGGTCTTAATAGGGATCTTGGCTTCATGTCACACTATCTGTAACCCCCGTAACTTGCCTGGGTTAGCAAAAAACCTCACTTACAATGCTGTCTGGAGAAAATACACAATTCTCTAACCAATGCTCAGGATTCCCTTCACACACATTGTTAGCCACTTTAACACTTGGATAGCAGGTTAGATGTAAGGATTCGCATTCTAATCAGCAATCTGTGCTATTGCAGACCAGAACACTGCATTTGCCTGACGAAGACAGAAAGTCGAAAGCTTGCAAATTTACTATCAAATAAATCGGTTGGATTTAAAATTGATGTTGCTAGATTCTTACCGAGTTCTTATTTCCCCGGTGGCCAAAGAGGATTTAAAAATTTGGGTCAGAGCATCTATAACTTGCCTCTTCACCTCCCACAACAGCCTGGGACACAATTTACCCGGACCTAGAGATTTGTCCACTTTTAAACCCACCAATACCTTGTCACTCCCTATGACAATTTGCTTCAGGCTTCACAGTCTCTCTCCCTGAATTTCATAACCACCTCCTCATTCTCGCTGCTGAAGACAGATGTGAAATATTCTTTTAACACTCCATCAACGTCCACTACCTCCACTCACAGATTTCTCTCTTGGTCCTTAATGGGCCCTACTCAACCCCTGGTTATCCTCTTTCCATTGATATACTTATAGAATATCTTAGGATTTTCCCTACTTCTACCAAACAAAGCTTTCTCATGTCCTCTCTTTGAATGTAAGAACGTAAGAAATAGGAGCAGAAGGAGGCCATCTAGCCCCTTGAGCCTGCCCCGCCATTCAATAAGATCATGGCTGATCTGATAGTGGTTCAGTACCACTTAACTGCCTGCTCCCATAACCCTTAATTCCCTTATTGGTCAGAAATCTATCCACCTGTGACTTAAACACATTTAACGAGATAGCCTCCACTGCTTCAAATTCCAAAGATTCACCACCTCTGGGAGAAGAAGTTACTCCTCAATTCCGTTCTAAATTGACTCCTCCTTATTTTGAGGCTGTGCCCTCTAGTTCTTGTTTCCTTTCTAAGTGGAAATAATCTCTCTGCTTCTATTTTGTCTAGTCCCTTCATTATCTTATATGTCTCTATAAGATCTCCCGTCAGCTTTCTAAATTCCAACCAGTACAGGCCCAGTCTATTCAATCTCTCCTCATAAGCTAACCCCCTCATTTCCAGAATCAACCTAGTGAACCTTCTCTGTATTCCCTCCAAGGCCAATATATTCTTTCACAAATAAGTGGACCAAAATTGCACACAGTACTCCAGTTGCAGCCTCACCAGTATCTTGTACAATTACAACAAGACCTCCCTGCTTTTGTACTCCATCCCCCTCGCGATAAAGACCAACATTCCATTTGCCTTCTTGATCACATACTGCACCTGCAGACTGAGTTTTTGCGATTTATGCACAAGGACCCCCAGGTCTCTCTGCACAATAGCAGAGTTGTAATTTTTCACCATTTAAATAATAGTCCATTTTACTATTATTCATTCCAAAGTGGATAACCTCACACTTGCCAACATTATACTCCATCTGCCAGATCCTTGCCCATTCACTTAGCCTATCCAAATCTCCTAATTTGTTCTCCTAATTGATTTCTTAAGCTCCATCCTGCACTTTCTGTACTCCACTAATGTTTCTGCAGATTATTTCCTTTCCATTTGTTAAAAGCCTCTCTTTTTCTTCTCATTGTATCCTGAATGTCTCTGGTCATCCATGGGTTCTCTAGGTTTGCTACATCTTCCTATTATTCTAGAGAAAACATATTGAGCCTGTATTTGCCCCATTTCATTTTTGAATGCCCTCCCCCGCCACTGCTCTTCTGTAGATTTCCCCACAAGTAACTCTATCCAGTCTACCGTGGCCAGATTCTGCCTTATTTTGTTAAAATCTACTCTCCCCAATCCAAAACTTTTTTCCCCAACTTGCCAATTTCTTTGTCCATAACAAATTTGAATTGAACCATGTTGTGGTTGCTATCATCAAAATGCTTTCCTATCAACACATCGACCACATGTCTGGCTTCATTCCCCAAAATTACATCCAGCACTGCGCCATCCCTTGTTAGATCTTCCACATGCTGACCTAAGAAGATGTGCATAGCAGCTGGAATCAAGTGAATCTCTTGAACAATTTGAGGGTGTAGGAGTAAAGTTAAGCAAGAGATCAGGAGGACAAAAACGGGATGTGAAATTGTTTTGGCAGATAAAGCAAAGAAGAATCCAAAGAGCTTCTAAAATACACAAAGGGCAAAAGATTAACAAGGGAGAGAGTAAGGCCTCTTAAGAATCAAGAAGGTCAGCTATGTGCAGATCCACAAGAGATGGATGAGATTCTACATGAATATTTCTCATCAGTATTTACTGTTGAGAAAAGCATGGATGCTACAGAACTTGGGGAAATAAATAATGATGTCTGGAGAAGTGTACGTATTACAGAGAAGGAGATGCTGGAAGTGTTAAAGAACATCAAGGTATATAAATCCCCGGAACCTGATGAAGTATATCCCAGGATGTCGTGGGAGGCTAGGGAGGAAATTGTAGTTCTCCCAGCCGAGATATTTGAATCATTAATTGCCATAGGTGAGGTGTCTGAAGCTTGGAGATTGGCAAATGTTATGCCATTGTTTAAAAAGAGTTGCAGGGAAAAGCCTGGGAACTACAGCCAGTTACCCTCATATCTGTGGTGGGTAAATTGTTGGAAGGTATTTTGAGAGACAGGCATTTAGAGATGCAAGTACTGATTAGGGACAGTCAGTATGGCTTTGTCAGTGGAAAATCATGTCGCAAAAATTGATTGAAGTTTTTGAAGGAGTAACCAAGAAGGTAGATAAGGGGAATGCAGTTGATGTTGTCTACATGTAGTTTAGTTAGGCCTTTGATGAGGTACTGCATGGTAGATTGCTGCATAAGGTTAAATCTCATGGGATCCAGGGTGAGGTATCTAAATGAATACAAAATTGGCTTCTTGACAGAAGCCAGAGGGTGGTTGCAAAGAGAGTTGTTTTTCAAACCGGAGGTCTGTGACCAGCGATGTACTTCAATAATCAGTGCTGGGCCCACTGTTATTTGTCATTTATATTAATGATTTGGATGAGAAATAGGAGGCATGGTTTGTAAGTTTGCACATGACACCAAAATTGGTAGCATCGTGGATAGTGAAGAAAGTTATCTCCAATTACAATAGAATCTTGATCAATTTGGCCAATGAGCTGACAAATGGCTGATGGAGTTTAATTTAGACAAATGTGAGTTGATGCATTTTGAAAGATTGAAGCAGGGCAGGACTTACTCAGTAATGATAGGGTGTTGGGGAAAGTTGCAGAACAAAGAAATCTAGGGGTACATGTTCATAGCTCCTTGAAAGTGGAGTCACAGATGGATAGAATGGTGAAGAAGGCATTCAGCATGCTTGGTTTCATAGGTCAGAACATTGAATACAGGAGTTTGGGCGTCTTGTTGAAGTTATACAAAACATTGGTAAGGCCACACTTGGAATACTGTGTGCAATTCTGGTTCTGGTCACCCTATTTTAGAAAGTATATTGTTAAACCAGTAAACGTGCAGAAACGATTTACTAGGACTTAATGGATTGAGTTATAAGGAGAGGCTGAATAGACTGGGATTTTTTTCTTTACAGCATAGGAGGTTTAGGGGTGATCTTATAGAAGTCTATAAGATAATGAGGGGCATAGACAAAGTAGATAATCAATATCTTTTCCCAAAGGTAGGGAAGTCTAAAACTAGAGGGCATAGGTTTAAGGTGAGACGGGAGAGATACAGAAGTAGCCAGAGAGGCAGTTTTTTTACACAGAGGGTGGTGAGTGTCTGGAACAAATTACCAGAGGTGGTAGGAGAGGCGGGTACAATTTTATCTTTTAAAAAGCATTTAGATAGCTACATGGGTACGATGGGTATACAGGGATATTAGCCAAATGAGGGCAATTGGGATTAGCTTAGGGGTTTTAAAAAAAAGGGCAGCATAGACAAGTAAGACTAAAGAGCCTGTTTCCATGCTGTAAACCTCTCTGACTCTAAGTTCTCCTTATACATGTTAAGAATTCTACTCTATCTAAACCCTTAACATAATTTCAATCCCAATTAATGTTGGGAAAGTTGAATTAGCTAATATAATTACCATCTTATTATTTTTACACTCCTCCCCAAATTGCATATATAATTGCTCTTCAATTTCCAGCTGACTATCTGGGGGTGTATAATAAACATCTAGCAATCTTTAATTCCTAAACTCGACCACAAAGCTTCAGTTGATGCCCTTCCAAGATATCATCTCTCCTTACTGCAGTAACTGCTTCTTTAACTGCAATGCCTTCTCCTCTTATTTGCCTGAAGATTCTATATTGCAGGATATTGAGCTGCCAGTTGTACCCCTCACTTAACCACGTCTCCGTAAAGGCTATTATATCATGACTACATGTGTCAATCCTCACCCTTAACTCATCTGTTTTACCATTAATACTTCTGGCATTAAGTAGGAGCCCTCCAGCCTTGTCTTACTCCTTTGAAACTCACTATCACTTTATTCCCTCTGACCTGATTGATTTTCTCTGTTATACTGTGATCCTATTCTGCTAATAGTCTGGGTCCCCTCCCCCTGCCATAAAACCATAGAACATTACAGCACAGAAACAGGCCTTTTGGCCCTTCTTGGCTGTGCCAAACCATTATTCTGCCTAGTCCCACTGACATGCACTTGGACCATATCCCTCCATATCCCTCTCACCCATGTACCTGTCCAAGTTTTTTTTGCATATTAAAAGTGAGCCTACATTCATCACTTCATCTGCAGCTTCTTCCACACTCCTAGCACTCTCTGTGTGAAGAAGCCTCCCCGAATATTCCCTTTAAACTTTTCCCCCTACACCTTAACCCATGTCGTCTAGTTTTTTCTCCCCTAGCCTCTGTGGCAAAAGCCTGCTTGCATTCACGTTAGCTATACCCATCATAATTTTATACATCTCTATCAAATCTCCCCTCATTCTTCTACACTCCAGGGAATAAAGTCCTAACCTATTCAACCTCTCTCTGTAACTCAGTTTCTCAAGTCCTGGCAACATCTCTGCACTCTTTTAACCTTATTAACATCCTTCTTATAATTAGGTGACCAAAACTGCACACAATACTCTAAATTCGGCCTCACCAATGTCTTATACAACACCAGCATAACATTCCAACTCTTATACTCAATACTTTGATTTACAAAGGCCAATGTACCACAAGCGTTTTTATGATCCTATCTACTTGTGATGCCACTTTTAGGGAATTATGTGTCTGTATTCCCAGATCCCTTTGTTCTACTGCACTCTTCAGTGTCCTACTACTTAACTTGTATGTTCTACCTTGGTTTGTCCTTCCAAAGTGCAATACTTCACATTTGCCAAACTAATTTAAACTCTTCCCAACAGCATTAGCAAACCCGCCAGCAAGGATGTTAGTCCTGCTCTGATTCAGATGTAGATCTTCCTGTTTGTACAGTCCCACTTTTCCCAAAAGTGGTCCCAGTGATCCAGGAATTTAAAACCCTCCATCTTGCACCAACTTTTAAGCCGCACATTTATTTGTGCTACTCTCCTATTTCTGTACTCACTAGCTTGTGGCACTGGCAGTAATTCAGAGATTACAATCCATTACGTCTTGTTCCTTAGTCAAAGAAGAAGAAGAACAACAACAAAACAGCATGGGAAACAGGCCCTTCGGCCCAACGAGCCCGCGCCGCCACCCCGATGTTCCCACCTCTACCCATGATCCCTGTCCATGTTTATAGATCTATGGATTAAAAAACCAAATTTGAGACAATTTAGGGAGAATTTGTTTTGCCAATTAGCCTAAGAGCACATCTTTGGGATGTGGGAGGAAACCGGAGCACCCGGAGAAAACCCACGCAAGCACGGGGAGAATGCGCAAACTCCCACAGACACAGGCCCAAATCCATGTATCTGCACAGCACAGCGATAGTCACTGAGCTGTCGTGTTGCCCATCAAATGGTCCAGGTCAAGTGTACACTAACGACGTGAAGCACTAGGATACTCTCGAGAAAAGATCCAAGAGCAGCCCTCACAGGACCCATCGCATGTATGCTCCTTGTTAGACAAAGCACCTGTAGGATAAAAACAAGTACATCAATATCATCATCTATTTACACACTTCCCAGGGACTCCCAAGGCTCATGATCCCTATTTTAAATCAGTTTTCTATACACCTCCATACCCATTTTGTTCATGTGCCCATCTAAGTATTTCTTAAATAACTCCAGAGTACCTGCCTCCACCACTTTACTTGGCAGCGCATTCCATACCCCCACCACCCTCTGTGTGAAAAAACTCCCTCTAGCATCCAAATTATACCTTACCCGCCTCACCCTAAGCCCGTGACCCCTCGTGCTATTTGAATCCAGCCTAGGAAAAAGCTTAATCCTGTTTACTCTATCTATCCCCTTCATAATCTTGTACACCTCTATTAGATCTCCTCTAAATCTACGCCTTTCTCAGGAAAATAGTCCCAATTTGCCTAGCCTCTCCTCGTAACTCAGACCTTCTGTACCAGGCAGCATCCTAGTAAACCTCCTCTGCACTCTCTCCAGAGTCTCCACGTCCTTCCGGTAGTAAGGCGACCAGAACTGGGTCTAACCAACGTTAGACCAAATGAGGTCTAACCAATGTTTTATACAACTGTAACATTAAAGGCCAGCTCTTGTAATCTATACCCCTTCCTATAAAGGCTAGCATACTATATGCTTTCTTCACAACCTTCTCCACTTGCTCTGCCACCTTCAGAGACTTGTTCACCTGCACCCCCAGGTCCCTCCGCGTTTCTATACTCTTAATAGGTCTACCCTTTATCATATACCTCCCCCCTACATTCTTTCTCCCAAAATGCATCACTTCACATTTATTAGAATTGAATTCCATCTGCCATCTGTCTGCCCAAGCTACCAGAATATCTATGTCCTGCTGCATCGCCTGACAATGCTCCTCACTATCCGCAAGTCCAGCCATCTTTGTATCGTCTGCAAACTTGCTGATCACTCCACTTACTCCCTCTTCCAAGTCATTTATATATATTACAAATGGAAGAGGTCCCAGTACCAAGCCCTGCGGCACACCACTAGTGACCGACCTCCAGCTAGAGAAACACCCTTCCACTATTACTCTCTAGTCTATTGCCTAACTCCCTGAAATCTTGATGCAAGACCTCATTCCTCTCTCTAGCTATGTCATTGGTACAACGTGTACCATGACGTCTGTCTTATCACCCTCCCACTTCAGGATGCTCTGCAGCTATTCAATCGCATCCCAGACCTGGCACCAGAGGCTGGGGTGTATTATTGATCCCGACACCAGAGGATGGGGTGTATTATTGACCCCAACACCAGGGGCTGGAATTATTATTGACCCCGACAATCACATTATGATTTAATGTTTTAAGTTTCTTTTGTATTTAGTTTTCTGTTTGGGCTGTTCCCTCTCCTTTTGGGAAGCTGCCCTTTTTACTTTAGTATTGGACCAATTATTCAACGAGAATTGAAATTGCAAACAAGACAATAATGATTGTTAAAATATTGGCATTTTTGTATAAATCAGCCATCTCTAAAACTTTGAAATCTCTATAGGGAAGCATGCTCTGGAACCTGCTCAAATCATAGCTTTAAATATGCATTTAAACTAAAAAAATAGTTATACCTCCCATCCTTCTATATGAGACTGCCATTCTTCTAGAATTTCTAGTTTTTCCATTTGTCTCTTGGCTTCATTGATAGTGGAACACACAGTTTTCATGGCTTGTAGAGCCTCAATTACTGCTGCAGAGTCATTGTGCCTTCTTGGTGTCCTCTTCATCAATTCCTATATCAAAATACAGATGCATTTCCTCAAAAAACTAATGGTTAAAAATGTTAACAATTTTCACCAATAAAAGGAAGTTTTCCTTAAGAAGTTATTTCTGAATGAATGTGTTTGATAACTCCCTTTTAAATTTGACTAGGTTGAGAAAGCAGCATAATTTCATTACAATCACTTTTATAATAACCAATTATGTGCTTTGAAACAATTCTCCACTGTTTGCATGAGTCAGCAAACGGAAAGCATTTGCTGACTGCCTTCCAATTATGCTACCCAATTAAATTTTTAAAAATTTATTTGCAGAATGTAGTTGCTAAGGCTCGTAATTATTCTTCATCCCTAATTGAGAAGGTAGTTGTGAGACACCTTCTTTCATACAACTGAATGGCTTCTCAGCCTTTTCAAAGGACAGTGAAGAACCAATTATGTTGCTGCTGATCTGAATTACATACAGGCCAGAGAACAGAATTTCTTTCCTGAAGGGCATCAATTAAAAGTCTGGATATTTAAGACACTCAAGTAGTTTCATATGGTTACCACTACTGATGCTTACATTCATGCCAGGTGTCCCTAGAGACGGAGCATGTGGTGTCCATGTGCATAGTTCATGCCTTACACGCTCGTTGGGCACCACAGGGGCTGGGGTGTATTATTGACCCCGATAATCACATTATGATTTAATGTTTTTAAGTTTCCTTTGTACTTTGTTTTCTCCTCCTTTTGGGAAGCTGCTTCTTTTACTTTGTCCTCATGTTAATTTGAATTAGTTTAATTAGTTGGGTAATTAGAAGAGATACCATTTCTGATGTAATGTTTTATTTCACATTTACTTAGGTAACTGAATTTAAGTTCCTCAGCAACTGTGGTGGGAATTGAACTCCTGATCATTAGACCAGTCCCCTGGATTATTAGTTCTTTAACCTAACCACCGGATCCCAAAAAAGCTGATGAGAAGAGGAATACAACTTTAGAATTATGGCTCTAGCAAAGTCTCCTTAGAATCAGTCAGCAAAACTGAAGAATCAATGAATTTGTCTGCAGGACATCATTTTCACATCTCAATATCAAACACAAATACTATTTGAAGTTGAACAAAAATACTTCATTCAACAAAAATATATACTAACCTAAATAATTAAGTCTTAAGCAATTCTGAACTCTTAGAACAATCTGTTATTCTCCAGAAAAACACTGTTGTCTTTATTTCTCCTTACGTATAGAATTTGACTTTGTTCAGTTAGCTTAGCTGAGCCACAGTCTAGATAGGTGCATCCGTGCTAACTATTTTTGAAAGTTGTAAATAGTGCAGATTTATAAAAATGTCAGTACCCAATATAAAAGAGATTACACTAACAATTCTGCCAAGTAACGATAAAAACATTACAGAGAATTAAAGAATGTACATAGAAGCTAAGTAGCAAATATTTATATTATATATCTAAGGATCAGTCATGTCCTGGGATACTAATTCATTCTTCAGATATGGCAGTAGAAGTAGTAGATAGACATATTCAAATAGAAAATTAGAGCACATTTAACAACTTGTATAATTATCTTAAGTACCTTTAAAAGAAGTGGATACTTGCATATCCTTTGTATGGGAGCAACTAGATATCCTTCAAGTGGAACATCAGGATTTTTGCGTCCTGCTAGCACCATGCAACCCTTGTATTTTGAAATGAAAAATGATTAATTAGATAATACATAAATCAATAATTCATAGTTTATTATGCAGTTTTCAAACAGCTCCTGCTTTGACAACCCACTTGTAACAAATTGACTACATGTGTATTAAGTCAAAGGTGATATAATAAAACATATCTTTCCTTTCCAGCCATCCTTTTACATTTCCATAATTCATATTTTTAATGAGGAAGGAGCAGCAATCCGAAAGCTTATGATTCCAAACAAACCTGTTGGACTTTAACCTGGTGTTGTGAAACTTCTTACTGTGCCCACCCCAGTCCAACATCATCATCTCCACATGATATTTTTAATGGAACACTAGCACAATAGATTTCCAATATACTTCTTCAATATAAAGATAACATAGAACATTACAGCCCTTCGTCCCTCGATGTTGCGCCAACCAGTGGAACCAATCTAATGACCCTCTAACCTAAACTATTCCAGTCTTATCCATATGCCTATCCACTGACCATTTGAAAGCCCTCAAAGTTGGCGAGTCCACAACTGCAGCAGGCGGGGCATTCCACACCCTTACTACCCTCTGAATAAAGAACCTACCTCTGATATCCATCCTATAACTACCACCCCTTAAGTTAAAGCTATGTCCCCTCGTGTTAGCCATCACCATCTGAGGAAAAAGGCTCCCACCGGTCTATAATTCCCAGGATGGTCCCTACTCCTCTTTTTGAACAAGGGGACAACATTGGCTATCTGCCAGTTTACCAGCACTACACCTGTAGCCAATGATGACGTGAAGATCAAAGCCAAAGGCTCTACAATCTGTTCCCTAGCCTCCCAGAGAATCTCATCTGGCCCAGGGGACTTATCTATTTTCATACTCTCAAGAATTGCTAACACCTCCTTCTTTTGCACCTCAATCCCGTCTAGTCTACAACTCTGTATCTCAGTTTTCTCCTCGGCTAAATTGACTTTTTCTTGCGTGAATACTGACGAGAAATACTCATTCAGTGCCTCTCCTATCTCTTCAGGTTCCATGCACAACTTCCCATTGCAGTCTCTGACTGGCCCTAATCTTGCCCTAACTGATTTTTATTCTTGACATACCTATAGAAGGCTTTAGGGTTCTCCTTAATCTGATCCGCCAAAGCCTTCTCATGTCCTCTTCTAGCTCTTTTAACTCTCTCCTAAGCTCCCTCCTGGCTAATTTATAACTCTCGAGTGCCCTAACTGAGTCTTTACGCCTCATCTTTACATAAGCCTTCTTCTTCCTCTTCACCAGAGATTCAACTTCCTTAGTACACCACTGTTCCCTCATTCGACCACTTCCTCCCTGCCTGATTGGTACATATTTATAAAGGACTCGCAGTAGCTGTTCCTTGAATAAGCTCCACATTTCAAACTGCCCCTGCAGTTTCCTACTCCAACCTATGTATCATAAATCTCACCTAATAGCCTCATTTCCCCCAGCTATAACTTTTGCCATTTGGTGTATGCCTATCCCTTTTCATCACTAAGGTAAACAAAACCGAACTGTGGTCACTATCACCAAAGTGCTCACCTATCTCCAAATCTAACACCTGGTCTGGTTCATTACCCAGTACCAAACCCAACGTAGCCTCACCTCTTGTTGGCCTGTCTACATACTATGTCAGGAAACCTTCCTGCATGCATTGGGCAAAAACTGACCCGTCTAACGTGCTTGAACTATAGTTTTTCCAATCAATATTTGTAAAGTTAAAGTCCCCCATAATAACTACCTTGTTACTTTCGCTTCTTTCCAGGATCATCTTTGCAATCCTTTCCTCAAATAAATGTTTTGAACATTTATTGTTTGGCAATGAAAACATTAAATTGAAGCCACTTTGATTGGGAACTGAAGATCTAAATTTAAAAGAGATCTAGGATAGATCTCTTTTAAATCGTGAAAACTAGTGAAAGGCCAGTATCTAAACTGAAAGATACTCAAAAGAAGAGATGAGATCAATTGGTTCACAGTGATTAGCTGACAACAAGCTTAAATTTAAGTTTATTATTGTCACAAGTAGACTTACATTAACAATGCAATGAAGTCAATGTGAAAATCCCCTTATCACCATACTCGATATCTGTTTGGTACACTGAAGAAGAATTTCATAGTCAATGAATTTAACCAGCACGTCTTTCTGATTGTGTAAGGGAACCAAAACACCCAGAAGAAATCCATGCAGTCATGGGGAGAACGTGCAAACTCTGCACAGACAGTTTTTTATGTTAGAATATTGTAGCAGGAAAGATGCAGGAAAGGAGATAGGGAGTTCAGAGTTTTTCTAAGAGAATAAACAGGAGTATAAGTAAGTGTGCTGTGTTTTAATTTAACACAACTCAATATGTAAGGACAGATGCAGTAAATAAACAAAAATCAAGATACTGAGGTGAAAGAAGTTGAATAGAGTTGAGTGAAGCCAGCTGAAAGCACAGTTGACAATATGTTAATAGCTATTGATCTGGATTTGCAGTGTGGTTACTGACCGTATTAGTCAACATATGAAAGAAATGCCCTCCTTTGTACACCGGGAGAGAAATGGCTCTCCACATGTTTGTAATAAATCAGTAGCTGATTTTTCACCATGGCGGCATTTATTCTCCACTAACTTGGTGATGGACAATTAAACATACTGGAAGTGGAAGCTTCACTAATATCCTCATCCTTAATGATGGAGCAGCCCAACATATCAGTGCAAAAGATAATGGATAATGCTGAAAAACTCACAACAATTTTCAGCTAATGGTGTCAAATGGATGATCCATCTCAGCCTCCTCCAGAGGACCCCAGCTTCACAGATGTCAGGCTCCAGCTAATTTGATTCACTTAATATGATATTAAAAAACGATTGGCAGCACTAGATACTGCAAAGGCATTGAGCCTTGACAATATACCAGAAATAGTACTGACAACTTGTGTTCCAGAACTTGCTGCACCTCTAATAAAGCTGTTCCAGTACATGCACAACACTGGTATCTTCCTGACAATGTAGAACATTGTCCTGGTATAGCCTGTATACAAGTAATAGGACAAATGCAACCTGGCCAATTATCATTCCACTACTCTCAATAATCAGTAATGACCTTCCTTCTGTCATAATTTTGGGGGCGGGGAGATGTTCGCTGATGACTACAATGTTCACTACCATTTGCAATTCCTCAGGTACTAATGCAGTCCATATCCAAATGCAGAAGGACTTGGACAATATCCAGCTTGGGATGACAAGTGGAGAAAACACCCATATCACACAAGTGCCAGGCAATGACAGTCTCCAACAAGAGAGAATAAAACCATTTCTCTTGACATTCAATGGCATTACCATTGTTGAATCCCCCACTATCAATATTCAGAGGATTGCTATTGACCAGAAACTCAATTGGATTAGTCATCTAAATACTATGGCAGCAAAAGCAGATCAGGGGCTAGATATCCTGTAGCAAGAAATTCATCTCCTCAATCTCCATCTACATCTGTTGACCATCT
Organism: Sphyrna mokarran; assembly: GCA_024679065.1. Classification (NCBI taxonomy): domain Eukaryota; kingdom Metazoa; phylum Chordata; class Chondrichthyes; order Carcharhiniformes; family Carcharhinidae; genus Sphyrna; species Sphyrna mokarran. The sequence goes on along the minus strand of JAGIQG010000007.1, from coordinate 70,474,560 downwards.
ACAAGGCACAAATCAGAAATATGACAGAATATTCTACACTTGTCTGGATTGGTGCAGCTCCAACAAGACTCCAGGACAGAGCAGTTCCCTTGATATGTACCACTTCCAAAAAAGTTCACTCCCTCCACCACTGACGCACAATGGCAGCAATGTGTACCATGTACAAGGTGCACTACAGGAATTCACCAAGACTCTTTACACAACATCTTCCAAACCCATAACTGCTACCATTGAAAAGGACAAAGGCAACAGACACGTGGGAATATGTCCACCTGGAAGTTTCCCTCCAATCACTCAACATCCTGACTTGGAAATGATGGCTGTGTTTTTTTTTATCAAATGCTTTCTTAAGTTACAAAAAATGGAATGCTTACCAGTAAAAACGTCCGCACAGTCTGCATTTTATTCAGTTCCAACAGTAACCTTTGCGCTTTTTCATGATTGCTACAGTACTCATCATAGATAGAAAATCGATGTTTCTGTATTTCCAAACAAAAAACACAATAATCAACTCGTTTGAATTATTGTTTAGTGCTGAAAAATACTTCAAAATATTATAGATAAAATTTCTAACTATACCAAATTACAATATAACAATTTTGCAGCATGATCCACTAATCAGGATGGGGTCTGGTGGGGTAGACAAACGACAATGCTATTACTGGGCAGCACAAATCCAAAGAGATGCCATTTTCTTTCTAAAATCCAAGACTAGTTTTCACAGTGATAGAATATTTCTCATGATAACCATGTAGCTTTGCCAGTTTGGTCAATCTAATTTCTGAACTAGCAAGACCTAGGTTAACATCAAACTTCCATTTTTTCTTCTTGTTTCAATGCGAGAAGTGTAACAGGTGAGACAAATGAATTTAGAGCTTGGATTAATACTAGAAACTATGATGTAGTTGCCATTACAGAGACTGTTGAGGGGAGGACAGGATTGGCAGCTTAACATTCCAGGATACAGATGTTTCAGGCGTGATAGAGGGGAACATAAAAGGAGTGGCAGAGTTGCACTAGTGGTAAAGGACAATATCACAGCTGTACTCCAGGAGGACACCTCAGAGGGTTCATACAGCAAAGCAATATGGGTAGAGCTCAGGAATAGAAAAAGTGTAGTCACAATGTTGCGAGTTTACTATTGGCCACCCAATTGCCAGTAGGAGATTGAGGAACAGATAGGTAGGCAGGTTTTGACAAAATGTAAAAGTAACGGTTGCTGCGGTTAGAGATTTTAATTTGACCTATATTGACTGGGACTCACGTGGTGCCAGGGGCATGGATGCAGCAGAATTTGTAAGAAGCAACCAGGAGAACTTTCTGAAACAGCATGTAAATAGTCCAACTAGGGAGAGGGCCATACTGGACCCAGTATTGGGGAATGAGCTCAGCCAGGCGGTCAATGTTTCAGTAAAATAGCAGTTCGGAAAGAGTGACCACAATTCAGTAAGCTTTAAGGGACTAATAAGTGTAATCCTGAAGTTAAGGTGCTAAACTGGGGGAAGGCTAATTACAACAATATTAGGTAGGAACTAAAAAAGTAAATTGGGGGCAGATGTTTGAGGGCAAATCAACATCTGGCATGTGGGAGGCTTTCAAATGTAAGTTGATAGGGATTCAGGACCAGCACATTCCTGTGAGGATGAAAGATAAATTTGGCAAATTTTGGGAACCTTGGATAATGAAAAATATTGTGAGCCTAGTCAAAGAGAAAAAGGAAGCATTTGTCAAAGTTTGGAGGCTGGGAACACATGAAGCAAGTGTGGAATACAAGGAAAGTAGAAAGAAACTTAAGCAAGGAGTAAGAAGAGCTAAAAGGGGTCATGAGAAAACATTAGCCAGTAGGATTAAGGAAAATTCCAAGGTTTTTCCCACATAGACAAAGAGCAAGAAAATAGCCAAGAAAAGAGTTGGGTTACTCAAGGATAACACAGGGAATCTATGTGTGGAGCCAGAGAAAAGTGGCAAGGTATTAAATGAGTACTTTGCATCAATATTCACCAAGAGAAGGACTTGGTGGATGATAAGTCTGGGAAAGGATGTGTAGATAGTTAGAGTCATATTGACTTCAAAAAAGAGGTGATATTGGGGTTCTTGAGAAACATCAAGGTAGACAAGTTTCCAGTGTCTGATGGGATATACCCCAGAATACTGAGAGAGGCAAGAGAAGAAATTGCTGGGGCCTTGCGAGAAATCTTTACATACTCACTGGCTACAGTGGAGGTTTCAGAGGATTGGAGAATAGCCAATGTTGTTTCTTTGTTTAAGAAGGGTAGCAAGAATAATCCAGGTAATTACAGGCCCATTAGCCTTACATCAGTGGTAGGGAAATTATTCGACTGGATTCTTCGAGACAGGATTTATTCCATATTAATAAGAGACAACATGATTTTGTGAAGGGGAGGTCATGTCTCGTGAACTTGATCAAGTTTTTCAAGAAAGTGATGAAGATAATTGATAAGGGTAAGGCAATGGATGTTGTTTCCATGGACTTCAGTAAAGCCTTTGACAAGTTCTCTTATGGCAGACTGGTGCAGAAAGTGAAGTCACATGGGATCAGAGGTGAGCTGGCAAGGTGGATACAGAACTGGCTTGATCAAAGAAGACAGAGGGTAGCAGTGAAGGGTGTGTTTTTGAATGGAGAGCTGTGACAAGTGGTGTCACTCAGGGATCAGTGCTGGGACCTTTGCTGTTTGTAATGTATATAAATGATTTGGAGGAAAATGTAATTGGATTGATTAGTAAGTTTGCAGATGACTCAAAGGTTGGTGGATTTGTAGATAGCAATGAAGACCATCAGAGGAAAGAGCAGGATATAGATCAGTTGGAGATTTGGGCAGAGATGTAGGAGATGGAGCTTAATCCAGACAAATATGAGGTAATGCATTTTAGAAGGTCAAATACAGATAGGAAATATACAGTAAATGGCAGAACCCTTAGGAGTATTGATAGGCAAAGAGGTCTAGCTGTACAGGTACACAGGTCACTGAAAGTGGTAACGCAGGTGAGAAGATAGTCAAGAAGGCATATGGCATACTTGTCTTCATTGGCCGGGATATTGAGTTTAAAGATTAGCAAGTTATGGTGATGCTTTATTAGAACCTTAGTGAGGCCATACTTGGAATATAGTGTTCAATTCTGGGTGCCACACAACTAGAAGGTTGTAGAGGCTTTCAAGAGGGTACAGAAAAGATTTACCAGGATATTACCTGGTATGGAGGGCATTAGCTATGAGGAGAGATTGGAGAAACTTGGAGCAATGGAGGTTGAGGGGAAATCTGATGGAATCTACACGATTATGAGAGGCATGGACAGAGTAGATAGTCAGAAATTTTTTCCCAGGGTGTAAGAGTCAATTACTAGGGGGTATAGGACTAATGTGCAAGGGGCAAGTTTTAAAAGAGATGTACAAGGCAGATTTTTTACACAGAGAAGTGCCTGGAACTTATTGCTGGGAGAGGTAGTGGAAGCGGATAGGGTAGTGATTTTTAAGGGGCATCTTGACAAGTACATGAATGAGATGGGAATAGAAGGATACGGTCCCCAGAAGCATCGAGGGCATAAGTTAAGATGGGCAGCATGGTTGGTGCAGGTTTGGAGGGCTGAAAAGCCTGTTCCTGTGCTGTAATTTTCTTTGTTCATTGTTCTAAACCCAGTTGAAAAGAGTGCAATTGTAGAAGATTATCAGGCCAATCTAAAATGTGGCAGATCTACCAATCTACAGACAATTATTCTTGTATTCTGCAAGTTAAACTAAGAAAAATGAATTAAAATGATGCCACTTTTATCTCAATTACAGTGTATCATTTGTAATATTCTGGGCATTTTGGACACATCACATAGTTGGACCCCTGTTTCCGAGATGGATGTCATTGCAACATACAGAAAAATAGAAGGGAAAAAGAAATAGCACAAAAAATTGTCACTGAAAATGTTTTGTTATTTATCAAAGCTAATCAAAGACATATATTGTCACTGCTTCATGCTTTTTTGAAGTGATAATCATTGTCAAATCAAGTCAAAGAAGGGAAATTCATAATACTATGCCATGAAAGCAGCATGCAACAAATCACTCGACTCAGTGATAATACATTCTGGGTCTCATGATTGTTAAAGCCTGCGAGGTGTTTAATAGGAATACACAAAGGAAGAATTTGAATTTTGGCATACAATTTATTTTCTGCTCATATGACTGCTGATAAATACCACCTGATAAAGAGAACCATTCAGTATATTGTTTATATTTGCTTACAAAAGTTACAATTAATTCACCAGATGGGAAACAGTAATCCTCTCTTGCATACAAAGCTGCAAGTATTTCCCACAGATTTTATCCAACATGTCAAAACCTAACAAATTGAAGCAAAAATTATGTCAATTGCTTGTCTTGATATTATTTTCCTTAAATTACTGGATTTCTTGTGACTTAGCAGAAAAATAAATTTCATTCAGAAGAAACTAGTACTGTCACGGATATAGCTATGAGGAACTACAGCTTTTAATATTTATGTATCTCCATCTAGGGGTAGAAAGTTGCAACTACTGTGTGATTGAGTCACGAAATACAGATGCCCAAATAATGTGATGCTATTGTGCCTTTAAGAAATGTATTCTAAGCATGGTCTTTGCAGTTGTAAGCAGGCATTGAGCAGTCTGTCTTTTTATTGTCGCTAGAGTCATATAATAGGCTTTTTGTTTATTTTTAATTTAGGCATAAATTAATATGTTGGAGTCTTTTGAGTTTTAGGACCTTTTGGAATTGCTAAGGGAAGAATAATTGACAAGCCATGGTCCGGTGGTTGCTTTACGAGGAATCCAAGGATTCACTTTCAGTTTCAGTTAGCAGCTTTGTACTCCAGACTAAAAAGTAGCGTGTCTCTGTTTCTCTCTCTGGAATTGCTATTTTAGTCTTGGGGGCTGGCCAGCTTGTAACTAGAGGCAAGGAGTGCCCCTGTCTCTTGAATGGTTTATGACTAAAAGCTAATGGCCAGCTGTGACTCTATCTCTACCTTGAGTTGTGCTGAGAGCTCCAGGACAGGGAACTCAGAGTTTCAATACTCCATTCAAAGCACTAATTCACCACAGGTGTTGCAAAGCTGCAAGATCCACAATCATGTGAGCATACTTAGTTTCTGTGTTAGACCAAAACTAGGGTGTATGTTTGTAACAATATTGTTTTGTGACTGTATTTGTTAAGGTTTACACAATATCATTCTTTTTCTTGTTTGTAATTGGTCATTGCTTTTTTCTTCTATGTGTTAACTGCATTCTTAAACTTTGTTTGGCAAAAGCTCCCTAGTGGGTCATCCAAATCATATCTGGAGTGAAACATCTTATGCTTACCCATGCCAAAATTCAAAGTGCAAAACCTATAACCAAGACTGACTTCATTAAACATCTTGGAGTTTTTGACCTGGATTATAACAATTTAAGGATGCACAAAAATGTTATATATGGAATTTTCATATATTGCTGGACTAGACCATGCAATCAACAACAGTTTCCAGGTCTTTACATTTAACATGTGCCTCAGAATTTGTTACTGGCTTTTTGACAATTAAGTGAAGAAGCATAACATCTCTTACATGTCTCAGATCCTTTGACACTCTGCTTACTTTTGCTCTACCGATTACACATTCTAATCTCTTAAAGGATTGTTATTAGCACCCTTCTTAGCCATGATCATCACCATTTACATTCCCTTTTGTCTTTTTGTCTATGACATCTTTGACAATCACTCCCCATACCCTAACAGGAAAATATCACATTTTCTGTTATCTTCAGATCTGACGAAGGGTCATCCTGATTTGAAATGTTGGGTATATTCTTTCTCCACAGAAGCTATCTGATCTGCTGAGATTTTCAAACATTTTTTGGTTTTATTCAAATTGCAGCATCCACAATAATTTGCTTTCAGAAAAACACTATTCATTTTTCAAATTAGATCTCATATACATTATATATATAAATATGTGTAAGTATATGTAATTGTATATGCAGGGTGAACTAGAGACATTTTTGTGGTAAAATTATTGATTACAATTAACTTATCCTTAATTGAAAATTAGATTTAACCAATTCTTCATAATGCAAGAAAATATTGCAATAATTCAGTCTAGCTAGAGCCAGTGATACATACAAATTGAAGAAAACAGCTTCCCAATTCATGGTGGGCACTCGGTTCAGGGAGCAGACGCTCTTCAATCATACTCAGGAATTCTTTATGGACTATAAGAATGTCCTCAATGTTAGAAAACAATGTCTGAAAATAAATATCAAAAATCACATCGTGAACAAAATTAGAGCTGCTCAAAATGTGAAACTCATAAATTTATATTGCTTTCCTTAAAGTCAGATTTCTAAAAATTCCTCCTATCCCTACCAACTCCATCACTGCACTGATACATTTCTTCCTGCCATCACTGAAAACAGTAACAAATGCTAAGAAATGCCTCCACATGCACCAAATGTTTTCCAGTACCTCATATAAATAATTTTATTTGTGAACACTCAGCCCACCTTTGACCAGTGAGAGCATCACGGCTGAGCTGATTCAGTCCACAACTGCAACACGTCTATGCATTTTCAGAGAATTGTGAACAAATAAAATCAGAAGATTCAGTTCCCTATCCAAAAATGCTGAAAAGATTTATTTAGACTCTACACTACTGCTCAGCATTGATAGTAAGGAAACAACTTGGAATTGTTTAGATAAGTAGGATTCATGTCATGCATTCATGATGGAACTAGCTCAAGGGCTGAATTCCCCTCTCTTATTCCTAGTTATACATGTCTTACCTTTACGGTTTCTTCGGTCACATTCTTGTCAACTCTAGAAGCAGCATGCTGGATCATTCGCTGCAGAAATACCTGACAAAGATACACATCTGTATTACATTAACTTAGCAAGTCATATAAATATTTTACTGGCTGTCACAGCAATCCTAATGGTAGAAGTATGATTATAAATACAGATAAAGTATTCTGTGGAAGGGGGTCTATTATATTTCACCTATTAATTTAGCAGAAAGGGTCAGCATTAATTTCAAGTGAAAGATCAATATTTATATATGCAGATTTTTTGTTGAATTATAGCGAACAGAGAAAAACATGTTCTAAATTTCAAACTGTTTCTTTCATCAATTTTTTGCTGTTTCTTTTCAAGGTAACCTAGCTTTCGACATGCTTTAATTTAATGTCACGATTTATCTGCTGCATTCTTTACTTCTACTACAAAGACTGATGTTCAATGATACAGGTTTAATGACCAAATCAAGTTCAGAATTTATTTTACAGTTACATATTAATAATTCATTCCCCGTTATAGTCATCAGAATACTAAGATGCATTCTGGAAGACCTAGGGAGTGATTTTCCCAGCCTGCAGCACTGCCAGGAGGCTTCAGCAGAGGCTATTTAACCACTCCTTGCTGAGCACCAAGTCCTCCACATGTCTCCAGGGTAGTCAGTTCCACACTGGAAATTGGCGCAGAGCTGATTTAAATATTTAAATTCTTATTTTAATCCCATTACTGTTTCTGGGACTGAAGTCCCTGGCCCACTAGGAGTGATTCACTACAACAGCTCCCCACTAACAGGGAACTGGCAGCTGACTTCGCTGGAGTGAAAAGAGGCCATGGATGACACCAGAAGGACGGGAGTTAAGGGGCGGTGTCTCCTGGCACTGCCAGTCTGGCAATACCAACAGGCCCCCGGCACTGCCCAAGGGACAGCGTGCCAATGACCAAAGGGAACCTTGGCACTGCCTACCAGGCAACAGGCAGTGCCAAGAGATGGGGCAATCAGTGGGAATGTGGGGCCCCACTGCTACTCTGCATTTGGAATTGATGGATCACAGGCAGAGGGAGGCAAGTGGGTGTTCAAGGGACTGGCCATTTTGAGGGTGGGGGGATGGATTCTGGGACACATCAGAAAGCCAGTGATGAGGGAGTGTGAACATTGCGCAGTCACTGATGTGAATCACGAGGCTGATCATCAGTTGGGAGACCAGCAGTGTGGGGCAACTGTGCCGATCTCCACTCTGATGGATCGGCACTTACGCAGAGACCAGCTCAGTGCAATGCTGCCAGCCTCTCCAACAGGAATAGACTCCGCTCCTAGATTTTCAACACGAATCTTGTTAAGGTACTTTGAGATGCTGAATATGGGATATCCATTTTGAAAACCCCAGTAAAAACAGTGGGAGTTACTCCAGTTTTTACGCAAATTCGGTACTTAGAATTTTTTTGGGAGAATCGCCCCCCCCCCCCGATTTTTATTCTTTATGCAATTGATCCATTAGAAAGGAGAAATAAAATCTTGCAGCTCTTATAATTAGTTTTATTTCATCTCTGCCAGAGTTCTGAAATGCCCCTCAAATCATAAGTACTATTTTGTGTGATTGTGACCATGGTAAACTATTCCTCTTCGTGCATATTGTATCTGTATCCATCTGCAGCCTTTAGTACAAGTGGCCACACAATCCTTCTCCAATACCTCTACTGAATCATTCACTGCCATCATTTGATTACATTATGATCCATTTAGCAGCAGTACATCTGTTTAACTGCCTCTCCCACACCGTAAGCTCTGAAGTTCATCAAAAATCAATCCTTGCTCTCCTCCCATTTCTTATCTATGTGCTTTCCCTAAGCTACAATGTCTGAAAACAAAGGCTGAGACTCCCAAAAAAACCAAAGTGTTCAATTCAAGTGAAAACTGGAGTAAATCCCATTGTTTTTTTCAGCAGGATTTCCAAAATTAATTTCACACACTGTGTACTGCAAAATGCACTAGCATGAATCCTGCTAAAAATCATTGGGCGGGGCTATTCTCACTGGAGAGGTTGATAGCATAGTGCTGAGTGGGCCATTGCACATGTGCTGACCTGTCAGCGCAGAGATCAGCATATTCACAGAACTTCCTCTGCCAGTCTCCTGTTCACTGGTCAGCTCAATCACTGATAATCTCGCATCGCTGCCCTGCCTGATTCCCCCAGTGGCCCAGTCGATGCGCCTCCACCAGATGTGTCTGGACCAGTCCTGATCTCCCGCCAGGTTGACCGCCCACCCCCCCCCCCCCCCCCCCATCTAATGTCAGCCCCAATCATTGGCTAAGTGCAGTGTTGATGTGGAGATGCTGGTGTTGGACTGGAATAAACACAGTAAGAAGTCTCACAACCCCAGTTACAGTCTTATTTATTTGGTAGCAAATAATACAGATTTATTTGGTAGCAAAAGCCACTTGCTTTCGGAGCGCTGCCCCTTCGTCAGCTGAGTCACAAGTTTCACACAGATGGATGGCCTCAACCTGGATCTTGGGGTCATGCCACACTATTTGTAACCCCCATGACTTGCCTGGGCTTGCAAAATCTCACTAATTGTCCTGGCTGGAGACAATATGCATCTGTTTAACCTGTATTAACCCTCTCTCCATCACATTGTCTGTACCTTTAAGACGTGATTACCTGTAAAAACTCCCATTTCAACCATTATCTTGTAAATTGAGTTTTTATCTATATATGCCCTGTGAACAGAACTCCCACTCAACCGATGAAGTTGCAGTGCTCCAAAAGCTTGTGGCTTGTGCTACCAAATAAATCTGTTGGATTTTAATCTGGTGTTGTGAGACTTCTTATTGTGTTTACCTCCACATCAGAGCAGAATATTGCCAATGTTGCTGTGTCTAAGCACCGCAAGGTGTTGATTAGGATTATTGTTACAATGCTGGGATGACTGTTAATGTTTAAAGAGAAAGTCAAGCACTCAGCAACCAACTGAAAGAAATTAAAGCACAAAATTCTACGGTTTAAAACAAATTTAATTTTACTATACAAGAAACAGGTAAAGTAAGCACGACTAAACATTTACTTGGAAGTTCAAAACTTGAGTATTACTGATAAAAAGAGACATGCTGCTGAAACTTTTATAGAATCATAGAGGTTTACAGCATGGAAATAGGCCCTTCAGCCCAACTTGTCCATGCTGCCCAAAGGATCAAGATCCCGTTGCAATTGAAGATAATTTTCTTCACTGTACACTATGCCACCAATCTTGGTGTCATCTGCAAACTTCCTAACCACTCTTCCTATATTCTAATCCAAATCATTAATATGTGACAAGTATCAGTGATCCCAGCATTGATCCCTGAGGCACACCACTGGTCACAGGCCTCCAGTTTGAAAAACAACTCTCTTTGCAACCACTTTTGAAGCCAATTTTGTATTCATTTAGATATCTCAGCCTGGATCTCGTGAGATTTAGCCTTATGCAACAACTGATCATGTGGTACCTTATCAAAGGCCTTGCTAAAATCCATGTAGACAACATCAACTGCACGGCCCTCGTCTACCTTCTTGGTTACCCCTTCAAAAAATTCAATTAAATTTGTGAGACATGATTTTCCATTCACAAAGCCATGCTGATTGTCCCTAATCAGTACTTGCACCTCTAAATGCCTGTAGATCTTCTGTAAATATCATCCAACAACTTACCCACCACAGATGTGAGGCTCACTGGCCTGTAGTTCTCAGGCTTTTCCCTGCAGCCCTTTTTAACCAAAGGCATAACATTTGCCATTTTCCAATCTTCATGCACCTCACCCGTGACTATCAATGATTCAAATATCTCAGCTAGGAGACCCACAATTTCCTCCCTAGCCTCCCATAATGTCCTGGAATACATTTCATCAGGTTCCGGGGATTTCTCTTTACGACTTCCGGCATCTCCTTCTCTATAATGTGTACACTTTTCATCAAGCAACAATCAGGACAGGCACAAGAATATCTATTTTCATTTTATGTTGCATGAGAAAAGGTTGCTAATTCTCTTAAAAATGTTAGTTGTGGACTTCTCAGCTGAAACTTGGGATTCACTGCATTCTTTCTTAGTCGCTCTATCTCCTGATTTCTGATATCCATTTTGCTTCTATTCCACCAGTACTTTCAGCTTTGAGCAGACTTCCTTTCTCTGCTTGTTGAACTTATTAACAGTCACCAGCTGGGGCGTTTTTAACTCCAACTCCAAAGAGCTTCTCGAAAAATTCCATAGAAATATATACAGAATTCCAAACAAAGGCTTCACCCTGAATTATGCAATACTTTATCACAACAGAAATTAGTTGAGATATCTGATAGGCTTAAAATTTTTAACCTTTCACTTCAAAATCAAATTTCTTGACTACATGAATAAATTAAATTCCGAATGAAGTCAGATAAATTCTCCTCAGACTTACCATTTGCTAAGTCAATGCCACTTACAGTCTTATGGCTCTTACCCTTCTACCCCTGCCCTCATAAATACACATGAAACCCTTTGAATTACTACTACTTGAGGTATTTATTTCTAAACTCTAGTATTTTATCCTTACAAATTTAATCTTCCCAAAACTAAAAGTTACCTCTAAAATATTAGTATGGACCATGATTATTAAACTATACAAATGAAAATTCTTGCTGAATTATTAGAATGTATTAAAATACAGCACCATTTAGCCAATTTGATGTGACTAAGAGGAATAATAAATATGTCTATTGGAAATTAAAATTACCATGTCATTACACATAGAGCTCATGCCTACACTGACTGATGATGGGGTGAAATCAATACATTCAATATTCATTTGTTTTATTTCACGTAATGAGAATGACTTATAAAAGTTTACATACGAAAAGGTGTGTTCACTAGGATGGTTTGCAAATTTTTTTTACTCTCTTACTAAAGTCACATTTCAGCTGTCAACAAACATAGAGATATTGCTTCTAACAGCCCATAAAGGTGAACAATCCAATTCAGGATATCCACCCAAATGTCCTTCCCATAGAAGCTTAGCCCGCAATTTTCTTCAGCATTTATAGCTTTGTTGCTATTCACAATGCATATGTGTAAGATATCAGTGTACTGTGGGAATACAATGCAAATGGACTCAAGCTGATATGGCAATCTTTGTTAAAAGTTTACAAAAGGAAAAAGGAAGCAAGATTGCTTTAAAGTAATCAGAAATCAATGCTTCAAAGATATTTAAAAAACAGAAGAATGCTGTAGTAACAGCAGAGTCAGATTTGCGTGTAAAGAAAGTAAATCACTCATCAGCACCAAAAGGCATTCTGGATTATATTGGCACACTCATGTCATACTACCCATGCCTATTGTCAGAGAGGAAACAGGAACTGTAGTTAAGATAATCTGTCAGATGTGGAGCCTGATGTCAGAGAAGACAAACCATATATTCACCAATACTTTTCAATGCTGATGACCACAATTGAGCTTCACTTGAGAAATTAATACACTTGCAGTTTGCATAGATCAATTAATTCTGATAGAAGTTCATATGACCATATCTGTGCCACCACTTATCTTCTGTTCTCTGGGAAAGCTTGTAATTTGAAACAATATACAAAGTTCTTAAATGCTTCTGCCGATTATCAAAGAGGAATGAGATGAACCAGTTTGCTTTTGCAAACAATGTATTGTCCAGCAGTCTTATTTACATTTGAGTTTCTTATTGACTTAATTATGTGACTGATGTTTCTTGAGATACTCTGAAAGAATGTACTTCATGAAAATTGATAGATGCACTGATCTTGTCAGCCAGCAACAGTGCCATGCCTGACATGGGATTCAGCTGAAGATCTAATTATAGCATACAACTGAACTTGGTCACAGCCTCTATTGCAAAGCACTGACTGTGGAGACAATTTTTTCGATGAATTGAAATAAGCGCATTTTTGTGGGTAGATGTGAGATGCAGTAAGTACACCTCTGGTACAAAGTCGCAGTGAAATTTCCATTTCACTGTATTAGTGATACTCATTGTATTGGTTCAAATGATATAGAACATAGAACACTACAGCACAAATAGGCCCTTCGGCCCACAAGTTGCGCCGATCATACCCCTACCTACTAGGCCATAGAACTATCTGTAACCCCTAATCCCATTTAATCCCTTGTACTCATCCAGAAGTCTTTTAAAAGACCTCAGCAAGTTCGCCTCCACTACCACCGACATCCAACTCGTGGGCTGAAGTGCCTGTTTGTGTTGTATTGTTCTATGTTCTATGTCCACATCTTCCTGTAATGAGGCGATCAGAACTTTATTATGCAGAGAGAGAGAGACCAAAATGGGTGGGAATTATCAGAACACATTAGTGATTCGAGATCAAAGGAATCACTTGACACAAATAAACTTTTTGCCATTGCAAAAGCCTCCAAAGAACTAGTCAGTAATATTTGTTGGCTGATAGAACTTTAAACATTTTAATTTAGGTTTGACTTCTAACAGCCTATGAAATCATTGGTTCTCTAAACTTAATGGTGAGGTATCAGAATTCCATGTGAACATAGTAATTACTGGATAGTTGTTAATATCATCCTGTCTAACAACTTATGGTTGAAGGTGGAGATTCCCAGCAAAATCAAGAAGCAGCTTCACTGTGGAACTAAGTTTAAATGCAGGTAAAGGAAGACAAATATAATTTCTCTTTGATACTTGGGCTGTGCTATACATTAATCATGTTATTATTATGTTACTTTAAAACTGCATTATCATTTTTTATGTTCCTGGCTTTCTAACTTCTGGTATCATAAGCAAAATGTAATCCCAACCCAGCCTTACGGCACTAAAAGTTAGAAAGTTCTTTGGAGGTTCTTACAATAGTAAAAAGTTTATTTGTGTCAAGTGACTCCTCTGATCTTGAATCACTAATGTGTTCTGATAATTGCCATCCATTTTGGTCTCTCTCTGTCTGCATAATAAATACAACTATGAACATTCTAAATCTGAGTTTTCTCTCTCATTAAAGCTTAGCAGCAAGTATGTTCTCTTATATGATCTTATTTTTCCCCACATCCACAATGCGTTAAAATTGAAATGCATTGTAATTATCCACTCCAATGCACTCTTTTCCAGTGCTCCCAAACTGTGGATCAGATTGCTTTTCTTAATTTTTCATTCCTTCTACAGTTTTAAGATTTTTAAACTCAAGCTGGAGTTTAAAAACTTCACTGCATTGTACCTATTGATCACAAAGCCAGCAAAGATGCTAAGGTATCAACATCAGACTAACAAACAGTGCAATTGTTGGCTCAAGGATGCATATTGCAAAGCTTTTCCAGTCATCCTGTTATGTATTTGCTGTGTTGCCAAAGAACAATTATTACTCAAAAAATAATTTGACTTACAGTTTATCCAGATAGGATAATATTGCTCTCCTTAACAAAACCTGATAATTCTCTTCTATGTTAGACAAATATTAATTGCATCAGGCAATAGAAATCTGACAGAAAAAAAGTAAATTGATGTAAAGTTACACCAGCAATGGTTAAAGGGTTAAAGATCCCTCTAAAAGATATAGGTGTTACTGACAAAGAGGCTAATAGTAAAATTTAATGAGAAGTATGAAATCTGTAAAGTATTGGAAAACAGGTGCTGCCAACTGTAATGTGACTTTAAGAGAATATGGCTATGGATATAAAAGTCCAGAACAAATAGAAAAACATCTTCATTCCATTTTTTGTAATGATGAGTTTACAACTGGGTGAAAATATGAACAATGTAGCCTTGAATACCACAGGTGCAAGACTTTTCAACAACGTGCTCTATACAATTAATAATGCAGTGATCTATGAAAAGCTGCATAATATTTTAAGTGATCAGCTGGATGCAAGTTAACAGCTGCCTTGGCATGGACAGTCAATTTTGCTTTAACCATCTCCCTTTCAGCATTTCTTCTGCTCCCATGGTATTTCAGTGTACCATATCAACAATCCTTGAGTGTTAGTGAGGAGTTATCTCTCAGAGGATAGAATCCCCCATGCAGAAGGAGGCCATTTGGCCCATCGAGCCTGCACTAACAACAATCCTACCCAGGCTTTATTCTATAACCCCACATATTAATCCTGATAATTCCCCTGACACTTAGGGAAAACTTAGTATGACCAATCCACATAACCCACACAGCTTTGGAGTGTAGGAAGAAACCAGAGCACCAGGAGAAGCCCACACAAACATGGGGAGAATGTGCAAACTCAATACAGTCATCTGAGACCAGAATTATACCTGGATCTCTGGCACAGTGTGACAACAGTGTTAACTACTGTGCCACAGAAACCATCTCATACATAGTTCTACAAGAGCAAAACAGGATCGTAGCTCAAGAGAAGTTCTCAAGACTCCCCAGGAAGCAGGCCTCATCCTGAACAACAAGTGTTAATTCACCAGGACTAACATAAAATTCCTAAGATACATCATCTACTGGCATGACATTACGGTTGACCCACAGTAAACAACAGCCATTTTAAGTTTCCCCAACTAATGTACATCACCAGTATTCAATGTTTATTTGGAATGTCGACCAGGTGGGAAAATTTATCTCCAACATGGCCATACTCATGGAATTCTTATGATACTCCTGAGAAAGGGCCAACGATGGGGTGTGAAGCATTTCAAGGCCTGTCAATCCATTAAAGATTGCCTAATCTCCTCAGAAGTCATGGTGCACTCCAGAACCAGTAGTCACAGTCTGAAAATACAAGGTAGACAACTTAAGATTGAGATGCGGAGAAATGTCTTCACCCAGAGAGTGGTGGGGCAACGGAATTCTTTACCTCAGAAAGCATTTGAGGCTGAAATATTGTATGTTTTCAAGGAGTTAGATATTGCTTGTTTGCCAAAGGATCAAAGGATATCGGGAGAAAGCAGCAATAGGTTACTGAATTGGACAATCAGCCATGATCGTAATGAATGGCAGGGCAATCTCAAAAGGCCAAATGGCCTACTCCTGCTCTTAATTTCTATGTTTTTATTCTTTATCCATTGAAAGTTATGGAATAACGAACAGTGTACGGAAAGTGAATGAAAAAGGTTAGCATTATAAAGATTGACCTTCCTACCTTGAAATGAATGCTGGAAAGGAACCCTCTAAAAATAAATGGTGAGATACAAGTCTAAGGCTGTTCATGTCCGGGAATCTTCCAGTCCAGTCATGGGTTTCCCTGCAGAGTCACGAATTTCCCATTGGAAAGGGATGCATTCAATGAGAAACCTCCAAATAAAACAGCCGGACAAGCAGATTCCACGTCCAGCCAATCATAGAATCCTATAGTGCAGAAAGAGGCCCTTCAGCCCATCGAGTCTGCACTGAACACAATCCCACCCAGGCCAAACCCGCATACTTCTACATATTATATCCACTAATAACGCTAACCTACACATCCCTGGACACTAAAGGGCAATTTCTTAGCATGGCAAATCAACCTAACCTGCACATCTTCGGACTGTGTGAGAAAACCAGAATACCCGGAAGAAACCCACGCATACACGAGGAGAATGTGCAAACTCCACACAGACAGTGACCCAAGCTGGGAATCGAACCCAGAACCCTGGAGCTGTGAAGCAGAGGTGCTAACCACTACTGCACCGCCCTTTTTTTTTTTAGGCCCTTTGGCCCATTGAGTCTGCACCAAACACAAATCCCATCCAGGCCTTACAGCCTGGCCAGTGGCCAAGTGGCCAATGGTGGGCCACTTCTGCTGCCATGAACTACACAGTGGGTTGCACAGAAAATCCACCCCATTCCAATTTTTTACAAAAAGAAATACATATACAAAAAAATTATTAGGGATCCTAAAGGGGTGCATCATACAATGCAATCCTTTGTATAGAATATGAAGGCTTCAGACTTAATTTACTTTGTGTTGAAATTTTGTTGTGCATGACAACTATAATTTTTAATTAAAGAGACAGAAGGGAATCTGTTAAGTGTATAATGATTGTGATTAATTTTGTGCAGGCGTTGGGCATTAAATGAGCATTCACTTGAGCCTCCTATAAATAGACACAAGCTCAAACTATGGCTATTATAATAATAAGAGCAAAATACTACAGTTGCTGGAAATCCGAAATAAAAGCAGAAAATGCTGGATTAACTCACCAACTTTGGCAGCATCTGTAGAAAGAGAAATATCGGAAACATTTCCTGCTGTAGGACTCCTTTTAACTGTGTTTCTGTTTCCACAGACACTGCCCAACCTACTGAGTTAATCCAGCATTTTCTGCCAAACTGTACCTGTTGGATGGGGAGGTATATAATTGCAATAGCGTGTAAAGATTGGCTCTAATTCTAATCTGTGCCAATTGGCTTTTCGGAATTGAACAGTTTACTCATCAGCTTACTCACTTACACAGACAAAAATCATGAATAATTACATCACACACACAAACATATTGTTGGGTAAGTTTTAAAAGTGTTTCCCTCTGGCCAAGATTATGCCACATTATTTTGTTTTATAGGCTTGTATTAGGAATTAGCCAGTGGTCCAATTCCCACAGAAACAAAGAGAAATTCACAGCAACCAAAGTCAATCAAAAGCATAACCTCCACTCCATCGAAACTGGAATACCTAAAAGAGCGAAAATGCGGCAAGCCATTCAAAATTCCATTGACTTTGATTGGACCAGAAGATTCCTCCAATCCAATTCTGCCCTTGCAGTTTGTGTCATACACAAAGCCTTTAACAGGAGTCCATCAATCAATTCCATGTCAATATTTTTCATTACTTCATATTAGTTTAATCCAATTCATTTTACTGTAAGTTTTTCTTAAAATCTACAAAATAAATGTGCATCTCTTAAACACATTCTATACTCCTCATTTCATGCTACGCTTTGCAAAACCCAAATTTTTGTTAAGATAGTTTCATTCTTGCTTTTGTTAGTGCTTTGAACATAATCTTTGAAACAACAAACATATGGTGCAACATACATCACATTTGCTCATATTTAGCTCTTTTCCCCACCAACAGTGATAACACAATTATTTTCATAAAATTATCTGTCCATTCCCCTTTAAATACTTAACTTTACATAAATCAAAAGATTTACGTATTGCCTCCTCTCATGTTTTGATTATTTCTGCTGGAACTTAAACAAAGCCTGTAGCCTTTTTACACTCAAGTTCATTTACTGCAACTTTCATTTCACACTCAGGGACTTCAGGGTGCATAAAATCAATTTCCACTTTTTTTTAATTTCAATATCAAATAGCTTTTCACGCTTTGGCATACAGTTCAGTTCAAAAGAAAAGATTAATGATGCTGCAAAGATTGGTGGGAGACCAGAGATTGGGGTATATTTAGAAATTCAGCAAAGGATGACTAGAAACAAACAAAGAAAAATTGGCGTCTGAGAGAAAACTAGCAAGAAATATAAAAACAGGCAATGAAAGCTTCTTCAAGTACATAAGGAAAAGAATAGCAACAGTCAGCATTGGACTATCAGAAGGCGAAACTTGGGAATATATGATAGAAAGGAGACTTTGAACAAGTATTGTGTAAGTGTCTTCACAATATAATATATAAAAAGCATTCTAGAATAGAAAGCAACTTAAAACAACAAACCAGAGAAAAAGTACTAGAAAAATTGATGGCAATAAAGGCTAACAAGTCATCTGGACCTTATGGCCTGTATCATATGGTCTTAAAGGAAGTGGCTGCAGAGATAGTAGATGAATTGGTTGCAATCGTCTAAAATTCCTCAGATTCTGGAATTTCTGGACTTTGCTTGCTGGACTGGAAAGCTGCAAATGTAACAACACTAGTCAAGAAAGAGGGGAGATAAAAAGAAGGAAACAATAGGCCTGTTAACCTAATATCAATCATTAGGAAATTGCTAGAACCTTTTCTTAAGGAGATGGGAGCAGAAAATTTTAAAAATCATAATACAATTAGATAGATTAAATGGATGGAATTTTCCCAAAAAAATTCAAAGTGTTGAATTCGCAGGAATAGAGGACTGATTCACACTATTTTTCCAGTAGCAATTCAGACCAGGATCTCCCACACTCTATGCAATGCAGCGAGAATATCATTAAATTTCACGGGGGAGGGTCTATTCCCACCCAGGAAGCTGAAACCAACAATCCTCTGTGCAAGTGCAATGGCCCTGCACTGTCAGTCTCCCATTTGTTGATCAGTTTGAAGGCTGGTCTGACCCAGAATCCCTACAGCACTGCCCACTCCAAATGCCCCCACGACCTGATCACATCTCCCAGATCATTCCCTTCCCAAACTGCCCCAATTCCCACCCCATACCATTGCAGTGCAGACTCCTCATCACCTGCCTCCCACAGCCTATTGGCCTCCCTCCTGTCCCCATCAATCCCTAGGTAGCAGCGGGATCCCCAACTCCATGATCACCTCTTAGGCCCTGCCCCCATCAGGCCCCACCTCTAGGCCCTGTCCCCTTGGCACTGCCCCAAGTCAGATGGGGGCACAGGTTGGCACTGCCATGGTATCCATGGCCAGGGGGCATCCAGCTGCCTAACCCCTTGGGGAGCCCCAATTTCTCCCCCTTCACTCAAGAGGAGTTAGACCACTAACTCCCCAAAAGCGGGGAGCCAGTGTAGTCTCCGGAAGAGTGAAACACTCTGGCTGGGTAGGAAAGGCTAGCAAATCTGGAGAATTCAATCCTGGGCACACTACTAGCATTCAAATGATATGTAAAATATTTAAATACTAACCCCATCTCCCTGCCGATTTTCATCGCGGGGCAGGTCGTGCATAAAATGCAGTACTGGGAGATGCAAGCAGGGCAAGAAACACATGTGGGGATCCTACAAATTGTCCTCCAACACCAGATTAAAGTCCAACAGGTTTATTTGTGGCAAACTCCACTAGCTTTTGGAACTGGCTGTTCCTTCATCAGAACGGTAAGAGTTCTGATCACAAACTGCATTCTGTTCCGAAAGCTAGCTTGCTACAAATAAACCTGTTGGACTTTAACCTGGTGTTGTGAGACTTCTTACTCTAGCTAACAGGAAACAGAGAGTTTCTGTTCACGCCAGCAGGATATTTTAGTTTCACCAACAGGTTTCCAACTGAGTGGGGTGCAGTCAATGGGAAATCCCATTGACAATGGTTGGACCAGAAGATCCCACAGCCAGTGAACAGCTTCCCACCATAAGAAACATGCTATGGGGAAGCCAGAATATCCCCACCAGAATAAACTGTAATAGAGGGGTGCTGAAAGGATCAGTATTGAAGCCTCAACTATTTAAATGACTTGGAAAAAGGGACTGACTGTATGGTAGCAATATTTGGTGATGATACAAAAATCGCGTATGATTTGGGGGAAAAATGTGAGGTTGTCCACTTTGGGAAGACAAATTGAAAAGCAGGATATGGAGAGACATTGAAGAATCCTGCAGTACAGAGTACAGAGTGTCCCTGTTCATGAACCATAAAATGTTAGCATGCAGAGACAGCAGATAATTTGAAGACAAATGGAATGCTGGTTTCTATTTCACATGGATTAAGTATAAAAGTAGAGACATATTGCTACAATTATACAGGACATTAGTGAGACCACAGCTGGAGCACCACGTTCAGTTTTGGTCTCCTTCCTTATGGAAGAATATACTTGCATTGGCAGCAGTTCAGAAAATGTTCCCTCGACTGATTCCTGTGATGAAGGAGATTGTTTATGATGAGAGGTTGAATCGATTGGGCCCATTTTCTGCAGAGTTTAAAAGAATGCAAAGTGATTTTATTGAGACATTTAAGATTCTGAAGGCTCGACAGCGTAGATGTTGCAAGATTATTTCCTCACCTTGCAGAATCTAGATTTAGGGGGTGCAAATTAAAAATAAAGGTCCACTAAGAGATGAGGATCAATTTATTCTCGTTAGCCTTTGGAATTCTCTTCTCAGAGAGCAGGGGAGGCTGGAACATTGAGTATATTTAAGGCTGAGTTAGCATTTTGATCTACAAGAGAGTAAAGAGTCATGAAGGTGAGCAGGAAAGTAGAGTCAAGGTGACAATCAGTTCAACCATGATGTTATTAAATGGAGCAAGCTTGGTGGGCTGAATAGTCTGCTACTCCTCATTTTCTTAGGATCTTATTATGGGATCTTTAACATATTTATGTCATCTGTTTCTTACTTCACTTAGGTCCGTTAATAATCATCCAGATTTACTTTTTGTTTTAACTCTCTTCCCTTTATTATTTCACTGTTCTTCGCAATCCAACTCCTCAACAAACAGTTCGGTAATCCTTCATCCTAATTTCTCTGGCCTTCACCAACCTCCTGTATTGCTTTTTGTCATGTTTACAATTTTCTATTTCCTTTGCTTATTAATTTTAACCAACATTTCATGGGAAATGGGAAAGTTGTATGCAAATGATAGGTAAGAAAAGTCAAAAGGAGATAGTAGTAACAATATAAAGTAATACAGTTTCATAAATATTATCAGGAAAAGACAAATTAATTGGATTAAGCATGTGCTGAAAGGTTGTGAGATGTTGAAAGAGCTGTTAAAATAGAGATTGAATGTAAAATCTCGAGGGAGAAAACGAAGTGTACTTCTGGGCCACCTGAAGAACAGTAGATCACATGGAGAATTGTAAAGTGTATTATAAGGTTTGGAGAATGGAAAACTGAGACAGAATCAGTGGGATGATGGCAATAGTATAAAGTTAGGAAATAAGTGTGTTAGGAAATAACCTTTGTCCAATAATTCCTTTTTTAACAATAAGAAAGCAATTTAGTAAAAGATGGATAACAGTGATTGTGATGAAGACAACTAATGTTTTTTCATTGTGCAGGACTTTAATTTTTGTACTTTGTTTTTCAATTTTGCTTTGAATCTGGATATTTGAATCAGAATTTAGTCACACAAAGGAATGGCTTCATTAACAAAGGAATATGGATCAAGGTTTTTTTAAATTTATAATTGTAAAAACAGCAATATAGTAATAACAAAGAAATCTGTTTTTTCAATTATGTCGGATGACAAATAACTACTTGGCTTCTTTGATTATTCAGTACTAATTATAAAATGCAATTATTTTCTTTTGGTATGGTTTCAGTCTATTATTAAGCTAAAATTATTCTGTTTTTGTTAGTTACAGGTCAGAGGTTGCAAGTTCTCATTCCAAAAGGGCACAAAATCTAGATCAATGCTCCTATACAGTATTGGGGGGAGAAGAGGGTTGCTAAACTATCAGAAAATATATAAAACCAAGGTCATATTTGCCCTTGCTGGTGTGCACAGAAAATCCCATTATGGTACTTCAAAGATTACCTAAAGACTTCACCCTGCTTTTCTGATCATTATTAATCCCTCAAATCAATGTTCCCTAAGGCCCAAACCTCGTTGTAATTTAGATTTAAATTCATTTGCTCATTATCACTTTGCTGCATGTTGGGTTTTGAATAATTTGGCTGCCATGCTCCCTATGTTATAACAATGACTACACTTTATAAATACTTCATTGACTGAAGTACCTGGGAACATCTTGAGATCATAAAATGCAAGTTTGTCCTTTCAGGAGTTATGTTTACAGTGATAGTTGTAATTACTAGCTATCTTCTGCTACAACATTCTGAAACTTGACCATAAAGACCCTGCTGAGGTTAGATACTGTTATAAAGCAGAAGTTGATCCCCCCGAGAACTGACAGTGAATTGCCCAAATAGGAGTACCTCGCCCTATAATCTGTAAAAAGTGTGTTAAGTAGTGTGAAATGCTCTTCAATACTTCTAGTGATTAAACAAAAATAAATCTCTGACACTCTCTCCAAAATCAACACATAACAAATTTACCTAACTAAGCAAATTAACTAAACTATTAACAAACTGAATCACTCTCTTCTAACAATAACTATTCCCAAATAAAACCAAAAAAAGCACCACCTTTTAACAAGACCACGCCATGCTTTTCTCACTAGCATTTTACAAACAACAAATTCTAACTTCCTACCTCCTAATCTACAATTACTTTACCCAACTTTGCAACAAACAAACAGGAAACTTACATCAACATGAAAGAGGAATCAAAACTAGGCATTTGGGACAAAATTAACAGTCACTTGGGATAATTGCAAATTAATTAGGGAAAGCCAACACAGATTTGTTAAAAGCAAATCCTGTTTAACTTAACGAAGGTATTTGAGGGAACAGATAGGTTGATGAACATAATGTGATTGATGTGGTCTACATGAACATTGAAAAGATATTCGATAAGTGCCACATTGTAGACTTGCCAGCAAGATTAAGTTCATATGGGATAATAGAGTGCGTAGCAACATGGATATGAAATTAGCTGAATGATAGAAAACAGACAGCATTGGTGAAAAGTTGTTTCTCAGCTAAAGAAAGGTGTTCAGTATGGGCCAGTATTTGGACCACTATTTTTCTTGACCTATGTTATTAAGCCAAACTGTGAAGTACAAGGCACAACTGCAAAGTCTGCATATGACAAAAAACATGAAAGCATCATCAGTTGTGAGAAAGACAGTGATACACCTCAAGAGAGCAATAGACAAGCTAGTGCAGAATTCAAAGAATTTAGACAAACCACTGGAATTGCAAAATATGACAGGTAATGTATAGTAAAAGTTAACATCAGAAGCATCTCTGATTCTGATGGAATAATGATGTCAAGTTACACAATTGCAAAAAAAGAGGTCTGGAAGAAGAGAAATTTTAACATTGCATGAATGTCCAAATGTGTAAATACTCACTGTAAATAAACAATTATGGTTAAGAGACAACAGATTTGAGCAGCGTACTCTCGGGAAACTTAACACTCCCTAAAATGCGATCTAAGCATCTATCAGATAAAATTTAAGAAATGTGATGCTTTGTTAGGAATAGAACGGCAAAGAAATATAAAGTAAAGAGCACAACTCTAAAATGAGCAGAGATCCGGAGGTATGAGTGTACAAATACTTGAAGGTGATTTGGCAGGTTGAGAAAGTGGTGAAAATGAAATGCAGGATCAAGGACTTTAGCCATGGGGTCTGTGGAGTACAAAACAAGGAAATTACGATGAACCATATAAAACACTGGTTCGTTGCATTATGTCCAATTCTGGGCTGTCACTGGGATGGTGCATAAGCATAGGTGATCAATTTCTACTTACAAATTTTTAGAAGAAATTAGTGAAAAATTTGAAATTTGTTTCATTATGTGTACCTATACAGATGATGCATACAGCTGCAGCTTGTGGGACAGAGCTTACTGATGCTGAAACCTCTGTAGAACATACACAACAATCCATAAATAGGAAGGGAAATCTTTCAGAATAAATCAGCATAAAGCAGATTTTGGTACTGAACTGTAGTCAGAGGTCAAAGGCTTATTGTTAATGAATGTTTGAGGCCATGACTTTAAAAAATTATTTTAATCATGTTCTCTGCAGCTTTTACAGGCAAGACTTGCCTTTCTGATTTTGGCACTGAACTGCCTGTGAACTAGCATCTTTTATTGTTATTGAAGCCATATAATAGGCCTTTTGTGTTTTTTAATCTAAGTCTAATGCAGTGTCTTGGGAGTTTTATGACTGTTTTGTTAATTGTTCGATTTGTGACTGATTGGCAGTTCAGGTGCCTTTAGATAATTTTTCCTCCTCGCAGGAGAGATCCAAACTTTCAATTTGCTCAAAGATGTTTGGATTGCAGGCTGGATGCAGCACTTTTATCCCTTAACCTGGTATTGGAAATTCTACTATCTGCTGGCAAGTTAGAAGCTAGAGGTAAGAGGTTTCTGTATCCCTCAATGTGTGCTGAAAGTTCTGGGGAGGAAATCCTCAGCATTTCAATTCCATATCCAAAATACTGATTCACAGCAGGTGTTGCAAAGCTGCAAGGTCTAACATCACGTGAGCATACTTGCTTCCTGTGCAAAGTCTGGAATTGGGAGTATGTTGTAGGAATTTGTTTGGTTGGAATAGTATATTTAGCTGTTAAGACATTTATATATCATGGTTGTTCTTTATTCTTGTTTGTAATTATTAAAAGTTATTGCTAATTTTCTTATTATATGTTACCTGTATTCTTAAATAACCTGCTTTGATAAAAGCTCCCAAATGGATCACTTGAATCATATCTGGAGTGAAGTAACTTATGCTTACCCATGCCAAACTCAAAGTGCAAAACTTATGGCCTAGGCTGATGTCACAAAATACCTTGGAATTTCTGACTTGGATTACAACAAACATAAAAAAGAAAAACTTGTATTTATGATCACAGAATATTCTAAAGTGTTTTGCAGCAAAAGACATCTGTATTGTAGTCATTGCTTAATGTCAAGGATATGGCAACCAATTTGTGCAAAAAGGTTCCACAAATAGCAATGTGATAATGACAAGATAATATTTTTTCTCATTATGTTGGTTGAAGGATAAATTGGACGGAATACTGGGGTAACATCTCTGCTCAGGGATAGTGCTATGGGATATTTTACATGCACTTGAGAAGCAACTGTGATTGCAGTTTAATGTGTCATCTGAAAGGCAGCACCTGTCAGTCTTAATTTTTGTCCTGGAGTAAGACTTAAACAAATAAACTTCTAACTCAGTCAAGATCACTACTGACTGAGCCAGAACTAACACAGCACAGTCTATTAAAAAAACTTCTCCTTTTCATATTTAATGCACTTATCATCAAGCATTCAGTGTTTTGGCAATAACCAGATTTTTTATTGCCTCATTCACAGTTAATTAAAAGCTACATCTTCAAAGAAACCAAAAGAATATCAAGGGAGACATTTGAATTTCTCAAGACATTATCACAACCCTGACTGCGATTCAAATGCAGGAACTGAATGTTCAAAGAATTGACAGTGTCCGCCCTCAAATTCAAAGCACCCTTCAACTCAGAACAGCGCGATCACAACTGAGACAAAAAGAGACATCAAAAGAAATTTCTACCATTAGAATCTTGACAATGCAGAAAGAGACCATTTGGCCCATCGAGTCAACACTGACTCTCCAAAAAAATACCCCACCCAGACTCTCCCCTCTGCTCTATCTCTGTGACACTACTCATTTATTATGAGTAACCACATAACTTATACATCTTTGGACACCAAGGGGCAATTTAGTATGACCAATCCACCTAACTTTGGGTGGTGGGAATAAACCAGAGCATCCAGAGGAAACCCACATAAACACAACGAGACCATGCAAACTTCAAACAGTCACCCAAGGGCAGAATCAAACTGGTCCATGGAGCTGTGAGATAGCTGTGCTAACCGCGTGCCATTTTGCTTTCCATTGTCCAATGTTATTTGGCATAAAAAGATAAATTTGATCCTTGGAAGACAATCATCATCTGCCATAATATATTGATACAGTTCCTTATGAGGCCTTCAGTCCAACTCTCTTCCACATCTGCCCATTTGCCCACAACAAACTTCCACAAACTGTGCTGTGCTGTGTCAAACGCAGCTGAAGAAGGAACAACACTCCAAGAGTCTGTGCTACTAAATAAACCTGTTGGACCTTAACCTGGTGTTGTGAGAGTCCTTACTGAATTTAAACCCCAGGCAATGCTTCAACTCATTCAAACTACTTTCTTACCTTCTCATATTCTTTCATAGTCTGTACTTGAGAAATTTCTTTATGAATGCTGTAATCAGTTTAATATCAATTATCACATATTGGAAAAGCATTATATATTCTTATAATGTGTGAGAAAATATTTCTTTTCCCCCTTACGTACCTTCTATGGGCATTAAGATGGCCTTGTAACTTTGATTTACTTACAAATGGATTTACCTTGTCTGTGAACCATATGCTTATCACATTATTTTGTTATGGTCCCCTCAGCAACCATTAACGTCAAAGAGAAATTTGAACACTGCTATTTGCAGAAATAATTGAAGTCACAAAATTCCATGGTTTAAAATAAATTAATTTTACTGTATCAGAATCAAGTCTAGCAAAAACTATCGCATAAAGATTAATAATTTTTTGTGTTTTACAAATAAAGCACAATGAGATACATCTTTTGAATAAAATCCCCACTTCAACCTTCTCTTTTTTACCATTAGTCTCTGCCAGGATGCCATTGGCTATTTAGTTATCCATATTTTTTGAGATTAACTACAAGCTATTCCACATCTAACCCGCAAAGCTTGGAACTTTTTATCTCAAACCTGAGCTTCAACCACAATTGCTGCACAGTAGTTCAACAGGAAATTAGAACTACCCTGATTTCTAATCGATCTATTCTCAGCTCCAAAGCTGATTTATAACTCCTGACAGTTCTGCCTCTTTGCCTGATTTCAAGTCGAGCTGTTTGTTTCAGTGGTAAAGGTTCCTTTTGCTCCAAGCTAGACAAAACATTTAATCTTTTTTTCTCCCTCAAACTTTGTCTTCAAACTGAACATGAATTCCCATCTGCATTCCGTGCAGCAAACAATAAAGTTAGTATTTTCCCTGCATAAAGTGCAGGCCTAGTTAATATTTACCTCTATTGCTCTCTTACTTCAGTGAGCTGCAAACTATACAAGACAAAGTTATCTCTGACTGTGACATTTTTGAAAGCCTGTAACTTAATCCCAAGGTGGCTTCTCCTATTTTGATTTATTATTGTCATATGTTAGTATATAGTGAAAAGTATTATTTCTTGCACACTACACAGTCTAAGCATTCCTATTATTCAGAGGGCAATGAGAGAGTGCAGAATGTTATATAAGAGTCATAGCTAGGGTGTATTGAGAGATCAACTTAATATGAGGTAGGTCCATTCAAAAATCTGATGGAAGCAAGGAAGAACTGTTCTTGATTTGGTTGGTATGGGACCTCAGACTTTTGTATTTTTACCCCGACAGAAGAAGGTGGAAGAGAGTATGTCCGGGGCATATGGGATTCTTGATTATGCTGGCTGCTTTTCTGAGGCAGCAGGAAGTGCAGACAGAGTCAATGGATGGGAGACTGGTTTGCTTGATGGATTCATATTTGTTCACAACTCTTTGTAGTTTCTTTGGGCTTGGGCAAAGCAGGAGCCATACCAACCTGTGATACAATCAAAAAGAATGTCTTCTATGGTGCATCTGTAAAGGTTGGTGAGAGTTGTAGCTGACATGCAAATTTCTTTGGCTTCTGAGAAGTAAAGGGATTGGTAGACTTTAACTACGGCATTGGTGTGGAAGGTAATCTGGACATCTCAAAACTTTAAGTTCTTGACCATTTCCACTTCATTTCCAATGATGTAAACAGAAACATGTGCTCCACAACGCTCCCTGAAGTCAATGAGTATCTCCTTCATTTTATTGACATTGCTGGAGGATTTATTTTCATTGCCTCAATTCACCACATTCTCTCTTTTCTATATTCTGTCTCATCATTGTCATTGAGATTTGATCCACTACGGTGGTGTCATCAGCAAACTTGAAAATCGCATTGGGATTGAATTTGGCTACACAGTCATAGATTTATAAGGAATTATAGTAAGATGCTGAGAACAGCCTTGTGAGGCACCGGTGTTGTAGATAATTGTGGAGGTAGTGTTGTTGCCTATGTTTAATGATTGCAATCTATTGGTTAGAAAGTCTATGATCCAGTTGCAGAGGGAGGAGCCGAGCCCCAGGCCATGGAGTTTGGAGATGAGTTAGAACATAGGACAAACAGGCCCTTCAGCCCACAGATTGTGTTGATCACATCCATACGTACCAGGCCTACCTACGTAATCATCCAGAAATCTTTTAAAAGACCCCAACAAGTTCACCTCCACCACCACTGACAGCAATCAATTCCACTTACTCACCACCCTCTGAGTGAAATACATACCCCTGACATCTCCTCTGTACCTGCTCCCCAGCACCTTAAACCTGTGTTCTCTCATAGCTACCATTTCAGCCCTGAGAAATAGCCTCTGAGAATCCACCCTATCTATATCTCTCAACACCTTATAAACCTCTATCAGGTCACCTCTTAACCTTCGTCTCTCCAGGGAGAAAAGATCTAGCTCCCTCAACCTATCTTCTTAAGGCATGCCACCCAATCCAGGCAACATCCTCGTAAATCTCCTCTTCACCTTTTCAATAGCTTCCACATCCTTCTTGTAGTGAGGCGACCAGAACTGTGCAAGTGGGGTCCAACAAGGCTCTTATAAAGTTGCAGCATTAACTCCCGATTTCTAAACACAATCCCTCTATTAACGAAGGCTAGTACGCCATACGCCTTCTTGACCACATCCTGCAGGGCCAATTTAAGAGTCCTAAGGACCCAGACTCCAAGGTCCTTCTGTTCCTCAATACTGCAAGAGCCCTACCCTTCATCTCATTGGACTGCCAAAATGTTTTGTAGCAATAGGAGTGTTAAAGGCTAAGCTGTAGTCAATAAATAGAAGTCTGATATCTTTGTGTCCAGGCATTCCAGGGTTGAGTGTACAGCCAGGGAGATGGGGCCTGCTGTTGATCTGCTGTGGCTCTACATGAACTATATTGGATCCAGGCAATGAAAGACGCTGGAACTGATTCATGCCATGACTAACATTTTGAAGCACTTCATAATGGTGGATGTCAGAACAACCGGATGATAGTCATTAACGCACTCTGCGTGGCTTTTCTTTGGTACAGAGATGATGGTTATCTTTTTGAAGCAGATAGGGTCATCAGATGGTATAGAGAGAGGTCAAGGATGTCTGCGAATACGCACGCCAATTGGTCTATGTAGGATCTATGTACTTATCTGGGTACCCCATCTGGACCAATCGCTTTCCGTGGGTTGACTTTCAAGAAGGCTGTTCTGACGTCTGCGATAGTGACCTCAGATACAGATATGGTTTTGGCTTCCAGGTGGAGGGCATACTCTTGCTGATTTCTTGGGCAAAACAGGCATAGAATGTGTTGAGATCAGGGAGGGGTGCATCGGTGTTGAGGATTCTACATGCCTTTTTCTTGTAGCTTGTTATGTTTTGCAAACCTTATCAGAGCCAGTGAGCTCACCTGGGACACTATGTCTGGTATGCTCTTGGAATCTTTGATGGATTTCCATAAATCATAACTGGATTTCAGGGTCGCATGACTTGAATGCCTTCTACTTGGACTTCCGCAAGCAGTGGATATTCTTGTTCATCCATGTTTTCCAGTTGGGAAACACTTGGAGTTGCTTCTTTGGCATACAGTCTTTTATAGATTTACTAATGAAGTCGTTCACTGTAGTGGCATACTCATTCAGACTGGTCATTGAGTTTTTAAATATTGACCAGTTCACTGACTCAAAGCAGTCCCATAGGACATCAGCCGATTCCTCAGACCAACATTGCATAATTTTCTTTAACAGATTCTCCTGCTTCAGTTTTTTTTATTATTTGCAACTTACTATCCCCTTCCCCATGATAACAGAAAATACCTTAACCCTTCTCCAAGTATATTGTTAATTAGCGACCTCTGACCACAACACTCTTTCATCTTAGAAATGAAGGAACAGGTTTCAGCGTAACTATTTACAATTTTGATGCTGGTTTCAGGAGATTTAGCAACAGCTACGATTGTCTTTAAATGTAAATATTGGTCACATTCTTTTGAGTAACACAATGAGTGTTCCCTTTGATCTTTACTAATTACCACCAAGCTTTTTCAGTCAGATAAACTCCAGTAGACATCACATGATTTCTTTCATTTACCCTAAATTTAAAAAAACCATTACAAACTAAAAGGAATAGTCTTCAAATATATGGATTATGTAATCAGATGTTCACAACACTGTCCGCCTTTTAACTATCTCTATATTCTTACTGCTATTTTTTTCTTCTTTGAAAAGTCCCTCACTTTTAACACTGGTCACTTCTGCAGCACAATGCAGCTGTCTTCTGGAAACTCATATCTATGTCTGGCCCATTCATCCTAGAATAGAACATAGAACATAGAACACTACAGCACAGAACAGGCCCTTCGGCCTTCGATGTTGTGCCGACCAAAATAAAAAGCAATGCCCCTCCAAACTAACCATTCCCTTCTCTTCCATATACTTATCAATTAACCTCTTAAACGCCACCAAACTTGGCACATCTACAACAGCTGCAGGCAAGGCATTCCACTCCCTAATCACTCTTTGAGTAAAGAACCTACCTCTGATATCCGTCCTATAACTCCTACCCCTTAATTTAAAGCTGTGTCCCCTCGTGCTAGCTTTCTCCATCCTAGGAAAAAGGCTATCACTGTCCACCCTATCTAAACCTCTATCATCTTATATGCTTCAATAAGATCCCCTCTTAGCCGCCTCCTTTCTAACGAAAACAACCTCAAATCCTTCAACCTCTCTTCATAGGCCCTGCCCTCCATACCAGGCAACATCCTGGTAAACCTCCTCTGTACCCTCTCCAATGCCTCCACATCTTTCTTATAATGTGGGGACCAGAACTGCACACAATACTCCAAGTGCGGCCGCACTAGAGTTTTGTACAGTTGCAACATGATGCTGCGACTCCTAAATTCAATCCCCCTGCCAATAAAAGCTAAGACTCCATATGCCTTCTTAACAACTTTATCCACTTGACTGCCTACTTTCAGGGATCTATTGACACATACACCAAGATCCCTACGGATAGAATCCCTACGGTGTAGAAGGAGGCCATTTCAACTCATCAAGCCCGCACCAACAACAATCCCACCCAGGCCCTGTCCCCTTACCACCATGTATTAAAATTGATAGTCCTCCTGACACTCAGGGACAATTTAGCATGGCCAAGCAACCTAGCCCGCACATCTTTGAATTATGAGAGGAAATTGGAGCACCCAGAAGAAACCCATACTGATACAGGGAGAATGTGCAAATTCCACACACAGTCACTTGAAGCTGGAATTGAACCCAGGTCCCTGGCGCTGTGACACAGCAGTGCTAACCATGCCGTCCTTGTCAAATAACAATTATCAGTGTAATTAAACATGAATCATTCTTTACAAATCAAACTGGACCTATCAGTCCACACCAATGAAGTACTAATTTGTTTATATCTAATAGTTTTCTTATTATTAACATAAAGCTGATACTTCAATTGCTGTTGATTTACCCTTTTTAAGCAACATTTAGAAATTGTCATGCTTCAGTCTTTTCTTACAACAATCTTTTATCATAAAGGAGAAATGAAGAAAATTGACAAACTACACATATAAAAATTAGCTTTTGAAGGGTAATGAGACTATTTCAGCAACAATTATGAACTTAATGCACTGTTAAAAACCGAGTACACAACATTCAGCAAGAATGTAACTTTTTCAAGGATTTTTACTGTGAGACTCATTGTGCAAAAGAGCAAATTTTATCAATCCAAGAATTTATACTGGATTAAAGTCTGGGGAGACTGCAGCAATACATCTACTTCTGTTGCTACTTCAGTTGTCTCAACATCACAGATTAATATCTGCGTTACACAACATTTATATTTATAAATGTAGAATTAGCTAATGAGGCATGGTCTGCTGAAATAGTAGTCCTGATAATGAAAACAATCCAAAAATGGGTCTTGAAGATTTCAAGTGATGGACTGTAACTACTTTTTTTGGCAGCTCATTCCATTGTGAGATTGTCCTTGGGAAGCAAGATGGTCTTGGAAACAAACAGTCTGAAGTAGTTTATGTGAACGGTTACGTCGGTGCTGGTCATTGCCAATGGGCACCAGGTTCTTGTTTTAGTCAACCATCAGTCCATTTCATATTTTATAGAACAGGGTGTCACAGTGGTTCGCACTGCTGCCTCACAACTCCAGGGACTAGGATTCGATTCCGACCTTGGATGAATGTGTGGAATTTGCACATTCTCCCCATGTTGTGAGAATTTCCTCTGAGTGTTCTGGTTTCCTCCCAGAGTCCAGAAATGCACAGATTAGATGAATTGGCCATGCTAAATTACCCATTAGTGTCCCAAGATGTGTTGTTAACCAAATGTGGAAATGTGGGGGATTACAGGGATAGGGCGGGCATGTTGGGGCGGGAGAGACTTGGTCAGATGCTCTGTCAAAGTCAGTTCAGATTCGATGGGCCGAATAGTCTCTTCTGCACTATAGGGATTCTATGATTTTATGGTCAGTCCATTTTCTCCTTTCATTGCTGTAGTCATCCTCATTCCAAATCTTTGATTAAGGATGTAACACCAGTGACATAGTTGTATTTCCCATAGTGATAAGTGTAAACTCACACAGCACATTTTTGGATCACTCCAAACTTATCTATATTACTTGCCACATAAGAATTCCACAAATCTTGCATTCATCACAAAATAGACAAACAATTCTAAAAGGTATTGTAGAATCACTGATAACCACTTCTAGATGTATGCATTTGATTGTGCATGCACACTTTCTATAACTTGTTTTTGGTATCAGGAGCACAACAGTGAACAATGATAATTTTGCAGTCATTACTTTTGCAAAATTTGAACCATTGAGGCACCAGTGCATTAAAACCAGTTCCACACCTTTAATTAATACAACACATTTCATTTACTGATAAAATTATAATGGATTCAAATCATAAAACCTATTGTTCTTGATTACATTTTTTAGTTGGTCCATCATAAAACAAGACACTGTGCTAATAAAGCCCATTGTAGAAAACAAATAACCTCATTAGCAAGATATTTAAAGTTGATATGAATATTTCAACAGAATATGAGAAATCAATTGATAGAAGATCAGAAAAGCAATTTTGGACAAGACATAATCAAATGTGACATTTACTGCAGCAAAAAAAGTGTAATTCCTTTGTCTATTGATTTTTTTTTTCCATCTCTGAGGAAATGTCTACATTTGAGACCAGAGATCAATAAATACTAAACTTTCTTTTGAACAAACATGTTGCCCAGCAACTAGAAAATACATCTCCTTCTTCAAAACCAATATGTCTAACAAGTGCCCAATCTGCTAACTCCTGTATGCCATCCTTGCTGTAGTTGAAACATTACCACACATTTTTCATCAGTGCACACTTTGGTTGTGGAATCATTATTGAAAACAATTACACACTCAACATCTATATTCAGTAACTTTTTGCTTCTACACTAGCAAAGTGGTTCTTGCTTCAGAAGTATTAAAAACACTGATCTGTTCACAGATAGTGTGCGAAGACTTCAGCTCCACCTTATAACTCAAACTCCCTTTAAAGAAGAGATTCTTAACCAGCTAACAAGATTCATAGGTGGAATGCAGTCTTTAAGAGAACGAGAAATCAGTAAATCATTAAATGATTGTTCGACAAGCTAACACAAACAGTTTACACAGTGAATGCTATAAGTGAATCAAAGCAAGTAGTTACGATTTTAAAGCATATATGCTGATATTTTGAACATATTGTTCACTTCAGCTAAGCAAAGTTACCGAAAGGCATGGTGATAAATGTCAAGAGTTTAAATCAGAAGTCTAGCAACCAACTAGTCAACAGTAATCATATTGGGAATTCCTGTGAGGAACATATTTTGCAATATTAATGAATAGTACATTTACTGCCCAGATACAAGGATAGATATGGCCCTGGATGCAGGAACACATGTCTATTCAACTTGGCAGTGAGCCAGTGGGAACATTCACTTTGACTTTACGGTAGCATTTGATGTTACCAGCAACAGAGATGTAATTATAGCCAAGAAGGAAGGCAATGTATGGACCTGTCAGATGAATAAGATATCACCATGCTATTAAGCATCATATTGTTGGCCAAGGTACATGACAGAGTTTAGTATTGATGTATCATTATTTAATGAAATTGATAGAATTTAATTTCAATTAATAAAATCTGGAATATAAAAGCTCATCTCAAAAATAGTAACCATGGCCATTGATTATTGTAAAAACGTATTTGGTTCACTAATATCTTTTAAGAAAGGAAATCTGCCATTCTTAGTTGGTCTGGCCTGCATATGGGGCGGGGTGGGGGGGCATAGTGATTAGCACTGCTGCCGCACAGTGCCAGAGACCTGGATTTGAATCCTGATTTGAGTCACTCTCTGTGTGGAGTTTGCACATTCTCCTCGTGTCTGCATGGGTTTCCTCCGGGTGCTCTGGTTTCCTCTCACAGTCCAAAGATATGCAGGTTAGGTGAATTGACCATGATAATTTTTCACTCAGTGTACCCGAATAGGCATTGGAATGTGGCATCTACGGGATTTTCACAGGAACTTCATTGTAATGTTAATGTAAGCCTACTTGTGACTAATAAATTAACTTCATAAACTCTTAGCTGCCCTCTGAAATAGCCTTGTAAGCCACTCAATTCAAGAGCAATTAGTGATGTGAAACAAATGCTGTTCATGTTAGTGACATCCATATCCCAAAAAAAAGTGAAAGAATCATGGCAGTATGGAGTGAATATTTGAAAGATGAAGATCCCAGCTGATTTATCTGATTTGTCTGATAAATTGCAACAGTTTATTACCATTTGATGTAATTGCTCAAGAACTAAAAGTCAGAGTACTTTTGCTATTATTAGCAAAGTTGTTGCAATGAATGAATGTCTTAAGTATCAAAATTATCACTGGGAAAGAAAGTCTAAAATTAACTGCTGGATTTTAAGTCAGATGTTGCTCATTCACTGGTGTTGATGTAGCCTGACATCTCAATTTCTGTAGAGCTTCACACAACCATGTGAATTTTAATACACCTGTTGTAACGATCGTCACTTACAATACCTTTCCCTGAACCTGTGCAATTAGTCTGAACTTAATGAAGACACCCTGAAGATGAGAACCGACAAAAATCATTTCCCAACACAAGCCATTGCAGAATGAAATTTACCCATTGTGAAAAATAAATCTCTGCATGAAGAGAAAATTCCTCCAATGAATCTCCTGGACCTTCATTCAAAATTGTTTGCTGTGCCAAGTTCAGTAGGGCTGGTATCGATGTCTGGGAGATAGCTAAAGTTTGACTTCCATGGGACTGAAAGTCTCTTAAACATGGCTTTGAAACAAGGCAAAACATCATTCATTATTTTCTGGCAACTTGCTGAGGAAGTATACAAACTTATTCAATATGCAAATGATCTTCAAGTTTTAACTGGAATTTCTGACCAAAAGGCCGTAGACCTGTCCTTTTCCTTCCAGCATATAAATCTATATTTGTGGAGGTCAGTTTTTGTTTCCTTCAGAGCAGGTGCTTCTGGTTGCATTGTTTTAGCTGACTGATGTCTTTAAATGATACTATTTGTTGTGCCTTTTTTTGACAATGTCTATATCTCCAAAAATATTATCCAGTGATATGTGTACATTGAGCTTGATATTGGGTGGGATACACTGCTTATGTTGTTAAATTCTGAAGCTTAGCTAGTGCTTGGTAATACCTGAGTGTCTGAAGATCCTAAAAATCCAATTAACAGCACTCAGCTGGTCATGTGAATGACAAACATTGCCAAAGTTAAATGTTTTACATGAGTCTCCTCCCTTGAATCCCAGCATTACGAATCTGGTAGAATTTTTTGAGGAAGTGACGAAAACGTTCGACGAAGGGCAAGCCGTTGATGTCGTCTATATGATTTCAGTAAGGCATTTGACAAAGTTCCTTGTGGGAGGTTAGTTGAAAAGGTCAAGGCTAATGGAATCAAGGACAGATAGCTAGATGGATAAGTAACTGACTTGGTAGTAGAAGACAGAGAGTAATAATGGAAGGGTGATTTTCTAGCTGCAGGTCAGTCATAGAACATAGAACATTACAGAGCAGAACAGGCCCTTCGGCCTTTGATGTTGCGCCGACCAATTAGGAACAAGCAGTGACTCTCTAACCTAAACCATTCCCCTTTCATCCATAAACTTATCTACTAACCTTTTAAACACCACCAAACTTGGCGCATCTACAATTGACGCAGGCAAGGCATTCCATACCCTAACCACCCTCTGGGTAAAGAACCTACCTCTGAAATCTGTCCTAAAACCACCACCCCTTAATTTAAAGCTATGTCCCCTCGTGCTAGCTTTCTCCATCCTAGGAAAAAGGCTATCACTGTCCACCTATCTAAACCTCTAATCATCTTATATGTTTCAATAAGGTCTCCTCTTAGCCGCCTTCTTTCTAACGAAAACAACCTCAAATCTCCTAGCCTCTCTTTATAAGACCTGCCTTCCATACCAGGCAACATCCTGGTAAACCTCCTCTGTACCCTCTCCAATGCCTCCACATCTTTCTTATAATGTGGGGACCAGAACTGCACACAATACTCCAAGTGCGGCCGCACTAGAGTTTTGTACAGTTGCAACATGACGTTCCGGCTCCGAAATTCAATCCCCCTACCAATAAAAGCTAAGACTCCATATGCCTTCTTAACAACCTTATCGACTTGATTGCCAACTTTCAGGGATCTATGCACACATACACCAAGATCCCTCTGTTCATCAACACTCTTAAGAGTCCTACCATTAGCCCTATACTCTACACATTTGTTATTCCTGCCAAAGTGAATTACCTCACACTTTTCCACATTAAACTCCATTTGCCACCTCTCGGCCCAGCTCTGCAACTTGTCCAAGTCTCTCTGCATACTAGAACACCCCTCTTCACTATCTACCACTCCTCCGACTTTGGTGTCATCCGCAAATTTACTAATCCATCCTTCAATACCCTCATCCAAATCATTTATAAAAATTACAAACAGCAGGGGCACCAAAACAGATCCCTGAGGTACACCACTAGTAATCAAACTCCACGATGAATATCTCCCATCAACCACCACCCTCTGTCTTCTATCTGCTAGCCAATTCCTAATCCAATTAGCTAAATCACCCTCAATCCCATACATCTGCATTTTCTGCAAAAGCCTTCCATGTGCCACCTTATTGAACGCCTTACTAAAGTCCATATATACCACATCAACTGCCTTACCCCCATCCACCTCTTTGGTCACTTTTTCAAAAAACTCAATAAGTCACTAGTGGTGTGCCACAGGGCTCGGTCCTGGGACCTCTTCTATTTGTTACATATATAAATGACTTGGAAGAGGGAGTAAGTGGAGTGATCAGCAAGTTTGCAGACGGTACAAAGATGGCTGGACTTGCGGATAGTAAGGAGCATTGTCAGGCGATATAGCAGGACATAGATAGGCTGGTAGCTTGGGCAGATAGATGGCAGATGGAATTCAATCCTGATAAATGCATGGTGATGCATTTCGGGAGAAAGATTGTAAGGGGGAGGTTTATGATAAAGGATAGACCTATTAAGAGTACAGAAATGCAGAGGGACCTGGGGGTGCAGGTGCACAAGTCTCTGAAGGTGGCAGAGCAGGTGGAGCAGGTTGTGAAGAAAGCATATGGTATGCTAGCCTTTATAGGAAGGGGTATAGAGTACAAGAGCTGGCCTTTAATGTTGCAGTTGTATAAAACGTTGTTTAGACCTCATTTGGAATACTGCGTCCAGTTTTGGTCGCCCTACTACCGGAAGGACGTGGAGACTCTGGAGAGAGTGCAGAGGAGGTTTACCAGGATGCTGCCTGGTATGGAAGGTCTGAGTTACGAGGAGGAGTTAGGCAAATTGGGGCTGTTTTCTTTAGAAAGACGTAGACTTAGAGGAGATCTAATAGAGATGTACAAGATTATGAGGGGTATAGATAGAGTAAACAGGGTTAAGCTTTTCCCTAGGATGGACTCAAATAGTACGAGGGGTCACGGGCTTAGGGTGAGGGGGGTAAGGTATAATTTGGATGCTAGAGGGAGTTTTTTCACACAGAGGGTGGTGGGGGTATGGAACGCACTGCCAAGTAAAGTGGTGGAGGCAGGTACTCTGGAGTTATTTAAGAGATACTTAGATGGGCACATGAACAGAATGGGAATGGAGGGATATAGAAAACTGATTTAAAATAGGGATCATGAGCCTTGGAGTTCCCTGGAAAGTGTATAAATTGTCGATGATATTGATGTATTTGTTTTATCCTACACGTACTTTGGTCTACCTTGTCTAACAAGTGGCATACATGCAATGGGTTGTGAGAGGGCTGCTCTTGGATTTTTCGAGAGTAGCCTAGTGCTTCACGTTATTAGTGTATGCTTGACCTGGACCATTTGATGGGCAACACGACAGCTCAGTGACTATTGCTGTGTGTGTAGATACATGGATTTGGGCCTGTGTCTGTGGGAGTTTGCGCATTCTCCCCGTGCTTGCGTGGGTTTTCTCCAGGTGCTCCGGTTTCATCCCATATCCCAAAGATGTGCTTTGGCAGAATAAATTCTCCCTAAATTGTCTCAAATTTGGTTCTAATGCATAGATCTATAGATATAGACAGGGATGACAGGGATCATGGATAGAAGTGGGAACTTCAAGGTGGCGGCGTGGGCTCGTTGGGCCGAAGGTTCTGTTTCCAGTGCTGTTTTGTTCTTTGTTCTTTGATCTTTGACAGCCCCATACCAGAATCAGAGATATTGTCTGACATCTTCACTGCCAGACCCTCATTCCACTCTTGTGTTTAATAAAATCTCATTATTCCCACAATCATGCTGGCAATACGCCCTCACTTCTTGTGAGCAGTTTTGGGCCCCATATCTAAGGAAGAATGTGCTGGCTTTAGGAAGAAAGAATGATCTCTGGAATGAAGAGTTTGTTGTATGAGGAATGATTAAGGATTCTAGGTCTGTACTTGTTGGCATTTAGAAGGATGAGGTGGGATCTTATTGAAATTTATAGGGTACTGCAAGTCCTGATGGAATGGACATGGAGAAGATGTTTCCACTAGTAGCAAAAACTAGAACCAGGAGGCACAACGTCAGGCTAAAGGGACGATCCTTTAAAACAGAAATGAGAAGGAATTTCTTTAGCCAGAGAGTAAAGAATCGGTGGAATTCTTTGCCACAGAGGACTATGGATGCCAAGGTCACTGAGTGTTTTTAAGACAAAGATATATAGGGTCTTGATTAATAAGGGTATTAGAGATTATGGGGAAAAGGCAGGAGGATGGGGATAAGAAAATAATCAGCCATGATTGAATGATGGAGCAGACTCGTGGCCTAATTCTGCTCCTATGTCTTATGGTTTCTAAAAACTGCAAGTCCCAAAATCCCACCCCAGCATTATCAATTCATTCAGTAATCCACAACGCCAGGATCCCCATAGTCATATGACCAAACTCTAGAACCACTTCTTCAGTGCTAGTGAAGGTCAGACCCCCTTCTGTGCTATTGAAATGCAAAACTTCCTAGTCCTGCAAAATGCAGAATTTGTGTACATTTTATATATATATGAACACACGTGAAATGTATAAATAACATATGCAGATATATACAGAAGAATAAAATAAAGATTGTATAAATGTGAAATCATTTTTGATCTGCTTAGAAACCAGCACTGAATTCTTTTTTTTGTCCTCACAAACATATTTTTGGCTCACAGGAGAGAACTGGCGCCAACAAAGAAAAAGGATTAGAAAATCTGATCTGCATCATGAACTGAACTGAAAAGATGTACTGATGGCACTCACAGTTGGAGACTGGGCTAAATGCCATCCCAATGCCTGCAAATGTAAGTGCAATTCGGCCTTAACCCCCACTGCTGGTTGCAGCCAGGGAATCCAGCAACTTCCTGTTGTGAGTGTCATGGAACAGCGTGTTTGTTCATGGGATGAATGTGACCCAGCACAATCAGCCAAATACCTTCATCACTCTTGTCAAAAGAAGTTTTGGCATTGGTCCCTGAACTGCTAACTGTTGCAACAACTCTAGCTTCCTCATTGGATTGTAAACCGACAACCACTTACTTCTAAATTATCCAAGTGAGGAAACAAGTCAGTAAACAGTGTGCTTAATAAATCCTCTTTTCCTTGTCGTCTACCATTGGATTTGCAGAGAAATCCCACAAGTATCCACATGCTTTTAAATCCTCAAGGATTTTTCACTTGGCCAGTGTCTTTGGCCAATGATTTATATAGATACATATCTCCTCCAAACAGCACTATACCCAAATATAAGAGTCTGTTGTAATGGATAGAAAATAAGGAAAACTTGGCATTTTATTTCAGGTTTTGTTAGTGGGAAATTTCTGTAAGCATCAGCTTCAGTCTTAAACAATTACCTTCCTTAGCATTTTGATAGGAGTAGTTAGTAGATTGCATGATTAGAACAAGCACTTTTCCAACTATTTCTGTACAGCAGCTCCCAGTGCTAGTTTTCCAAAAAGCTGCATATCGATCAACAAACCAACTAGTCCAGTCAGCTTCACAATAGCAAAAAATTTAATCTATGAATCAAACTTTCCCACTTATTTGATTATCCCTAAGGTTTAAGGGCAATGACACTGAAGAAGCCTGTGATCTAGAATGGTCCAGATAACAGAGGTATGGTGAACATCCCTCTATTCTGCACTCTCTCATTTCATTCTCCATGAATGGTATGTTCATCTGTTTGGCATGCAAGAAACAAAACTTTTCACTGTATGTTAATGCATGTGACAATAATAAATCAAATCAAAATAAGAAATGCCTCTCAATCAGCCATCTAAGTCGTTGGTTTTACAGAAGCGTGTTTTGTGGCAGCAAAGAATCTCAGTGCAAAGAAGGAGGGCACTTCATTAACACATTTAAATTGACTCTCATAATGCAATTGGAAGCCTGGTTTAAACTTAACAGTTGCAGACATGTGTTGTGAGAAATTACCACTTCGGAGTCAGACTGAGGGTGCAACAATATATAAGTTTTATTTAACAACGCTTTGTGGAGAAAAGACACCAGCACTCCATAGTACTGGGCAGCTACCTTTTCTCAATAAGACAATAGGAGCAGCTTATTTTTATATCTTTCAGCTAATGAATGGATAGTTGGGACATTAGCCATTTAACACATCATAATAGTTGAGTAGGATCAATAGTTTAACACATCATTTTAGCCAGACATATACAGACATTGGCATTCAACATTGTATTGTTTCATAGAATAGATATGTTTCCTCGATCAGTGACTTAGTTTCAGTCTATACATTTAGTAATTGGTTTTCCTGTATTTACGTATTCCCATTCCCATTTATTGTCCTAGGTTTGCCCTTATCTTAAAAGTGCCTCAAACTCTTACTGGCTTCCTACAGTATCTGATTGCTGCATGTTTAATTTTAAATAACTGAGTGTCCTGCTTGTTTTTAGTTTCAAGTAGCTGTCTGTGCTAAAAGTCAGTACCTGCTTAATGTCTCTCTCCCAGGTAACATTATTATGTGCTAAGTAGCCACCTTTGTGATTTTTCACACAGTCCCCTCTTTTGGTCTGAATTATTATTATTTTTAATAATCCCTAGACCAACAACTGCATCTTCACATGTAGAGGTCAATTTTCTTCTCTCCTTTTTTGTTTCTTCTGATGTCTTCGGGAATCTTCATCATGGGTTCTTCCTCTATGGCTCCTGGCACAATTCTCATTCCCATAACCTTGCAGCAGACTTTTAGGCATCCAACAATTATACAATAGGCAATTACAATTGAAATGAGTATGACCAATCTATCCAATAAATAAGATTCCCAGGATTCCCCTCCCCCCACTAGTCATTCCAGCCAGTTACTTCCTTTCTTGCGCCCCTGTCTGAAGCTATCAAGTTATTCTCTGATGTTATTGATGACTTATGTAATGTTATAAGACTCGTCTGTGACATGGATTATGTATTTATTGCCTATAATTGTGCATACCCCCCATACACTCCCCCTTGTTATGCTAACTGATAGTCCACTGCATATCGTGTCTGTTGTGCATATAATCTCAGTTCAGCCATTTCTTGGTTAACAGTCTCCACTGCTTCTGAAGTGCTGTTTCCCAGGACTGATAGTCCAAAACAATATGATTCCTATTCTTAGCACTAATCACTCCTGCTGCCCTTCCCAGGGATAGGGTTCCAAGGAACCCATTGTCACCAGGGTTTCCCAATCAGCACAGAATTCCTTGCTGATAGCCTGAGTTACTATTCTTCTCCAAAGATGCCCCTTCTGAGGGCATGGAATCCATCAGTGGTCCTATTGTTCCTACTATAAAATGATTTGGGAGGTTTGGTGTTTCTGTCGTGCAAGTACCATTGAAGAGGAACACATTTCCCTTCTTAGCCCGGTAACGTTTAATGTCTTGATTATGAGTTTGTTCACATTGCTAATTGTTCGGTTTACTTGACTCCCCATTTGATCCCACCACCTGGTAAGTATAAAATGGGTATGTCCATTTGGCTGAGTTTACATCAGTTCCGTTGCACTGTCCACAAATGAGCTGTATTCCTGCAGTTATATTCAGACATTGCTGTTCATTACAAGCGCAAGTAAACTATCCCTTATTAGCCCAACAATGTTGATGGACACAATGCATCTGCACGCAGGAATCATTCTTGGGGACTAAGGCATAGGCACATCCCCATCTCTGTCCTGTAAAACAAAGCGGATAGCTTGCGGTATCAGAACAAGCTTTTCCTCCCACCTGTTGGAACCTCCTGATCTGTGTGGTTTACAAGTCCCACACATCTCCCCTGTATACCTCTTTTATATTTACCAATTTATCCCTTACAGGGTGTATCTGATGTATCTACAGTGTATAAGTCATTAGGGGTGGCTACAAATAGAGCTTCTACCAATTGTGCTAACGGGTAACATACACTTCAATTCCTGTGTAATTGTACATGAGCTTTGTAAAATAGATTATCCTCCAATCCAGTCATATTTACGCAAGTAGTAATTACATATTCACAATGATCAAACATCAAACCTAACATTATAATTTATATAATCTCTAAAAGTTATATTACCTATTGACCCACACACGCCAGTTGTTCTTGCTTGCAATCTTTGCCTGTGTTGAGAAAAGCAGTTCCGTTAGAATACTCGTTCACTCTATTCATTCATGCATTTCTTCGTGTATTGCTACCACGGTGGCTAGAATATTCTTTGTGTAATTTCAGTTGTGTCCAATGTTCCTATATACCTTTCACTCTTATGTTTATACAAGCACAGGTGTCTCCACTAATTATAACATCATATGGCCCATTCCATTTTGATGCAAACCCTAGTTTATCAGGTAATGTTTTTACTAGGATGCGATTCTCACTGTTGGGACGTCAGGGAACATCTCAAGCTCTCTCTGTGCATCTCTTTGTTCCTAATTGTCTTTTACCAATTTGCACATTCCTTTGAGTTGGGTGCTTAGCTCCAAACGTATCTCCTGATTTTATCTTTTAGTAGACCTACATCGGTCCCACCTGATATGATGCTTTCTGGTAATTGCATCACTTGTCCTGTCATTAGTTCAGAAGGAGTTAATCCAGTTGTCCAGTTCGTGGTAACTCTTAATCTCATTTGTACAGTGGGCAACACCTCTGTCCACATTTTTTCCAATGTTGGTATGGCTTTAGCTAGTGAATTCTTAAGTGTTCTATTCATATGCTCCACCAGTCCAGAACTCTGTGGGTGATAAGGGATATGAAATTTTTGTTTTATTCCCATTAATTGGCATGTGTTTTTATCACCTTTCCACTGAAATGTGTCGCTTGGTCTGAATCGATTTGTAGAAGTACTCCCCATTTAGGCATTATCTCTTCTGCCAATATCCTAGCCACCGTGGTAGCAGTGCAATTTGTAGTAAGGAACGCTTCCAACCACCCAGTGAAGTGGTCTATAAAAA
Organism: Sphyrna mokarran; assembly: GCA_024679065.1. Taxonomy (NCBI): domain Eukaryota; kingdom Metazoa; phylum Chordata; class Chondrichthyes; order Carcharhiniformes; family Carcharhinidae; genus Sphyrna; species Sphyrna mokarran. The sequence continues at coordinate 70,430,245 of JAGIQG010000007.1, read as the reverse complement.
CCAGATAATAAGTTTTGCCATGGCATTGTGGTAATGGCCCTGTGAAATCTATCTGCAGATGTTCCCAGGGTCCCTTTGGTCTCAGTTGGTGTCCCATTTTAATTTTTATGGATCTTTCAGGTTGTGTTGCACACACATCAGGCATCAGTGACAGTGTTGAGCTATATCTCTTCCCATTCCTTTCCTATACTAGTTATCATGGCCTCTCTACTCACGTTAGAGTCCATGGTTTAGTTGCAATAGGGTGTTATGTATGCACTTTGATGCTATTACTTTATCTTCCCGACTCCAAATTTTATCAGTCCCTTTGACTGCTCCCTGTGCTTCCCATCTCTCCTTTTCCTCTTTTAAGGTATCTTCATGTAAGTCCTGAATATCTATTTTGTTTCCTGTCTGTTCTATCGCTGCTATTGGCAGCTTGCCAATTGTCTCCTGTCCTATGGCTAATTGTGTCACCCTATCTGCGGCTTCGTTCCCTTTGAAATTTAACCAGTCCAGTCCAGGTTATCTCGTCCTGGTTCTTTCTGGTGTACTTTAATTTTGATTACTGCAGCTTCTCTAGGATTCTTGTTAGCTCTCAACAATGCCTCAATTCTTTGCTAGTGCTTAATAGGAGTTCCTCCTGTGGTTATGAACCCTCTTCTTTCCCATGCTGTCACGTAGTCATATATGACTCAAAATGCATAGCGATAATCTGTATAGCTGTTCACCATTTTACCTTCAGATAATTCTAGTGCCTGCGTGAATGCCACTAGTTCTGCCACTTGTACAGAAAGACTTCGGTCAATCCTTCCTGACCTTACTGTCCTAATTTGTCATTCACTATTGCCCACCCTGACCAGGGTGATCCTTCCACATATTTGCATGACCCATTTATGAAAAGGGTTTCCTCAGCTGTTATTAAGGGTATATCCTTTATCCTACCCTCTCCTTTGTTCATATTTATATCGTTACGATTATGTGGCTCTCCTAGGTCTAAAATCCCTTCTGCTGGGTTAGTCCCTGTATCCATTATTACTATCACTGACTTGATTGGAGGTAGGAGGACAGCTTCCCACTTAACCATTCTCATATTTGAGACTGATCTTAGTTTTCCCATGTTCCACATTTCCACCATGCGTTCGGTGTGAAGGATTATATTTCCTTGCTAATCTTTATGGCCCAGGCGCCACAATCCAAGCTAGCTATGTACCTTGGCAGTCCAGTGACTACAGGCCCTTCTGCAATGGAGTAATACTCTATGGGTCTCTTTTTGTCGCTGTGATCCTGTGTTACCATTGTGGAACTGAACCCTTCCTCATTGCTACAGTGGACATGGAAGTCCTTATTAGAATCTGATAATCCTAGTCCAGGGGCTGATATCGGTTCTGTTTTTAGTTTATTGTAAGCCTCTTCCTGAGCGGGTCCCCATTCTACAGGATCTAAAGCTGGTTTTCCCCCTTTGACTAGTCTTTGTATGGGTTCTGCTAATTTTGCGAACCCTGCGATGAAACTCCAGCTACATTTGAATAATCCTAGCACCTTTCTAATCCCTTTTACGGTGACCGGTCGCAGCATGTTTTATCACCTTCTTTTGGTCCGTTGGCATTTCTTTAAGTCCTTGGGATATAAGGTGTCTTAGGACCTATATTTTCCTAATCTGTGCCTTTTTGAGGCTCACTTTTAACCCTGTGGTTTTTAATTCATTCAGTACTAAATATAAGGCTTCTTGATGTCCTGACTTGGACTCCGAAGCTAATAGGATATCGTCTACATATTGTAGGAAGGCACTACTCTCTGGCAGTTCTACCCTGTTCAGGATGTCACTCATTACACAACAGAAGATAGCAGGGCTGTTATGGAATCCCTATGGTAAATGAGTCCAAGTGTACTGCTTGTCTCCCACCATAAAGACGAATTTGTTTTGGGATTCAGGATCCAATGGTAAGGACCAGAATCCATTGGCTATATCCAATACTGCGAATATTTTGTGCTCCTGTGACAGTCCATTCAGAATTGTCGAGGAGCCTGCTACAATGAGGGTGCAACTTGGATGTGACTTTATCATCCATGTAATCTATCGTGAGCCTGTAGCTTCTATCAGGCTTGTTCACTGACCATGTTGGGGAGTTAGTAGTTTCTCTCAGAATCCCCCTTTCCACTAACCCTTTAACTATCTCCACTACATCTTTCTCTGTCTCTGGTTTTATTGGGTCTTGTCAGTGTGGGTTGTGCTCTGGTCCCGGTACCTTTATTGAATCCATTTTGGTCAGACTCGTATGTAACTTTGTTTTAGCCCATATTGCAGGGACGAAGCACAGATGGCTCTGAATCTTCCTGACTCTAATTCCCAATTTCTGCTGGTGACTGTGGCCATCTTAATGCTTGAGATGACTTCAGTTTCCCTATTCTAGATTTCTAACCATCCTATCCTGGTCAGATTAATTCTCCCTTTCCACAGTCGATCAGAATCTCATTCTTTTATCAAATCATTTCCCATTATTGTAGCACACATAAAACCTCATTAGTATATACAGATTATTTATCTCTCCTAACATGGTTTCACTCGGGTACGCAGGTGTTTTGTTCCCTCCTATTCCGGTCAGCTAAATCATTTTATTTGTAGTGGATAAGGGTAGCTCGGTGATAGATATGGATGCTCCCATGTCCACTAGCATTGCCTGCCCCCTGCGAGTGCTGACACATAAATCCTTCCCTCCTTTTTACCCTGATGAATGGGGATTGCAGGCCATCAATCTTACTGACCCCAGAAGTTCTGTGGTTCCTCTGGTTCTGCTATGGTCATGGATCAGATCAGGGATCTCCCACACTTATTCCAACACACTGCCTCTGTATGTCTGTGTTTAGTACGGTGGCTACAATGTTTCCCACTGTTCCTAAATCTGTTCCCTTTCCATGGGGCCCTGCAATCCCTTGCAGAATATCCTTCTGGCCACAATTATGGCAAGCCAGTTTAGACTTTGTTCCATTCCTGTTACTATAAGCTGCTCTTTTTCTAGTCTTGTTCTTGCCTGGGAATTCTCTTCCGGTACACTGCTAGTCCACTCTACCAACTCATTGTAATCATGAGACATAATAAGTCCCATTTTTAGGATGACTTGGTGAATACTAAAGAGTCCATCCTTAAAGCCTGGATGAATGCTCAATCTCCTCGACCTGGGTTCCCTTGTCCCTTGATATACCTGGAACAATCATCCCCCGTATTCAGAAGCTTCTTCCCTTTTTAACTGTTTTGTTGTGATAATTCTGCTCCAATTAGTAGGTGCATTCTCTAATACCCTCTGAATCTCTGGTTTAAACTGTGTGAAGACTGCCCGTTGGGCATTATTCTCCAACGTTAGGGGGCCTACGTGTCCACATCCCCCACTATAATCCTGTGCTGGAGGAGCGGCGGGTCCACCTGCTACCTGCCTTCGCTTATCTGCTGGACAGGCTGCCCTGACCAGCTGGTGTACATCTCTCACATGTAATTGTCTAATTCTTCCCCAAATTTAGTGTTTGCGCTTCTAGGTTGTAATTTATCCAGGGAAGCCATTATCTGCTGTCACTCACCTAGAATGAGGGGTTTATAATTCACTCTTCACTGTGCATCTGTTCCCCCTAGGTTGTGTTCTAGCGCTTCCCACTCTTCTGGAGGAGCAGTTGGTCCCTGTTGTATGGACTTATAAGGAGGTAGAGAACAGTTTCCCCTCTCCATTGCTTCTCTTCTAATACCTGGTTTTGTGTCTCCAGTTCCTTCACTTGGGATTTTAATTCTCTAATCTTTTCTTTATCTTCACTCCACTTCTTAGTAGATATGACTATTTGCTCAATTAGACGAGCTAACTGATGTATTAACAGTACTCTTATGTTCTTTGTCTTGTTTCTTCTTTCTCCATCTCTCCACTTTGCTGCTCTAAGGTCTGAGAAGTATCCCAACCATTCTTCTGCATGCTTTTTATTAACGCTCACTGTTTGTCATGTACACTTCAATGAGAGAACCTGCAGATCCTCTCTTAACTTCATTATCTGCCATTTCGCAGACTTCATTACCCCCAGTCACTACTGCCACCTCAGCAACGTGTTTTAGACACCATAGAGCCACGATTATTCCCTAGAAAAGTGTGCTTTCTACTGTAGGGATTTCACTTCCCCCCCAGCCACTATTACTACTCTAGCACCATGTTTCACTACTGTCTCAGGGTTTCAATTTATACTCACGTTCCCACTATTACCGCCTAGGCAATGTGCTTCTCCACATCATGTCATTACTTAGGCCACCTATTTCTACCTCCATTAAAGTCTACCCCTGCCTCAGTTTCTCTGCTACCTTTATTAACTTTATTCTTGCTATTCCAATTGTTACACGTATTAAATTTTATGATTCATATGTTTTAGGAGTATAATCTTTGTGAATGTACGTGTTTAAATGTGGGATAAATTAAATACTTGATTTGAGAAGCCGGTAAATAAACCTCAAGTAAAATGATGCATAGATCATCCTTTGATTTTCAATTATGAAGATCATAGTGGGAAGTATTGGAAACTAAACAGTGGCCTAACTCTGGAATGCCAACTACTGTCTCATTAAGGGGCTTAATTATTCATATGGTTTCCAAGAGAGATTTAGAAATGGAGATAATGGGGTGAATTTTACCAGCCTGCCCGCCATAGAAACTGGAACAAGCAAGGGGTAGAGAATGGAAATGTCTACTGACCTCAGGCAAGCTTTTCTGGTTTTTGATTTCCAGAAAATCCCACCTAGTTAGTTTCATCTTTACCTGGGACATTGCAGATATGACACTGTGCTGTGATTCTAGACTGGAGGGAAGTACTTCTGGGGATTTGGGTTTTATCTGTGTAATTCTCAGAGAAAGAGGAAATTAAAGTCTGGGTCCAGACCAGTATGGAGAAGGAAGGGAAAGAGTCTACGAGGAGCTATAAGGTGTGGAACCAGTAGCAGAGGGCTATCAAAAACCACGTATAATTTCAAGGATACACAGTAGGCCCACACTTGAGCTGGGGAATCCAGAATTGTGAGGTGTTGAAGAAGAGTTGGAGCATTCACTTGGCTAGTAGCTAGTGGAAAGATTCCAAGAAATCTCATAACTTAGGGGAAAGTTGGCACATTAAAGAGAATCAAACTAAATTCCAGAGAGTTGTGGCATACCCTAGTTACTTCCAGAAAAGTGAAAGAATGCTCAAGATCCCATTAAGTATAGGAAATTCTTGGCTAGAAGATTAAAAATGTTCTGTTGAGATTTTTAAGTTTAAAGGCTTAGTGTTTGACATCTACATTCTGTGGAGATTTGCAGTTTAAAGTGTAAGTGATGACAAAAGTTAGTCATGCTTGCTTTCTTTAACTCCCAGGGGCCAATCTGATCAATCTTTGTTGCATTCCCTCTGCAGCAAGTATATCCTTTCTTAAATAAGGAGACCAAAACTGCACACAATACTCCACATATATTCTCACCAAGGCCTTCTACAGCTGCAGCAAGACATCCTTGCTTCTGTATTCAAGTCCTCTTGCAATGGAAGCCAACATACTATTTACCTTCGTAACTGCTTGCGTATTTGCATGCTTGCTTTCAGGGACTGGTGTACAAGGATACCCAGGTCCCTTTGTACGTCAACATTTCCCAATAATTGGGAGTTTGAATTTCTTTCTTAAACATCTCTGCTAGTATCTACCAAGATCACAAGATAACTCACTCCTGACTTCCTGCCTACCTTCCACCCTCCATAAACTTGAGATTACTCAAAACTCTGCTGTGCTGTCCTAACTCACACAATTCAAAGGGTCACAAAACTGCACTGGTCAACAGGATTAAGGAAAATCCCAAGGTTTTTTATACATATGTAAAGAGCAAGAGGGTAGTCAGGGAGAGGGTTGGCCCACTCAAGGACAAGGGAGGGAGCCAGATGAAATGGGCAAGGTATTAAATGAGTACTTTGTGTTGGTACTCACCAAAGACAAAGATTTGATGGATGATGAACCTGGGAAAGAATACGTAGATAGCTTGAGTCATGTTGAGATCAAAAAATAGGAGGTATTAAGGTTCTTGAAAAACATTAAGGTGGATAAGTCCCCAGGGCCTGCTGGAATATTTCCCAAATAATGAGAGAGGGAAGGAAGGAAATTGCTGGGGCCTTGAAAGAAATCTTTATATCCTCACTAGCTACAGTGGAGATCCCAGAGTATTGGAGAATAACCAATGTTGTTCCTTTGTTTAAGGAGGATAGCAAGAATAATCCAGGTAATTACAGGCCCGTCAGCCTTACATTAATGGTAGGGAACTTATCGGAGAGGATTCTTCATCACAGGATTTATTCCCACTTGGAGGTAACTGGACGCATTAATGAGAGGCAACATGGTTTTGTGAAGGGGAAATTGTGTCTTACGAACTTGATTGAGTTTTTCGAGGAAGTGACGAAGATGATTGATGAGGGTAGGGCATAGATGTTGTCTACATGGACTTCAAGTAAGGCCTTTGACAAGGTTCTCCCCATGGCAGACTGGTACAGAAAGTGAAGTCGCATGGGATCACAGGTGAGCTGGCAAGGTGGATACAAAACTCGCTTGATCAAAGAAGATAGAGGGTAGCAGTGAAAGGATACGTTTCTGAATGGAGGGCTGTGATAATGTGGCATTCCTCAGTGATCAGTACTGGAACCTTTGCTGTTTGTAATATACATATAAATGATTTGGAGGAAAATGTATCTGGATTGATGAGTAAGTTTGTGGATGACACAAAGGTTGGTGAATTTGTAGATAGCGATGAGGACCATCAGAGGATACAGCAGAATATAGATCAGTTGGAGACTTGGGCAGAGAGATAGCAGATGGAGCTTAATCCGGACAAATGTGAGGTAATGCATTTGGAAGATCTGATACAGATAGAAAATATACAGTAAATGGCAGAACCCTTAAAATCATTGAAAGGCAAAGGGACCAGGGTGTATAAGTACACAGGTCGCTGAAAATGGCAATGCAGGTGGAGAAAGTAGTCAAGAAGGCATACAGCATGCTTACCTTCATCAGCTGGGGCACTGAGTTTAAAAATTGGCAAGTCATGTTGCAGCTTTATAGAACCTTAGTTAAGCCATACTTAGAATATAGGGTTCAATTCTGGTCGCCACACTATCAGAAGGATGTGGAGGCTTTGGAGTGGGTACAGTAAATATTTACCAGGATGCTGCCTGCTATAAAGGGCATTATTTATGAGGACAGGTTGGAGAAACTTGGTTTATTTTCACTGGAAATTGAGGGGAGACCTGATAGAGATCTAAAAGATTATAAGAGACACGGACAGAGTGGATAGTCAGAAGCTTTTTCCCAGGGTGGAAGAGTCAATTACTAGGAGCACATGTTTAAGGGGCAAGGTTTAAAGGAGATGTACGAGGCAGATTTTTTTTTTATTACAGAGGGTAGTGGGTGACTGAAACTCGTTGGTGGGGGAGGTTGTGGCAGTGGATATAATAATGACTTTAAGGGGCATCTTGACAAATACATGAAAAGGATAGAAATAGAGGAATATGGTCCCCGGAGTGTTGGAGGGTTATAGTTCAGTTGGGCAGCATGTTTGGTGCAGGCTTCAAGGGAGGAAGGGCTTGCTCTTGTGCTATAATTTTTTTTGTTTTTTTTTCACTGATGATTGAATGGGATTTGAACAATGTGCTTACTGACCTACATGTGCTTCCTGTTAAGCAATGCCCTGATTTTAAAATTCTCAATCTTGGTTTTAATTCCCCCCATGACCACTCACTTCCCTTTTTTTAAGTTCTGCCGTGCCTACTGACTCTGAGATAGCTATGTTCATCCAATTTTCGTTGTTCAAGCATATCCATGCTGCAAAATCATCTTCCATGAATCCTCAAGGTTGAGAAATTTAATGCAGAATTTGCCTGGGATATTTATGTATGTTGTTACTGTTGATGTTGGAGGAATTTCTGCAACTGAGCCACCTCCGGCCTTACTAACATGGCATAGATAGTACTGGAAACACGTGGAATCAAATTTGAGTCAGGTTTTTGACAGCTCGAGAATTTGTTTGATTTCTATTTTACCATTTCAATTCTAAGTGCTGGACGGACTTGAAACTGGTAGAGTTTCAGATCAACTTTTAGATCCATTCTCAGGCGCCACTCTCTGCACTCTGACTGCAAAAACATCAGCGATTTTGAACTGAGCTGCAGAAGCCCCTGGATGGGTTTAATACGACTGAAATCCTGCAGCTCCGATCAGCACCTCCAACTGCACATGTGCAGACAGAAATGGAGAAGCGCTCCCCTGCAACATCACTCCCGAGTCAGATAATGCTTCCCCCCGGGCCCTACAGACATTGCCCCATAACAAGAGCATAACTTAACCTCTTGCCACCCAGACTGATTGCAGGCTCCTCCTCTGCCCTCCACCACCGATCACACACAGAGTGGCAGCAGACTCCACTTCTCCCCCCACCAATCACACGTAAAGTGGCAATGGACCTCCCTCCTCCACACTGGTACAAACAGAGTGGCAGCAGACTGTCCCGCATCGATCGTATGCAGAGTGGCAGTGGACCTCCCCCGCTTCCCCCATCCCCCCCATCTGAGTCACAGCTATCTGATCTGCCTTCCTCCACCCCACCAGGGCACCCCACCCAAACCACCCCAAACTATGCCACTGCAAGCTCGGAACTTACCTCCTCAGAAACTGAAGCATCTAGATTGGACCTTTGCAGAGCATGTCTGTTTTGTGCCAATCTGTATGGGTGAACACGGTGGTAAAGGGGAAAGTGCCAGTAAGTTCGGGTGCACAGCCCATTAAGTCACTTTAAATACATTTAAATTGACGTTGCATCCATTTCGGGTGTGGTCCCAGCAGCAGTCATTTTTGGTCCTTGGTAAAGGAGGGACAGGCACAAAGGTGGGCGTGGATCACGCGATTTACCTCACGCCCAGCTTTACCAAGTTTTTATGTCCAAAAACAGGCACAACTTGATGATAAAATTGGGTCCATAGTTTCGATATACTCCTTATTTTGGGCAGCTGGGGCAGAAAGAAGTTTTCTGATTGAAGTCACAGGGCTGTAATGAAAATATGTAGTCCGGAGCAATTGAAGGGCTTCCCTGATCAAACCTAATGTTGATGTCTACATGTATATCTCTATTGGCTTCCTTAAGCATGGCAGCAAAAAGGATGAACAATTGGGGAGACACAACGCACACTTGCTTTGTGCTGCTGATTACTACAAAAGTATTAGATATCGCACCACAAGCCCAAACACATCAAACAATAGAACATAGAACATTACAGCACAGAACAGGACCTTCGGCCTTCGATGTTGCGCCAACCAATATAAAAAGCAATGCCCCTCCAAACTAAACCATTCCCTTCTCTTCCATATACTTATCAACTAACCTCTTAAACGCCACCAAACTTGGCGCATCTACAACTGCTGCAGGCAGGGCATTCCACTCCCGAACCACCCTTTGGGTAAAGAACCTACCTCTGATATCCGTCCTATAACTATCACCCCTTAATTTAAAGCTGTGTCCCCTCGTGCTAGCTTTTTCAATCCTAGGAAAAAGGCTATCACTGTCCACCCTATCTAAACCTCTAATCATCTTATATGTTTCGATAAGGTCCCCTCTTAGCCGCCTCCTTTCTAACGAAAACAACCTCAAATCCCTCAGCCTCTCTTCATAAGACCTGCCCTCCATACCAGGCAACATCCTGGTAAACCTCCTCTGTACCCTCTCCAATGCCTCCACATCTTTCTTATAATGTGGGGACCAGAACTGCACACAATACTCCAAGTGCGGCCGCACTAGAGTTTTGTACAGTTGCAACATGACGTTGCGGCTCCGAAATTCAATCCCTCTACCAATAAAAGCCAAGACTCCATATGCCTTCCTAACAACCTTCTCGACCTGACTGCCTACTTTCAGGGATCTATGCACATACACACCAAGATCCCTCTGTTCATCTAGACTACTAAGAATCCTACCATTTGCCCTATACTCTACACATTTATTATTTCTGCCATAGTGCATTACCTCACACTTTTCCACATTAAACTCCATTTGCCACCTCTCGGCCCAGCTCTGCAACTTGTCCAAGTCCCTCTGCAAACTATAACACCCCTCTTCACTATCTACCACTCCACCGACTTTAGTGTCATCTGCAAATTTACTAATCCATCCTTCAATACCCTCATCCAGATCATTTATAAAAATTACAAACAGCAGGGGCCCCAAAACAGACCCCTGAGGTACACCACTTGTCACCGAACTCCAAGATGAATATCTCCCATCAACCACCACCCTCTGTCTTCTATCTGCTAGCCAATTCCTAACCCAATTAGCTAAATCACCCTCTATCCCATACATCTGCATTTTCTGCAGAAGTCTTCCATGGGCCACCTTATCAAACGCCTTACTAAAGTCCATATATACCACATCAACTGCCTTACCCCCATCCACCTCTTTAGTCACTTTTTCAAAAAACTCAATGAGGTTAGTAAGGCACGACCTACCCTTCACAAAACCATGCTGACTATCCCCAATCAATTCATTTCTCTCTAAATAACTATAAATCCTATCCCTAATTATTCTCTCCAATACTTTGCCCACAACAGAAGTAAGACTCACTGGCCTATAATTCCCTGGAAGGTCTCTCTTCCCCTTCTTGAACAATGGGACCACATTCGCTATCCTCCAGTCCTCCGGAACCACACCCGTAACCAACGACGACCTGAAGATCAGAGCCAGAGGCTCTGCAATCTCCTCTCTTGCCTCCCAGAGAATCCTAGGGTAAATCCCGTCCGGCCCAGGGGACTTATCCAACTTCAAATCCTCAAGAATATCTAGCACATCCTCCCTATCTACTTCGATACTTTCCAGTTTGCTACCCTGTACCTCAGTGTTCTCCATAACTACATTTACATCACCCTGCGTGAATACCGAAGAGAAATATTTATTCAGTACCTCTCCAATCTCCTCAGGCTCCACGCACAACTTCCCACTGCTGTCTATGACTGGCCCTAATCTTGCCCTAACCAATCTTCTATTCTTAACATATCTAAAGAAAGCTTTAGGATTCTCCTTAATCCTATCAGCCAAAGTCTTCTCGTGTCCTCTCTTAGCTCTCCTCAATTCACTCTTTAGCTCCCTCCTGGCTAATCTATAGCTATCCATTGCACTAACCGAGCCTTCAATCCTCATCCTGACATAAGCCTCCTTTTTCCTTTTAACCAGCAAATCAACTTTTTTCGTACACCAAGGTTCTCTTACTCGACCATTTCCTCCTTGCCTGACAGGGACATACTTATCAAGGACCCGCAGCAGCTGCTCCTTGAATAAGCTCCACATTCCAGATGTTCCCAGTCCCTGTAGCTTCCTAGTCCAATCTATGCACCCTAATTCTCTCCTGATGGCCTCATAATTACCCTTCCCCCAGCTATAACTACTGCCCCCAGCTTCATGCCTATCCCTATCCATCACTAAGGTGAACGTAACCGAATTGTGGTCACTATCACCAAAATGTTCACCAACCTCCAAGCCTAACACCTGGTCTGGCTCATTGCCCAGCACCAAATCCAATGTAGCCTCACCTCTAGTTGGCCTATCTACATACTGAGTCAAAAAACCCTCCTGCACACTTTGTACGAAAACTGACCCCTCTAACGAGCTAGAGCTATAGCTATTCCAATCAATATTAGTAAAGTTAAAGTCCCCCATAACAATTACCCTATTACTTTCACTCCTGACCAGAATTGACTTTGCAATCCTTTCCTCTACCTCTCTAGAACTTTTAGGAGGTCTATAAAAGACTCCCAACAGGGTGACCTCTCCTTTCCTGTTTCTAATCTCAGCCCATACTACCTCAACAGACAAGTCCTCATCAAACTTCTTCTCTGTCACTGTGATACAGTCTTTGACTAATAATGCCACTCCTCCCCCCCTTCTACCTCCTTCTCTACTCCGACTAAAGCATTTGAACCCTGGAACCTGCAACATCCATTCTTGTCCCTGCTCTACCCAAGTCTCTGAAATGGCCACAACATCGAAGTTCCAGGTACTGGTCCAAGCTGCAAGTTCCTCCCCCTTATTGCGAATACTCCTTGCATTAAAGTATACGCATTTCAAACCATGCCCTACCCCAGCCATATGCTGCTGTGTTTTACGGCTTTCCTCTATGACCCCCTTACTCTCATCCCTCTTAGCACCCCAACTATTCAGGATCCCACCCCCCCCCGAATCAGTTTAAAGCCCCCTGCATAGCCTTAGCAAATTTTCCCCCCAAGATATTAGTTCCCCTCTGGTTCAGGTGTAGACCATCTCTCTTGTAGAGGTCCCACCTATCCCAGAATGAGTCCCAATTGTTCAGGAACCTGAACCCCTCCCTCCTGCACCATCCCCGTAGCCACGAGTTCAAACATTCCCTCTCTCTATTCTTCTCCAAACTATCCCTTGGCACAGGCAAGAGTCCAGAGATAACCACTCTGCCAGTTTTGGCCCTAAGCTTCCACCCCAACTCCATAAATTTCTGTTTAATATCCCCTTCCCTTTTCCTACCTATATCATGTGTCCCTACATGAACTATGACTTGGGGTTGACTCCCCTCTCCCTTAAGAATCTTAAAAACCCTATCTGTGATATCCTGGACTCCAGCCCCTGGGAGGCAACACACCAGCCCTGAGTCACTTTTATTACTACTTACTCTCCTATCTGTCCCTCTAACTATGGAGTCTCCAATTACTAGGCCCAATCTCTTATTCTCCCTACCCACCTGAGCATTCTCAGCAGGCTCACCCCCAGAGACCTGCTCCCTTTGGTCCTCTCCAGTTGATTCTTCCTCAACTGTAGCCTCCAAGACAGAAAATTTGTTTCGGAGGGGAACAGCCCCAGGGGATTGTCTACCCGATTGCTTCTTACCCCTCCTCCTAACAGTTACCCACGAATCATTTTTAGGAGTGACTATCTCTTTGTCACTCCTGCCAATATCCTCCTCAACCTCTCGGATTATCCTGAGTTCCTCTAATTCCAGCTCCAGCTCCTTAACACGATCCTCAAGGAGCTGCAAATGGGCACACTTCCTGCAGGTATAATCAGCATGAACACTACTGGCGTCCCTCACCTCATACATACTACAGGAGTTGCAACGGACTGCCTGCACTGCCATCCCTGATACTTTAATTTACTTTAAGGAGAGAGAGAAAAAAAAAACTTCCCACACACTTATATTATTAGGTTAGAGGAGGGGGGAGGGTGGGATACTCTACCTGTGTAGAGTATCGGGTTTCCTCTCTGGACCAATTTATAGAGACTGTATAATGTCATTATACAGTCGGCAGGTGATTTGAGACATATTAGCTTGGAAAGCAAGTGTCATAGGTCAAGTCAACTCACATTGTCACAAATTTTAATTCGGTCTGTGACAAGTAAATATAAACCCTCGTGTTATTCTCTGCACTTGCAGTTTTATTGCTACAAACAACATATCTGCTATCCCATATAGTTAGTCCCAAAACACTGATTGTGAGAGAACATTATCTATGATTTTGTTTCATCAACAATTTAATGTGACCCATAAGAGAATCTTTCCTGCCAATGAGAAACTTATTTCTTGACAGTTGCTGCATATATTTTTGGATGCTCTTTCTTTCAAGGAACTGACATCTTTGAGGTTCTTTGGAACTTGCTCCTGATCCCAGATACTCTTGAATACAGCTGCAAGTTTGTTAACAAGTTCTGTACTACTATACCTCTGAATCTTTGCTGAACACTATTTAAGCCAGGGATTTATCTTGTTTAATTACCTTTGTCATATCAATCAGTGGAAAGGGGAAATGATAGGCTTTCTTTCTTAGGCAAAGTGCTCATATCACCTTCCCATTACTATTGCTTTATTAATGAATAGTTCATTTCTATCAGCATTTAGAATAGCAGCAGAGGTTGCAGTGCATGACTCTGACACAGTCTTCAGCGCATTGTTAAAAACATGGATCATTTCTCGCAGCGAGATGTTGCAGCTCATCAGCTTTTGTATTCTTCCAATCATTCTGCATTTAGCATTTTTATCAGCTTGTGTTTGGTTGTTGACTATAGGGTTGCTTGCATATGTTTCTGTGTGAGAAAATGGGTGATCTTTTCGCATCATCCTCATCAAACCAATCCTGGTGCATGTGTTTGCAGTATCCCTGAGTGTCCACTTGAGGATCTGATCTCAGAGCTGTTTCCATTCATGTTCTCTGTCATTTGGTGCATGAAGATCAAACTGCAGTGTGGTAAATTATGTAGCAGGGTCTAAGGCAATGGTGGGGTTTTTGAGGGTTTTGCTTTGCCATACCTAGAGAATTGATTTTTGGTTTTTCACTAGACCTTTAGACTCAACTCAGTGAGCAGTTGGTAGTAATCTTCCAAGCAGTTAAGCTCTTCACATGGACAAGTTATCTTGACAAGCAGATAGTCAAGGAGATGTCAGTGCTTAGATTGCTGATGTTGCCAGGCTGACTGCTATTTTCCTTTCACTGAAATATAGTATTGATTATGGCAAGGCTATGTGTCGGTCACAACATAAACAGCAGTTTCATTAGAGTTTTCCTTTCCAACTGCACGTTGGCAAAGGATGTTTGCCCATGTGATGTGGTTACATCTGACTCTGTTATTGAAAGCACCCATAAAGATGATTTTGTCATCAGTATGTTTAACATCATAATGTTCCAATGCACTTCCTTGCAGTATTATCAAACAAAATTGACACCCAAACGATGGAAGAATTTCCTCGCCAAAACCCTCTACCTTCCAATCTCTCTTCTGTCAAAATACTCCTTAAAATTTACCTCCTCAGCCAGGCTTTTGGTCATCTATCTTAATATCTCACTGTGTGGCTGTGTCAAAATTTTCTTTAATAATTCTCTTATAAAATGCCTTTGGACATTGTTACAATCCCAGCTGATCTTACTACTAGAAAGTTACCAGAATGGAACCCTGGCTCAAAAAACTAACTTTAACTTTTTTTTAGAAAATATGGATGAATTAGCTTTTAATATCAAGAAAAACATTAATTAAACATGAAGTGTTTGACTCCCACTTATTCTCATAACTATACACAGATTTTAAGGATAATTCAGGTTACAAAATATATCTTATGCTATAATATTCTCAGTAAACAGCTTCATTTGCTGTTGTAAATATCACCAACCTTAGGATTACTTCAGATATCTTTGGCTTCCCACTAGCCAATTTAACCAATTGCTTCACTTTTGATTGTCTTCAACTTCTGTAAACAGTATCCCATTCTAAATCAAGTTTATGCTTGTTCCTTTGACTTCAAACTTCCTGGAATGTCTCTTTATATTTATATTTAGTTTTCATAACAAGCTATTCTTGATTTTTTTTTAAGTGTGCTTTTTGGGAAGTCTATCTTTTGTATCTCCCTTGTCCTACTTTTGGCAGGGCTGTTCTCTCTCTAGCTCTCTAGGTCCATCTATTGTGAATTCAGCTAAACAATCACAATAATGTGACACAATAATATCTGAAGTGATTGTAAGGTTTGTGATATTGTGAAGTGATAGTCAAAGCAATTCGTGGCTTTAAAGGCACTGTGTGTGTTAACTGAGATATATTTTGTAACCTGAGTTATCCTTGAAATCTCTCCTAAAGGGGCCCCTGGTTGCTTAGTAACACCTCATTCTTTTCACAAGTTTCTGTTTAGTTTTCCTGTCATAAATTCTCTCAGCACAATACAAACAGTTTGAACTGAAATCAAAAATGACCATACATGCAAGCATTTAACATGACTTTAACTAGAGTTGTAACCTTTCCTGCACAAAAATGCTAAATTAAACCCACTTAAGTCTATATCTTATTTCCAATATTTAACAATAGAATTATAGATAATGTAAAACTACTTCTGTTTCCTGATAATATTTTACCATGTTAAAGACATTAAAACATTGTTGTGCTGTTGCAATGCCTGTTTGAGGCCAAAACTACTTTTGTTTTTGGGCCTTGTGTGAATGCAGTTAATGAATTACTTTTGCCAAAAAGGGATTGTTCAGCAGCTGTGAGAGAGCAGAAAAAGCCAGCTACTCTGCAGAGCTAGCCAGCAGGTTGGGGCTGGAAAGGAAGAATGAATTGGTGCTATCTATATTTCCAAACTGCATTCAGGGATACAATAGCTGCACAGTTCCCCAAATTTGCAAACTTAAGTAGTTTTCCACCCAAAACACACATCATTGGGGCAATTCTCCAAAAAATTCAAAGTACTTAATTTGCAGGAAAACTCTAGTAAGTCACGCTAATCTTATCAGTGCGAGTTCAGAACAGAATCTCCCACACTCTGTACAATGCAGAGACCACCAGTCTGAATGACATCAGATCCCAGAAGGCAGGGCCTATTCATGCTGGAGAGGCCAAAACCAGCAAATCTCTGCATATGCACAATGGCACCAAAGTGTCAGTTTCTCATTTGGCGGGCTCGATCTCCAGTTAGCCTGTGATTCCACACTGCTGCCTCCCAAATGCCCTTGGCCTGATCCCAGCCCCCTGTCCATTCATGGGCCAACCCCAAACATTCCCCAACATTCCAGTCTGCCCTGATCTCCAGCTTCCTCCCATCACACCAGTTGACCACTCTGCCATCCGCCTCCCCTCCCCCAGCCATTAGCTTCTCTTCATCTCTTCAGCCCCAACTGGATCCCAATGCAGACTGGCAGTGGAAACCCCACCTATTGATCATATCCAACCCCATCTCTTTGACACTATCCCATGTCCAGTGGGCAGTGCCATGGTGCTCATTAGGCATGGGCAATTTGCCCCTTGGATAGTTTCAAGGGACATAAGCTGGCACTGCCAGGGGGCTAATGCCCAGGGGCACCACTCACCCACTGCCCAATCCCTTTGGGTGCCCCCTCCTTCACTCCAGTGGGGTTGTGCCACTAGCTATAGTAATCCCCGCTGAAGCGAAACACTCTGGAAGATGCTAGTGGGCCTGGAAAATTCAATCTTGGGTCCATTAATAGCATTTAAGACATATGATAAATACTATACAAATACTAGCCCCCGCCTCCCAGCCGTTTTCAGATACTGTGCAAACACGCCGGAAATCCAGGCCTGGGAGACATAAGCGTAGCGCAAATGCTCGCAGGAATCCTACAAATCTGCTGATGCACGATTTTCCTCGGCCTGCTTGCTAAAAAATTAGTACAGCAAGGTGAGAGAATCACTGCCCCCCTCCCCCATGTGTTTTGCACTCACATAAAAGTTCGCTTGAATATCCGGCAGTTCTTGGGCATCCAAGGAGTGGGCTGAGCTCTGCCTTCCCTGTTTTTACTCTTCTACGTGCATGCTTTTTGCTTGCAAAACAGACAAGTATCAATTACAATTCATATAATGAACTTCATAACTAAGAAGTTAATATTGTCCAAATAACTCCATTAGAAATTAGCTTATCGGCAGAAGAACAACTTCTGCCTCACATTCAAAAATATATATTCACATATATTAACTTGGGCGTGGTATTATTCTGGACAAAATAGAAATCCTTGGGCTTTTTGGTTACCTATTCTGAGCCTATTATTTGAATCAACGCTATTTAAAGAACATCACATTCAACAGAATTATAATGGTCTGTACAGGAGGAGGCCTGATGTACAGATGCCGGCGTTGGACTGGGGTAAACACAGTAAGAAGTCTGACAACATCAGTTTTAAATCCAATTGTTTTATTTGATAGTAAACTCACAAGCTTTCGGCTTTATAGCTTTCACCAGGCGAATGAGGTGTTCTGGTCTCCAATAGCACACATATCAACACAGACAGTTTACAGATTACTGATCAGAATGCGAATCTTTACACCTAACCTGCTATTCAAGTCTTAAAGTGGCTAACAATGTGAGTGGAAGGAGCACTGAGCACAGGTTAGAGAGATGTGTATTGTCTCCAGGCAGCACAGAAAGTGAGGTTTTTTGCGAACCCAGGCAAGTCATGGGGGTTACAGATAGTGTGACATGAAGCCTCCCCTTCCTGTGACTGTTCCCTTCCTGTTGGCGAACACTTCAGCAGTCACGGGCATTCAGTGTCTGACCTTCGGGTAAACATTCTTCAAGGGGGCCTTCACGACACACGACAGCGCAGAGCCGCTGAGCAGAGACTGGTAGCCAAGTTCCGCACTCACGAGGATGGTCTTAATGGGGGATCTTGGCTTCATGTCACACTATCTGTAACCCCCATGACTTGCCTGGGTTAGCACAAAACCTCACTTACTGTGCTGCCTGGAGACAATACACATCTCTCTAACCTGTGCTCAGTGCTCCTTCCACTCACACTGTTAGCCACTTTAAGACTTGAATAGCAGGTTAGGTTTAAAGATTCGCATTCTAATCAGTAATCTGTAAACTGTCTGTACTGATATGTGTGCTATTGAAGACCAGAACATCTCATTCGCCTGACGAAGGCCATAAAGCCAAAAGCTTGCAAGTTTACTATCAAATAAATCGGTTGGATTTAAAACTGGTGTTGTCAGACTTCTCACGGAGGAGGCCAGCCAGCCCATCAAGTCTGCTTCAGTGTGATTGGAACAACAATCCAATCAGTCCCACTCCCTGTTTTTTCCTGATTTCTCTGCAATGTTTCTCCTTCAAGTTAATTATCTACTTGCTTCAGAAGTTTACGACTGAATCTATATCCACCACACTAGGCAGGGTTACATGAAGAAATTTATCCTCATGTCACCTTTTTTTGCCAATCATCTTAATTCTGTGTCCTTTGTTTGTCAATGTTTCAGCCATTGAAAATAGAGTAAATAATGATAAATTGTTCTTAAGCACCTCTGGTAAAAGATCAGTCCACAGAAGAGTGATCCCTCATCTCCAGAACCATTTGTTTCCTGTAATCATTTCAACAGATCAACGTTTTAACAAAATAAATCAATCCAATTTCCATTTGCTTCATGTCATTACATTATTACCAGAAATGCTTCAAAAGCCTCCAAGTTCAAATTGTAGAAAGTGGAAGAAACACATCCAATTCTTTGCAATCCAGATGTTCCAACATTCCAGGAAATGGGCTTGGACTGAAACAAAGCTCTAAAATACCCAGAGCTCATTCATTCATGCATATTTTCAAAGATTTACTGGCCACAAGTATAAAACCAGATCATGTTTATGCACCAAAAATAGTAACACTAAAAAAATCTATGGTTCAGGTCACTGGAAAAGTACCAAATGTTCATGTTAGATCAGTAAAACTAAGCGAAGCATTACGACTACTGTTGAGTCGAATTGCTTAAAACAAAGGTTTCAAACTGAGGTCCCTGGAACTTTAAGGATCTGTAAAAGTGGATCCAATATGATCAGTGACATCTGTATTTTTCTATATTGCTTCCTGATTGATATATAAAAAACATTCTTGCCATGTTAATATTTTTCTTTACATTTTCGGCAATAATGACAGATTTTTCTTTCCGAAGTTAGGTGTGGTGCCCATCTAAACCATAATAAAAATTCAATAGATATTTGTAAAATATAATTTATACTTATTTTTCTTAAATTTGGAGATTTCCTTTTCAAATACTTGCAAAAAGTTAGACAGGTGCCGTTATATTTCAAGAATGTTCAAAATGGGTTAAATATTTGCAATGAATTCACAGAAAAATTGAGATCCACTGGTTTAAATTACTGTCATGTGAGTATGCCTGATAAGGCCAGCATTTATTGCGTATCACCTATTGCCTTTGAGAAGGTGGCAACAGAACACCTTTTGAATGCAAGTGATTGAGTTGCTAGGCCATTTAAGAAGGTAGTCAAAAGGCAAACACATAACATATTCTGGTTTCACAGATAGGCCAGATCAGATAAGTACACAATATTTCCTTCCCTGAAGGATATCAGAGAACCAAATAGGATTTCAATCACAATCTGGTAGTTTCATAGCCACCATTACTGATCCAATTTTACAGCCCAGTTTTATTTATTTAATAGAATTTAAATTCCCCAACTGCTGTGGTGAGATGTGAAGTCATGGCTCCAGATCATTATTTCAGGCATCCGGATTACTAATAAAAATAAAAGACTGAGGATGTTAGAAATCTGAAATAAAAACAGAAAATGCTGAATAACGCAGGTATGACAGCATCTATGGGGAGAAAAACAGTTAACTTTTGACTCCAGGTGACTGTCTCGTGAAACAGTTCTGTTGTTACTTCTGGATTACTCGTTCAGGAATAAAACCACAATGCAGTCGTAATACAGGTGACAAGATAGTCACGAATCCTGTTACTCACCTCATGGCCAACTTTATCAAGTTTTCATACCTGAAAAGGGCACAACTTGAAGGTAAAATTGGGCCCTATTCTCTCTCCACAGATGCTGGCAGACCTGCTAAATTTATCCAACATTTTCAGTTTTTGTTTCAGATTCCAACATCCACAGTATTTTGCCTTTACCTTAAACAATAAACTGATCATCCTTGGTGACTTCAAAGCCAGAATTGGAAAGGACAGAGTCTTCCAGGAGTTAAATGGACAGAAGATGACATCGTCAAGCAGTTGCTAGTATTTGGAGTGAGGATATTGCTAGGAGGCCATTGCTGAGAGACTGTTTACCGTGTCTCTCTCGTGGAATAATTTGCTGGTTATGACAAAGCCGTGTTCTAAGCATTTAAGCAAGAATAAGATACCATTGGTGTTATATTTCATTCCCCTCTTCTCTACCAATTACACCTCCTGAAGTTGACAAAGGATGGATAAAGCTTTTAGTGGTGAGGCTGAGATTGGAGTGACGAAGGCCATATGTGGATGTGAAAAAGCAGGATTTTTTTATCAATAGGATGTGGGGTTTAAAACTCAGTTTAGGGTTGAACCATCTAGTTTAGCCTGACACTGTGGCCAATGAACTGATAGACTTACTGGGAAGGGAGAGAGAGATCTATGTTTGGAATTAAATGCACTGACATGCAGACAAGAGTGCTTCCAAACATATGCCTAGATTTTAAAATGTTACAAACTTACTCAGGTGTCACAAAATGAATTAACCAAATGGATATGGAACAAAACAAATAGGCGGAACAAAAAAAGAATCAAAATTGCAGTGTTAATATTTCCAACTGATGAGAATGCTCATGAATTAGGTACAGCAAGACCAGGAAAGCTCATATTTCACAATCACATCCATTCACCGTTTGAAACCAATTCTTTCACAAACTTCTAGTCATGCTTTACACTGCTGAGTAGTGCTTTCACAAAGATTGCTCCAAGTGCTTCATAAATCATGCACTCGGCATGCAAATAAGGACCTTTTTGTAAAAGTAAGGATTCTCAATCTTCAGCTGAAAGGTCTATCCAATATTAATTCAATCCATCCACAATGGATGTTAAAGTTCAGCATTATGCAGAAGGGAGCTTTTAAAGGATCAGAGACTTTTTTGGCTCATCATTTTTAAATTACTGTAAGATCTCACTGCAAGCTCCTGAAAATCATGACTTCCAAGTGAAATTACTTTATGTGGACTGAGAGTTCTCAGAGGGATCAGTGCTAAAGCCAGAATTTGGTTTCTTCAGACATCTCTTGTCTAGAAAAGACAATAGTGAGTTGAAGTATTGTACCATATATGTGCAAGTTGCATTCCTAGTTGGAATAAGTTGTAAGGTAAAACAAATCATAGAATACAACAGAAATACTATATGCAGTATATCCTCTGATTATGTGCAAGCTTGTCTTGCATAAAGAGAGATGGAGTGTGAGCAGGAGACGTCAGGGCAGATGATACGGATGTCTGCAATGTGTGGGTGCTGAGTGGATTCATGGATGGAATGAGGATGTGAGCCCCAGAGGATTTGAGACCAGATGGTGATGTGAAGGTGTAGGTGAGAGAGTGAATGTTGAGATTCCTTGAGCTGGCAACCTCAGAAATGTCAGTGAATGTCTAATGGGCTGGAAAGCAAGTTAGCCAATCTGCTCTGTGCAGCAATGGCATTGATGATCACTACCACTGTCTTCCAAATTAGAATGGCGATATTGGTGGACCTCTTTTAACAGAGTGGGGTAGCAGATATCATGGTGGGACTCCACAGTGTTCAGTAGGTGGCATAGACAGGCATCACTGAACTTAGACCTGCTTGTAGGGACAGGTCTTCAATGAAGCAGTCCTGCACTGAGACAGCTATGTGCAGCTGCTCTTTAAGTATGACACCTGGAGTGAGATACCAGTGAATTTGTGTTAGGGTGGACATATCAGAGGCCACCCACTTGCAATTTGACATTTGTCCTGTATGTGCATAATTAATGAAGTGGATAGCAGACAAGATGGCATTAAAACCTGCTATTGCTGTCAGCAGGAAAAATGCCAATTTTCTCACCCACCACCACACTTAAGAGTGTTTATGGGAAAATCTCACCCATTGGATTATACAAGTTAGATTTTTAAATGGAAAGATTTAGGTCAGATCTTCCCCTAAACACAGGAGGTTAAACCAAGCAAAATAACTCACTGATTTAAGGAAGGATTGCGTATTCATTATTTGATATTATTATGCAAAAAACAATTATATTGTGATTAAATTGAGGGAATCTGATCATAACTGCTGTTTGATATATTCACTTAATGTGAATAAAGCAACCTAATAATTTATATCTAACTTTATCCTGTCAAGTATATCCTCAAAAATATTGGGACTCTGCACATAGAGAAAACATAATTTAGACACATTCAGATATGACCAGAATGGAGTCCTATTGTTATGTCCTTGGGTTGTGCAATTATTGAATCCTAAGTACATGAATAAGGAGGGAGTAGAGGGATATGGACCTAATAAGGGCAGAAGGTTTTTTTTTAAGTTTAGTTGGAGCATCATGATTGGCATGATGGGGAGATGCCAGCATTGCACTTGGGTAAACATGATTCATCATGATTGGCACAGGGTTGGAGGACTGAAGGCCCTGTTTCTATGCTGTACTTTTCTTTGTTCTATGCCCACACTCCTAAATTTAAGATGTTCAAACTACAGTACTTGTGGAAGTAACCACTCTATCCAAGAGAAAATCTAATTATAAACATAATACAAGCTTGGAAATCATGTCTCATTCAACAATTTGCTGGCCTTGGATGGCATAAAACAAGTGTTTTGTACATTAATTCTTCATGCTATTTCAACAAATATGGATGTCCATTTTTTGCTGTGATGCTACTTTATTCTCCACAATCAAATAAGTTTTCTGGAAAAGTTGAAATCAAGTATAACTTATATATGATATGCATATGTGAATTTAGTTTTTTCTCCCACTTTTGTGATAGGATAGAAAAGATGCACACCATACATTAGCATTAGTTCTCCCAAATACTTCGTCAATGCAGTGGAGTCCCGTTCTCTGCCACCAACATGAAAGAGAAACAATACTAGTTGCCCCACCAATAGTTCTAGTGTGGTGATGTACTGTGATGTTTTAAATCCATATTAACTTGTTAATGATTAAGGAAGCAGAGACAGAACAAGGTGCATACATGAAGAGAGTTTGGGACAGACCACTGACTTTTCCCATCTCACAGAAGACAATTAGAAGATCAAAAACAGAGCATAAAAAAGGACTTGTAAACAAGATTAGGGAAAATCCAGAAGTAGTACATAAGTACATTAAGGGGAAAAGATTAACCAGGGAAAGTGTAGAGCCCATTAGAGACCAAGAGGGCAATCTGCACCTGAAGCTGCAAGATATTGGAGGGGATATTAGAAAACAATCATTTCTATTGGGCTGATATCATACCTGGTGAGAGTTCCTGTGCACTACACAAGAAATATCAAATTATTGGAAAGGGAATTCAAACAAAATCAATGGTCATAAATACTTTTAAATAAATAAATACTGTTAAATAAATACTTCTCATCAATCTTCACTCAGGAAGAGGAGAACGAAGGTACAGAATTCAGGAAAAGGGACTATGAGGAATTTTCACAGCTTAATATAGGAAATGAGAAGCTGTTGGAGGTTCTGACGTGTTTAAAAATGGACAATCCCCAAGCCTAGATAAACTGCATGCCAGGCTGCTGTGGAAGGCGAGGCAAGAAATGGTAGGCGCTGTGACACAATCTTTAAATTCCTTTCTGTCATGGAGGAAGTGCCAGAAGATGACTAATGTGATTCCACTTTTCAAGAAGGATGATAGGGATGAACCAGGGAATCATAAACTGGTGAGTCTCACATCAGTGGTAGAAAAACTATCAGAGAAAATTCTGAAGGAGATAATTAATCTCCACTTGGAAAGGTATGCGTTAATTAAGAATAGTCAACATGGCTTTGAACCAGGATCCCTAGAACAGTGAGGCAGCATTGCTAACCACTGTGATACTCATGTTCATGAACAATATTATGGGAGAACAATCTAATAACAGTTGCATAAAGATAAATCAGGCAAGAAATATAATAAAGCAACATCATGATAATTAATTCATCAGTAGTTAGAATTTTTAAAAAATCAGCCTCAGTATTTAAACAGAGATTTATAAATTTACTGTCTTCTTAGTGCCTTAGGTTATCTACTCATGTTGGGGAAGTCAGAATGAATGATTATGTTACACATAGGTACCTACATTTGTACAACATAAAAAAAGCTTATATTTTAAATTATCTTGCATAAAGCTTCACAAAAAAGATAACACCAATTTAAAACAGTTCAATTGTTCCCAAATGAAATGAATAGAAACTTATGAGAGTTAAAGGAAGAATATCTGCAATGGAACAACTACTGATCATCACAACCATCCATTGCATTGGCAAGGAACTCTTCAATAAACCTCCAAACTTTTTCACTGAAGAAGCAAAAGTTCATTCACTAATATTTAATTTTTTCCACAGGCTATGGCTGCAATCCAGGACAGGAATTTGAATTTGTGTGGGTGAACTGAATGAACTTGTCCCATTTACACAATCAGGCAACTTGATAGCCAGAACTATATTCTACAGATATAAGTGTTATTCATCAAATTACGTGCACGGAATTACAATCAGCTTTTCAAGTCTCGTGCAATGGGAACTGAGTTGGATTAAGATGACAAAAACAGATGGCATGCAATAACTTCATCTTGTAACTGGAATCTGTAATATTTGTTACAAACCATAAGAACCTAAGAAGCAGGAGCTGGAATAGTCATTTGGCCCTTTGAATGGCACAGCAGGCTCAACAAGATTGTGCTGACCTACTACCTCAATTCTATCTTTCCACATTATTCCCAGACCTTTTAATTCCCTTAGTACCAAAAAGCCATTAAAGTCTATATTAAATATATTCAATGACTGAGCATTAACAATTCGGAGGCAGAGAATTTCAAAGATTCATTCTTGACACAAGTACCCAATCTCTTATTCTGAAATGGTGACCATATTAAAGATTTCATGCAAGAGAACTATCCTTGGCAAATTCCTTAATTGAACTGAAACACAAAATTCTTATCTCACTTTTCCAGACTCCAGGGAATACAGGCCTGGCCTATTCAATCCGTCCTAAAGGGACAATCCCCTTATCCCAGGAACTAATCCAGTGAACCTTTGCTGCAGTTCTTGTTCGGCACTATGTTCTTCCTTCAGAAGGTCAATACAATTCTCGAGACTGCCGGCAATTGATATTGATGCGAGTTAAAATTAAGCACAGCCAGGAACCTATTGTCAGATTTTGATCACACTCACTGTTTCAGAAAGCACAATTCTGACAGCTGCCAGTGGTAAACAAAAATGAGTATCACTATTAGATAACAGTCCTGCCTCAGCCCATCTGCTGTTGAAACCCTAAGTCATGACTCTGTTCTCCAAACTCAAATGCTTTAATGGCTCTCCTGTTTCTTTCTTCCATACAAAATTCTGATGCCTGTATCTTATTTCATATCAAACCCCCGAGCTTATCTGCAATCGATATTCACTGACCCACATTAACTCCCGGTTGCCCAATACCTCAATTTTTACAAAAACGAAAATACACGAAGAGCTACATCTCCCCAGCTGGTAGACACTATTGAAAAGGGACTGTTCTCCATTTCTCTGGTAGTCCTACGTTTTCATTATCATGCAAATTCTGAAAGATTTATACCCCAGCAGTAACTGCCATTATCCATATTAACAAAATACAATCCAATTTAAATCAGGCTCAATAAGTGGCCAGTGCTTATGAATGGTACAAGATTGACTTTTGCAGAACAATCACTGAGTAGAGATTTGGTTACGTCAGCAAAGAATCAAAAGAAGCACTCAAGACCCAAGATCATCTCCATTTTTAAATGACTTGTAACTTATCAACCAAGAAGTGATTCCGTCTGCATTTAACATCCTTTCAGCCCTAATTCATACTTGGACATATATATGGAATACTTTCCAATGATATGATGCTCTATCCAGTATCTGAACTAAATCCAATGGCTTAGCTGTACAACAGGAAGAAACTGATGCAATCTGGGTCAATGCATTTAAGCAACAAACAGCCCCAGGAAGAAAACTGACAAACAGCATGTTAGAATTTCCAATTAATTGTCAATTCAACAGCATAATGAATTTCAATTGTTGTGGGTATCAATATACACAGGTCAAGTAATGGAACAGCCAATCTTTTTGGCTGCACTGTGCATATTAAAATGGAATGTTTGACTTTATTTTTCCCATTTTGCCCCAGTGCCATTTTATGAAATTCAATACAATGCATGTTTCTACTAAGGTTATGCTTATTTTGTATTATCATGACAATTATCAGAGTTTCCTTAAGTTACTTGTATATTCAATCAATCTAAGTAGTATTGGGCAAATTATATTCTTCAGATGTTTGGCTATTCTGACCATTATCAAAATGTTTCCTTGCACTGGGCAGGCTATGAGCTCCTCTGAGCACTATACATTTTGGCCCATGCGCAGCTTAAAAGTCAATGAATTTTCAGGAAGCAGAAATCAGCCTTCTACTTCTATCTACAGGTAGTACATTCCAGATTGCTGAGAGATCACACACACAGTCAACAAAGAGTATACCATTTTTCCTGCCCTTGAAGGTCCCATTCTACTTTCAACTCTCACTGATCCTAATTCAACACTCCTCTCACAGATCATGTTGCATCTCTATGCTCATGAGCCCCAATCCACCCCTCTACTTGTACGCCCCAAACCATCCCTCGTGACCATAAAATACTTCAACTGTTTGTTCCCCATTCCTGACACAAGAGCTTGCATATTCAGGACACTATTTAAAATAACAAAGGAACAGGGAGGATGCAGTGGGTGTGGAAGTCTAGACTGGGACCATAAATAATCTTTAAAATCTATTCATCTCATCAAACAGGAAAATCAAACTTATCTGTTATCCATTTGCTTGGACACCTAAATTAAACTTGTGGTTTCCAGGCTGTTACATTTAGTACAGTCCAATGCTAAAGGTAGGTTTTTATTGGCCATGCATGATATGTATGATCAATATTCCAATCTACATCATAGATGTAGCATCAGAAAGCATTAGGTGCTCATTATTAGGTGCACATTAATTGCATTTAATTTTATATAGGTGGGAATTAATTGGGATTTCCTTGTGCTCTTTACAAATGGGAATGGACTGAAGTTTAAATTAATAGTTGGATTAGGAATTGCATTCTTTTGCATTTCTGTAAATAAAAGGCTATAAACTTTGTAAAGATTATACTCCAGTTCTATCCTTGACCACTGTGCTTTCTGGATTTAAATGTGATAGTGGAAAACTATTGCCTAAAAATGAAGGCTGGAATCACAGCAAAAAAAACTCAAGACTAATATCCATTGGTCATTATGGAACGTGGCAGAAATTGTGTAAATTGTTGGGGTATGATTACTTTCCGATATTCTGGGTGTTTGCACCATATGATGAGTGGAAGAAAGAAATGCACGTGAACAAAAGTACTTTACCAAGGAGAAAACAAGGTACGGCCTTGGCATTGTTCTTTGTACTTCTTGTAAAAAGCAACAAAGAACAAAACAGCACGGGAAACAGGCCCTTCGGCCCAATGAGCCCTCACCGCCACCCCGATGTTCCCACCTCTACCCGCGATCCCTGTCCATGTTTATAGATCTATCAATTAAAAACCAAATTTGAGACAATTTAGGGAGAATTTGTTTTGCCAATTAGCCTAAGAGCACATCTTTGGGATGTGGGAGGAAACCGGAGCACCCGGAGAAAACCACGCAAGCACGGGGAGAATGCGCAAACTCCCACAGACACAGGCCCAAATCCATGTATCTGCACAGCACAGCGATAGTCACTGAGCTGTCGTGTTGCCCATCACATGGTCCAGGTCAAGCTGACACTACAACATGAAGCACTAGAATACTCTCGAAAATTCCAAGAGCAGCCCTCTCACGACCCATCGTGTGTATGCCCCTCGTTAGACAACAAGGTGGACCACAGCACCTGTAGGATAAAAACAAGTACATCAATATCATCATCTATTTACACACTTCCCAGGACTCCCAAGGCTCATGATCCCTATTTTAAATCAGTTTTCTATACCCCTCCATTCCCATTCTGTTCATGTGCCCATCTAATTATTTCTTAAATAACTCCAGAGTACCTGCCTCCACCACTTTACTTGGCAGCGCATTCCATACCCCCACCCCCCTCTGTGTGAAAAAACTCCCTCTAGCATCCAAATTATACCTTACCCCCCTCACCCTAAGCCCGTGACCCCTCATGCTATTTGAGCCCATCCTAGGAAAAAGCTTAACCCTGTTTACTCTATCTATCCCCTTCAAAATCTTGGACACCTCTATCAGATCTCCTCTAAGTCTACGTCTTTCTAAGGAAAACAGTCCCAATTTGCCTAATCTCTCCTCGTAACTCAGACCTTCCAAATTCAAAAACAAAACATTTTAAGAGATGAATGCTCATCAGTGCTAAAGATTTGGACGATTAAGTACTGCATAAAATTCAGTAATGAAACAAACTTCCTTAACTGAAATAATGTATGTATATCAACAATATGCGGAACAAAATAATTAAAATATCATCTAAATCAGTAAGTTGTAATGTTCAATACAAAGTTAAGAAATAAAATAATACTTGACTTAAGGTTTAGTGATGTCAACATACTTAGCTTGAAAGGAAGTTATAATTCCACAAAGAGTTGGGTAAGTCATTTTGCAAGTATTGCAGTAGTTTCTAAAGGGATTCTGTTGAGTAAACCTACGAAAAAGGCAAAAATGAAACTTGGCATGCAGCATGATAAACAGTTATTTTGAAAAGCCAGCTCACCTGCACTTTATCCAGTCAGAACATAGTATTCTTGGATATTGAGCAACTGAAAGTCCTTCCAGCTGTGGCCTCTGTGTAAGGAGTTATGCTGTGATCAATCAAATGCTACACAAAATTTTAGCTGATCAACAGACTGCAAATTGAGTTCACTCCATATGGTTGGAGGATATAATTCCTTGCAATTAATCTGTGGGCAAAATCCAGAATTGTTTTATGTACTATGTGATAGTGCTCCTGCTCTAGCAGGTACGACAACTTTTTTCCCCACATCTGAATGCTTTATACACAGGGGAACAATCTTTTATTAAGACAAATATATTGAAGAATATTTAGAGAGCACTGAGGCATTGTATAAGGTATTTCAGACAGAATTTAATTAAAGAGATTTAGTATATTATAAAAGGGTCAGTGAATGGAAAAGTAATATTTAATGATGGTAAGACAGTCAAACTGTGAATGCTTGTTCTTCACGAGTAATCTGAATTAATTGCAACAATCTCAGACAGGAATTTTTCCATCCCACCCACCACAGGAATTGTAGCAGATGGGTTACATAGACTATGCAAAGGCCTGTTGACGTTAGGTGGGATTTTCCAGTCTTGGGGCAAGCGCGGCTAGAAAATCTTGCTCTGGGAAGTTGATAGAAGTAAAAGAGACACTTTGTTTCTGTAATGTATTTTGCAATGAAGATTCTGAACAATACAATATAGTAAGTGAAAGGCTGGATGATAGTGATTTGAATGATCATGACACAAAGACAGAGTTGTTACATCCACAAACCAATTATCCAGAATGAATTCTTGCGTTTTATATCTATATATTCCAGAGGGGCTTAATGAGTAGAGGAATACAACAATTAAAAGAAAAGGAAGAAATGCTGATGACGAGTTTAAATATTAGTTGAATGTTCAGAATGATGGCTAAAATGTCATGTGCATTGTCAGGCAAAACTGACTTCAGGAGTGGAAAGTAAAAAAGTGCAGTGCGAATAGTGATAATAAGTTGGGAAATGGTTCTTGTCAGAAAACCGTCATGAGCTATTGAAAATGAATAAGGGACATCTTGCAGTAGTATCCCAACAAACTGAAATGAACGCCACAGGACACAGTCTTGCAAAAGGACTGGAAAGAGTCCTTGTGATTGTGAAGTATTGGTGGCTCTCAATAACTTTAAAGATGAAGTAAAAGTAAGACAAGTTGTTTAGTTTGAAAGAGATGGAGCTTATTACGGAATACCTGATAGGAGTCTACCAGCTTTGAAACATGGGTTTGTACTTAAAAGTTCTCTTCCCCAGCTGGAAAATCATTTTGAAAACCTTTACAGCTTTAGAATACGTTTGGCCACATATTTCTGGGGATGCAGATAAATTCATACAAAAAAGGCATTTCTGTGGGCAGTACTTTGTGGAAGTTATTTCTGAAATCATTCAAAGAGAGGCATTAGACACAACAAAAACTATAGAAACTGAACAATTGCATCAAAGGATTGATTGATTGATGCTTTCAGAATATAATGGCTGGGATTCTCCGAGCTCACACATCCTGCCTCTGAAAAATGGAGAATTTGGCACTCAGCCAAATATTCATTCACTGCCGAAGGGCTGGGAATCCCAGCTAAGGGAGAGATCGGAGAATTTCAGCCAATGTTTATCAGTGAGATTTGTTTTATTGAAAATAGATTGGTGTTCAACTGACAGCAGTTCTTGATCTCATAATTTAGTTCAATAATGTCTTTTAGGGAAGGAAATCTGTCTTACTTACCTGGCCTGGTCTACATGTAACTCCATATCCACAGCAATATAATTGACTCTTAAATGCCCTCCAAGGCAGGCAGAAATGCTGGTCCAACCAGGAATGCTCAAATCCCATGACTGAATAAAAAAAGTGGTGATTTTCAGGCTTCTTCAAGATACATGTTGATTATTTCTTACGGTGTTATTGCAGAATTTTAAAAAATGAGTTATAAATAAGGTTAAAGTCGGTTAAAATTGGAACTCAGGTTTCTGGGGATTATAAATATATTGGTTTAGATATTAAACAAAATAGATCTGGAATTACTTTAAATCAACAATCCAAATTGTCAAACATTTTAAGTGAGAATCTGTGAATGTTAAGTAGATAATCGTTCCTTGTAGGATAACACACATTACAAAATGAGAGAGTGAGAAAAGAATTATGAATTGACTTTGGTGGCTTGAAATAAATGCTGGAAAGTAATTTCTAAAATACAATGGTTGGATACAAATCATAAAAATTTAGCATTTGGGTACAGCAAAGTACTTATCAAAGCAAATTGAATGTTGGACTTTATTGCAAGAGTTGGGGAGATAGATGTGTAAAAGTAGGGAAATTTTGCTACAATTGTTCTGGACAGTGATGCTGACCAAACCTGGGTATTGTGTATAGTTTTGATCTTCTTAAGGAAGGTTATACTTCCTGTTCAGAAAAAGTTCACCAGATTGATTCCTGTGATGAAGGGGATGTCTTATAAGGAAAGATGGAGTAGATTGGGACCGTACCATTTGGAGATTAGAAAAATGAGGCATGATCTTACTGAAACATGTTAGGTTTTGAAGAGACTTGACAGAGCATAAGTTGAGAGAATGATTCCCCTCAAGAGATTCCGCTGAGGGAATCCAAAGCCAGAAAACAGAATTTCAAAGGAGGTCTCCCATTTAAGAGATGAGGAGGAATTTCTTCTCTCAGAGGGTTGTTAACCTTTGGAATTCTCTATCTCACACAGTGAGGGCTGGGTAATAGAGTATATTTGAAGCTGAGTTAAACAAATTTTTGATCTACTAAGGAGTGAAGAATTATGGGGATAGGAAGGAAAGTAGAGTTAAAGTCAAAATCAGCTCAGCTATGATTTTATTAAATAGCAGAGCAGGCTTGTATAGCCAAGTCACCTAGTCCTGTTCCTTGTTTTTATATTATGTTCTTATGTTGCATTTTCCTACAAAAAGAAGTGCATTTGCAAAAAGATTATTAGGGGGTCCTAGAACCTGGCAGTCCCACTATGTAATGCTTTGTACAGAATATGGACATCCTTCTTTTATTTTGCTTCAGTTGGACGAAGTTCAATGTTCATTCAGAGAAAAGGAAATCTAATAATTGTACATCCATTGTATTTTATTGCATGCAAGGGATGTAAATCCAGCTTCACATGGGTTTCTGTTAAATAGGAAATCGGCTGGATTAAAAGTTGTTTGCTTTGTAATGTGCATCTCTGTAACAAAAAAATAATAAAATGTGTGGAAAAATTGCCTGAAGTTCTACCTTTCATGTCAAGATTCCTGCCAAACTCTCATGTAGACTAAATCCATGAAGCAACTGTACATCCAGACTCTGTGTATATTTGCCAAGACAGGCCATACCCTGGGTTTCTGTCTTCAGTTGCCGTCAGCCTTTCCAGGCTATTTGACACAGGTTGAGTCCTGAGTATTGCTTCATAGGAAGCACTTTTGACTTGTTCCAATTCACAGGGCAGGCACTTAGATGTTATGTGGTCCCAATCATTTCCATCCAGCTTAGCCCCTCCCAGCATGAGCCAAGACTCTGCCCCTAAACTTGGCCAATGTATTGGGACCACTCCCACCCTCAGAAGCTCAGTTTCACCGGGGGTTGAAGATTTTTCCCACTCATCACTTCTCACTCCCTTCACCATTGATTTTAAGACACACCTCCTTTTCCAGCTTTCTCACTTAAATTCAACTCAACTTCTCCAATCCAAAACCTTTTGGCCTGTATTTGCTGCTCCTCCTCACTGCACTCTTTTCCTGCTCTCTTGGATTTGATGTTAAGACTGTCTCCTTGCTGAATCTCACTGTTATGAAGTGCATATTTATTTCAATGAGCAGTACATTCCAAATTGCTCTTGTTACATATGCATGCACATTAAACAAACCAGTACTACCCACACATCTGAGACTTATGAGGCACAACATTAGTTTAAGTAAGCCAAAGCATACACCTTAAATAGAACCAACATTAGAAAAAGCAATCTACAACGGGTAATATTTTCATGTAGCATTGATAACATAACACGAATTAAGATTTTATTTTGTTGCTATTGTAACTTAATGTTTGAAACAGGATTTTCTTCCATGAAAACAGTCAATTTGATAGAATAATTATTGTCATAGACGAACTAGCAAGGTAGGGTATGAAACAATTTCAGTTTACTGATTAAAATTCTTATATCAAACCTATTGAGAAACACGACTAGAATTAGATCTGTTCTATTAAAGTCCTGATGAGAAAAAAACATATTTTTTGAAACAATATCATGAGCTATTTTTTTCCAATTTGGTAAATACCAGCTATCCCATCCTGCAGAACAGGTCATTATTAATCAACTATTCAAGATAGCACATAAATTAAAATCTAGACAGAGGGAGAAATGTGTGCACACCTGTCAATCCAAGTCATCTTGAAGTAAATAGAATCATTGTTGATTCCTCCATAAAAATATCCTGGAACACTAAAACAGTTAAAAGAGGAACACATCTGCACATCCATTAATACTCAAATTCTTGCAGTTCATTTGATTACTTTATTATTGTCAGACTATAGAAGCAGGAATCACCAGTTCAACCCCTCAAGGCAGACCTCCTATTTGATTAGGTCATGCTGATCTCTGTCCCAATTTTACTTACCCACTTTAGGTAAAGGTATTCTGGGAAGTGAAGCTAACAAAAATCAATTAATCTCAATTTTGAAATCTTCAATTCACTTAGCCTCAAGACCTTTTGGGAGAAAGAGTTTTAGATGTCCATTACCTGTTGTGTAAAGAAGTGCCTCCAACTGCTGTTTCAATGGCCTAGTTCTAAATTTAAAAACTATGCCTCCCTTTTGGCCTCCCTGACTAAACAGCATAAGTTACCTTTAAGTACCCAATCAAATGCTTTAATCATCTTAAATTTAACAATTAGATCATGTCTTATTTCTGATACTCAAGGAAGTAGAGGACTAGTTTATGCAACTTATCCTCCTATAACAGCATTTGTAGCTCCAGTATTTCTCTTCTCAATCTGCAGTCCCCATTTCCTAGTTTAATAAATACAGGTATACTACCCAGAACTGAACAAATTACTTCAGATGCAGTTTAACTAAAACATTTTTGAATAGTAGTATAACTTCCATTCCTTTGCCTTATCTCAAGGAAATTGGAATGCAAACACTCCATTAGCCTCAAATGTATTTTGCTCTTGCCCAGCAGTGTATAGAGATTTCTGTACATCGGCCCTTAAAATCTATGGTCATCCTCAAATCCTAGCTGCTCAGGAATTAGAAAATACTTTGATTCATCATCTTAGAATCAAAGTAGTTGCCCTCACACTTCCTGTTTTGAACTCCATCTGCTACCATTTTGCCCCCTCACTAAATCTACCAATGTTTCTTTGGAATCTCAAACTCCCATTTGCGTAACTTACAGTGCTGCCTCACTTCATATCGTAAGCAAAATTATACTGTACTGCTCTCTATTCTTAGTGAAAAACTAAAGCCACACTACAGATCCATGGGGAAGATAACTAGTCACATCCTGCTAAGTGGAGGATGAAGCAATTGTCCCCACTCTGCCTTCTATCTCCTAAACAATTTCCCATCCACGTCAATATGTGTCACTTACAATATATGCATTTACATATTTATGAAAATACTGCAGGAAAGATGTTGATCTCCACTCAGATATTTTAAACAGGAATATTAATATGACAGTCATAGCAATACATTTATTGGCTACAAAAATGCATATGCCAATAATCTCTTGATCATTTCTACCCCGTGGAGTTTCTGAGTTCAAAGGAAGTTCTGCACTTGAATTTCTTTATCCAGACCACAACTGAGACCACTCACTATAGCAGCAAATGTTCTAGACAGATGAGTTAAGATTTACTGTACAGTCACCTTCATTCTTAATTACGTCATGATCTTACATTTCTGCTACCAATAGCAGAAATGTATGTAGCAATGGTAGAGAAAAATCAAGAATTAAATCAAAGATAATTTTGGATTATTTGGAGAACTTTTGGATTTTTTTCAGAGAAAGGCACTGTAAGAATCTCTTCCTTTCAAATTCCTTGTGGTTGATACAATTTAGTAATATTCTAGTATCAGGAAAGCTTAGTATCAAGCTAAAAGTAAACAGTTTGTAGTAAATGTTGATCATAACCTGAAATATTACTGCAATTTTGTGATTGTACATAATACTACATAAATCATTTTTTGAAGCGTAGAAATGATACATTATATGGAACATTTTTATTCTATTAGATTACATAGTTCACACACACACATTTTCTTCAAAGGGTTCAGGGAAATAAGGGTGACCAGTTGAGCTCAGCTTCCATAGAAACTCAGAAATCTCTAACCACATTCTCCAAGTGCTTTCTAGTAAGGTTGTTCAGTCACAAGGTGAATTAGCTACTCAAAATAGGTTGTAGCTAAATTCTTTGTTGAAGAAGATCACATGGGTTAGAAATTTTAGAAAAACCATTTTCAAGTGCTCATGTACGCTGGACTGATCAGGTCAGATATTGAATCTCAGACCTCATTGTCCTAGAACCAGTATGATAAAAGTGAGGAAGAGCCAAGAAAACCAATTAAAACAGGTATGTGAATCAGATCAAGCATTCAGGGCTGTGGGTCCAATCAAATGCCTGGAACCACTGGACCAGGAGTAGGACAACAGTCAGGGTTCAGAAGGTGGCTAAGAACGTCAATAATTGAGGATCAGGGCCAGTGCTGATTCCACACTAGTTAAAATACTTCACTTCTTTGTTGCAGGCATTGCATAATGCCGATAGCCCTAAACGTCACATACAAGTGCACTGGCTGCCTGAGGGCAAACCAATCTTGGAGATGGGAACTCAGCCAGACGTTACATCCCTTACTCGAATAATGCAAACTTCTAATCTCTACTGAGGCATTAGTAAAGGACACCTCATTTGTCCTAACCTAACATGAAGCTCAGCACAAAAGAGTGGGCATGTATTCTATCTGTTATTTTGGGACAGTAAGAAGTCTCACAACACCAGGTTTTGTTGAGGTCAGGTAGCCTGATTTCTAAGTCAACAATTATTATTTCAATGCCAAACATAATGGCAGTAAATCAACTTTATATTAAAAATATATAAATTGGAAAAGTGATTTTCTTCAGAGCAAGAGATTGGGAGTTATAAAGATAGTAAAAATATTGTTTTCAAAAAATTATGTGGTTATTAGTATAAAATATTTCTAAGCTATTTCAAAAGTGGCAACACACGGCTTCATGTGAACTCAGAGATGGATAATTTTTGGATCTACAAGAGTTATTGAGCAGGACAGAAGGTTGAGCTAGGGGGACCCTTCAGATGCAGGAGCAGTTGTGTAATGCGTAATTGCATCCTGAATGATAAAATAGAACTAATCATGAGACTCTGGTTACATTCATGATAAATGTACTAAGAACCTGGTAATTAATACCAGACAACATGATTAATAATGGGATCTACATTCTTGATGCAATAGATTATTGATTAGTTAAAAAAAGTACAAATTATTAATATATTTCCATACAACCCATAATGTAGAAGGAGGCCATTCCACCCATCAAGTCTGCACCAATTCTTCTAAACAGCATTACTGGTGTAATAGGAATCTGACCATTAAACTGAAATAATAATGATCATCAGCATCCTGATTACTGATGCAATAATTTTCTGATTATTGAAACACTGAGAACCTGATTATTAAAACAATAAGAATCATGCAATTACATCCTAATTATTGATCTAATAGAATCCTGATTAATGTGATAGGACACTGATTATTTGTACAACAGGGTCCTGATTGATGTAACAGCATCTGGATTATTAATGTAACAGTTTCCTGATTAATGTAGCACTATTATGAATCTTTAAGTAATAGAACTCTGATTATGATTGTAATAAAAACCTGATTATTTATGATGTGCCATCCTAATTCTTCATACAAGCTAATCCTGATTATGATTGCACTTTCTACAAAGAA
Source organism: Sphyrna mokarran (assembly GCA_024679065.1). Lineage (NCBI taxonomy): Eukaryota > Metazoa > Chordata > Chondrichthyes > Carcharhiniformes > Carcharhinidae > Sphyrna > Sphyrna mokarran. The sequence goes on along the minus strand of JAGIQG010000007.1, from coordinate 70,393,033 downwards.
CAAACATCTGACTTTTTACAGGCTTTCTTGCACAAGTAATCAGGCCTTAGAGAGCAGTCTTATAAGGCAATGCCCATAAACAAAAAAAAACAAGGGGTAGGGTTCTCCCAAACAAATTTTAAATATCAAATTTGAACAAACTGGAGCAAATCTTGCTGGTTTATTCAGTGGGATTTTCAAAATGGATCTCCCACACCCTCTGCATCACAGAATGCTCTAGCATGAATCCCATTAGAAATCAGTGGGTAGGGCCTGTTCCTGTTGAAGAGTCAGCAGTGTAGCACTGAGGGGGCCACTGTGCACAGTAGCCCTGCACTGCAAGCCTCCCAATCACTGGCCTGCCTCGCAACCCTGCAATACTGGCCATACGATTGCCCCCCAATCGGTGCTCTTCCTGACATGTCTTGCCCCCAGCCCACCTCCATCCCTCCTCCAACCAGCAGTGCTAATCTATCCCTCACATACCTGAGCAAAGTGGCAACAGGACGCCCACACACATTGACCTCACTCCCCAGATAACCCCCCAGACTTGCCACTGCCAAGCTGACAATGCCCACTGGGCACACCCACTTACCACTGATATTCTGCTGAGACCTCCATGCACCCCCTTTAGTTTAGCAAGGTCGGGCCGCCAGCTCCCTGCTAGTGAGGAACTGTTTTAAACCCCACTGGAATGGAACGTGCCTGATGGGTAAAGGGAGATAAAGAGGCTAGCAGGCCTGGAGACTTCAGTCCCTGGCCCACTAATTATATATAAATTATATTGAAATGGCCATTACTATAATTTAATCAGCTCCATGCCGATTTCTGACATGGAGCTGACGCCACCAGAACTCCGGCAGCCAAAGATGCACAGAGACTGTGCCGCCAGCAGGGAGCCCGCTACTTGGCCTCTGTTCGAGTCTTCTGGCCCGCTCCACTAGCTAGGAGAGTCACCCCCAGGATTAATAGGAGCTCCCAGATGTGGCCAAATTCCCCTCCAACTCAATTTTCAAGTTTGCTGATGACACCACCATAGTGGGTCGGATCACAAACAATGATTCAAAGTACAGGAAAGAAAATCTGGTGAATTGGCATGACAACAATAATCTTTCTCTCAATGTCAATGAAAGAAGAGGAGATAGTCATCAACTTCAGGAAGCATAGTGGAAGATATGCTCCTCACTACATCAAGAGAGACAAAGTGGAAATGGTTGAGGGCTTCAAATTTCTAAGTGTCCAGATTATCAACAACCTGTCCTGATCCCTCTATGCTGATCCTCGAATCAAGAAAACCCACCAATGTCTCTACCTTTCTTAAGAGGCTAAGGAAATTTGACATGTCCACTTCCGCTATCACCAACTTTTGCAGCAGCATAGAAGGCATTATTTCTGGTTGTATCACAGCTTGGTATGGCTTCTGCTCTGTCCATGACCACAAAAATCTGCAAAGGGTCACGAATGAAGCTCAGTCTATCATATAACCCAGTCTCCCATCCATTGACTCTGTCTACACTTACTGCTGCCTCAGAAAAGCAGCCAGCGTAGCAAGGACCTAAAGCACCCTGGACATACTCTCTTCCCCCTTCTTCTGTTGGGAAAAAGTCACGTACCAACCAACTTGAGAACAGCTTCTTCTCTGCTGCTGTCAGACTTTTGACTTGACCTACCTCGTATTAAGTTGATCTTTCTCTACACCCTAGCTATGACTGCACTCTCTCCTTTCTTTCTCTATGTATCGTATACTTTGTCTGTATAGCACACAAGAAATAATATTTTTCACTGGATAATAATGTGACAATAATAAATTGAATCAAATTGTCAAAAATCAATCTGAGATCGATGACAGATTTTGCTGATTTAAAATGTATTTATTTTTAATCATGTTACAAGCAGCTTTTTTTCCTCTCATCATTGCCCATCTATCTGATTAGATGTCCCTTATTGCTTCTCAAATGTTTATTTATTGCTTTTCAAATGTTTATTTATAATCTGGGCCTAATGCGAAGTCCTGGAGCTTTACAAGTTTACGATACTTTTGAATTGTCAGGGGAAAGAACAATTGACAAGTTAGATGGCAAGAATTCTTTTACTTTCAGCTTGGCTGTTTTAGTCAGAAGTGATTTGGGCAGCAGATTGAAAGCAGGTTTTCTTGTTTCTCTCCCTCTCTCTCTCTGGAGTGAAAATTCCGCTATTGGTGGTTTGTTAGCTACTAACCAGGTTGTCTCTGTCTCTTGCAGTGGTTTCCTGGTAAAAGCAGTGGCTTTATCTCTACTTTGTGGTCTGCTGGACATGACAAAATTGGGAAGTTAGAGCTCCAGTTCTCCAATCAAAGGACTAAGTTCCAAAATCACTAAGCATTCTTATTTTCTGTGCTAAACCTGTGGCAGATAAGTTTATAATCATATTTTTTGTATTGGAAAGTGTATTTAGTTGTTAAGTTTATACAATATCATGGGTTTTTTTTCTGGTAATTTTTGCAATTGGTAAAAGCTGTTGCTAATTTTCCATGTGTTAACTGTATTCCTAAATAAACTTTGTTTGATAAAAACTCCATAGTGAGTTATTTGAATCATACTTGAACCAAATCATTTCATGCTTACTCTAGCCAAATTCAAAGTGCAACATTTATAGTTGAGGCTAACTTTATAAAATCCCTTGGAGTTTCTGAATTGGATTATAATAATATGAACTGGCAACTATACCAACACACCCTTGCATCAGTGAGGTTTACTCATCAAACTGCTGCATAAATCAAGTGTGAAATAAATATTAAAATATCTAAACCAGTGTAAGAGTCTAGAGAAAAACAAAAGGAACTTCAAAATTCTTTCTCACTCAGACATAAGGCTTTAAATATAGCTTGTCTTGTCCTGGAATCTCATTAAAGTACCAATTATTAACAAACTTCGAAATGTCACGAGTTTATAATTTAGACCATTTAAGTCTTCATTCAAGTGTTCTACTTCATGTGACTGACAGTTAAACGTTAGCAGCAGTTCTCATTTTATCCACCAAATTAATCTTTCATGCATGAATATTGTTCTCCAGTGAATCACTTTTTCCTGAGCAGTGCTTAATTCTTCATGGACATTCCTGATACTAACTTTTCTTGGTCTTGGGCTAGTCATTTTCTCACCCCAACTGATCTACCCACATGAAGTTGGACTGAGGGAGCAGCCTGGAATGTTCCTCCTATAAAATCTGTTTCTTTCATCTCAAATGGCTAAGAACTTCAAACGAGCCAAATCATTACACTGTATAAAATCTACCCCTTCCATGGGTAAACTGGAAAAAATTTCCATACCACGAACTCTGTTTACTGAGTCATTTTATAATTTAACTTTGCACAAGGGAATATGTTCATAAATCCTACAAGTACAGCTATTAATATTTTTTCTTCCACCAAACTATCCAGAATATAAATCATATTATCACTCACGATCAGTGACTGAACTGCACCAGTTTCCCTTAAAGTTTGCTTACATGTTTCATCAGAGGAACATTTGTAATTTAACAACATAAGCCTGCAACTATGTCAACATACTTCTTGTATCAATAATGTTTATTCAGCAAAGTGATGCATAAATCAAATTTAAAATAACAATTTAAATACGTAAACCATTGAAAGAACTTAGAGAAAAGAAAACAAAAAAAAGTCTTTCTTATTCAGACAAAAGGCTTTAATGCAATTTGGCTTCTGAAGGAATCTCATTAAAAATGCCAAAGATAAAAATGAAGTGGTTGTGGAAAGCTCCAAAACAGCTAACTTGACACAGACAACACTGTTTGAGCCTGTAGCTTATCCAAAACAGAAGGCAGAAACAACGTGCAACCAGATGCTTACATAAATATTCAAACACCATTGAGACATATATTTTATTTTTAAATATTTAAGCTGAAAATAAACACATTCAAATACCTAATCTACTTGACAGACAAAAATAAGTTTCACATTCTGTCTGATTGTCATTAAAATTACAACTATTACAGCTTTGTAAACAATTAGTTATGGTAGTTTATTCAAAATATATATTTATATGACCTCCCATGACAATACAACAGCAGCAGGTAACAAGTCAAGTACGGTCTTCAAGTTAAGCAGGGTCAGAGGGCAGAGATTACTTAAAACAAGGTCAAATGCAACAATGACAGCCATGATGCCAGAGATAAGCCAGGAAGCAACTTAGAGAGAGGTGGAGAAACTGATTGGAGAAAAAAGAATGGGAGGGCTTGGTACGGTGTTGTTGTGGAAAATTCACCGTTTTGAAGTCAGACTTGGAGGTTCAACAGAACAGTTTTATTCAGACAAAGCTTTGAGAGAAGTGCTGGCACTCTGCAGTACTGGCAACCACCTTCTCAACTACACAATGGCAATTGAGCATCTTTTATATTGTTTAGATAACAGGCAGTACAGACATTAGCCGTTAGCACATTGTTACAAGTTGAGTAGACAGATACGGACATCGACAGTTAACATATTGTTATAAGCAGACAAATATGAACATCAACAATTAACACATCATTGTACATAGAATAGATACATTTATGTAGTTATGTCCAGTATCAATGGCTGATCTTGTTATATACATTTGTGCATTTACGTGCCCACCAATGGCTGATCTCATTATCAAACTCATTGTTGTGGGTTTGCTCTTATCTCAAGTTTTAAGGTGCCTCAAGGTCTGACCAGTTTCCTGCAGCAATTTAAACACTACAGGTTTAACTCTTTGTGTAAACTTCTGTGCCCAAGGTCAGTGCCTCTTAATGTCCCTTCCCAGAGTCCATTTTATGTGCCAGGTAACCATTTTGTGTCCTTTACTTCGATTTCACCCTAACAGTGTAATGTAATTTAATTTTCTTCTTGATACTTTTATTCCAACCAAAAAACCTAATTTAAATCAAATCCAATTTACGGTTCCCACATGAGGGACAAACAAGATCCAAGATACAAGCTGGCAACATGATGCATTGCATCCCATCCCGGCCTTGATCTGACACTTTATCTTAGCCCGGTAGCCAAGATGCCTTTGAAAAATTGCATCAGGTAAAGCCTTGGTTTAACCTTATTAACTATCCTGATCCTTTACTCTAGCCTAGCCTGGGCAAACCACTATCGCATGCTTCACTACACCCTAAGTACAACAGCCAGCCACATCATATGCTTGATCAAGATTTCACCCCTGCCAAGTAAGTAATTTTTAAAAGTGTGGTTTACAACACACTATTGCAAAATACATTTAAACAACCTGTGTTGAAGTTAAAATTCATTCTCACTACTCATGTCTCCTTAATGTTGAGATGGTTTACACTAATCTTTTTAACTATATCAAAAAGCATTTCCTCAGTTGTTGAACATCATCATTCCAAAATTTCAATTCACCAACACTACTTAAAAACATCTTACATTCCCAATTCAGTCATGTCATAATCTGGGGGCTAGTGTATGATTTGGAATAAAACCAACAGCAAAGATTTAATTCCCATTCCAGCTGAGATAGAGTGTTAGGAACCACAACCTTATCCTGTCCCAGAGAGTGGAAGGCAATGGTAAACCATCCACTGCCAAAAGCCCCCAAGGAAATAGTTCAGGGTGAAGCACCAGTAGACAATAAACCAAAGACCTATCTTTGGGCACAGCAACATAGACACATTGTGACACACATTACAATGCAGTCCTTACCTGAAGGTAATATCTCAACGTGCTGTTATATTCTGATTATATAAGATTGCTGATTGCTATTCCATGCAAGAAATTTAGGAACCCAGGGGAAAATATTATTGGTAACACTATTCCTATTACCGATTGCAATAAAAAGAAGAAATTGATTGTTTGATGCATTTCATCATAGCCTTAGCGAATGTATGAATACCAGCAAGTTGTGACCCGGTGGCCAGTCCACCATACAAGGTTTTTAGCCACATAGCTATCATCCATCTAATGAACACGATGAAGCCAGCATTCACATCACTGACTTAGCAATGAGTCTATGCTGATCCAATTAGCACAATTCGCACACTGCAGGATCTCAGAGATGGTGACCTTCTCCAACTTTGTGATGCCAAGGATACACCAGAGACAACGAAGCTGGGAACTGTTCAACCTATTCTCTAGCCTTACATATGTTGTCCAGGTCTCACTACTATACAGGAGTGTGCCAAGGATGAAAACTTGGTAGACTTACTGTTTGGTGTTCTCAGCCAGGTTGCTGCTGTTTCACACTTTCTTACCATGCTTTGACATGATAGCTGTGGTTTTGCAATGCATGTGTCATGCTTATGAATATGATGCAATAATTTAAAATCAGTAAGCGAATAACTCTATTTGTTTTCACCATTACCACTGATATCATCTTGTTTTTTTCTCTAGATTCCTTCAAGTCTCCCTCAGTCCATTTCTGATTATCTATTCATCCAACTTTTTTTCTTCCTCTTCTGATTTCAATTGTTGCCAAGACAAGGCTACTGGGTCTTAATTTATAATGTCGATCCCTGGTCATAGTTCTCTCTTTAATTATAATTTGTAACCCATTTCATTCCTGAAATTCTACTTCTGATTTAATCTGTTCATCTGTCTTTTTGACAATCCAGTGAATTCTGAGCATCCTCTACCAAATCCACATTTCAACAGCACTGGGAAAAAATGATTGCATTACAACTGAATTCCATATTGAGTTTGAAAGCAAAATACTTCAGTCCAAAACAAGCAGCTTAATTTGAACAGTAATTACATAGGGAAGAACTGGCTGAGGTTGATTCTATAAATAGAATAAAAGGTGTGGCGATATATCATCTCAACTCCAGGACATCACTGCAGGAGTTTCAGAGGGCCCTAAGACCAACTATCTTCAGCTGCTTCATTAATGATCTTCCTTCCATCATAGGACGAGGAGTAGAGACGTTCGCTGATTATTGCACAACATTCAGCATTATTCGTGACTCCTCAGATTCTGAAGCAGTCCATATCCAAATTCAGCAAGACCTAAACAATATCTTGGCTTAGGTGACAAATGGCAAGTAAGATTTGTGCCACAGAAGTGTCAAGCAATAACCATCTCCAACAAGAGAAAATCTAACCATTGCTCAGTAGCCAACGAGCTGTAGTCTAATACAAAATGGTCAAGCAAAGAAAGGATACTGTTATGGCCTGATGGGAAAAAGGTTTTAACTCCAGGCTGCTCTGTTTGCTTGCAACAAACGTCTTTGGTTCAAAGAATAAATATTGAAGATTTGGTAAACAGAATTAGAAGAAGAACAAAGCAAGAAGAAAAGGAAAACTCAAGCTTTAAGCTTAAAGTCTGACCCTCTCCATGCTTAACCAGCACAAGTGGTTAGAGACATCCTTACAGGTGCATTAAATAAGTAGATGAAATCTATGTTTGTGAATTTATTACAGTGGATGTATAGAGGAATAAAAGCATTTATTTGTAAGACAGCGTAAGAGAATCAGTCTTACAGCAGTCATAAGTTTTTTTTAATCTTTTTCTAATCAAGTCATGGGGCGGGATCTTTCCGGCTTGCCACGCTGATCAACCAGCATGACGACCTGGTAAGATAGAGTAAGAGGCCGAAAATTGTCTTTACACCCAATTTCTTGCTTTTCACGATCCTGCCAGCCCCTTTCTGCTAATGATACGTCTTGCGCCCAATTTAAATATTGATGACAAACTTAGTATGTCATCAACAAGATTTGGATGCAATCATCCAGGCTCATTTACCTTAGCCCCCTGGTTGCTCACTGGAGCAGCAATCAGTTGGGGGTAAGGGAGATGATGATCCAGGGCTCTGGGTATGCTCGTCCAGGGTGGGGATCAGGGAATAGTGCCAACAGAATAGCACCCTTAGAGCTCAAGCTGGCCTCACAGGTAAGGCAGCACATTCCAAACCCTCAATTTCTACCATCTAGAAGGCCAAGGGCAGGAGAGACATGACAACATCACCAATTGAACATTCTCTTCCAAGTCATTCACCAACCTGACTTGGAAATACATCACCATTCCTTCACTGTTGCTTGGTCAAAATCTCAGAACTCCCATCCGAAAAGCATCATCGGTGTACCTACACCATGTGAACTGCAACAGTTCAAGGCCACAAAGGAAATTAGGTACAGGCATTAAGTGCTGGCATAGCCAGTGATGCCCAAATCCCATAAATAAATAAAAATTAAACAGTGGAAAACATTTAAAGAAACAATTCAAGTACAACAAAAATATTCTTAGATGCCCTGGTTATGATTTTCCACAATTCCTAGATCTGAAAATGGGACCAGCAGATTACACACTAATGAATGTAACATTGCTATTCAAGGAGGGAAAGAGAAAACAGGGAACCATTAGCCAATTAGCCTGACATAAGACAGTGTGACAAAGTTGATATCTGTTACTAATCAAGTCTTAGAAAGCTAAAGTATGATGAATCAGCCAATGTTAACTGAGGTTTACAAAGGGAAATTGTGTTAAACAAATAGGATTTTGAGGATGTTGGGCAAATGAGGGGTAATCATTATATGTAGAATACCAAAATTTATTTGATTAGATTGAATTCTTTGAGGAGGTAACTAAGTGTGTGGACCAAGGTAGAATGGTTGAGGTCATATACATGGATTTTAGTAAGACGTTTGATAAGGCTCCCCATGGCAGGCTCATGAAGAAGATAAGGATGTATGGGATAGAAGGAAATTTGGCCGATTGGATAAGTAATTGGCTGTATCATAGATGACAGAGGGTAGTGGTGGAAGGAAAATTTTCAGACTAGAGGCCAGTTACCAGCAATGTACCACAGGGGTCAGTGTGGGTCCTCTGCTATTTGTGATTTTTATCAGTGGCTTGGAAGAGGGGGCTGAAGGATGAGTCAGTAAATTTGTGGAATGACACCAAGATTGGTGGAGTAGTGGATGAGCCGGAGGGCTTTTGCAGGCTGTAAAGAGACATTGATAGGATGCAGAGCTGGGCCGAAAAGTGACAGATGGAGTTTAACTCTGATAAGTGTGAGGGAATTCATTTTGGTCGGACAAACTTGAATGCAAATTACAGGGTCAGCGGTGGGCTTCTGAGGAATGTGAAGGAACAAAGAGATCTTGGGATTCATATCCACAGATCTCTAATGGTTGTCACCCAAGTGGACAGAGCCATGAAGAAGGCTTATAGCTTGTTAGCATTTATTAACAGGGGGTTTGAGTTTAAGAGCCATGGGGTTGTGCTGCAACTGTACCAGACATTGGTGAGACCACATTTGGAATATTGTGTTCAGTTCTGTCACCTCACTATAAGAAGGACATGGAAGCACTGGAGAGAGTGCAGAGGAGATTTACTAGGATGCTGCCTGGTTTGGAGGGTAGGTCTTATGAGGAAAGGTTGAGGGAGGTGGGTCTTTTCTCCTTGGAACAAAGGAGAATGAGAGGCGACTTAATAGAGGTTTATAAGATGATGAGAGGGATTGATAGAGTGGATGCATGGACGTGCAGGGACTATTTCCTTGGCTGGATGTAACTGTTATTAGGACACATACCTATAAGGTTCATGGTGGGAGATACAGGAGGGATGTCCAAGGTAGATTCTTTATTCAGAGAATGGTTGGAGTGTGGAATGCACTGCCTGCTGTGATAGTGGAGTCAGACATTTTAGGAATTTTCAAGCGGATATTGGATAGGCACATGGAGCACACCAGAATGATAGGGAGTGGGAATAGGTTGATCTTGGGATTGGACATAGTTCGGCACAACATTGAGGGCCGAAGGGCCTGTACATGCTGTACTATTCTATGTTCTATATGCCATACAAAAAGTGAAAATGCAAGAGCTCGTGGATTTGGAGTGTATTAGCATGATTGGAGAATCGGCTAATAAACAAAAATTAACAGCAAGGATAAACAGGATATTTTCAAGTTGGCAAGCTGTAACTATGAATTTGTATTTTGGCTCCAACTATTTAATTATTTAGATGATGAGGTCTAGAGCAATTGTATCTAGATTTGCTGACAATACTAAGCTAGGTAAGATGTGTGGAGCAGTGATGGGTAACCTAGGCGACTGAGTGAGCCACAAGTGTCCCCCCTCAGATAAAATGTTCTTTCGGAGAGCTGGTGGAGACTTGATAGGCCAAATGGCCTCCTTGTGCACCATACAGACTGGTTGTGTACAATTCTGTTGCTGCTGATGCCGAAGGCACATCTGTCACTAGACCTTCGCAGTGCCTGAAACTGTAACCATCTTGGTTTTCTACATCCCACTGCTCCATCAATTTTGGGAGGTTTGTAAGTGATTAAATGTTGTATTAAGCAGTTTGTGTATAGCAATACAATCAACCCCAGTGCAATAGAAGATGGAATTTGAATTGTCAGGAGAACATGCACAAACGAGATATTATTTTTCAGAATCGCTCCAGCTATTTCTCTTAACTCTATCAAAGAGCATGGTCATAGAAGAGTCTTCACTTCTTATGAACCAAACTCACACATATGACATTATCATATTTCCAAAAACCTGGGCAATGCTTTGTTATTAATTTGTTCACCTAATCTTCAGATAGAAAATAGGCACTTTTTATGGCTATAACTGAGAAATCAGATTTATTAAAAACATAAATTACACATTTGTACAAAATCAATCTGCAAAGGAAATTTCATTAAATTATACCAATTAAGTTACAGCTTCACGGTTCACAAAATAAAGGACACCATGATTCACTCTCGATAAAATTGAATGGGGACCAGCAACCATAACACACAAAATTTACTGAGTTTGAGTTCACTCCCTCAAAACCTTCAAGTGTTCACTTCTAGATTGGTGAAATAAAAACTGCAGGAAGCTCCTGAATATATTTCTCTGTACGAGCACAGAGCCATCAATCACTCTTTCATTGAAAGATATAGCACATAGGGAAACCCTACCACGAGAACTGCGTTCAGATTTTGCAGGCATTGCCATTGATCAGTGAAAAATGACAGCCTGTCTCCACAGACTCTACAGGATAGTTTCCTGGTAATGAGTTCTGTTCTTTTGATAAGCCACATTCCTGAACCACCAGACTACGTTTGCAACATAAACATCAAAACTGCCTAAATGCAATACAATTTTTCCATAAGGAATTCCAAGAACATGGAAAAATATAGCACTCATATTTGACCTCACAGTTCATCAAACGAGTCTCAAATAACACCTGTCCATAGCTCTATTCTCTGTTGCCTCCATAGTATTGATTTTGCGAGCCATTGAGACCCAATGACTTATCTTCTTTTGATTTCCTCAGGTGATATATTTATTTCACCATTTACTCTGATGTCCAGCCAGCCCTGACTTTCAGTGAGAATGACTCATGATGGTCTCCTCAAAGAGCAAGAAAGAATATTCCTGCCACCATAACAGCCAACCTCTTTATTTTAGCTCCCTCTTCGACTTTGTTATTGATTTTGGCCATTGTGCTACTTGTAGTTTGAGACAGTACTTCAAGAGCTTTTCACCTGGCTTCTTTTTTTAAAAAAAACTGCTGTCCAGTCAGTTCCCTTAACTCACATTTCATCCCAGCAAAATCTGCTCTCTGAATATTTCTGTTACAATGCACATTGCTATCAAAAACTTAACCTTAAGCTTCATCTTAATTAGGATTAATCATATTCAACTATACATTAAATATGAGCTGCTTAACACTTTTGTTACTTAATATCACGTTTGATAATATCACTAGCCACATTAGTTCGATGGCCATTGTTCCACACAAACAGTCCAGATATTAGAACACTGGAACAGATTATACCATTCAAGTCCTTGAAGTATGTTCCATCATTCAATCAAGTTACAACTGAGCTATTCCTTCACTCTGTTTATTCTTTTTGATCCAAACATCAATATTTTTACCTAAAAAAGGTCCATTAATCAATCCAGACTTGAAAATTTCAATTGACTTAGCATTTTGTAGGAGGGTATTCCAGGTTTCCTTTACTACTTATATGACAGGATACTTTATGATTTCATCCCATAGATTACATTGTTTTATCCTGGAATACCTCACCCGATGCTACATTTATCTGTATCTTCCCTAGTGAAACACAGAACTATTTTCCCCTTAACCATCTAAATTCAAGGAAATGCAAACCAAATTTTTACAATTATCACCATATTTTAACATGGGGATCATTTTGGCATTATATTCCTCCCAAGATCACTAAATTTTTCTTCAGATTCCTGTTCTAGATTGGGCCAAAATGCAAGTAAGCCTGGGAAAAAAACTGCCAAAACATCACGCAGTCAGAAGTTTCAATTCTGTTTCTGCTGGCAACAGCTTTCAGTCAGCCAGGGACACGGAAGACTACAGAACCAATTTGTGCTGATTAAACAGGTTAATTAAACTACTTAGGGATGAATACAAGTCTGACATTCAGATATTTTGGAGTTCTCAGGTTTCAGCCACATTGAGAGCAAATGTGCAGCAAGTATATGCCTGCTTAGCTCAGTTGGTAAGGCATGTGACCCTTAATCTCAGGGTCATGGGTTCAAACCACATGCTGGAAGAAACTGTTTCGTAACTGTGTGGAATTCACTACCACAGAATGTAGTTGAGGCCAAAATGTCTGATTTCAAAAAGAAATTAGATATAGATCTTGGTACTAAATGGACCAAGGGATATGTGGAGGTGGCGAGAGGAAAGTCAGGATATTGAATTTGATGATCAAGTGAATGTGGAGCAGGTTCAAAGAGCTAAATAAACTACTCCTAATTTCAGAGTTTCTAAGTCAGAGACAAGTCAGGAAAAAAGAAAACCTTATGAAAGTGAACTGGATGGTGAGCTATTGCTGGCTCACTTACAAAATACATCATAAGGAAAGGGCAATTGAAGGTGACAGAAGGGGAATAGTGATGGGTGTTAATGTATGATAATACATAGGAAGATGTCTTACACACAAGCATTGCAGCCCAACTCGGTTCCCACAACAGATTGGATGACAGACCATCCTTTGTCTCTTATTTATTGCCTTTCCCCAACCCAGGGAAAAAAAAATCACTCTAGTTTCCCATGGAGATGAGTTTCTGGCCCAGAATTTAATCTGTCCCATCTCATAATGGAGTCTAACCAATGCTTTAATAACTGAAAATTAGCTCCTTCACTTTTGCATTTCAAACCCCTTGAGATAAAGCCCAACATTCCATTAACCTTCATGGCCATTTTTTGCAGCTATGCACTAACTTTGAATGGTTTGTATATGTGGACATCCAAATCTATTTTTTCTCCACAGATCCTAATCCCTCAGCATTCAAAAAAAGTTCTGATTTGTCTTTCTAAAGTAAATTATCTTATACTTCTCCATGAACTCTGCTATAGATTTTCCTACTCAGTCTACTTACATTCCTTCACAGTGTATGTCCATTTATAGCTTCCTTTTTAATTTCTCATTGTAATATATAACTCTATATTCCTTCATCCCAGTCATTAATTCACATGAAAAACAGATACTAGGCAGACATCACTTGTTTAATCCAAACATTGATGTTCTCTATACCACTTTGTGTCCCCTATAACCAACAACCTGTGCATGTCTCAAGGCTTTGTCCAAATCTATGTGCTTTCATTTTTCTTGTTAATATCTCACACATAACCTTTACAAATATCTTCAGGAAGTCCATATGGACAATAATATAAACATCCACCTATGTTTGAAACAAGTCTACAAGTTCAATTATTGATTAACCAGGCCTGGTACAAATCAATGCTGACTCTATCATCTCTCACTTTTTCAAGTGTTCCATCTCTGTTGAGAAATTTCAGTGTCTTCCCACCTTCCTAAATACCCTCAAGAAGGTTTTGTGAGACAACCTCTTGAACTGCTACAATCTTACAGTACACCCAGTTAGAAAAAGGGGAATTTTGATCCAGTGACAGTGAAGGAAAGAAAATATTGTTCCAAATCAGGATGGTGTGCGCTTTGGAGGGGGAAGCTTGCAGTTGAGTGGTGTTCCCATGCATCTGCTGCACATATTCGAGGACACAGATTTGGAAGGTGCTGTCAAAGGAAGTTTGATGAGTTTCAGTGGCAGGTTTTGCAGAGAGGACACACAGCTGCAACTTTGCACTTCCTTGACTGTTGGTACAAACATAAAACTTACTCATCATGTGTTCATATATACTTTGAGAGAGTCAATTCCATAGTTAATCAGGAGTTAGAATCCTTCAAACTTTTCCTAACTATTCTGTGAACTAAACGAGAAACATCCCCAAGTCCAATTTAAGTCCAGGATGTCAGATGGTTCCAGATGCAGAGTACTTGCACATCAGAAGTTTGAACTTCCCAGACAATTCCTATGTGGTCCTTATATGGCAGCAGGGGAGATAAACAAACTCCCTTCCCCATTAAGTAAGAAAGCATATTGAGAAGCAAAGATGTAAAAATGCATGAAATATTTCTCTGCCACCGCAACTTAAAAGCTGGTGACATGAAGCTTAGGTACTATGGTGCCCTCACTAGTCAGTGGTTCTAATTACAGTGAGAATTTTACATGGCTTTTTTCCGTTATAATCTTGGTCATGGTAAGCTGTCATGGAAAATCAACAGGAATCAAGTACCATGGTAACTTTTTGAAGTGTTATATCTGACATTTCTAAAACAAAACCTAATTACCTAACCAATGTTGCCTAAATACTCAGTCATAGATAAATCCTGTTTCCAATTGTAAAAGCGAAATACTGACATGCTGGAAATCGGAAATTCAAAACATACAATACTTGAAATACCTGGGCCTTACATCATTTAGTGAGAGAATGATCCAATTTGCCCAAGGTTATAAATCCGAAACATCTTTCTTCCGCCTCAGATATTGCTGACCCGCAGAACATTTCCAACATTTTTTGTTTTTACTGCCGTTTCTGATTAAATTGATATAGATCTAACATCATATTTAGTTGTCCCGCACGTTGTGCAAGTAGCTGCCTTCACGTTGCCCACCCACATCAGTTTTCAAGTTTTAATTTGGTGAATGGGCTAGTTTAACACTGCAATTTTAACGACTACATAGAACGTCTAAATTACATTTTCCTATTCATTGAACATTTTGGTTCGGAATCGCTTCTTCCCTCTTTTTACACGTGGGTTTCAAAACTGCTGTGCAACTCAACTGACCATGTTATCTTTGACATGTACAAAGCAGTTAAAAGCTTCCAAAATAATCGCTCCTTTGTTTTGTTGCATTTTTCCTTCAGGATGCCAACCATTTCACAGCCTATTGTCTGGTCTCCTTCCCGAACCCACGGGGAGCCCTTAATTCAGGAAATAAAGTTTATATAAATAGACACCAAATTCTCGGGATTCGCGTCATTTCCTCTCTAATCACAGCAAAGCCAAATCGCCTTTTCCCAGCATTTCCCGCAGGGCTGGTCATTGTACTGCGCAAAGTTTCTCACCATCTGCACAGTTTCGATTGATTAAAAACACAATTAATATTTTCGCTTTTTCTTAAAAGACACCTGTACTGTGTTTATCTTGTAGACTATTATTGTCATAATGCAGAACTGCGAGCTGCTATTGTTAATTATAAAGTATATTTGGACTTTCAATCACATAGGAGAAAGCTGCACTCCACACCAGCCATGCACAGCAGTCAGAAATGCAATTGTAGAAGCATTGAAACGGTCACAAAACCTAGTTCAACACACAGTTAAGAAAATTTAGACGAGATCGAGCACTTAATTTAATTAACGCTCAAAAAAAAAGTTTGTACCACGATCTGTCCTAAGTATAAATTTATCATTTACAAGTATTGCTGTACGATGATCAACGTGTTTGGACTTAGAACTACTCCAGAACTACTTCTGCAATACTTGAAATGTATGGAAGGTCTTCAGAAACGATCAGAAGGTGCATATATTTCATTTATGCAAAATTTAACACGTGATAGAATTTACTCCTCCGACAATTTCGCCAACTGATATTAAATGACCTGATTATCGTGTTCCAATTAGATGCATTAGCATCACATTCTAACAAACTATCATTTCACTTAGATCAAATTTCACGCACGGAGTCATTGAAGATCTTTATACTACTCCTAACTTGATAAAAATACACACCAATACAGCTGTACCTGAAACAGGTCCATGAAACCTGTTCAACTTAAGAGGCGGTTTAAAAAGTAAATTTCTAAGTATACTTACGGACACGAGAAACTCCAGTGTATCTACATAATCCCTCTCGGTCTTCAGGATTTCAGACAAAACACAAACTCGAAGACGAAGCTGCTTTTCCAAATCCTTACCGCTAATTTCTCCTTTACTCTCCGACTTCTCTTCGGTCATTTTATCTAACCAATACTTTATTAAATATATTCTTATCAGCAGCTCGCAACAAAGTACCACCACGTCGTTTCCCTTCTTAAAAAAGTGTTTTTTCTCCTCACTTGAGGAGAATCAATCCGTCAGTTTGAAAGACAGTAAACATTGTTTTCCTCGGCAACTTTCAGTTTGATGTTTAAGAGGAGGAATGGCGGTAGGGTTGTTTCCGTAAGCTCGGCGAATGGAATAAATCAAGGAAACAGGCGAATCGGCAGTGCACAGGAATCGGGTCGGCTCTCACTGCTCAAGGGGAAGCCACATGGATGAAACTGTGGGAAAGGCACTGCTAAATTTACACATTCATCAAACACTCCCAATCTGATCCTGGTGGAATCAGGAAAGAGGAAAAGGAAAACAATTTTGGAAATCGTAAAATGCGATACATATTCACAATACAGTTCTATTTCATAACATATTTGGAATGCGGACAATGTGTTCATCAAATTTGTTCCCGGTCCTTATTCTTAGAGATGTGTCAAAGATATCTAGGAATCCTTCATGTTACTAAATTTATGGTTTACTTTTCACCCGAAAAGTTTAGATTTTTGAGGTTAATGGCATCAGCATGTATTAAAACTCTGAAGGAAAGATAATCTGAATCAGAACAAAATGTTAAAGTCGACTAAATTTATCGTAAAAATCGCATTTATGTATCATGCTTTGATAGGATTTCCAGTGGCAGAAGGATCGGTAACTGAAAAAGAATCAAAAAGTGAGGAAGGCAAATTTTGCGGCGATCTGTAATGAACCGTCTGAAAGGATGGTGGAATCTGATCCAAGGCTATCTTTCTAAAATGAATTGGATAACTTGAAGGAGGAAAGAGCAGGAAAATGAGACTAATTGGATATCTCGTTTGAAAAGCACGTGATGGGCCAAATGCTATCCTCCTGTGCTGTACCATTCCATCGATTCCCATATATTTTGTGCTTATTTCAACGCTTTAACTTTAACTTAATTAAAATTCTTAGTTTTGAAATACTACTCCATCATTTGGGACATTTGGGTAAGCTTTGGTAGAAAAAAACGAAAAGTTAACTGTTTTATCTATCTGCTGAAGAAATTAGAGTTTTAGCTAAGCCAACAAATAAAATCTAACCAATTTGTATCACAGTAGTATTCCAGTTTGTTCATCCATAATTAAGTAACATAGGTGACCATAATTTTCCAAATTTTCCAATCATAGTAACAGGGGGTGACCTCATTGGTGTGCTAGTTAAACCAAAAAGTTATCTAGCTGTTTTCTTCACTTTCAGTCTCTTCCTCTTCTTTCCTATTGATATAAGCAAAGAATTGTTGAACTTGCACAGAGAGAAAAGCATGCAGACTGACATTATGCCTGCATAAGATGTAGATTGAGTGAATAGTTGGAAATTTGGTGAAAAGGGGCTGAGAAATGTTCCTATTTCTACTTTTCAGCCTCCAGCTAAGATTCTGGAGATTACAACTTTCTAACCCTTTGCCTTTATTACTTCAAATTATTAATTAATTGACTAAGTAAATAAAGTTGGACAAAAATGGCAGGGTAGGTGATGTGACTGCAGCATGTGAGAATCTGTGGAATGCACTGCAATCCCAAACAACCACATCTGCCAAACATGTCTGCATCTTTGGCAACTTTGGTTCTGAGTTGCTGAACTGGAGTCTGAGTTACAAACATTGCAAGGCATCAGGGAGCAAGAAGAGTTACGTAGACACTTAGTTCTGGGATGCAGTCACTGCCCTCACATTAGGCAGAACTTTAAAGCTTGCTCAATGATCAGGAAGGGGTAACTGTGAGTCAGGTAGTTAGGGGAAAATAGCATGTATTGAAAATGCTTTCATTCCTGACTTAGGCAGCAAATACTTTGTACTTATTGGACAATGTAGATGTGAAGGGCTGCAAGGTGGATGCATGGACTGAATGGTGAAGAATGCCATTCAAGTTGGGAAAACAAAAAGCAATATGGTAATGATGGGAAACAGTATGGTCGGGAAATGACCCTGTTCTCTGCAGTTGAGAGTGAGATTCCAAGACGGGCATATTGTCTGTCTGTGCCAGGGTCAAAAACATTGGCTCTGGAGATGAACTTGCAATGGGAGGAGGAAGATCCAGTGATCTTGGTTCAGATAACAAGGGTAAAACTAAGAAGCAGATGCTGCCTATTTTGAGGAGCTGGAGGCTAAATTAAAAAGCAAAATCATAAAACTATTCATCTCTGGATTATTACCTCAGGCACTGGAGGCAATAACTAATCTGAGAGTCAAATGCATGGTTCAAGTATAGGGGTGGGAGAAATGGGTTTCAATTCCTGGGCACTGAAAAAAATAAGAACTGTACTTTTGGAACAGTTTTCACCTCAGCTGTGCTGGGACAAGTGTTCTGGCAAATTGTATAATTAGGGCAATAGAGAGGGAAATATACTTTAAAGAAACAGTGGGGATGAGGAAAGATATGGTAAACTAAAGAAAGAGAGGAGGGTAGGATAGCAATAAGGGATGGTTATCAAAGTGTGTCAGAAAGGATCAGAGCAGACAAACATAAGTGTACCAGAATATGCCAGAGACTGTGAAAATAAATAGTCACAATTAAAGACACCCTATCTGAATGCACACAACATTCACAACAAGCCAGGTGAATCTAACAGCACAAATAGAAATATACTAATATGGGGCAAAATTGGAATTCTGGGAGGCTGTGAATCTGTTTTTGGCAGCAGGCCACAGGGGCAGCCCTGATCTCAGAACAAAATATAGCAAACTCCCACAGACGTAGGCCCAAATCCATGTATCTGCACAGCACAGCGATAGTCACTGATCTGTCGTCTTGCCCATCAAATGGTCCAGGTAAAGCATACACTAACGACGTAAGGCACTAGGCTACTCTCGAAAAATACAAGAGCAGCCCTCTCACGACCCATCACGTGTATGCCTCTTGTTACACAAGGCAGACCGAAGTACCTGTAGGATAAAACAAATACATCAATGTCATCAATAATTTACACACTTCCCAGGGAACTCCCAAGGCTCATGATCCCTATTTTAAATCAGTTTTCTATACCCCTCCATTCCCATTCTGTTTATGTGCCTATCTAAGTATTTCTTAAATAACTCCAGAGTACCTGCCTCCACCATTTTATTTGGCAGCACATTCCATACCCCCACCATCCTCTGTGAAAAAACTCCCTTTAGCATCCAAATTATACCTTGCCCCCCTCACCTTAAGCCCGTGACCCTTCATGCTATTCAAGTCCATCCTAGGAAAAAACTTAACCCTGTTTACTCTATCTATACCCCTCATAATCTTGTACACCTCTATCAGATCTCCTCTAAGTCTACGTCTTTCTCAGGAAAACAGTCCCAATTTGCTTAACCTCTCCTCGTAACTCAGACCTTCCATACCAGGCAGCATCCTGGTAAACCTCCTCTGCACTCTCTCCAGAGTCTCCATTTCCTTCCGGTAATAAGGCGACCAGAACTGGACGCAGTATTCCAAATGAGGTCTAACCAACATTTTTTACAAATTATGACCATTATTTTCCAAATTTTCCTTTAAAGCAAAGTAATTAATTAGTTCTTTCTCATTACATAATACTAACTCTAAAATAACCCAATCCTTAGTTCATTCTTCAACATATTTCTCCAGAAACTCAACTCACAGATATACTCCAGGAATTCATCAACAGCATAAGTGCTGATTAGGTTTACACAGTCTTTATGTAAATTAAAGTCGCTCATTATTACTGTTTTACCCATGTTACATACATCTCTAATTTCCTGACTTATACCAACATTTACCATTACTGTTCGGTGGCCTTAAACATGTCCAGCCAAAGTTTGCCACCCCTTGTTGTTTCTTAGCTCTACCCAAACTGATTCCACATCTTGACCTTTTGATCCAAGATTCTCTTTCACTAATACATTGATCTTGTTTCTTATTAAAGAGTGCTATGCCACCTTTTTTCTTTTTACCTACCCTTCCTAAATGACAAATACCCTTGGATAATCAGTCACGATTTTGGTCATCATGTCGCAAAATTGTTCGAATGACAAGTAAATCATACCCATCTATCTCAACTTGTGTCTTCAAATCATCAACTTTGTTTGCAAATGTTGCAAGTGTTCAAATGGAGTGCCTTTAATTTTGCCTTTTTAACATTATTCTGCATTCTTTAATGTTTGTCTTTACTTCACTTATCTTGTAATTTTGCCATCTACTTTTCTACTTCCCTTCAATTAGAGTTCCCTTTCAGGTTCCTTTTTCCCTGCCATTCTAGCTTAAACACTCCTCAACTACAATGCCAAATCTCCCTGCAAAGATATTAGTTGAGATCCTGTTAATCCATCCTTGTACAAGTCCCACTTGCCCCAAGACTAGGCCCAGTGCTTCAGGAATCTGATGACTTCCGTCCTATACCAGTTTTCTAGGTACGTATGAATCACTCAGTTCTCCCGTTCCTATGCTTAATACTTACGGGACTGGGAGTAATGCTATGATTTCTACTTTTGAGGTCCTGCCTTTTTATTTTCTTCCTTGCACCTTAAATTGCTTTGAGACTCCCTTCCTGTCCAACATGCTGCCATGTAACCTCTTGAATTTATACGGTAGGTTCACTCTGGCTGATCATTCACTGATGAATTTAGTAGTGTTTAAGGCAAACATAGTCAGAACATATAAATGCATAGGTAGAATTCTCCTATCCAACCTGTAGGTTTTGTGATGACAACAGCAAAGAATTTAGCAGAAG
Organism: Sphyrna mokarran; assembly: GCA_024679065.1. Lineage (NCBI taxonomy): Eukaryota > Metazoa > Chordata > Chondrichthyes > Carcharhiniformes > Carcharhinidae > Sphyrna > Sphyrna mokarran. The sequence continues at coordinate 70,372,016 of JAGIQG010000007.1, read as the reverse complement.
TGAAAAAGTCAGAATCCCACCAGCATAAAAGCAGGTTGCAATTATTGCAATGGCAGATTGCATATCATGCAAAACAGCTGCTCACCAGATTGAGGTTGGGAAGCTGGACCCTGACAAGGATGCATGAACCCTGACCTGTATGGAGGACATGAGGGTGAGTCACACAAAGACTTGGAAATTAGGGATAGCGTGGTTTGGAACGATCACTGTGTTCTCCTAAGGACAAATGTTAAGGTTCCATTTTTGTTTAGAGGCTAACAGATAAGAATCAAAGTACAGAGATTTCTGTTGCAAAATGCAAAGAAGTTACTGATGGCAATCCAAGAGCAATGCGGACACCATAGTCAGAAGTCCAAGAAAAGAGAGAGTGCAGAAATGGAATGGATATGCAACAAATGCAATCACAGGGAGCATGGTGTACTCCATCTGCAGGGAAGGGCAATGACTGTGTTCTCTACAGGAAAAAAAACACAGCAGGGCTGATTTATAGAGACTGTTTTTGGGCTTGACAGGCTCCGTACTGGGCTGCAGAAGGAATGGTGATGATGACTAGGAGCATTTTCAGCTTTTTAAATAGCAAATACAATATACAAGAGGAGATATATGAAGATCATTTGGCAGGACCAGAGGGGTGGGGGGTGGGGGGGCGGCAGGGAGGCGTGGGATTCACTTCTGTACATAACAGTGCAAGCAACCTCCAGATGGGCGGGTGGAGTTCCAAATGGGGCATGGGCAGTTTACAGGTGATAGGCTCAAAAGAGGCTTGAACGTTGACCACAATCATGATGGAAGCAGAATTACTGAGGGATGCTGGTTTTATCTTTGCATTGTGAGGTGCCAGGTAAATCAGAGGCACACAGACAATGAGGGAAGTATCTTCAAACTCAGTCCTAAAGTTGAGACATAGCAGCACCATCTTGAGGTTCCAGAACAATGGCACCCAGCAAAAATAAAAGTAAGATCGGGATTTGGGATAGTTTTGAGGCAATGTGGGAAGACTAACAAGCTGAACTATGAGTCCTCTTCTCGTCATGCACAGTTACTCGATACCATTACTGTAGGCAGGATCCAGGGAAGATAAAAAGAGACCCTGTAGCCTAGGAAGAACTGAAAGCCAATCATTTTCTTCAATGTTGTTGAATGCAACAATTCTATCTCATAAATTTGAAAACAATTTCAGATGTGTTTCTAGTGTTTCAGCCTTCCTCCGCACATTGTTTGTCTAATTACTTCAACTCAAGGCATGTATGGGGTGCTAGGAGCGGGCATTACCTTTGGTAGAGGAACATGTCATGTCCTTTCAGGATGGTTTGTCCACCTTTTATCCCCACCTGGCATTCAGCTCTCACCTGTGACTCCCCGTAGCTTTTGCATGCAACAGCAGCCACATCCTGGGCAACAGCTTCAACAAGCCGGCTAAACCAAGTGAGAATAGCCGAAGGATCTCAACCCTCGGCGAGATTGATATCTATCCCAGCACATGAAGACAGATTCCGGTGGATTGAGCGGACAAGACCAATGGAAGTTCCAATGGTCAGGAAGGTGGTCTCTGCAAGCTTCATGGAACGCAAAGAGCAGGACAAGATACAGAGACATCCTGGTCATCCGCTGCACCTAGTCCCATCCGCAAGCATCTAGATTTTGTCTTGCCACTGGATCTAAATGTGAATTGGGAAGAAAGAATGAGGCTGACGCTGCACAACTCTCCCTTACTTTAATCAAAATCAAGCACTAGTTTCGACACCATTATTATCATTGTCAGTGTCCTGTTCAACCCTTGAAGTCCTGAGGCGATGGGCAAGCAACAAAGCAGCAGGTGTGGATATACTGAGAGCTGTAGTTACGGATCTGCACGTATGTGACTCAGGTCTAATGGTTGTTTTTGCTAACCAAAGCAGCAGCGGAACTTGGCGTCTACCTAGGCGACTGAGCAGTCCTCTTTAGGAATGCACTGCTCACTTCTGTAGAATGAGAAAGGGACTAGAAAAAGTGCCCTAAACATTACCTGCTTCACTACACCCTGGCCAGTTTACCGTGGCTGGCAGGGATCCCATCTTTCAGTCGAACAAACAAAATAAAACACAAGTGACACCGCTCACCATTGGTGCTTGGAACGTGCGCACGCTTTTGGACAACCCTACAGCAGACAGACCAGAGAGAAGAACAGCCTTAGTTGCCAGAGAGCTTGCAAGATTCAACATTGACAGCCCTGAGCAAAACTCATCTTGCCAATGTAGGTCAGTTGACTGAAACTGGAGATGGATACACTTGTTTCTGGAGCAGTCACAGCAGTGATGATCATCATGATGCTAGAGTTGGATTCACTGTCAGGAGTCACCTTGTTCGGAAATTTGATAGTCCACCTGAGAGTGTGAACAACTGGCTTATGACATTACAGCTTCCGCTACAGAACAGAAGTCAAGCCACTCTGATCAGCGTCTATGCCCCCACAATGAACAACCCGGAAGAGATGAAAGACAAATTCTATGAAGAACCAGACGCCCTACTATCAGCAGTAAGCAGCACTGACAAGCTGATCTCGCTTGGCGATTTCAATGCAAGAGTGGGATGTGACTCTGGAATCTGGCAGGGAGTCATTGGAAGGCATGGAGTGGGCAAGTGTAACATAAATGGCCTATCTTAATGAAGATCTGTGCAGCACGACCTCCTTATCACCAACACAACCTTCCATAACAAGACCTCCTGGATGCATCCCTGCTCTAAGAATTGGCACCTTATTGACTATGTGATTGTCAGGAGAAAAGACAGGCAGGATGAAAGAGGAACTAAGGCCATGTGTGGTGCTGACTGCTGGACAGATCACAGGCTTATTGTCTCCAAAATGAGGCTACGCATCAGACCCTAGAGGTGACCCCAAGAAAGCAAGGTTATGAAACAAATGCAGCCAAGCTAAAGAACCCCAACTTAGCTTCAGCACTGGCTAAAGACTTGAAATCAAGCTTGCTGACCTACACCTCGCAGGCAGCGCTGAGGACGACTGGGAACGCTTCAGGGATGCTATCCATACACCTGCGCTGAGGATGCTCGGGCCCTCTACCTGCAAGTGGCATGATTGGGTTCGATGAGAATGATGAGGAGATACAGGCTCTACTTGTTGAAAGGCACCATCTTCATCGGGCCAGTCAGAAAGACCCATCTTTAGTTGCCAAGAAAATTGTTTTTAACCAGCGCTCGCAGGACAGTCCAGAATAAACTGCGTAAAATGCAGGATGCCTGGCTGAGCGCCAAGGCAGATGAAATACAAGGATATGCTGCCAGAAACGACTTGAAATGATTCTATGAAGCCCTCAACACTCTCTACGGAACTCAATCTCTCCAGAGATCCCCCCTCCTGAGTACAGATGGTGCAACTCTCGTTACACAGAGAGCTCAGATCTTGCAGAGATGGGCTGAACACTTTGAAGCCATCCTCCAACCAACTGTCATCTATTAATGATGAGGCAACAAACAGGATTCCCCAAATTGATATCAACATGGATGACCCACTGGTAGTAGTTGAAGTCGCGAAAGCTGTTAGCCAGCTATCCAGTGTCAAAGACTAAGAGCAGATGCCATACCCACGGAGATCTATAAAGCTGCTGGTCCTGCACTTATCAAGAAGCTCACCAAGTTGTTCTAGTCTTTTTGGAAGCAAGGATCCATTCCTCAGAAACTTAAAGATGCTTCCATTGTACACCTCCACAAGAGGGAGGTGGCAAATATGCAACAACCACTGAGGAATCTCGCTGCTCTCCATCAGCAAAAAACCCTTACAAGAGTCCTGCTAAATTGTCTGGTCACTCATCTGGAGCTAGGCCTGCTTCCAGAGTCACAGTGTGGCTTCTGCAAAAGTCTTGGGACTGCTGACATTATTTTTGCTGTGTGCCAACTTCAGAAGAAGTGTCAGGAGCAGAACTGTGAGCTCTACACAACCTTTGACCTTGTGAAAGGCTTCAAACTCTAAGCTGACAAGGAGGATCATGTCAAAGTTCGACTGCCCCCCCAAATTCATTCAGATATTACACAAGTTCCATGATGGAATGATGGCCAGAGTACTGGATGGCAGTGAATTCTCTGAGGCATTCCCAGTCACCAATAGCGTCAAACAGGGCTGTGTGCTCGCACCCACACTGTTCAGCATGATATTTACTGCCATGCTGAATGATGCCTTCCAGAACAGTGTTGCTGGAATCAGTCTCAAATACAGAGTGGATGGGAAGCTCTTCAACCTAAGGAGACTTCAAGCTATTACTAAAGTGAAAGACACTGTTCTGAGAGATTTCCTCTTTGCCAATGACTGTGCCCTGTATGCTGGCTGAGAACCAGAAATGCAAGTCAGCATGAACAAATTTTCCACAGCTTGTGACAACTTTGGACTCACCATCAACACTAAAAAGACCAAAGTCATGCACCAGTCTGCATCTCGTGCACTGTACACAGAATCCATAATCACAATCAAAGGACAGAAACTACAGGCAGTAGACCAGTACACTTAATTTGGCAGCACTCTCTCCCAAGTAGTAACTATTGATACAGAAGTTAACTGCAGAATAGCAAAGGCAAGTTCTGCTTTTGGTAGATTGTGCTCCACTGTATGGGAACATCAAGGAATCAGCCCAGCAACAAAACTGAAGGCCTACAATGCCATGGTACTCATTACCCTCCTGTATGCCTGTGAGACATGGACTGTATATTGAAGGCATACAAGATAGCTCAATCATTTCCACATGACTTCCACTTGTGTTCGTAGAATATTATGCATCTCATGGCAAGACAGACACTGAAGTTCTCTCTAGAGGAAGTCTACCATCAGTTCACACACTGCTGTTGAGAGCATAGACCCAGTGGGCAGGTCATGTCATCCGTATGTCAGACGAGCGCATACCCAAGCAGCTCCTTTTTGGGGAACTCTCTGCTGGAAGACGCTTGCATGGAGGGCAGAAGAAACATTTAAAAAATACATTCAAGACCTCCCTGAAGTCGCTTGACACTGACAAGACTACCTGGGAAACGCTGGCACAAAACCGCCCTACCTGGCGCTGCCTCATCCACAAAGGCTGTCAAGCTCATGAAGCAAGGTGTATTGCTGACACACAACTTAAGCATGAACTGCACAAGTCCAGAGCCACCAGCGCAACAACTACTATGTCTACACAAGCCTGTCCAATACGTGCCAGGACATTCCATGCCCAAATTGACCTGATCGGTCATCTTTGGACACACAACAACCAGCCTCAAAATGACTAATGATGTAGAGGTCCTCATCGACGATGATGGACAAAAAACAACAACTTCAACTCAGATCTTTTTTTTAACTCTTCTTTGAATTCTTCTGAACAATAACTTTGTCTCTGTTTGCTTAACTTCAGTCTTCTGAAACATTCGTTCTGTTCCAATTCCCTGGTTATCTGGGCTATATCTTGTCCCATAGGAAGTCTGTATCTTTGCAACTCTCTTATCCTTTCTAACTTTTCCTGGCAGAGTTGAGAGCTCTTCAATCCTCAATGATCTGAGTCCAAATGGCAACAAAGTCAGCTAAACCTAAAACTAAAACTTAAAAATGTTTTTACATCCTTACAAGGTCCCAATTGCAAAGAAATCCTTATTGGTTTACTTATTCTTTACATCGTAGCCCTCCCTTAGCACAAAAGAATCATGGTTGGAATTGAAACCAATCTGCACACATCCAAATGCCTTTGTCCAGCATAAATCTAACGGTTTTATCTCTCCAGGCATGGAAATATTAAATTAAAACCACTTAAAACCAAGGTATGTGGGCATGGAGTATAGGGCTGACTGCAAATCGGGCAAGGGTTTCCATGTTGGACGTTAACTTCCTACATTGCCTCAATGCTCTCGCAAGTTTGAGCCACAAAATCAGGCAAAACATAGTTGGACTCCTACATCATTCGCTCTAGTCTGCTGAGTGACTATCACAACTCTGCCTGATATTCCGATGTTTGTTATTGTGTCTCCACCATTGAACTGGCAGCCACTTCCAGAGGCTTATCATCTGACTGAAACTGAGCAGGTGGCTGGTTTTCAGCAGTCCTCAAAAGATCAGTGATCTAGCCTATCCCTGTCTCTAACCGCTGCAGGATGTGTCTGTGAGGTGTTTTCCAGAAAATGATGCCGAGTCTAACCTAAAGCTACGCTTCATTGAATTGTATGTTTCTGAGCTGGTGGACAGTGCAAATGAACACAGTGATTATTCTTCATGAGTCTCCCTCATCCTCGGATGTGCGTTGATGGCTCAGATTGCTGCTAAGCTGTCTGGAAGGCTTTGATGTGCTGGTGCCTAGATAAAGGAAAATAGCGTTTTATTGGATAAGCTTAAGCCATATCAGACTACATTTGACTCACTGTGATTCAGTATTTGATGAAGTGATGGAACTATAATCCATACTAGATTTTTGAGAGAGGCCAATCTTGCCTTCCTCACAGAAGCGATCCTTCTCCTCCCTAACATGGTCAGCTGCAACCACCTCAGTTTTAGTGAGGACAATGATCCCTGCCATCCTTCCACTAATCCAAGTTCATTGTGCACCTTTTGAAGGCCTGTATGAAGATGAAAGAAAGGAATGGAGCAGAGGTTGGATGAAATAAACCCTCTCCAGAAGGGTCAGAGGATGGAGTGTAAACAACTCATGGATTGTTGGTGATATGAAAGTACTCATGAGAGAATGAGTGTTGATCTGTTTCCCCTACTAATGAATGAATGAGATATATGAAGAGAGTAGCTGTTTGAGTGCATGATACCATAATAACAGTTTGATACTGGAGGAATGGAAGGAAATGAGAGATGACTTGCGCTTGTAGATTGGATGAGATCATTCACTTTGTGACACTTCAGGCATGGTTGACAGCAATGTTGATCACCTGGATGACGACTCCCAGGCCAGAGACATAACATCCGGATTCTTTTCAGAGCCATCTCTGAGGTTGAGGACACGTCCCTTCACCTGGACTACACTGATCAAGGCATCGAGAATCAGCTGACTGAAATGGGGTGCTGCCTGCTTCTTGAGACTGGTCTGAATGATATCTTTAGCAGTCACTTGATGACAAATGCATTGAAGAGAGTTGTGTGAGTCTGTTACATTGGCGTTTAAATATGGCATTGGAACCTTTGAGCCCACCAACTGATAGCAGTGATTTGGAGAGATACTCATCTGTATATAATGAATGAGATTCCAAATGCTGAATTGGGCATGGGATCCCATCATTCTGTCTAACAGAATTGAGACCACTGGGAGAATCACCTGACACCACACTTGTACAACAAAATTGAGACTTATGCCTATAACCGCTGATCAGCACAATTTCAGAGTAACACCCAAGTCCTCTTAAGTTTAAATTTATTTATTAGTGTTACAAATAGGCTTATATTAATGCTGTAATGAAGTTACTGTGAAAATCTGCAGTCAGCATACTCTGACACCTCTTCAAATACACTGAAAGAGAAATTAGCATGGCCAATCCACCTAACCAGCACATCTTTTGGACTGTGGGAGAAAAATCAGAGCACCCAGAGGAAATCCACATAGACATTGAGAGAACACGCATACCTATAGAGTACACACAGAGGGTGTTTCCATTAAAATCTTTCAGCAGTTTTTTCAAGTGGAAAAAGACCCTAACCTATTCATCCTTTCCTAATAGGTACAACTTGCAGTGACTGAAAAGCTTGAGTTGTGGACATTAAGAAAGAGGATGTGTTGGAGCTTTTGAATAGCATCAAAATAGATAAGTTGCTGGGACTGGATGGGACGTACCCCAGGTTACTATGGGAGGCAAGGGGAAGAGATTGCAGAGCCTCTGGCAATGATCTTTGCATTATCAACAGAGACAGGAGAGGTTGTGGAGGACTGGAGAATTGTAGATGTGGTACCTATATTTAAGAAAGGAAATAGAGATAACCCAGGAAATTATCAACCAGTGAATCTAACGTCAGTGGTTGGTAAGTTGATGGAAAAAATCCTGAGAGACAGGATTTATGAACATTTAGGGAAGTATAGTATGATCAAAAATAGTCAGTATGGCTTTGTTAAAGACAGGTCGTGTCTTACAAGCCTGGTTGAGTTTTTTGAAAATGTGACTAAACACATTGACAAAAGAAGAGCAGTAGATGTAGTTTATATGGACTTCAATAAGGCCGTTCGATAAGATCCCCCATGCAAGGCTTATTGAGAAAGTGAGGGGGCATGGGATCCAAGGGGCTTTAGCCTTGTGGATCCAGAACTGGCTTGCCTACAAAAGGCAGAGAGTGGTTGTAGATGGGTCTTTTTCTGCATGGAGGTGGATCACCACTGGAGTGCCCCAGGGATCTGTTCTGGGACCCTTACTCTGTGATTTTTATAAATGACCTGGATGAGGAAGTAGATGGATGGGATGGTAAGTTTGCCGATGACACGAAGGTCAGAGGTGTTTTAGATAGTTTGGAGGGATGTCAGAAGTTGCAGGGTGACATCGATAGGATGCAAGACTGGCAGAGAAGTGGTAGATGGACTTCAACCCAGATAAGTGTGTAGTGGTACATTTTAGCAGGTCAAATAGGATGAAGGAATATAATATTAAGGGTAAGACTCTTAGCATGTGGAAGATCAAAAGGATCTTGAGGTCTGAGTTCATAGGACTCTCAAATTGGCTTTGCAGGTCGAGGATGTGGTTAAGAAGGCATACGGTATACTGGCCTTCATCGATCGAGGAATTGAGTTTAGCATTCAGGAGACAATACTGCAGCTATACAAGATCCTGGTCAGACCCCAATTGGAGTACTATGCTCAGTTCTGGTCGCCTCACTGCGAGAAGGATATGGAAGCCATTGAAAGAGTGTAGAGGAAATTTACAAGGATGTTATCTGGATTGGGTGGCATGTCTTATGAGGATAGATTGAGAGAGCTTGGTCTTTTCTCCTTGGAGAGATGAAGGATGAGAGATGAGCTGATAGAGGTGTATAAGATGATGGATAGAGGTGTATAAGATGATGAGAGGTATTGATCGGTTGGACTGTCAGATGCTTTTCCCCAGGGCTGAAATGACTGCCACAAGAGGACACAGATTTAAGGTGCAAGGGAGTAGGTACAGAGGAGATGTCAGGGGCAAGTTTTTCACTTAGAGGGTGGCAGGTGAGTGGAATCAGCTGCCGTCAGTGGTGGTGGAGGCAAATTCGTTAGGGTCTTTTAAGAGACTTCCGAATGAGAACATGGGACTTAATAGGATTGAGGCTTATAGGTAAGCCTAATAGGTAGAGATATGAACTTGTGGGCCGAAAGGTCTATTTGTGCTGTAGTTTTTCTATATTTTATTAACTTCTCAATTCTGGTATCATCTTTACAGATTTTTTTCACTTTCTCCAGGGTCTCTATATTTTTTTATAAAATGGTGAATAAAACTGTATACACAACTCCAAAATGTTGTCTAACCAAAATTTAATACAACTTTGGCATAACTTCTCTGTTTTCCAAATCAATTGCTTTAGAAATTACTGCTGTTGCTTGGTTTACTTTAGTTATGGCCTTGTTGACATACATTTCAACTTTTAGTGGTTTTGTATTTGTAGTTCCTTTGTTGCTCTACCCCATTTTCTAAGCAATACATTACTTTCTTCATTCCCTTTACCCTGTAAATACTTGATACTTATTTGTATTGAACTTCATTTTTCAGTTGTATTCCCATTCTACAAATTTATTGATCTCATATTATGATTTATTTTTCAGTTGTACCAAATGTTGACAATTCAATTCAATTTGGCATCATCCACAAGTGTAACAATTATGTTTTTGATTCCAAAATCTAAATTATTAATATAAATTGTGAACAACATTAGTCACGGCATTGATTGTTGATCCACAAGGTCTTCTGCCACTCTTATGTGTAGTCCTTTACCCCTACTCTCTACTTCCTACATTTTAAAAAGCCAGCTATCCATTCTGCTACTTGTTCACTTACTCCACACGTTTTGACCTTATTCATTAGTTTACTATCTGGAACCTGATTAAAGGCCTTTTGGAAATCTAGGTATATCAAAAACATCACCTTTGTCTACTCTCTTCAAAAATGTCAATAAGGTTGGTTAAGCAGGGCATTCTGCCTTCTGTCATTAATTAAGCATTATTATATTTTTGGTTTGTAGATCTTTTTCTATTTTCTCTTTTAATAGGAATTCCACGCCAATGCTAAATTAACTGGCCTGTAGTTTTCAGGACATGTGCTAACTCCCTTTTGACTGGATAAAGGAATACCTATGAGATATGAAAATATTCTTCCAAAAGGCATTTAACAAATTCCCTTATAAAAGACAGTTGAAGTTGAAGCTTATGAAATTGGGAGCAAATTATTGAACTTGGTTAGGAAATGGACTGAGCATCACGAAATTGAGAATAGAGATAATGGACAGGTATTCTAATTATCAAGATGTGACTCTGGAAATTTTAAATTGGAGTTGATAGATTTCTGCTAATCTATGTGTGTAAAAGACATGCTTCAGTTGTGCAACACCTTGGTTAGAAATGCTGTGTGCAGTTCTAGGTACAGCATTTTAGGAAGGATATGGAATGCTGGTCTTTATATCAAGAACACTAGAAAATAAGGTGTAGAAGTATTGCTTCATTCAGGCACAAAAGATAGACTATCCTGGAAGGGAATGCAGCATTTTTTTTTAGCACACTGATACTAGAATTCAGTTAAATTATAAGTTCGGTACCCGTACTGTTAAGGGTAAGATCCTATCACGGATAGACAATTGGTTGAATGGCAGAAGGCAGGGAGCAGGGATAAAAGGGTCTTTCTCAGAATGGCAGATGGCGTGCTAATGATGTGCCTCAAGGGTCAGTGCTGGGATCACAACTTTTCACAATATATATTAATGATTTAGGGGAAGGAACTGAAGGTACTGTAGTTATGTTTGCAGATGTTACAAAGATATGTAGAGGGGCAGGTAGTATTGAGGAAGCGGGGGCCAGCAGAAAGACTTGGACACATTAAGAGAGCAGGCAAAGAAGTGGCAGATGGAATACAATATGGAAAAGTGTGAGGTTATGCATTTTGGAAGGAGGAATGGAGACATAGACTACTTTCTAAATGGGAAAATGTTTAGGAAATTGGAAACACAAAGGGACTTGGGAGTCATTATTCAAGATTCTCTTGAGGTTAACGTGCAGGTTCAGTCAGCAGTTCAGAAGGCAAATGCATTGTTAGCATTCACGCCAAGACGGCTAGAAAACAAGAGCAGGAATGTACTTCTGAGGCTGAATAAGGCTCTGGTCAGACCCCATTTGGAGTTCTGTGAGCAGTTTTGGGCCACATTCCGAAGGAAGGATGTGCTGGCCTTTGAAAGAGTCCAGAGGAGGTTCACAAGAATGATGATTGGAATGAAGAGCTTGTTTTTTTAAGGAATGATTGAGGACTCTGGGTCAGTACATATTGGAGTTTAGTAGGATGAGAGGGGATCTTAATGAAACTGCAAGGCCTGAATAGAGTGGACTTGGAGAGGATGTTTCTACTGGTAGGATAAACTAGAACCAGAGAGTACAACCTCAGGCTGAAGGGACGATTCTTTAAAACAGAGATGAGGATCAATTTCTTCAGCCAGAAAATGGTGAATCTGTGGAACTCTTTGCCGCAGAAGGCTGTGGAGGTTAGGTCATTGAGTGCCTTTAAGACAGAGATAGTTATGTTCTTGATTGATAAGGGGATCAGGGGTTATGGGGAAAGTCAGGAGAATGGGGATAAGAAAAATATTAGCCATGATTGAATGGCAGAACAGACTTGATGGGCTGAGTGGCCTAATTCTGCTTCTATGTCTTAATCTCTCTATAAGACCATATCTGCAAGTTAGAAAATTATTCCATTGAAGTTTTCAAGATATCGAGAAGATCTGATAGGATAAATAGGAAAAAATTATTTCCACTGGCATGGAAATCCAGGATAACGAACACTGCAGCAAAATTAAAGCAGCTTTCATAAATCAAGTAAATTTTCTTCAGCATATTTTCACACTCACACTGTATTCCTCTTTGGTGAATAGTCGAAGGGAGAGGTGGAAGGATTATTGACTAATTGTCAGACAGTTGAATCATGTTATGAATGTTCTTTTTGTAACCAATAAATCCTGGTGTATGTCGAACCCAACACCAGAGCTTCAGATCCAGCAGTAGGGGATCACAAGGCTTCCTAACAAATAATGTTTCTAAACACAATAGGAAGGAGAAATTTAGAACATTCTTTCACAAATGACAATTGGTGCGAGATCAATAGTTAATGTTAAATCTGACATTGACAGATATTTGTCACCCAAAGATATTAAGGGATAGGGGACAAAAATGAGTATGTGGAGGTGGTTACAGAATAACTACAATCTTATTGAATGACCCAACAGTGTCAAAGTGCTCAACAATCTACACCTATTTCCATGCTTCTATGTTCCCTTTTTAAATTTATATATAATGTTAATCATATATAATGTCAGTCTTCTGGCATTTCATTTTCTCTGAATGATATCTTAAACATGTGTAATAGCACATCTGCGGTCTCCCCCCAGTATTATTTTAGAATGTATGCATGCAATTTGTGGCCAAACAGGTCATCTAAAATGGGACAATTGGGCAAGAAACTAAACCGACATGCTGCATTTTAAAGACAGAGACAAATAGGCTGCAAACCTGACAAGTTAAAAACAGGATATGGGTCATCTCCAGGATGAAAGAGACTTTCTGGTCACACTGGGTCGTGTACTAGACATAAGGGTACCATGAACCCTTATTTAGGAGGCAGGTATGTGACCTATATGCCTCCAACACTTACAGACATGGTGTGGTAGCACCTGATTGGACTTTATCGATCAGGGTTTGCAAGTCCTGATCAATTGATTGGCAATGGCCAAAAAGGGATGTGAAACCAAACAGGGTATAAAGCATGCTACACAATCAAGAATATTTCCCTCTCTCTCTCTGAATCCACGAACGAGCTACAACAACGGTGGCCATCACCAACGACCACCAGCACGACAAGAGCCACCACGCGAGAAGGAACGAAGAAAGACCAGAGTCTGAGCGCCAAACCAGACCAAAGGACCAGATTACTGAGACCAGCGCACAGATGAAGGCCAATATCTGCTTGGGTACTTGCCAGTCACACAAAGTTAAGTCAAGATCTTGTGTTGGACTTGAACTCTAGTATTTTCTGCAAAATAACTTATTGTTGGTCAGGTGGGTGATTATTGATTATTGTGTGGGGTTAAATAAATATTGTTTGTATTAACAAGATGTCTACTCGTAGTTATTTGTCCACCGTATAAGGGTTAAAACAGACTGTGTGGCAGGTAACAAATCTATTCACACCAGGAGTTATTTTCTCTTTGGGTCGAAGTTATTTGTTTAACATTACTCATTTTTCTTATTTTAAATGTGGTTTTTATTACTTCTGATGTCATGTCCTTTTGATTTGTCTTGTTGGTAAATACTGAAGTAGAATAATTATTTTATATACCTGTGATTTCTGTCACTAATTCTGACTTTATGCCTGACGTCCATCCCAACTTACTTTATTTGTTTCTGGGCTAGAATCCCAATTTTGGCACAAGTCCGAGACGTTACTGAGAAGGACTCTTCAGAGACAACTGAACAGGTTATCTTTTGGTCTTTTTCAGAACTTAGCTCGATGACAGGTGTACTGTCAGGTTTTATTTTTTCTTGACTTTTGTTTGATGCAACTGAGGGACTTGATAGGCCATTGTATCGGCAATTAAGTGTCAATCACATTGCTGTACCTCCTCTTGCTATCACTTTGACATGGTGGAGAGGCTTCAGTACCTCAGGATCCTGAGAGCTATGCCAGTGAGGTTTCAGCTCCTGTTTGATCTAACCAAACTGTTACAGGTCTCAGGTGTAATGTCTGACAAAGAAGAGCAAACTGTCCTACAATTTGGGGATAATTTCCCCACCCTGTAAAAATAAGATCAAGTCACAGAAACTGCAAAGAGCAAAATAGCAACTCACAAGTGTCCTGCAGGAGATTCTAGCCAGATATTTGACAGTATGACTAGCTCAGACCAGAGCCCTTCTAGGGAAGTCAAGAGTGCAAAGACAAAATCAACTTTGACTCAATTGTTGGGATTAGCTTGGTAAAACTTATTTGAATTACTCCTAATACACTTGTATCTTTCCTTTCCAGGCCAGCGCTGTACACAATACTCCAATATTCCAATGCCCTGTACAATTAAAGCAAAACCTCCCTATTATTGTAATCAGTTCCCCTCACAATAAGTGATAACATTCTATCAACTTTTCTAGTTACAGTATACTAGCCATTTGTGAGTCATGCACTAGAACAAGCAAATCCCCTTGTGTCTCAGAATTCTGCAATTTCTCACCTTTAAACTCCATTTGCCAAAATTTTGCATATTCTTTCTTAGCCTCTCTTCCACTGTTAGGTGATCCATAGACTATACTTATCAGTGTGCTTGATTCTTTTTTATTTCTTATTTTTATTTATTTTATATTCTGTAATGGGAATTAAGAAAATATCTGCATAATGAATGATAATATTATAAATAGAATATCTGGGATGGGAGAGATAATTACATAGTGGTAATACCACTGGACTAGTAATCGAGAAGATCAAGCTAACGGTCAGGGAACATCTCGTCATAACAAATGGTGGACTTTAGATTTAATTAAAAATCATAAAAGCCCACCTGGTTCAGTAATTTCCTATCCAGAAGGAAATCTTCCATCCCTTATCCGGTATGACCACATGATTCCAGATCCATGGCAATATGGTTGGCTTTTAATTGCACTCCGAAATGGAAAAACAAGTCACTCAGTTCAAAATGGTTAGGGGTGGGTAACAAATACTGCCCTGGATAAATTCAGGAGTCAAGCAGCATCTGTGGATAGAACAGAATTAATGTTTTGAGTCCATATGACATTTAAGTTCGTACTTTTTTTGCGACTGCATATCAAGAGAAGAAAGTCAAGGATTGGTTTGACATAGAAACGATTTGCAGTTTTGGACATAAGGCTCACAAAATGCTGGAACCAATGAAGGTGCACAAAGATCTCCTGTTGCTTTCTTGTGGGGTTAAACCTGAAACAGACATTGCAGGAGACATGAGGGGAGACATTTGAACAAGAAAATAAAGTAAGCCTTATCAACACATCAGTGTCTGTAATGTCATAAGAAACTTAATGATATAATATGCTTGGTCAAAGTTAGAGTTATTTCTTGTGATTTCATGTCTTCATTACACCACGCCATAGCACTTCTTCCACCAAACATTCCTATTTTCTCAAAGCAGTAAGCACTAAACCTCTAGCTTCAGTTATACTAGGAGCAACTTCTGACCGTGCACTAAGCACCTATAGCACAATGCTGCCACCTGGTTGGTCAGGAAAATCATTGCAATCTTCTAATATTTGACAGTCAATGTCATCCTACTACCACTTTCCTGCTCTATGACATGTTCATATCCTATTTACCTCTTCCTATATGCCATGTCTATTGTGCACACATTAGTGTGCTTCACACAATTCATGAGCCTTTATTAGGAATCTTTAGAATTCTTTGCAGCAATAGGCTGTGAATGCTAAATTGTTGAATATGTTCCATTGATGCTGAGACAAATTAATATGCTGCCTCTTCTTTCTGCAGGACAACTTGGATTTGAATAGCTATGAATAGAAAGAGAACCAACCCACAGTTCCATAGAGCAGGATTCCTTGATAGTATTGAGCAAATAACATTTCCTTAGAATGGCAGCGATATGGCTGTGCCGTAACCACATACTAATTCAGTGTCCACAAAGGTACCCAAGTCAGCTAATCCACACTGTCTTAGTGTCAGCCAAATTACACATGCAGCCACTCATTTTGAGGCTTGAACTCATAGTGGTAGTCCACCATGCCATGAACATCTTCAGTATCTTTATTTGAGCAATAGCAGTATTCCACAAACCATACAGAAGCCATAAGGAAACCAACACAAAGCAACATAAGAATAGTTAAACAGCACTTCGAAAGTATACTGTTAAGTAATGCAGGTTTCTAAATAGTGCACTGGCACTTTTTGAAGCCTTCAAAAAACATAGAAGGATGAGAAATAGAAGCAAGAGTAAGCTATTCATGCCTTTGAGATGGCTATGTCAAATCAATAAGATTATGGCAAATCTTCTAACTCAATTGAAGTAGTAGTTCTGCATTATCAAAGGTAAAATCAAAAATCTAACCATCTGCTCCCTTACACTGATTTATGTGTACTCAGTTTCAAAATCGAAACAAACACACATGGTTCTTGGACAGCTGTGGCTATTATCAGCACTTGACAGAGTTTCACGTGCTAATGGGTTTCAGCACAGTTGTTGTTGATTGCTGATTTGAGACATGTTGCCAAAGTGTTTAGTCTTGCAAGACAACACAAGAATAACAAATTTAAAACTATTACAACAATTTATGCAAAAGGAGAAAAAGGCACAGATTAGTTAATAAATCAACTTACCAACCGAGGCATTGCCATTGAGAAAGAAACAAGGAGCCATAAATTGCTCAAACTATCAGGTAATTTGAAAAAAAGATGCAAATCTGAAACATGTTAATTTTGTTTGAAGAGAACAGATCCCTCACAGCAGAAGAGGGTCACCTGGCTGAGAGTTGATGAGAGTTTAAAAATGAATATCATTTGGAAATAATGTGAACAGAGAGGTGAGATTTTAAAACTCTGAATAAATTAGAATTTAATCAAAAAGTTTAATAACTATTAAATAGTGAAATAAGAATTGTACAGATCTGTAAAGCTATAAGACTTTCAAGAGGATTTAGATAATCTAAGTTTTACTTTATAAACATTGGTTATTTATAAACATTGAAAATATGGAAATTATAAGGAATAGGTTAATGACTGATTTAACAAGCAATATCTAATGACATTACAAAATAAATTTATCACCCTCCTGTGGATCTCTACCAAACAGTGAATGAAGAAAATAGCTCCAGAAAGTAATTATTTTCTCTGCAGTGCAGTTGTACATTTGATTCTTTTTTAAACTGTTTTCTTGATATTTTTATTAAGTTCACAAAATCACTTCTACCACTTTCTCCTTTTAGTGAAGGCAGGTAGTGCTCCAGACAATTACTTGATTAGCATTGTTTCCACAACATAGTTGTTTATGGCAGGATAATTAACTCTGCTATCATTACAAATGTTTTTTTTAAAAACTAATCTGTGGTGTCATTGTAAAATTTCATTAAAGCAGATGGTTGAGTCTTCAATTATGACCCTTTAGAAGCATCATAACAAAAAAAACAAGAAAGTTGTTTGCTGTCAAATGAATGTAGAGGAGTTTCTGCACCTAGCATCAATATCAGTGCTTGGGTTTGCATTCTTTCCAGAATGTTTTCTATCTTCTACTATGATGACAGGTATAATGCATTCATTCAATGTCTCTATTTTTTTATACCCTGTTGTAACTTCTTCTGTCTGTACCTCCACGTCTTTTTTACATTCCAATAGAATCTTTTAAAATTTGGATTTATGTGTAAAGAATACTTTCTGGAGCTATTTTCCTCATTTCACTGCAGCTGAGAGAGTGAGGGGCACGATGTTGGCTGGCTCACACTGGCACACAAAAGGATGCCTCTTCTTGCCTGACCATATTTCACTGTAAGAATTTGGCAACACCAATTTTAAATCCAACCGATTTATTTGATAGTAAATCTGTGAGCTTTTGACTTTTCGTCTTTGTCAGGCAAATGCAGAGATTGGTGTGGTTTTTTGGGGAGACCGTTTTTGTTGCTACGACAATGGACGAATAAACATTGCTCGACAATCATCAGACAGGAGTGTTCTCTTCCTGTCAGGAACACTTCAGCAGTCACAGGCATTCGGCGTCAGATCTTCAAGTAAGCGTTCTCCATGATGGCATTCACGATTAGCAACAATGCATAATCGCTGAGCAGAAACTGATAGCCAAGTTCTGCACACATGGATGGCCTCAACTGGGATCTTGCTTTCACGTCACACTATCTGTAACCTTCATGACTTGCCTGGGCTTGCAAAATCGCACTAACTGTCCTGGCTGGAGACAATACATACCTCTTTAATATGTGTGCTTAACCCTCTCTTCATTCACATTGACTGTACATTTAAGATTTGAGTAAATTGAGTTTACGTCTATTTATGCCCTGTTTGTGAATAGAACTCCCACTCACCTGATGAAGGGGCAATGCTCCAAAAGCTTGTGCTATCAGATAAACCTATTGGACTTTAATCTGATGTTGTGAGACTTCTTACTTGTTTTCCTCCCACCCCTCTGAGCAGCAGAGCCATCCATGGTATCGTGAACTTGATTGCTGTTGTTTTTGCCTGAGAGGCCACTGGTCCAACACTATCCAAAGTGGCATGTCCACTATTATCCTGAGTCTTTTACTCTTACTGATTGTCACCAATTCCTTTCTTTAGTTTGGTTTGGTTTGTTCACTTGCTGAACTCCACTCCAGAAAAGTGTCCCTAACAGTTCCAGTGCTCTCCCCTCCCCAAAAATAAGTGAGGGTCTCAAGCTTCACATTCCTTTTATCCTCTGCTCCCAGAACAGTATCCTTCGCAGATCCAGTACTCTCTGTTTCCCGAAGGTAAGTGAATTTAAAAAGTTGGAATAAAAGAGTAATTTTCAGGTTGGTAGGCTGTAACTAATGGTACACAGAAGGATCACCTCCTTAGACCTCACCTATTTACAATCTTTTAATTAATTAGATAAGGCTGCCAAGCATAATGTGTTCAAGTTTTTTGACAATACAAAGTTAAGTAGAAATGCAAGCACGAAGGAAGTGTGAAGAAACTGCAAAAGGATTTAGACAGGATAAGTAAATGAGCCAGAACATGGCAGATGAAATATAATGAAGGTATAAGTGAAGTCATCCACTTTGATCGGAAAAAGTGTTCTTTTAAATGGTGAGAGATTGAAAAGTGGTGATACTCAGGGAGATCGGAATTTCCACGTGCACAAATCACAGAAAGTTAACATGCAGAAAGAGCAAGAAATTAGGATTGCAACATGAATGTTAGCCTTTAAAACAAGGCAATTGAAGTACAAGTGTACAGAAGTCTTAATATAATTATCCATGGCCATGGTGAGAAGTGAAAAAATATTATGGATTGAACTTGCTACCAAATTATAGAGAAAAAGAAAATCTTTAAAATCAAATGGGTTGATGCAAGTTCTCAATTATCTAATTGCTGTACAAAAAGGAGTGCTCATACAAAGAAGTTATTGTGGATCCTAGAAGGCTTAATACTTTATACATGGATAAGGAAAATCATTTGGTCTTAACTGGAATATTAGTTTTGGTCTTCTTATCCAAGGACCGAAATGTCTTCTTAGATGAAATGCAACAAGCAATCATTAGTCTGATTCCTAAAATTAGAGGATTGTCCTCTGAGAAGAGATTCAGTAGACAAGCCTGACACTGATAGAATTTATAAGAATGAGAAGTAAATCCAATTAAAAAGTACACTATTCTTAAGGGGCTTGGCAGGATAAATTATGAGATGTTTAACTTATCACATCTATTTGGTGCAGGAAATCAAAAGTTGTTACTCAGTTTAGAATTTTTCACATAAGTAAAACATTATAAGTGGATTGATATTAATTTTACCTCCCCCCATCCCACCACAGTGATAACAAATGTGTCCTCTATGCTCAAATAATGAATGCCATCCACTTGTTTATTCTTACTCTTAAATTACACAGTTAACAGATTCCCTTTTTGAATTTAACAGTTAATGCTGACAGCAATATCTCAAAACAAAAGCCAAGAGCAAATGATTTTCCACATTCCATGCATAAAGTATTAAGCCTTCTAGGATCCACAATAATTTTTTTGTACAAACACTCCTTTTTGTATAGCTGTAAGATAATTAAGAACTTGCAACAACCCATTTGATTTTGAAGATTTTCTTTTTTTCTATCATTTGGTAGCAAGGTCAATCCATAATTTTTTTTGCTTAAACTTTTTTGTTGATTGAATATTATCCCATAAGGAATAATTGTCTTCAGTCAACTACTTTACAGTGGCTCTGGAAACAAATGTAGCCGGACCAGGTAAGGATGGCAGATTTCCTTCCACTAAAGGACATTAGTCAAGCAGATGGGTTTTTCCAACAATCAATAATGGTTTCATCAGTAGAGTCTTAATTAAATATCTTTTATTGAAATTGAATTCCACCATCTGCCATGCAGGATTCAAAACCAGGTCTCCAGAACATTAGCTAAGTTTCTGGACTAATAGTCTAGCGATAACACCACTCGGCCATCGCCTCCCGAAACAGCACAGTGATTAGCTCTGCTGCCTCACAGTACCAAGGATCCAGGTTCAATTCTGGTCTTGGGTGACTGTCTCTGTGGAGTAGCATGTTCTCCCTGTGTTGCATGAATTTTCTTCAGGTGCTCTGGTTTCCTCCTGTAGTCTAACTATATGCAGGTTAGGTGGATTGGCCATGCTGAATTCTCCCTTAGTGTAGTTGAACAGGCAGTGTGACAACTATGGGATTTATAAGTTCCATTTGCAAGGATCTTTTACTGTATGAATCTATCTGTGCAATAAAAATGGCTGTCCCCATCTGGAACTTCAGACTAAACTCCAAATTTCTTTCAACTATCAAATTCCCATTTTTTGCCTCTCATCAGTTTAGCCTCTAGTTTATTGACAACTACCAAAACTTCATGATCATCAGGACTTCTGATTCCAGTCATAGCTTGAGCCTCTTCTGTTACCATATCTTTATTCTATTCAAGCTATGACCAGTACAAGCACTTAAAATCTATTTGTGACTATTACTTTCACTCATGCAATCGAGACGCTTCACAATGTGGTCATTTTCAAATACAGTAGTCACCAGAATAACTACTAAAATTCACATGGCACTTCCTTGTTTTGATTTATAGTAGAGAAAAAACTAGGGATTGTTTTTCTACTCCAGCATGTTTCTGGAAGAGTGAACATTTTTAGCACAAGAGAGTAGGACCTGAGAATTACGTAGTTCAGCCAGAGTGTAGGACATCTCAGATGGAGATCAGGGTTAGGTTGAGTAAATCAGTAACTCTAGAAATGTTATGGTAAACAGAGGGCTAAAATGGGCACATAAATTAATCCACTGGTGTTGGATACTAAAAGCCATATATCTCTTGAAAGTCAATGTAACATTAAACCAGCTTTTTAGAAATGCACATCAATATTTAGTTGTATTTTGTTCCCGATATTAGCGTTTGTGGTATATGCAGATTTGGTCAGTAACGTTTTCAAACAAGATTTTATTCCAGCTGTAACTGTAGAAGAAGAATTCATATAACACCTTACATAACCTTAGTACATCCGAATATATTACAGCTAATTAAATTTTATTGAACTGTAGTCACAGAACTGCAACTGAAGCAAACACTGAATCAGAACTCTTCTTGAGCTTTGCATAGTTAATTAAAATTTAAGTGAGGAAGGTAAATTTTTAAGGTGATGATGTGCATGTGCAATGATTTTCATTTGTTTGGACCACTAGCATCCCATAAACCTCATTTACAGATCAATAATCCTGTTCACTGGAAGTTCAACAGGAAATCTGTTTTTACTGCTTCTATTTAATAAGTGATGCTTTCACTGAGCAATGCCATCTATTGAATGATGGTCTGGAAGAGGCTTCTACCACATAGCTCCTTCTGTAATTTGAAACTTAACTTTAGCAATCAGCTAAATTTATCCAAATCATTGCAGGGGACATATGCCTGATTAGCTAGTACAAAGAGCATTCATGTATCAAATAAATTAGATTTAAAAGGAAATATTTCTCTTTTACTGCACAGAATTTACAATAGGGTGACAGGATTGTTAAGCAGATAGAATGCAAGAACTGACAAGTAGGAGGTGGTCAATCATATACGCTGCATGAACAGGGATGGCTTCAATTTAATTCAGATGGTATCTGACCATAAAACTGATAAATCTCCGGGGCCTGATGGCATTTATCCCAGGCTGCTTAGGGAGGTGCGAGGTGAAATTGCTGGGCCTCTGACGCAAATCTTTGTCTCTTCTTTGGACACAGGTGAGGTCCCAGAGGACTGGAGAATAGCTAATGTTGTACCATTGTTCAAAAAGGGTAGTAGGGATTACCCTGGAAATTATAGGCTGGTGAGTTTGACGTCAGTGGTAGGGAACCTGTTGGAGGAGATTCTTAGAGACAGGATGTATAGGCACTTAGAGCGTTGCGATCTGATTAGGGATACGCAGCATGGATTTGTTAAGGGAAGGTCGTGCCTTATGAAGCTGGTAGAATTTTTTGAGAAGGTGACGAAAACGGTGGATGAAGGGCGAGCCGTTGATGTCGTCTATATGGATTTCAGTAAGGCATTTGACAAAGTCCCTCATGGGAGGTTAGTTGAGAAGGTCAAGGCTAATGGGATACAAGGACAAGTAGCTACATGGATAAGTAACTGGCTTAGTAATAGGAGAGAGAGAGTAATAGTGGAAGGGTGATTTTCTAGCTGGAGGTCTAGCTGGTGTGCCGCAGGGCTCGGTACTGGGACCTCTTCTATTTGTAATATATATAAATGACTTGGAAGAGGAGTAAGTGGAGGGAACAAAGGTGGCTGGACTTGCGGATAGTGAGGAGCATTGTCAGGCGATGCAGCAGGACATAGATAGGCTGTTGTTTCAGCAGATAGTTGGCAGATGGAATTCAATCCTGATAAATGCGAGGTGATGCATTTCAGGAGAAAGAATGTAGGGGGGAGGTATATGATAAAGGGTAGACCTATTAAGAGTATAGAAACGCAGGGGGACCTGGGGGTGCAGGTGAACAAGTCTCTGAAGGTGGCAGAGCAGGTGGAGAAGGTTGTGAAGAAAGCATATAGTATGCTAGCCTTTATAGGAAAGGGTATAGAGTACAAGAGCTGGCCTTTAATGTTGCAGTTGTATAAAACGTTGGTTAGACCTCATTTGGAATACTGCGTCCAGTTCTGGTCGCCTTACTACTGGAAGGACGTGGAGAGTCTGGAGAGAGTGCAGAGGAGGTTTACCAGGATGCTGCCTGGTATGGAAGGTCTGAGTTACGAGGACAGGTTAGGCAAATTGGGACTGTTTTCCTTGGAAAGACATAGACTTAGAGGAGATCTAATAGAGGTGTACAATATTATGAGGGGTATAGATAGAGTAAACAGGGTTAAGCTTTTTCCTAGGATGGACTTGAATAGCACAAGGGATCACGGGCTTAGGGTGAGGGGGGTAAGGTATAATTTGGATGCTAGAGGGAGTTTTTTCACACAGAGGGTGGTGGGGGTATGGAACACGCTGCCAAATAAAATGGTGGAGGCAGGTACTCTGGAGTTATTTAAGAAATACTTAGATGGGCACATGAACAGAATGGGAATGGAGGGTTATAGAAAACTGATTTAAAATAGGGATCATGAGTCTTGGGAGTCCCTGGGAAGTGTGTAAATAGATGATGATATTGATGTACTTGTTTTTATCCTACAGGTGCTTTGGTCCACCTTGTTGTCTAACGAGGGGCATACACGCGATGGGTCGTGAGAGGGCTGTTCTTGGATCTTTTTCGAGAGTATCCTAGTGCTTCACGTCGTTAGTGTACGCTTGACCTGGACCATTTGATGGGCAACACGACAGCTCAGTGACTATCGCTGTGCTGTGCAGATACATGGATTGGGGCCTGTGTCTGTGGGAGTTTGCGCATTCTCCCCGTGCTTGCGTGGGTTTTCTCCGGGAGCTCCGGTTTCCTCCCACATCCCAAAGATGTGCTCTTAGGCTAATTGGCAAAACAAATTCTCCCTAAATTGTCTCAAATTTGGTTTTTAATCCATAGATCTATAAACATAGACAGGGATCACGGATAGAGGTGAGAACATTGGGGTGGCAGCGCGGGATCGTTGGTTCGAAGGGCCTGTTTCCCATGCTGTTTTGTTCTTTGTTCTTTATTAAGACAATAGAGAGAGGCAGATTTACAATGAAATACTCCACACCTAGGCACAGAACCTCTGCCAATGAAGGACAATTAGCAAGCTATGCGGAATGAAATACTGGTGAGTCTGAAAGAGTGGGAAAATACTGGTCTGAACAGTTAACTTGAGGCGTGTGTGCATGAAGAACGAAGAGGAGTAACTAGCTGAATAGGGTGAGGCAAAGGATGCTGAGATTTTACTATTTTTGTGAAAGACAAACACATTTGCAATTCGTCCTGGGGAGGCCAGTAACAGTGAGATGTGAGGCACCAAAGGAAACGACAAGGTGAGGCCAGCCAGAGAATGAGGGGACCAGTTGAGGGCAGGCCAGCAACAATAAAAGCTATTATGAAGTGAAGTCAGTCACCAAGGGGAATAGCCGGCAAGGCGAGCAGGCAATTCAACCCAGGGCAGGCCAGCAACAGTAAGGTGTGAAATACTGAAAGCCATCACAAGGTGAGGTCAGCTGCTGAGCAAAGAAAGCAGATGACTTGACCCAGGATTGAGGGCAAGCCAGCAACAACGAGACGCTGAAAGCCACCGTGAGGTGATGTCAGCAACCGAGTGAGAGGAGCAGGTTAGGTGAGCAGGCAAATAGATCCAGGGCTGAGCAGCAACAGTAAGACATGAGGCACTGAAAGCCACTGTGCGGTGAGGTTAGCCACTAAGCAAGTGGAGCGGACATGGTGAGCAGAGCAGAGGGCAGGCCACCATGAAGTGAGGTCAGCCTTCAAAAAGAACAGCCAGTGAGGCCAGCAGGTGACGATGCAGGGCTGAGGGCAGGCCAATGATAGTGAGGTGCATGATGCCAAAAATCACCACAAGGTGAGCTTAGTCATTGAATGAGGGGAACAAGTGAGGTGATCAGGTGACATGACCCAAGGCTGAGGACAGGTCAGCAACAGTAAGACACACGACACGAATGACTATCACAAGGTGAGGTCAGTCACCAAGCGAAGAGAGCAGCTGAGGTGGGAAGTTTAGCAAGTTCAGTAGGCTAGCAACAGTAAGGCATCAAGATCAAACCACCATGAGGTGAGGTCAGCTGCCATGCAGGCAAGGCGAGCAGGTTTATGATTTGACCCAGATCAGGCCAGCGGCAGTGTAGCACTAAGTACAATGCCCTGAATCAAGCCTTAGCCATGAGGAGATGATGAGTGAGGCAGGAAACTGCTTTGAAGGCCCAAGTGACTGAGGTGAATGAAAATGGGAGATTGTGAGGGGTGGGGGAGACTGAGGGGATGGAAGTGAGTGTCAGGAGTGGTAGACACTGAGGGATCGGATGAGAGGAGATGTGAGGGGGTGGGGGGATACAGAGGGGATGTGGGTGGGGAGGATTAGGAGTGTGTGTGACTAGTCAACTAGCATTGCAGATTTGTAAGGAAAGAGGGTGTGTGAGGGCCAGATTGCATTTTCGAGGGAGGGAGAGTTTGTGATAGAGTTCAGAGTTCATAGAGAGAGGGAGATTGAGAGGAGAGATGGGGGGAATGAGCAGGATAAGATTAAAGTGAGTGAGCATTGTTTGAAAACCAGAATCACAGCTTCATAGTTAAAAGATAAACCCAGTTTTTGCAGAACTTGAAGCTGATAAAAATAAGGGATTGACTGCAAACGCCTGTTCTTTCAGATACTTCATTAAAATCAAGATCAGTTTTTTAGCAATATGAAGTGACATTGTCAAAATGCAGAAAATTATTTTATTTTAAATAGTTTAAAGTATTAAACAGCATGCAAACTGCACGTTCATCGTTATCCAACAAAAGTATGGATGAATTACCTGATGACTTAAATTTACCAATTTCTGGAGATTCCACATGGCCTGAAAATGTTGAACAAGAAGTGAACCCTGAAATGACAATGGAACTCCAAGATATTGCTGATTCTTCTGTTGAAGTCGTAGAAGAAACCTACCCTGAAGACATTGTCTTACGGCCAAGATCTATTCCATTGGATATGATTGAAGTTAGGTGAAATGCTCCTAATTGCCACACTCTGGCACCTTTCTGGTGAATGAATGAAACCAGCATGTCTTTCAGACTGTGGGAGGAAACTGTGAAGGATGATGTGTCAGGAATATTTGATAAATTTAGCAATAATGATAATGATTGAAAGTGTATCTTCACAAGATTCTACATACAACAATATAATTGCTGATTTTGTAAAGCAAACTTACAGAAAAATAAACAATCTAAAGTGCTAAGCCAAGGAATAAAACAAGAAAATCTTAACAATCATAGAATCATAGAAACCCTACAGTGCAGAAAGAGGCCCTTCAGCCCATCGAGTATGCGCCAACCACAATCCCAGGCCCTACCCTCATTTCCCTACATATTTTACCCGCTAATCCCTCTAACCTAAGCATCTTAGGACACTAAGGGGCAATTTTAGCAAGACCAATTGACCTAATCCGCACATCTTTGGACTGTCTGCCCATTTTAAGAAGTACAAGTTTACTTATTAGTCACAAGTAAGGCTTACATTAACACTGCAAAGAAGTTACTATGAAATTCCCCTGCACCTATTCGGGTGAATGCACCTAACCAGCATGTCTTTCAGACTGTAGGAGAAAACTGGAGTACCCAGAGGAAACCCACGCAGACAACGGGAGAACATGCAAACTCACACAGACAGTGACCCGAGTGGGAATTGAACCCAGGTCCCTGACATTTTGAGGTAGCAGTGCTAACCCCTGTCTTCCATGTTCTCTTGTTTAAATTCTGCTTAGCAAAATGGACAATTGCTGATGTGATATAATGGTTGTAACTGGCCATGTTCTGGTAGTTCTAACCATCAATGCTCCCAAGACTGGCTTCTAGAACAAAGAATGGGATCCTGCAAACAAAACCATTGATATTGGACTTGTATTCATTGGACACTCCACTCAATTGCTTTTATGGCAATAACTTCTTTGATGTTGTAAGGAAATTTACTTACATTTTTGATACTGAACATACCTCCAAAGTATACTGAATGACAGTAAGTGCATCGTGTTGATTGGAATATTTGCTCCTGAACTAGACTGACTCATTCTGTCCTGCACTGGTCTTTAATGCATTGATATCATCAGCAGATCATCTTGTTGCTCATCTGCAAGTTCCATATTTGCTTGTCTCAAGACTCACACATCACAATATTGACCATCTTTATCATAATTCTGACAAAAAGTTCGGATTTCAATTCAGCAATCACTCATACAGGTGTATTTGCAAGTTAAAAAGCACCAAAGCAGTGACCAGTTTGTGTATTTATGTGGCTTCAACCTTTGTATTCTGTGGGATGAAGGTGGACACGGCTGGGATAGGGGCCACAGGAATAAAGGTGAGCAAGGCATGCCACAAATTGTTAACCAAACTCTGCTGTAAGTAATGATCCATTATTCACAAACATTCAATATCGGCATCACTGATGAACAGTGCCAACAGTAATATCTGCAAGAGACACTGCAGGAACTCACCAGTGTTCTTTAGACAACACCTCCCAAGCCCACGGTCATTACCATCCAGAAGGACAAGGACAGATACCTGGAACTACCATCACCTGAAAGTTCCTTCCTGAGTCATTGGCCATCCTGACTTGGAACTTACTGTTCCTTCACTGTCTCTGAGTCTGGAATTCCCTCCTACTAGTGTGTGAATGAACCATCCTAAGAGTGACTGTGAATGAACTATCTGAGCCATTGACAGGACATCTGGACTCAGCCGGATGAAGAACAAGCATTTTAAGTAATTACTCCAAACAAAGGACTGAGAGAGGAATTCACCCAGCCATAAATTAGAAGTTGCATCTAGAATCCACCAGCTATTATCAAATTTAGGTCACTGGCCAGTTAAAGAGAGGGGATTATATAATAAGTCAGCTAACCCTCTTTTGTATTTTAAGAAACTTCTCTACGTGCCTACAGAAGCAGAAAAGATGCCAAATTCCAAGATCCCTGTATGGATCGCCTTCCCTTTCTCCTTCCCTCTTAATTCAATTTGCAAATTTGAATCCTCTCTGTTGTTTGCAATACACATGTCACATGCAGAGATTTTTAAATAAATCAACACATCAGCTGTTGACTCCAGAGGACTAATCAGCTATTAGTATATTTAAACTACTTTAACCATGAATCCTGAAGGATCACTGAGCTCACACTGGAGCCACCCAAGCAATAAACCTACAAGATTAATATAGTTTTAGTAATTATTGGACTTTAAAACATCATTTAATCTCTTCTCTAACTTTAATTGATTTGTGTGTGTATGTGAAAAATCAGAACATTTTTATTATTTTTACTTAGATTAAGCAACTAATCATCTTTCTCTTTTTTAAACGTACAAGGAAAACTGTATTTCTTTATCTTTAACAGGCACATAAGATAACCAGTTAAATCCTGAATGAATTGGCAAGCATATTATTTTTTAAAAACTCTGTTGTGGTCAAATGAAGAAGAGGAAACAAGAGGAACCCTTCTACCCCTCCTCATCTGATCATAACAACAAGGATAACGATCTATCCAAGCATTTTATCCTGCCTCCCTGGGTGCATTGTGGTTCTCAATTTTGGCTGGTATCATATGCTCCACCAGTAAACCCTCATCTTGGTACTCCTTCTGATGCCACAGAACAAGTCCCTCATTTGTTTACAGGTCTAACAGCAATTGAAAACTCCATCCATTCTCTCACTTAACTCTAAGCAGCTTTGACCCAACTTTGATAGAAGTCTCTCTAGATGAGTTACCATATTTTGAAACATCTTTTACAACTGGACCTCAAAGGTGACAGCCTGAAAAGAGAAAGCTTTGTCTACATTCCTCCTGTGCACCTTGACCTTATCAGCAAAATACCCCCTAACAGCAATCTCGCTGGATCCCAATTATACAACCTAGAGTGGTAACTTTAAGACAATCTTGCTGATAGAGCATCTCATTCATTGTGAACACATACAAGGAATTTAGGCACATATTTCCCATTGTTCTCCTTTCCTCATTATGAGGATATCTGTAAGAGTGGCCAACTCTACAAAACGTCAATTGTGGCAATCAAATAAGTTCATGCATATATTATAAAAATATATCATCAGTAGCTCAATACAAATTGGTGATGCATTGCAAGGCCAAGGCTAATTTAATTTTTAGTCTATTGAACGTGAGACATGTTTATAGCTAGTGTCAGTAAACTGCAAATGGAATTTAATATACTGAAGTGCACAATGCTGTATTCTGGTAGAAGGAATTGGAAGGGGCAATTTGGGCTTATGACACAGTTTTATAATGTGCAGGGACCAAAGAACCTTGGAGTCATGCGCACAGATATTCAGAGGTGACAAGGATACTGAGGGAGTATTTAACAAAGTACATGTGATCTTGAGTTTCATTAATAGAGGTGTTGTTATAACAACGGGGAAGTTATGCTGAACCTTTATAAAGCTGTGATTAGGCCACAACTGGAGCACTGCATTTAGTTCTGGTCACCAAACTTAAAAAAGAATGTGAATATCCTTGTGATGGTGCAAAGGATATTTTGCAGAATGGTGCAAGGAAGGGAGAATTTTAGCTAAAATGTTAATTAAAGGTTAAGTTGAAGAGCTCAAGTTATTTTCTTTGAAGCATAACATTCTAAAATTATCCCCCAATATTTTTGCTGCTTCTCACTTCATTTTTCAAAATTGATGATTGATTTTGGTGTGTAATTAACAGAGTTCAACAGTCCTCCACTATCTTCCCTAATGTATGAGCAGAGAAGGTGAAGTTCAGAAGCATAATTAACCGTGCGCTGGCAGTGGGCAAAATAGCCAACTGATCAATGTACATGATTAAGGTAGGTTCAGATAAGATTTTTTCAAAAGTTGTTCCCATTAGCTGAATTTATAAGTACTAAGTATCACAAATTTAAGGTTTTGGGCAATGGATACAGGTGGAATGTAAGGAAAAATTTCTTTACCCAATGAATGATAATGAGGTGGAACTCACTGCGTGTAAGGTTAGTGGAAACAAAAATGACTAATGATTTCAAAACAGAATTGGATAGCACTTAAGGGAAACTAATGGGAATGAGGGAAATACATTTGCAGGACTGTGGCGGTAGACTGGGGTAATGGAACTGCCTGGATTATTCTACAGAGTGCCAGCATAGGGTCAATGGGCTGAATAGCATAGCTCTGGCCATAATGACTCTAAATCTGTAACTTTCTGGCAAGTGAAGTTAGTTTGTGAGAGGCATGATAGCAAAATAATGACATGAAAGTTGAAACTCCATTACTGGCCACTAGTTGCCCATCCTCCATTCAGTCAGTATCAATATGCTGCCTCCTCTCCTGATTGTGGAATCTGTCCTGTATATGTGTCATGATGTAGAGATGCCGGCGTTGGACTGGGGTAAACACAGTAAGAGGTCTGACCACACCAATTTTAAATCCAACCGATTTATTTGACAGTAAACTTGCAAGCTTTCTGCTCAGACAAAAGCCGAAAGCTTGCAAGTTTACTATCAAATAAATCGGTTGGATTTAAAATTGGTGTTGTCAGACCTCTTACTCTGTATATGTGTAGCAGCCTTTGGTGGAGCCCTCAAGGACAGCCACTCTATCCCCACAGTCCTGCAAGTGTATTTCCCTCATTCCAATTAATTTCCTAACAGGGTTAGTTAACATAATTTAAAGTTTTGGTCTGTAATGATTGAGCTACTATCAGGCAGGACAATATAATGATGGTCCAAATACTCTAAGTGGAAGGGAAACAAACCAAATGTGATCACTGTCTGATCTTATTGCAAAGTACAAGGGCATGGATGTTGATCAGTTGGCTATGTTGCCCACTGCCAGCACATGGTTAATTATGCTTCTGGACTTCACCATCTATGCTCATACATTAGGGAAGGTATTGGAGGACTGTTGAATTCTGTTATATACACTCCAAAATTAATAATTAATTTTGAAAAACAAAGCGAGAAGCAGCAAAAATATTTTGGGTAATTTTAAAGTGGTACGTATTAATATAGATTCAGTAGTTGGCTGGTATTAATCTACTTTCCTTCATCACAGAGTAGGTTCCTCAAAATGTGTATATATATTTTCAGAACAAGAAATAGTTAGAGAGAACAGTATATAATGGTATTCAAACAAAACACTACACATTAATGAAAAGTGCTTCTAGTGAGATATTTTGCCTCTATATGGACAAGTTGCACCTATGGGCCTGTTTCCATGCTGTAAACCTCTACGGTATTGTAATTTCATATCAGTATTTTGGCAATTTTGGTTTAAAAACTATTCTTTCAAAATCTTGCTTAGAAACAGCAAAGGATATTTGTGTTTTCAATGGCTCAATAAAGATTACGTTTGTAGCATATGTACATCCAAAGATTTCTCCTCAGGTGCTGTGTTCTCAACATGTACCAGAATGGCTTCCATCAGACCATGTTTTCATTTCAGGATTATGCTAATAAGGCCAACTTGTGACAAAATAGAAATCAGTCACCTGGAATGACGGATCCAACTTGCAATAACTTGTCAACAAACACTCTTCAGGGAAGCCAGCCTCATGACAGATAGATATTTTTGCCAAAGTCTTTCCTAGGAGGGCCTACCACAATTAATTGGTCACAGCTATGTCTAACACAGATTACTGAACTTGGACATCTAGATTGCTATGGTGCTGGAACATTCCAAGCAGTGTGGTTCTTTCATCTACAGAAGATATGTGTCAACTATATAGCTGATGAAGCTCTGCTGCTTCAGATAAAAAATGGTGCAAAGCGTCTTGTGGAAGCTTGGAATGTCAACTCATGTTTGCATATCTATGGTTCATTCAACATATTAATTTATTTTGCTGAGATGCAAGAAACTACTGCTGAAGCTCCACACCTCCATCTGGTGGAACCAGTATTCAGTGGCACAGAACATGGACTGATGCTGTTTTCACAAAGAATGTTTAAATGTTTTATCATGAGCTTTGCTGCTCAGCGCAATGCACGAGAAGAGTACCAGTTGTCCTACTGAGAGCTTAAATCCAGAGTTGTGAGTTTTCAAGATCAATCTAATTACTATCATCGTTGGAAGGGGGAAATAAGAAGCATCTCTTTGGAATCAAAATGAAATACTTAGCACAGGATAATTGGGATTTAATCAATCTTCTGTGGGAGACTGAAGGGAAGTCCACAGTACTTTCAAACATTATTGACTAGCCAGCCAGCTTGATCTGGAGGGCATAGTCTGTCAACAAAAACTAATTATTCCCACCTGGCTCTAAATTATCTTTTAAGTCATATGCATACCAAGCTAAAGATCTTAAAAGGCAATAAGCAACTTTATAAACTCGATGATACAAAAACAATATACAAATCAAAAACAGCCCATGACTAGCACCATTTCCTATAGACTTATTAGCTTAAGTTGGTTTTCCTCACCAGGGACTCCAAAAGTTCCCCAGGCATTTTGGAAATCATATTCCCTAATTAGACCCATTGTTCTGTGAAAACCAAATCTCCCCAAAATTACAGTACATTGGGAATAGAAACATTGGTCATTTGCATAGACCAAGGGATCATTTGGAAAAATCGAATGGTATTATTTGAATTGATTTGATTTATTATTGTCACATGTATTAATATACAATGAAAGTATTGTTTCTTGTGTGCTATACGAAGCATACCATACCTAGAGAAGGAAAGAAGAGGGTGCAGAATGTACGTTACAGTCATAGCTAAGGTGTTGAGAAAGACCAACTTAATACAAGGGAGTTCCATTCAAAAGTCTGATGGCAGCAGGGAAAAAGCTGTTCTTGAATCAGCTGGTATGTGACCTCAGACTTTGTATCTTTTCCCTGATGGGAGAAAGTGGAAGAGAATATGTCCAGAATACATGGGGTCCCTGATAATGCTGTCTGCTTTTCCAAGTCAGTGAGAAGTGTAGACAGAGTTAATGGATGGGAGGCTGGTTTGCGTGATGGACAGAGCTTTGTTCACAATTCTTTGTAGTTTGTTGCAGTCTTGGACAGAGCAGAAGCCATACAAAGTTTTATACAATCAGAAAGAATGCTTTCTATGGTGCATCTGTAAAAGTTGATCAGAATTGTAATGGACATGCCAAATTTCCTTCTCCTGAGAAAGTAGAGGCTTGGAAGGCTTTCTTAAATATATCGGATGGGAAGGATTAGAACAGGTTGTTGGTGATCTAGACACCTAAAAAATTGAAGCTGTCGACCATTTCCACATTTTCCCCATTGATATAGATGGGAGCACGTCCTCCACTCCACTTCCTGAAGTCAATGACTATCGTCTTTGTTTTGTTGACATTGAAGGAAAGATTATTGTCATTGCACGAGTTCACCAAATTCTCTATCACTTTCTTGTATTCCATCTCATCATCATTTGAGATCTGACCCACTATGGTAGTGTCATCAGCAAACTTGAAAATTGAATTGGAGGGGAATTTGGCCACACTGTCATAGGTGGTATTAGGAATATCATCAGATATTGAGGATACACCCTTGTGGTGCACTGGTGTTGAGGATGATCATGGAGGAAGTGTTATTGTTTATCCTGACTGATTGCAGTATGTGAATTAAGAAGTCCGGGATCCAATCACAGAAGGAGGAGACAAAGCCCAGGCCACGAAGTTTGGAGATGAGTTTTGTAAGAATAATGGTGGTGATGGCTGAACTGCAGTCAATAAATAGGAGTCTGACATGTATCTGTTATCCAGATATTCCAGGATTAAATATAAGGCCAGGGAGATAGAACCTGCTGTGGACCTGCTGTGCCAATAAATGAAACATAGAGTATCCAGGGAATCTGCGAGGCTAGAATTTATTCTTGCTACGACTAACCTTTTGAAGCACTTCATAATGATGGATGTCATTGGCACCAGATGATAGCCATGGGATGTTTTGTCTCAAAGCTATTTGTAGTGGTATATATTTCATCCAGCGCAGTCTTCACATGAGGTGGGATGTCAATTGTTGTCAGAATAACATAAGTGAATCCTGTGGAAGCTAGGAAGGGTGGCATTTTAGCATTAAATATTCTAGATCCATGGAGCAGAAACTTGCCAATGTTGCTACATCTTTGCACCAAGCTGATTAGAAGGAGACCTCCATATCCCCTGGCCTTGCCTGAGGCCACTGTATGGTCTTTGGTTATAAGACACAGTCCAATTAGATCCTCTGTCTCTTATAGAGGATGGGGTGGATGGACATCTCCATTGGAAAACTGTTTTAGTCTAGGAGGAGTCCTCCCCTCAATGACAAAGGATATGTTTATATTTGCATGTAAAAATGGTACAGCAATTATCATGGGAGATTTTAATCGACGTGTTAATTGCTAGAGGCAGGTCAGCCAAGACTGCCTTGATGAGGAGTTCATAGAATGTATCCAAGATAGCTTCCTCGAACAGTATATAATGGAATCTATGAGGGAGCAAGCTATCTTAGATCTGATCCTCTGTAATGAGACAGGAATAATTGGTGATCTTACAATTAGGGATCCTCTCGGAAGAAGCAATCACAGTATGGTGAATTTAAAATAGGATGGAGTGTGAGAAGGTAAAATCCAAAACCAGTGTCTTATGCTTAAACAAAGGAGACTACAATGGGATGAGGGAGGAGTTGGCTAAGATAGCTGGAAGCAAAAACTTTATGATGGGACAATTGAGGAACAGAGGAGGACTTTCAAACTGATTTTTCACAGTGCTTAGCAAAAGTATATACCAGTGATAAAGGACTGTAGAAAAAGAGATAATTATCCATGAATATCTAAGGAAATAAAGGAGAGTATAAAATTGAAAGAAAATGCATACAAAGTGGCAAAGATTAGTGGGAAATTAGATGACTGGGAAATCTTTAAAAGGTCAACAGAAAGCCAGGAAAAAAGCTATAAAGAAAAGTAAGATGGATTATGAGAGTAAACTAGCTCAGACAATAAAAGCAGATAGCAAAAATTTCTACAAATATATAAAACAAAAAAGAGTGGCTAAAGTAAACATTGGTCTTTTAGAAGATGAAAAGTGAGATGTAATAATTGGAAATGAGAAAATGGCTGAGGGATTGAACTGGTATTTTGTGTTGTTTTCACAGTGGAAGACACAAATAACATACCAGAAATTGATGACAAAAAGGCTACGGCAGGTGAGGACCTAGAAACTATTATCACAAAGAAGATAGTGTTGGGAAAGCTAATGGGGTTAAAGATAGATAAGTCTCCTAGCCCTGATGGAGTGCATTCCAGAGTACTAAAAGAGATGGTGGGGGAAATAGCAAATGCACAAGTGGTAATTTACCAAATTTCGCTGGATTCTGGAGTGGCTCCTGTAGATTTGAAAACAGCAAATGTGACGCCACTGTTTAAAAAAGTAGACAAAACTATAGCTAGAGGCTGGATAGCTTAATTTCTGTAGCAGGGAAAATATTTGAATCTATCATCAAGGAAGACATAGCGAGACATTTGGATATAAATTGTCCCATTGGTAAGACACAGCATGGGTTCATGAAGGCAGGTCATTTTTGACTAATTTAGAGGAATTCTTTGAGAGCAATACATGCAGTGGACAATGGGGAACCTGTGGATATGGTGTATCTGGATTTCCAGAAGGCATTGGACAAGGTCTGCACCAAAGACTGCTACATAAGATAAAGGTGCACAGTGTTATGGGTAATGTATGAGCATGATAGAGGATTGGTTAACTAACAGAAAGCAAAGGGGGTAAATGGATGTTTTTCTGATTGATAATCAGCAGCTAGAAGTGTGCCTCAGGGATCAGTGCTAGGACTGCAATTGTTTATAATTTACATAGATGATTTGGAGTTGGGGACCAAGTGTAGTGTATCAAAATTCACAGATGACACTAAGATAAGTGACAAAGCAAAGTGTGCAGAGCATGCTGAAAGTCTGCAAAGGGATATAGGTAGTCTAAGTGAGTGGGCAAGAGTCTGACAGATGGAGTACAATGTTAGTAAATGTGAAGTCATCCATTTTACTGAGAATAACAGCAAACTGGACTATCATTTAAATGGTAAAAAATTGCAGCATACTGCTGTGCAGAGGGACCTGGGGGTCCCTGTGCAAGAAACATAAGGAATTGGTTTGCAAGCACAGCAGGTAATTAAGAAGGTGAGAGGAATTTTGTCCTTCACTGCTAGAGGGATGGAGTTTTGAAATAGTGTGGTTATATTGCAGTATTGTATAAGATGCTGGTGAGGCCACACCTAGAGTAGTGTGTCCAGTTTGGTCTTCTTACTTGAGAAAGGATATACTGGCACTGGAGAGGGTGCAGAGGAGATGCATTTGGTTGATTCCAGAGTTGAGAGGGTTGGATTATGAAGTCTGAGTAGACTGGGGCTATACCCATTGGGATTCAGAAGAATGAGGGGAGATCTTATAGAAACATATAAGATTATGAAGGGAATAGATAAGAGAAGCAGGGAAGTTCTTCCCACTGGCAGGTGAAACTAGAACTAGGAGGCACGGCCTCAAAATAAGGGAGACCAAATTTAGAGTTGAGTTGAGGAGGAACTTCTTCACATAAAGGATTGTGAATCTGTGGAATTCCCTACCCAGTGAATGTTTTTAAGACAAGGATAGATAAATTTTTGAACAGGAAAGTAATTAAGGGCTATTGTAAGTGCGCAGGTAAGTGGAGCTAAGCCCACGAAAAGATCAGCCATGATCTTATTGAATGGTGGAGCAAGCTCAAGGGGCCAGACGGCCTACTCCTGCTTCTAGTTTATGTTCTTACATTCCATACTGAATCTAAGGGGTCAGGGATTTGGGGAAGTTGAAGATTAGATGGGGAGGGGGAATGTCGAGTCTGTTCAGGGAGGGGATAAGGACTGGCCCATGGATTGGAGAGGGTAACCACATAGCTGGAGATAGGGGAAATCCCTTTGGGTGGTGAGGGAGGAGGGGGGGCATCAGGTGAAGCGTTGGAATATGCTGAGGTTAATTAGTAGGAGGAGGGGAACTGGAGCGGTGAGGGATGTCACATGCTGGACTCAGTCCAGGTGTTTAAAATAGTTACATCAAAATCAGTCGTAGTTTTATTTCTTCCACCTCTTTCAGAGTAACTATTGATGTAAAACTGACAGGACCACCCAAACTTAGCATTTAAAATCACTTTATTGGATGGTTCCCAGCACAGCGCAATTGTTCAGAGGAAATTAATTGCTCTTGGAGAACTGCCATATAAAGTTTACCTGGGAATTTCAGAGAGGGATTCCCATGCACATCTTTAGGATGCCCCTCCCTGCACCCAAAATCTGACACTGAGAAGCTCAGAAGTTACTAATCAAGACATCTTGCTAAGTTTACATTGCTAAACTCAAAATATTTTGTTTAATTCTTCAAAGCTAACAAAAATAAAGTCATCAAGACCATTTCCTTGCAAACACCTGCCATAATGTACATAGCTTACCTTAACACTAAATTGTCTCACTAGCAGAGATTCAAATGGAACTATTTAAAAGGTGATTAAGATAAAATCTATAAAGTCACTTCAAAACAACATAAACTCTAAAAATTAGAATAATCAAAATTTTAACATTCTGCAACTGACAGAAGATTGACAGCATAAAGTGGTTATCATATATTCAGAGCACATGTACTGCCTGCTGCTGAGTTCTATAACCAAATTCCTGTTTGACATCCCTATGTATTTGCACACTTATACTGTATGATACACTCATGAGTAACATTTTGAAACAAATCTCCAGTCCACTTAACTTGGCAGACAGCATCAATTCAATCTCTGCTATGACTTCTACCCAGGCTACCATGGTCACATGGAAGGTCTTCATGCTGCTATTTTTAGGGAAATCATAGCATTCCAGCAGTGCAGAAGGAGCTCGTTTGGCCCACTGAATCTGCACCAACACCAATCCCATCCAGGCCCTATCCCTCTAACCCCATATATTTAACTCCATATATTTATCCCTGTAACCCCATGTATTTAATTGACACGAATGGACAATTTAGCATGGAAAATCAACCTAACCTGCACATCTGCATGATGTGATGTAAATGTAGTTATGGGGAATACTGAGGTACAGGGTAGCAAACTGGAAGGTATCGAAGTAGATAGGGAGGATGTGCTAGATATTCTCGAGGGTT
Source organism: Sphyrna mokarran (assembly GCA_024679065.1). Classification (NCBI taxonomy): domain Eukaryota; kingdom Metazoa; phylum Chordata; class Chondrichthyes; order Carcharhiniformes; family Carcharhinidae; genus Sphyrna; species Sphyrna mokarran. Next base: position 70,333,946 of record JAGIQG010000007.1, on the reverse strand, counting down.
TGAAGTTGGATAAGTCCCCTGGGCCGGACGGGATTTACCCTAGGATTCTCTGGGAGGCAAGAGAGGAGATTGCAGAGCCTCTGGCTCTGATCTTCAGGTCCTCGTTGGTTACGGGTGTGGTTCCGGAGGACTGGAGGATAGCGAATGTGGTCCCGTTGTTCAAGAAGGGGAAGAGAGACCTTCCAGGGAATTATAGGCCAGTGAGTCTTACTTCTGTGGTGGGCAAAGTATTGGAGAGAATAATTAGGGATAGGATTTATAGTTATTTAGAGAGTAATGAATTGATTGGAGATAGTCAGCATGGTTTTGTGAAGGGTAGGTCGTGCCTTACTAACCTCATTGAGTTTTTTGAAAAAGTGACTAAGGAGGTGGATGGGGGTAAGGCGGTTGATGTGGTATATATGGACTTTAGTAAGGCGTTTGATAAGGTGGCCCATGGAAGACTTCTGCAGAAAATGCAGATGTATGGGATAGAGGGTGATTTAGCTAATTGGGTTAGGAATTGGCTAGCAGATTGAAGACAGAGGGTGGTGGTTGATGGGAGATATTCATCTTGGAGTTCGGTGACAAGTGGTGTACCTCAGGGGTCTGTTTTGGGGCCCCTGCTGTTTGTAATTTTTATAAATGATCTGGATGAGGGTATTGAAGGATGGATTAGTAAATTTGCAGATGACACTAAAGTCGGTGGAGTGGTAGATAGTGAAGAGGGGTGTTATAGTTTGCAGAGGGACTTGGACAAGTTGCAGAGCTGGGCCGAGAGGTGGCAAATGGAGTTTAATGTGGAAAAGTGTGAGGTAATGCACTATGGCAGAAATAATAAATGTGTAGAGTATAGGGCAAATGGTAGGATTCTTAGTAGTCTAGATGAACAGAGGGATCTTGGTGTGTATGTGCATAGATCCCTGAAAGTAGGCAGTCAGGTCGAGAAGGTTGTTAGGAAGGCATATGGAGTCTTGGATTTTATTGGTAGAGGGATTGAATTTCGGAGCCGCAACGTCATGTTGCAACTGTACAAAACTCTAGTGCGGCCGCACTTGGAGTATTGTGTGCAGTTCTGGTCCCCACATTATAAGAAAGATGTGGAGGCATTGGAGAGGGTACAGAGGAGGTTTACCAGGATGTTGCCTGGTATGGAGGGCAGGTCTTATGAAGAGAGGCTGAGGGATTTGAGGTTGTTTTCGTTAGAAAGGAGGCGGCTAAGAGGGGACCTTATCGAAACATATAAGATGATTAGAGGTTTAGATAGGGTGGACAGTGATAGCCTTTTTCCTAGGATGGAGAAAGCTAGCACGAGGGGACACAGCTTTAAATTAAGGGGTGATAGTTATAGGACGGATATCAGAGGTAGGTTCTTTACCAAAGGGTGGTTCGGGAGTGGAATGCCCTGCCTGCAGCAGTTGTAGATGCGCCAAGTTTGGTGGCGTTTAAGAGGTTAGTTGATAAGTATATGGAAGAGAAGGGAATGGTTTAGTTTGGAGGGGCATTGCTTTTTATATTGGTCGGCGCAACATCGAGGGCCGAAGGGCCTGTTCTGTGCTGTAATGTTCTATGTTCTATATGTTCTATGTTCTATGTAAAGTCATTTTGAAGCTGTTCTCTCTGGCAATAAGTGTAGTAATCTTGATTGATGACATTTAACATCTCAAACCAATTTTCAAATGATTGCACATTAATTCATCATTATTAATCTTGCAGCATTGCATATAGTTTGTATCATGTACTGAATACGGTGACCAGAAAGCCCAATATTTGATGGGCATTGAAATTGTACTGGATAATGCTGCCCTCAATCTCTTTTTTGTTTCATTTATTGTCATTTGTCATGCACCTCCATCCCTTTGTATTTTATTCACTCTTTTAATCCAATCTATCTGAGAATGCTTTGTGCTTTCCACTTTCCCTCTTTTCCCTGCCTCTGCATAACAATTAATACTTAAATAATGCCTGTAAGGTAATAAATGGCCCAAGGCACTTTGCAGGAGTGGTACGAACAACATATAACAACGAACGGCATAAAGAGATACTAAGTCAGATGATCAAAAGCTTGGTAAGTTTTTAAGGAATGCCTCAAAAGAGGAAAGCCAATAGAAAGACAGAATTTTACAGTCATCCAACTAACTCACCCCAATTGAGGCCTTAATTTTAAGGGCTAGTTCCACCCTGCTGCAATTTTTAGGCAAGCTGCGGGTGGTCATGGCAAGGTGACATTCACAGCATTTTACCCTATGGCATTTATGCCCTGGGCAGGAAGTCCTCCCGTAATTTCCCAAGATTTGTACATTCCCCCTCCTTCTCTGGCTGTCCTCTCCCATGTTCTTTGCAACTGAGTATCCACAGAGCTTAGAGTGACTGCTCTTGACATGAAGACAACATTGGACTGAATTTAGCATTAAGGAGCTATAGCAAAACTGGAGTCCATGGGAGGCAGTGGGGAAACCTTCCATTAGCTGGAGTCATGTATTACACAAAGAAAGATTGTTGTGATTATCGGAGATCAATCATCTCAGCTTCAGGACATCATTGCAGAGTTCCTCAGAGTAGATCATACATCAGTTGTTTCATCAGATATCTCCCTTTTATCATAAAATTTAAAATGGAGATGATTGCAAAATGTTCAGTGCCATTCACTACTCCTCAGATAGTGAAGCAGTTCATGTCCAAATGGAGCAAAACTCTAGAAACATTCAGGCTTGCGCTGACAGATGGCAAATAACATTCACACACACAAATGCCAAAAACCATCTCCAACAAAAGAGGATCTAAACTTCACTCCATGAAATTCAACTGCATTACCATTGCTAAATCCCCCACTATCAACATCCTGGAAATGACTATTGACCAGAAACTGAACTGCACTAGCTATATAAATATTATGACTATAAGCAAGTTAGAGGATAGGAATTACGTGGAAAGTAAATCACCACCTGACTCCCCAGAGCCTGTCCACCATCTACAAGGCACAAATCAAGATTGTAACTGAATACTTTCCATTTGTCTTAATACAGCTCCAATGACACTCAAACTCAATGCCATCCAGGTGAAATAAAGAAGCCTGCTTGACTGGCACTCCTTTCTCAAACATTCAATCCCACCACTACTGACAAACAGTGGCTGCAGGGCGTACAATCTCACCATCCTTACTTAGAATCGGTATTCCTTTACTGTTACTATGTCAAATTCCTAAAATTCCATCCCTACAGCACTGTGGGTGTACCTACACTAGACAGACTGCAATTGTTCAAGAAGACAGCTCACCTGAAATCACCTTCTCAAGAACAATTAGTGATGGGCAATAAATGCTGGCTGAGCCAGTGATAACAACATCCCATTGTTATAATTCAGGTCAGAAACTCCAAAGAGTTTTATGAAGTTCACCTAGATCATAAGTTTTGAATTTGGCTCAGATAAGCATATGTTTCACTTCAGGTATGATTCAATTGACCCACTAGGGAGTTTTATCAAACAAAGTTTATTAAAAATATAGTTAACATGTATAGAAAGAAAATCAGCAATAACTTTATCAATTACAAACAAAATAAAACAACCACAATAATGGATAACCTTTAATAAATATATCTAAAATGCACCAATCAAATAAAACTTCCCATCAACAAAACTCTTTCCACAAGTTTAACAGAGCAAGGACTAATGCTCTTGTGCTACTGGAACTGAGTGCTTTGGTTGAAGAATTGAAACCTGACTTCTCAACCTTGCAACTTCTAGTAGCCCTCTGGATATACTCAGAACAGTTTGAAGTCAGAACAGCTTCCCAAAACAACAGGGAGATTCTCTGCTCAAACCACTAATAACAGATTTTTCTACTCCAGGAGGGCAAAAAGCCTTCAGCTAACCAACAGAATTTCCAAAACACGGACAGAACCAAAGAATCATAGAAACCCTACAGTGCAGAAAGAAGGCATTTGGCCCATTGAATCTGCACCGATCCTAATGCTACCCAGGTCCTACCTCCATATCTCTACATATTTACCCACTAATCCTTCTAATCTAAGCATCTCCGGACACTAAGGGGCAATTTTTAGCATGGCCAATCAATCTAACCCGCATATGTTTGAACTATGAAAGGAAACCAGAGAACCCAAAGGAAACCCACTTCTTTTCAGCTTGATGTCCCTTTTAAAAATAAAACTGCAGCCAACCAAACAGAAAGTGAAACCTTGAATTTATTAGGAAGGTTAAAAAAAACTGGCCAGAACCTGCCAGCCAGTCTTCCTCCTAACAATGCAGGAAAATAACAATCCCAGACCAAAAACAAACAATCCCATTTAAACCACTGAAGCAACAATGAAAGAACTTCTACAGATAGCCCAGCAAAATTGAAAGCTGAGGCTGAGGCAGCTGCAGATAACATGATTAAAAGAAAACGTTTCTTAAAGATACAGTCATGTCACACCATGAATTCATAAATTAAACACCCCCTCACTGGGATCCCCTCTCCTTGCCCTATAGAGATACACCCAGATCTAATGCATCCTGGGCTCCCAGAAATCTGTCCTATGGGAATTCAAATAGTTACAGCAGTTGCCACCATCCTGCTGAAACCAAACATCTGTTGGCCAATCAAATTGACATCTGCTCTCTAACTGGGCACTTCCTCAACAGATTGTTAATTGGCTGAGGGGGCACCTGTCTAAAGCAGGAGTGCCTTCCCTATTAACCTTTTTTGCTGGCAGGAAACACCACCATCCAAAATATTCTGCCTACAGGGAAAGATGGAAATAGATTTGAGAGTTGACAACATTAAAATCTTGAGAGGTTTGAGATAGGATGGTAAGGACAGTGTGGAGAGAGGGCTTTTTTTTAAAGAGCAAGACGATAATGGTAGATTTGAAGGAGAGAGGAATGATATTTGAACAGAGAGAATTATTTTTAATATTGTCCTAAATTGGGGCCAGAAAAGGAAGTTAGGCAGCCAGCAGTCTAGTAGGAGTAGGAAGAAGGGAACAAAATGCAAGTCTCATGGACAAGATGAAATCAGAGAGAGCATGAGGGAATATAGGAGAGAAAGTAGAGAAAGATGAGAGAGAAAGGGAGAGGATGCATTGGAAGAAGGTTGATCAGATGGGTCAGTGGAAAGCAGCTAAGCAGCAGAGACAGCTGATCAGATTGTCTCAACTTTAGGGGCGATGATGTCAATGAAATCCATGCGCTTATTGTTGGAGGAATATTTGAGGGCAGGGGAGGGGGGTTTAGTATGACATATAGCAGGAGAAAAAGAAGCTAGGAGTTATGGATAGTTTAACAATCAAGAGCAAGTCAACTAAATCTCTCTGAGTGGTTAAAACAATTGGCTGCCATACCCTTTTTTTTGTTTCCCTAGGACTTAAAGGAACAGATGAGGGCTGTACTAAGTTTCTTTATTAGTGTCACAAGTTGGCTTATATTAACATTGTAATGAAGTTACTGTGAAAATCTTCTAGTCACCACACTCCGGTGTCTGTTCAGCTACACTAAGGGAGAATTTAGCATGGCCAATGCACCTAACCAGGGAGAAAGATCAGAGAGAGGACAATGGATTTATTCAGGACTTGAGCATGAAGATGGATGTGACGGTGCAGATAAGCGAATTAATTGGTGCCAAAATATTGAGGTGAACAGAAGACCAGATTCTTGATGGTTAGGATTTTAAAGTGCAGTCATAAGTGAACCAGAGGATAGATTTTCTCCAGGGACAGATATAAAGGCTGTTTAAACTAAGTCTTGGGCTATAGTGCACCCACTTTTAGAACATGGAAGAGCAGAAGAGAGAACTTGTATGGATGACAACAGATGGGCACAAATAAAACTACACAGTGAGGAGCTCCCAGGGAACCAGCTGCCCAGTGGCCATATTGCATCCAATTCTGTATTTACTAAAAGTAATTCAAGCTGAAATGTTAATTGTTTCTTTCTCCACAGATGCTGTCTAACCTGTTTTCATTTTGTTTATAGTATTTTTTGGAATGTTTGAATTTTCAGTATACTTCTGTGATTTGACACAAGCGTTGGTGCCAGCTGCACAAAGTTGCATGTTCCTGATCTAAGTGAAATACTACATCCTTAGATCAGTGACAGAGTTAGTTCCAGAACTCAGTATAACACTCAGCCAGGTCTGCTTGGTCATTTGCTGATAATCTAGGCAAAACCAGAGCTCAAAAGTCTTCTGTTGCAAAAACATTCCTGTGGTTGTAATCTGTAAACAAATTCTTCATTGGAATTTCTGAAAAGAGGATTTATTTCTAAAAGCTTCCCAATAAATCTTGCAAACAAGAATATGATGCAGAACAAAATATAATTTTGTCGATCTTCCAGCATGCAAATAATAAGTAAAATAAATATTTTATCACATGCAAGACATTATAACTTTGTTAAAATGCCATGATGTGGAGACGATAAAAGCAAAAATTGAGTCTGTTTTTGGTGCCTTTATTGATCTATAAATAATACCAGGACTCAGCAGGATTATTCAGAGTAAAACTTATAACAATGTGTGTTTAGATTTAAACGAAAAAACGCCCCATTGTTAGTTTTGTCAATTCAAACCATTCAGGGAAAATAGATAAAATAAAATCTACTGACTTGTATTTTGTAAAATTTGGATAATAGTACTTTTCTTGGAATAAATGTTATCTCCTTACCCAAACAGTGATATAGTGGGGATATTCAAGCTCCTTGCTAAACAACACTGCAGATACCATATCAAGGATAGAACAATGATGCCCCACTTCAGGATTTTTTTAAGCTCAAAATTATTCTGAAATGACTTATTATTTTAATTGAATTTTTCTAAACAATGATAAAAGTTGAATTTTGTGCAATTGAAATTGGCTGAAACATTATGAAATTTCTAAAAAGGAAAACAAATTATCTTAATTATTAGCTAACTCTTCTGAATAAGAAATATTGCTCTCCCTATGGCTCAGTAAATGCAAAGCCCATATTAGAGTTCAAACATACAGGTGAAGCAAATTCTGCTTCAATCCCCACACTGTAACTAGCCAGTAAGTACTTTACAATTGCATTCAGTGGCCTAAAGCTGTCAGAGAGAATTATATAGATCAAGGTTGCCAATGATGATTGTTATCCAATGGCTCCTGCTGGAAAGTGAGCAGTTGAAGGCAGCATGGAACTCAATGTGATATTAGCTACCATCTATGAGCTACAACATTCCATTTTTTGGATTCACACATGAATAGACACTTGCATAAGGACAGAAGACTCCCTGGTATGTACAAAACCATTATTGTGTTCCACACGGTCAGCACTCAAGGATAGGAACACAATACGGAAGCCATTTAACTCCTTGAGATTATTCCATTATTCAGTTTGACTATGGCAAATCTGTACCTTAAATTAATCTACTTACCATGGTTCTGTGATCTTTAATACATTATTTCTCAGCCCATCAAAAGTCTATCAATCTCAGAATCCTACAGTGCAGAAGGAGGCCATTCGCCCCATTGAGTCTGCACTGATCATAATCCTATCCAGGCCCATGCATTTACCCTAGGTAATCCCCTGACACTAAAGGGGAATTTAGCATGGCAAATCCAACTAACCCATACATCTCCCTAAAAGAAGCCTAACCCACATATCTTTGGACAGTGAGAGGAAATTGACCACTGCAGGAGGAAACCCACACAAACACAGGAAGAATGTGCAAACGCCACACAGACAGTGACCCAAGACAGAAATTGAACCCAGATCCTTGGCGCTGTGAGGCAGCAGTGCTAACCATTGTGCCATCCTTCAGTTTTGATAGTTTCAGTTAGTCTAACCTCAACAGTTCTGGGAATGGAGAATTCCAAATTTCCTCAATGCATTGTGTAAAGAAGTACTCCATGGCATCATCTATTAATACCCGAGCTCTAATTTTAAAATATTGTTCTTAATTATGGTTTCCCCCACCAGAACGAATAGTTCCCCTCTTTCTCTATCCTATCAATTCCTTTAATCATCATAAAACATGAGTCCTATCATCTTATATACTAATCTTACATATTCATTGTAAATACAACCTTTTTTTAAATTAACAATTTCAGCACTAGGGTATACAGAACTAAGCATAATCCTTTAAATATTGTCTAATCAGAACTTCACACAACTGAAATATAAATTTCACCTGTTTGTACTCTAGACCCTGTAAGATAAAGGATCATGTTCCATTAATCAATGAAATTATTCTTGTGACTATCCAATCACTTTTAATAATTTCTGTACTTGTTCTGCTAAATCCTCGACAGTTTCTGGTGTAATACTAAAAAAAATTAATATATACTTGTGTACAAATGAATGATCTCTCATTCCCCCACACTGAACTCCATCTGACATTATGGGATTGAAAAGCAAATGTGTTTAAAAAAAAATTAACAAGAACCTAACATTTGAAATTTCATATGGAAGTATGTAAGGTTTGTGAAACAGTTTCCTTCACGTTTTGGGGAAATCAATTCAATGATTTCAAAAGGAAACTTGAGGGAAATAAATTTGTAGAACTGGGGTCCAGAATGAGAGTAGATTGACTGAATTGCTGTAGAGGGTGGGCATTCGATAGGCCATATGGTCTCCTTCGCTATAATGAATCAAATGGATGAAGCGATTTTAAAAATTTCTACATAGGAATTTCACGTGATCACGCAAAGAGTCCATGAAAATATTCCATGTAGTATGGTCTCAAAGCTAAATATTTATTCGAAAGATGCTTCATCTTTTGTTTTTTTTTATTTTGAACGTACAACGAATGCAGATATCTGATTTAGTATCATAGCTTTCAAGTAAGAATTGGGTCACTTTTTGCTTCGGATATGCTTCAGATTCTATTTTCCAACAAAAATTACGGAATCTATATATAAAATATATTTTAATTATTTATATATCACATTTGAGTCATCGTTAGGTAAATATAGTCTACACCGCCCACCTACTCTGAAATATCACTGCCCCCTTGATGCGGCTGCACATTTGGAATTTGGGTCGCAAACCTTCTGGGTGGTGGTTGAAGTAGGTCAATAAACACGACACACTGACAGAGGCTGCAGAATGTATGTATGCAAGAGATTTTTTTCATTTTCTCCCTTTGCACATCTGTATCGGAAAAAGCTTCTCCTTCCTCTCCTGCTCTCATCGTTTCTTCTTCAAAGTGACCGTTTCTTTTGGAAGAAACCACCCCCGCCCTCGCGCCGCCTCCGGGGGTCACGTGCGGCCGCCCACTTTGCAAACACTGCGCCGGCTTTCAGCGCTGCTGATGCCAGCCTGGAGCTCGCCAGTTGCTGAAGGCATTCTTTGTCATGCCATATATACCACCTTCTGCTCTTGCAGAGAGTTGCAAAATCGCTGTTTGGAAAATTGACTTCGGGGATCAGCCGGAGGGAAGAAAAAGAAGTTGAAAATTAAATATCAGGGCTATTAACATTTATATATTTATTTTGAAACTACTTTGCCGCCAGCTTCTCATCCACATGGAAGGAAATGCGCGTTTCGTAGCGGCTGCCTTCATGTTCGCTTCAGTGGCTTTTTTGAATTTACGAAGTGTACAGACCTCGCTCTATAATAATCGGTATGACGGGTAAGTATTTGATTTTTTGAGTTCTGTTATTTAAAGTTGTGGTTCGGCTCGCTTCTGCAGTTTATTTGGCATCTCTCGTGTTGAATTTTCTGACGTATGTGACAGTTCTGTGAAAGCATGTGTTGCAATTTTAATAAAAATGTAAATTAGTTTCTGTAAATTGAATAATGGAATTGTTTATGATGGTAATAGTAAACAACAAAACATCTTGCATGATGACGTGGAGATGCAATAATCTAAGCATTTGATTCTTCTTATTAGTAACTATTGGAAAGTATATAAAATTTAACGTTTACATCTTCCAGTTTGGAAGAATGTAGACCCAATAAATATGCACTATATAGTACCATATTGACTGCAATTGAGATCGTGATAGACAGCAATGACTAAACGTGACTTAAAGTGTTACTGTCCCAGGAAAATTTTAATATATTAATTTTTTTCAGACAAATTTATATTTTAACTTTGACAAAATATTATACATGGATCAGGTTTTGTAAAATCTTGGTTTTTAAAAAAAAATCAAATCTTTGCCTCCCAAGTCTAAACTAAACAACAGCAAAACACAATAAAATGTTATACACAAGAAATTAGACTTATAAAATGTACAATTGTCTGTATGTTCTGCAGGTTAAACTAAGAATAAAGAATACCATGGATAATAAAATATAAGAGATTTCCTTGCATTTTTTTAGATAAAATCATAAACAGAGTGAAGATCAAACAATCGGTCATGTCCATCCAAAAAATGGTGATTAAGATACCTTGAAATCACCCCACGTACCTTGAATTTGGTATTTAAAAAGTTTTTTTTGTGTTGTCTCACTGGCCAGTTTTCCTTTATTACCCATCCCAACTTTTTCTTTGTGGGTTGTGTTGGGCCATCATAAAGTGTTAGTGAATTAATGAGATTAAAAGCTAACAAATCACTAGAGTTTGATAATCTACATCCCAGAGTATTAAAAGGTCTGGCCTTGGAAATATTCATTGGATTGGTGAGCATCTTCCAAAATTCAATAGACTTTGGTGCAGTTCCTGCAGGTTGGAAGGTAGCAAATGTAACACCACTATTTAAAAAAGGGAGGGAGAGGAAAAAAAGGAGAATTACAGACCAGTTAGCCTGACATCAGCAGTGTGGAAGATGCCAGAATCTATTATTCAAAAAATTGAAAACAAAACATTTGGAAAACATTAATGTTACTGGATAAAATTAGTATGGATTTATAAAAGACAAATTGCGCTTAACAAATCTTCTGGGTTTTTGTGGGTGTGACTTGTGGAATAAATAGGGGAGAACCAATGGATGTGATGTGTTTTGACTTTTAGAAGGCTTTCTATAAAGTCCCTCACAAGAAATGAGTGGGCAAAATGGGATAGGGGGGCAATGAATTGGAATAGATTGTTTCCTTACTGTCAACCAAGTTTCAGAGTGTGAGAATAAATGGGTCTTTTCCTGAGTGGCAGGCAGTGATTAGTGGATTATTATGGGGATCAGTGATTGGGCCCCAATTGTTCACAATGTACATAAATGACCTGGATGAGGAAACTAAATGTAACATTTTCAAGTTTGGTGATGATAACAAAACTGGCAAAATTATGATAGGATGCAAGGAGGCTTCAAAGTGATTTACACAAGTTGAGTGAGTGGACAAACTTGACATATGAAAGGAAGAATATTATTTAAATGATGATATATTGAGAAGTTTGGATACACACAGGGAATCCTTGTACACACATCGTCAATTAAAGTGTAGAGACAGGTACAGCAAGCAATTAGGAAGGCAAATGGTGTTGACCTTCATTGCAAGAGGATTTGAGTTCAAAAGTAGACATGTCTTACTGCAGTTATTTTGGGCCTTGGTCAGACCACTCCTGGAGTGGGGTGTTGGATTGAAGATTGGAGGGATTGTCCAATGAGGAAAGATAGGTTTGACTGGGCCTCTATTTAGGACCTATGATATGAAAATATTTTTACTGCCCATTTGATACAAAATTACAGAAAGAAAAGTGAGGGATAATGAGTCAGGGAACTATCAGCTCCTTATCCTCAGTTGTTTGTTGTCAGACTCCAGAATTAGAAGGATGAAAGGAGATCTGATTGAAATATATAAAAATCTAACAGAGCTGGACAACTAGACACAAGGAAGATGTTTTTCCTAGTTGTGGAATCTAGAGCCATGGGACACAAGCTCATTTAGGACTAAGGTAAGGAAAGATTTCTTCCCTCAGAGGATAGTGAACCTGCAGAACAAAATTCCACAGAAAGTTGTGGAGGCCAGGCCATTGAATGTATTCAATAATGAGATGGATTTTTTTTTTAGATTTTAATGACATCAAGGAGTGCAGGGAAAAAGTGGGATACGACATTGAGATTGAGGAACAGCCACAATCATGTTGAATAGTAGAGCAGGTCCAAAGAGTGAAATGGCCTATTCCTGCTCCTAGTTTCTACATAATTGTGATGTGAGGGAAGAAATTGTAGAAAATTAATCAATAATTGGTGAAAAAGCATGAATATATTTCCAAATCAGAATCACGTGTCACTTGGTAGAAACAAAGAGGCGATAGTGCTCTCACAACATTGTTGTTCTTTGCTTTCATGAATATTGCATGATCATGCTAACACTAAATCAGGGAATTCATTAGTGTTATAACATACACATTACGTAATAGCCTATAATAATAGTACACAATCTTGGATAAAAACAAGGCATATGAGGGACTGCATAAAGTTTTCTTCTTCCTTGGCAGTCTCTCAGGATTGAGGATAACTTGCTTTCGCTCTGGGAAGATGGGTTCTACAGTGGCTAAATAGTCCAATTCTGGAGCCACAGACTTTGCCGCAGGTTTGGCAGGTGATTTTTGATGCGGTGGGTAGGTGGAAGGGTCATTCTGGATTCTGCACTCTCTTTCCACTGTTTAAGCTTGGCCTGCATACGCTCTGCTCGATAACACTCAAGGTGATTGGCGCCTTTGAAGATGCTTCTTCTCCAGTTTGATTTTCCCCGTGTTAATGGATATATTGCATTTATTTCGGGAAGTTTTCAGTGTCCTTGTAATATTTCCTTTGTCTCCCATTGATCACATGTCATTGCAAAGCCCAGAGTAGAGCAATTGTTTTGAGAGTCTTGTTTCAGGTGTGGACAATATGACCATCCATTGCAGCTGGTCAAACATGACCAGTGCCCTCAATACTGGTGACATTGGTCTGGGGAGGACGCTCATGTTGGTATACCTATCCAGTGGATTTGCAGGATTTTGTGGAGGCATCGTTGATGATATCTCTCCAGGAATTTGAAGTGTCTGCTGCACATTGTCCATGTTTCTGATGCATACAGGAGGCTAAGGACCACGGCTCCTCTATAGACCATGGTGCTGGATTTGAGGTCTCAGGCTTCGATCACTGTTGCTCAGGCATCTGAAGACACAAAATTTAAAGTTTATTTATTAGTCACAAGTAAGTTTACAAGAACATTGCAATGGAACTTACTGTAAAAATTCCCTACTCATCACACTCTGGCGCCTGTTCAGGTACACTGAGGGAGAATTTAGCATGGCCAATTCACCTAACCTGCTCGTCTTTGGACTGTGGAAGGAAACCAGAGCACCAGGAGGAAACTCATGCAAGCATAGGGAGAAGGTCCAAACTCTACACAGACAACGACCCAAGGCTGGAATTGAATCTAGGTCCCTGGCGCTATGAGAGAGCAGTGCTAACCACTGTGCTACCCAAAGTATCTGCTGCTAAGGTCGAGCCAGTTTTAAAGTCTGATTTGTCCTTTTAAGGCAGCTCTTGTAATTGAACACGTCCTGAGATCAATTAGTATATAGTTGCCAATAAGTGAAGTTTGAGTGAATTGATGTTGAGAGGTTTTCGTCTGATGGAGGAATCACGAAAATGGGAACACTGTTAGGCTAAAGAAATGATCATTCAGAACTGAAATAAGAATTTTCTTCATTTAAAGGATGTGAATCTTGGAATTTTCTATTCCAGACACTTCATCATTGTCTATCTCAATCTTAAATAAATATATTCAGATTTTTAGTTTCTCAGGGAATCGAGGGATGTTTGGCATAGGTCGGAAAATGGTGTTTACAACCACAGGTTAGCCATGATTGTATTAAATGGCAGACCAGACTAAAAGAACCTGTTTCTTATATTCTTATTTCATGTTGTTTGTATGATATTTGAAATGGTGATAATTTTGAGTGATGGTCACAGAGAAACAAGACTTTCTATTTTGTATCATAGTGAGAGCAGATTGTTTTTTTTTGTGGTACATTTCCATAAGCACAGAGACATTCCAATATAACCTGATAACCAACTTTAGCTCAACCTGGTCACATTTGTGCTTGATTGATCGAACTACAAATTATAAATTCCAGACCGTCTCCACCCTCTGGGTAAAAACACTTTTCCTCACATCCCCCAAAACTCCCTACCCCTCACCTTGAACCTATGTCCCCTCCTACAAAATCAATCAATATGCTCCTATGAAAATCTTGCATTATAGTCCCTAATTCCTTCCCTTTTTGGCTTCATTATATTAGTTACTATATTATTAAAATTATTAAACTTCAAAGTACTTCACTGGATGGAAAACATCACTGAATGTGATGTGGTTGTGAATGGAAATATATTCATGTAAACATTGATTTTTTTTTCTTCTATCCCATATTAAGTAAGTGTAAAATATTTTTCTTTTTGATGTTGAACTGACCTTCAAACCCCACATACCCTCCATCATCAAATCTGCCAGTTTACGTATTCACCACTTCACTCCCTCGCTCCCTCTCTCAACCCACTGTCAGCAAAATACATACACTGCTGAAATCTTTGAACTCGACTTCTCTGAAGCCATCTTCACAAAGTAAAGCTGAAACTGATTCTTACAAATGTCAATCTCTTATTAATTGCACTATATTGAACACCAAATCCACTCTCTGAAAATGCAGAAGACAATTAACATTTAACAAGGGTCATTTGAAATGGTTAAATAGTTTGCTCTTTCATCACTTTGTTTCAAAATGATGAGCAGTAGATGCTCAGTCTGAAAATAAAATAAATGTTCAATAATTAAGATACATAAACTCTGGCAGGAAAATGTTTAAAAGACGTATAAACATTTACAAACAGATTTCTTTGTGAAAAAGAACAAACAGGCACTAAATGGATAATGCTCTGTCAATACAATGACGCTGTTTGAAAAACTGGTTTGGAATGCAATTTTGGTCTTAATTCCTGATTTACTATAGTTTGAATTTGCTTAGAGTTATGAAAACAGAGATACTGTGTGTTTAATGCTGCTGATTAGAATCATAGAATCTTACAGTACAGAAGAGATCCTTCAGCCCATTGTGTTTACACCGACACTTTAAAGAAACACCTGAATTCCCATCTAATCTCATCTGCCAGCACTTAGCCCACAGCCCTGAATATTATGATATGCCAAGTGCTCACCCAGGTTCTTAAAGGATGTGAGGCAACCTGCCTCCACCAACCCCTCAGGCAGTGCATTCAGACCATTACCACTCTGGGTAAAAATATTTCTCTTCACATGTCCCCTCATGACTGACCCCTCAAATAAAGGGAACAGCTGCTCCTTATTCATTCTGTCTATGTCTGTCATAATCTTGTACATATCAGTCAAGTTGCCTTTTAGTTTTCTGTGTTCCTATGAAAACAAACCAAACCTACGCAACCACTCTTCATAATTAAATGTCTCTTCCCAGGCAGCGTCCTAACGAATCTCCTCTGCAACCCTTCCAGCACAATCACATCCGTCCAATAATGAGGCAACCAGAGCTGCACACAGTACTCGAGCTATCGTCCCAACGAAGTTCTATACAACTCCAACATGACTTCCCAGTTTTGGTAATCTATGCCACGGCTGATAAAAGCAAGTGAGCCATAGGCCTTTTTCACCTCCCTGCTAACATGCCCTTCTGTTTTCAGAGATCTGTGGACAAACACGCCAAGGTCACTTTGTTCCACAAAATTTCCCAGTTTCTGACCATTCATTGAATACTTTCTTGTCAAATTACTCCTTCAAATCACCTCACATTTTTCAGGGTTAAATTCCATCTGCTACTTATCTGACCATTCTGTCTATATCTTTTTATAACCCATGACACTCCGTCTCATTGTTAATCACCTGTCCAATCTTTCTGTCATCCACAAACTTATTAATCCTATCCCTCACATAGTCATCAATGTCACTTATATTTAAAGGGAGCCCAACATAGATCCCTGTGGCACGCTGCTGGACACTGGCTTCCAATCACTAAAGCAGCCTCCTGTTATCACTCTCCGTGTGAACCAATTTTGAATCCACTTTATCAAATTATCCTGTATCGCACATGAATTTACCTTTCTCACAAGTCTGCTATGTGGGATCTAGTCAGAGGTTTTGCTGAAAACCATATAAAATACATCAACTGCACTACCGTCGTCTACTCACCTAGTCACATCTTACTAAAAATTCAATCAAATTTGACCTCTAACAAAGCCGTACTAACTATCCCTGATCAAGCTTTGCCTCCAAGTGGAGATAGATGCTCTCCTTCACAAGTTTCTCTAATAGTTTCCCTACCATTGATGTGAGACTCACTGGTCTGTAGTTCCCTGGTTTATCTGTACAATACTTTTTTAAATAGTGGAACTGCATTAGCTATTCTCCCATCATCTAGCACACCCCTTCCCACCCCACCATGGCCAGAAAAGAATCAAAAACCTGGGTCAGAATCCCTGCAATCTCCTCCCTTGCCTCCCACAGCAGCTTAAGGCACAATTCATCTGAACCTGGTAATTTAACCACTTCTAAGGCTGCCAATACTTCCAATACCTTGTCCTTCCCTATGTTAATTTGTTCAAGAACTCTCAGTTCCTCTCCCTGAATTCCATATCATTGTCCTTATTCTGTTGGGTGAAGACAGATGTGAAGTATTCATTCAACTCTCTACCAGCGTCTCCACTCACAGATTTCCCTCTTGGTCCCTAATGGGCCCTACCCTTGTCCTGGTTATCCTCAACCCATTGATATACTTATAGAATATGTTGGGATTTTCCCTACTTTTACCAGCTAGATCTTTCCCATGTTCCCTCTTTGCATTCCTAATTGCTTTCTTAAACTCCATCCTGCATTTCTATACAACACTAATGCCTCCACTGATATGTTCCCTTTGTACTTTTTAAAAGCCTTTCTGTTACTTCTCGTTGCATCCTCAATATCTGTGGTCAACCATTGTTCTTTGAGCTTGTTATTCCAACCTGTCACCCTGGAGGGAGCATTCTAGGCTTATATCCTCCCCATTTCCTTTTTGAATGCTCCCCACTGCTCTTCTGTAGATTTTCCTATTAGTAGTTGTTATCATTCTACCTTGGCCAGATCCGAAAATCAGCTCTCCCTCAATCCAAAATTTTCTGTTTTGCAGCTTTTCTAGTTCCTTGTCTATAACAAGCTTAAATTGTATTATGTTGTGACTGCTATCACTAAAATACTCCCCATCACAGCTCAACCAACTGTCCAGCTTCATTCTCCTGAATCAGATCAGCATAGCTCCTTCCCTTGTTGGACTCTCCACACATTGATTTGAAAAGTTCTTCTGTATACATTTCAAGCAATCTTCCATCCAAGCCCTTAACACTATATATATCCCAATTAATATTGGGAAAGTTGAAATCACCTAATATAATAACCCTATTGATTTTATACACCCCCACAAACTGAGCACGTTTGCTCTTCAATATCCCTCTTACTATCTGGGGGTCTACAATAAACTCCTAACAATATGAGGCTGTTTTTTTTTATTCCTAAGCTGTACCCCCAAAGCTTCAGTTGATGCTCCCTCCAAGATATCTTCTCTCCTTACTCTAATAATTGATTCCTTAACTAATAGTGCAATGTCTCTTCTTTTACCTCTTCTTCTGTCTCGCCTGAAGATTTGATATCCCAAGAACATTGAGTTGCCAATCATATCCTTCCTTCAACCATGTCTCCCTTATGGCTATTTATCACATTTCCATGTGTCAATTATTGCCTTTAACTCATTTGTTTTACCTGCAACATTCCTGGCATTAAAGTGTAGAGCATCCACCCTGGCCTTACTGCCTTGAAACTTAATACAGCTGTACTCCCCTCTGACTTGTTTGTTTTGCTATATGATTACATGCCCTTATTCTGCTAACAGTCTCCTCTCCCCCTGCCAAATTGGTTTAAACTCCTCCCAGCTGCACTAGCAAAACTTTCCACAAGGATATTAGTCCCGTTTTGCTCCAGTTTTGGTAGATCTTCCTCAGAAATGGTCCCAGTGATTCAGGAATCTGAAGCCTTCCCTACACCAACTCTTAAGCCGCACATTCATCTGCACTATCCTCCTATTTCTGTGGCACTGGGAATAATTTTGAAATTACAACACAAGAGGTCTTGTTTTCATGTCTACTGCTCAACTTCCTGAAATCTTGACGCAAGATTTCAACCCTCTTTCTATCTATGTCATTGGTACCTTTCAGAATGTCTGCAGCCATTCAATGATATCCCAGATCTTTTTTGCCCTTTTGTTTTGGCCAGCGGAGGAGGGAAGGACAGAAAAACTTATATAGAGTGTTGGGTTTAACTGTTCCCTCACACCAGTTCTTCCTCTACCCACTTTTCAGCAGATGTGACTGCACCAACTTCTCCCAGAATGCTCCAGTGAAAACTCTGTGCTGCCTCTGATAGATACTCTTCTTCCTGTCTATCACTGGATAGATTTTTCCACTTCCCACTTTTCAGTAGATGTGACTGTGCTGACTTCTCCCAGAATGCCATTAGACTTCCACTAACTTATTTTCACTAATGCCTGGAGTGTGGTGTCTGCAGCACGTTACAAGATCACTCCGATACTTATCGGGTGGGTACGCTGACTCTGGTGATTGAGCTCCACAGGAGGAGAAATGTTGTATACTTGTAGTGTGGAGAAGGAAGAACCCTCCTCGATTCCCTATCCCCTCTTCTGCAGCAGCTAGTGCTGCTTTGTCTGTTTTGTGTCCTCCTCTTATTCCTCCTAATAGCTGATGCAGATGACCAACTTTGCAAAATAATGTATGCATGATATTTATAGCAGGGCAAATCCTGTGAAGCCATACACCGCGCAATTTAGCAGCCACATTGCATATTAAGTAGTGAGCACAATCCTCTAACAATTTTTTAACATGCAATTAGCTGTTAAGACATGGTAATAAAAGCAAACTATTGCAAATGCTGCAAAATCTGAAATAAAAACAGAAAACGCTGAATAAACTTAGCAGGTCCTGCAGCATTTATGAAGAGAAACTGAGTTAATCTTTCGATCGATAGCGCCAACACTTCAAGACAACACTGAGGGAATATTGTATTGTCAGCACCACACCTTTCAAATCAGAGATTGAGCCAAAATCTTTCTTCAGATTTATTTCTTCAAATGGACCTAAAATAATTCATTTCATTATTCTAGGAAGGAAGTTCTGTCAGAGCACTAATTAAACTTTCTCCATCATCCAATATTATCAAAATAGATTGGTCATTTATCTCAGTGGATGTTTGGGGGTCCTTGTCTGAAAATTGTCTGCTACATTTACCTGAAACAAATGTGATTATACTTCAAAATTTTAAAAAAACTTCTTAAGACCTTTGTAAGTACCAATGGCGTTATGTAAATACTAATTTATCCTCTTCCTTATTCCTTGCCAAAGATAATTTCTTGCATATAATGTTTTGCAAATGTAGAAATTGTAAGGAGAAATATGATTAAAAATGAGTAGTGTTCAGAGAAATTAGGTAGTGTTGAGTGCAAATGATGAAGAAAGAAAATGCTGGAAAGCTGAAAGAAAAACAGAAAAAGTCATGAAAAGATGATATTTTTCTTTTTTTTCAGTACATAGTTTAAAATTACAAACCCAAAACATTGCTGACCTATTTTCAACCTCTTATAAATATTCATTCATCTGACGTGTATTTCCAGCATTTTCAATTTTACAAGTCTGCAAATGTCTTAAAATTCCTGGGGTCTTTTACACCACACCATATCTCAGTTAGATGCAAGCATGAAGGTCAAGCACATGGAAAGCCAAAATCATTAAGGAAGCAAAAACTTTGGTCTGAATTTTCAGAATGGTAAACGCTCAATGCTCGTTCTGTGAGTCAGCAGGAAATGCAACACTGCCAACTCCAACAGGCCTATTGCCACTTCATGCTTGATTGAGCTCTAATTGACAGCAGATATGGTTGAATTCGCCTTGGAGAACTGTCAGCCAATCAGATTGGCTGGCAATTCTCCAATCTCACCAGGCAGTGCTGCAGTGGCTGGAAGAGGTACTGTAGTGCCACGCTCAACACTTAAGTTCCAGCACTGAATATTAATAAGTATCAGGAATCTTGGAGAAGATGGAAAATGAGTTTAATGTTGGGGATTGAGGAAAGGCTGGAGCTCCCTGCTCATTCAGTCTGAAGGGGGCCTTCCAATTGAGGCCCCTCACTTCCTGTCTGAAATTGAGGGCAAGGACTTTTCAAATTTGAACCCTAAGCCATCCGGCAGTATCAACCTATAAAATTGAGGCTGGGTAGGAAAATATCCATAAATGGATATTAAGTGGAATCCTGTTCATGCTATTTTATGCTAGCAATCCCCCACTCTCCTCAACCTAGCACATGGGGGTATGGGTTGAGGGCTCGTAAAATTCTGGCGCTTGAATTAATTTATGCTAAAATGGCTTCCACAGGAAAGCAAGCTAAGACCAGAATTAACTGGCTGACTTTCTTTTAATGGTCATGCTTAAGACATTTTAGTGGTTAACATTTTGTTCTACAAAGCAGTTCTATTTGTTATGTTATAGAATAATTTTAGAATGAATTTGGACTTTGTGATATAAGATTCATTGAAATTCATTAATGCTTGCATTTTTTTCAATCAAGATGAATAGAAATTGGCATTGGTTCTATTTCCACCTGATTCTTAGCTAAATGTAATGTGGAGTGAGTGTGTGTCAATGAATAAGTGGTCTGTATAAGCAGGGCTGTTGTTCACTGTGGAAAATATTGCCTGTTCCCGAGAAGGGAATAAAAGTGGGCAGATCAAGCTGCTTTAATTTTGTTCGTCTCAGTGGAGGTAATGGAGTTAAAGTCACAATACTGAACTTAACCCTCTGATTTCAGGTCAGGTGCTACCTTGAAATAAGATTGGAACTTCATTGTGACATGTAAATCAGAGTGCTCTGCACATGAATGGAATTATGAAGGACAATGGATGCCATTTGCTTCACATACTTCTCAGAAGTTTGGCCTGGTGCTGAAGAGCAAGTGTTATGAATCATGTCAGAAACTCCAAGGTATTTTCTGAAGTCAGCCTAGACCGTAGGTTTTGCACTTTGAATTTGGTATGGTTAAGGATAAGATGTTTCACTCTAGGTATGACTCAATGACCCACTAGAGAGCTTTTATCAAACAAAGTTTATTTAAGAATACAGTTGAACTATAACAAGAAAAATCAGCAATACCTTTTACCAATTACAAAAAAGGGGGAAAAAACAACCATGATGTTGTATAAACGTTAACAACTAAATATACTGTTCCAAACCAAATATCTCTACAAACATGCACTCCATTTTATCTTAGCACAGAAAGCAAGTATGCTCATGTAATGCTGGATCTTGCAGCTTTGCAAAACCTGCTGTGAATTAGTCCTTTGAATATGGAAGTGAAATGCTGACATTTTCCTTCCCTGAAATTTCAACTTTGAGAGACAGAGATACTATTTGCCTCTACTAGAACTTTATTAGAACAGAGTTGAGGAGGAGCTTCTTTTCCTAGAGAGTAGTGAATCTTTGGAATTCTCTGTCCATTGAAGCAGTAGTGGCTACCTCGTTAAATGTGTTTAAATCACATAGATTTTTAACCAATAAGGGAATTAAGGGTTATGGGGAGCAAGCCGGTAAGTGGACTTGATCCACTTATCAGATCAGTCATGATCTTATTGAATGGCGGAGCAGGCTCGAGGGGCTAGATGGCCTAGTCCTGCTCCTCTTTCTTATGTTCTACCTTCTAGCTAGCCAGCCACCGACAGCAGAATTTCCAACACTAGAGCGAGAGAAATAATAAACGCTGCTTTCAGCCTACAGCGCAAACAGTTTTTGCCAACATGGAAGTAAAACCCTTTGGATTTCTCCTGTGATTAAAAAGAAACTGTTCAAAGGCACCTGACCTATCAAACAGTATATTAGCCTAAATTTTGCAGAAAATATGTAGAATTTGAACTGATGATCTTCTTACTCCAGGAAAAGTATATTAACACTCAGCCTAGGCTGACACTTCATTATGTGAAAGGGACTAAAATATGAGTTGAGAACAGGATTGTGGGCTTTATAGATATAGAGCAGAATTTTTCATCACGCTCGCCACAGGAATCAGAGCTGGCGGGACACAGACGATGCAAAAGTCACTTGATCTAGGATGAGGTTGACCAGCATTGTGCAAATGTAGCCAGAAAGTCCCACCTATAAAGTGTCACTCCCTGAAATAGAAGAGTGGTCATGCTGAATTTGATTGAGCCACTGCTGAAATATTGAATACAGTTTTGAACCGGACTATCAGACACATGAAAAGGATAGTGTGAAGTTTCACCAGAATTATCAGAAATGTATCAAAAGTGAGAAACATAGAAAGATAGAAGTAGGAGGAGGCCATTTGGCCCTTTGAGTGTGCTCCGTCATTCATTAAGAACACGGCTAATCATCCAATTCAAAAGCTTAATCCTGTTTTTTTTTACAAGAATGAAGTTTATTTAGCTTAAATAAGTCAAATAAAAAAGGCACAATGGCCATTTGCGTGCATTTAAATTGACTTAATGGGCTCCATATCCAACTTTACCAGCATTTCTCCCTTTACTATTGCGTTCATCCATCCAGAATCGGCACAAAACAGGCATACAAAGGCACGCTTCATATAAGTCTGATTCGGGCGCACCAGTTAATGAGATAAATATACAGCATCTGACGGCTCTCTGCTTGAGATACGTTCAGAAGGGGGAAGATGGGTCCGCTGCTTGAGATCAGTGGTTGGGGAGAGAGTCCATTCCCACTCTGCCTAAGATCAGGGGAGTGAAAAAGAGTCCATTGCCACTCTGCCTGAGATCAGTGGAGGGAAAGGGGTGGGGGTCCGCTGCTACTCTGTCTGAGATCAGTGGAGGGGAAAGGTAGGTTCACTGCCAATCTGCCTGAAATTGGTGGGGAGTTAAAGGCATCCACTCCCACTCTGCCTGAGATCAGCATTTGGTGGAGTGAGTGGGGGATGGAGGGGTAGGGGAGCAGAGAGAGTCCATTCCCACTCTGCCTGAGATTGGGGGGGGAGGGGAGTGAAAAAGAGTCCATTGCCACTCGAGATCAGTGGAGGGGAAGGTAGGTTCACTGCCACTCTGCCTGGAATCGGTGGGGAGGTAGGGGCGTCCACTGTCATTCTGTCTGAGATCAGTGGAGTGTGGTGGGGAGAAAGGGATCTGCTGCCACTGTGCCTGAGATTGTGAGGGGAGAAGGGAGAGGGTGGGATTACTTTGCCTGAAATCGGTGGGGGGAAGGGAGTCTGCTACCACTCTGCCTGAGATCAGTGGAAGGGAAGGATGGGAGGGAATCTGATCAGTCTGGGTGACGGCGGTGTTGGGGGATAAGAGGGTCAGTAATATTTTGGAGATGAAGCAATGTCTGCGGGAACCAGGGAGATACGTTATCTGTCTTGGGCGAGATATAGTAGGAGAGCAGCATTCTATCTTTTTTTTTTCCTGTGTATGCGCAATTGGAGACACTTATGAGAACTGCAGCATTTCGCACTCGTTATGACCTACCCAGACGCAGTATGATTCAGACTTGCTGATATTCTTGCAGGCAGAGTATATATGGGGGTGCCTCAGAACAGGTCTAAAAGTCAGTTCTGAAACACTCCCAGTTTCAAGTCTGCTCAGCACTTAGAATCAAAATGGTAAAATAGGGCCCTTTAGTTTTGAGCTTATGACTACTCCAGTTCCAAATAAGCCTCATTCATGAATGATCAAAACCACTTTTAAATACAGTTAGTAAGCCCAGGCATACTTGCGTTTTGTGTTAACAATCTTGAAACTTTTAGAGAGATTTTGTGGAGAGAGAGAGTTCTCAGGATCAGCTTGTACATGCCTCTGCTCTTAGCAGGCCTGCAACTACCTATTTTTTTTCTACTACAGACCTAGCTGCTCCCATCACCTCATCAGCAGCTGATGGATAATGCATGACCCTATCAATCAACCTAATCAAAAATCCCAGGGAAAAATTTCCATCTATAAATAAAAATTCATTAGCTCTATCCCAAGTAAACACTACATGGCTAAAGTAAGTAATTATCCTGCTCTCCCAGCATTCGAGCTGCAATTCCTCCAGACTTAACAACTGCCTTTAGAATAAAGCTGACGTTTTAAACAGTCAGAAATCTCACAATACCAGGTTAAAGTCCAACAGGTTTATTTGGTTGTAAAAGCCCCTAGATTTCAGAGCACTACTCCTTTGTCAGGTAAGTGGGAGTTCTGTTCACAAACACAGCATATAAAGACACAAACTCAATTTACAAAATAATGGTTGGAATGCAAGTTATTACAAGTAATCAAGTCTTAAAGGTACAGGCAGTGTGAGTGGAGAGAGGCTTAAGCACAGATTAAAGAGATGTGAATTGTTTCCAGACAGGTCAGTTAGTAAGATTTTGCAAGCCCAGGTAAGTTGTGGGAGTTACAGATAGTGTGACATGAACCCAAGATGCTGGTTGGGGCCATCCTGATGTGTGGAACTTGGCTATCAGTCTCTGCTCAGCGACTCTGCATTGTTGTGCGTTGTGAAGGCTGCCTTGGAGAATGCTTACCCGAAGATCAGAGGCCAAATGCCCATAACTGCTGAAGTGTTCCCCAACAGGAAGAAAAAAGTCTTGCCTGGTGATTGTTGAATGGTGTTCATTCATCTGTTGTTGTAACTACCCAGCCTTGAGGATAACAGTGACCATGATACCATACAACCCTGCAAGTCATGCTGAATCATCAACGTGGATGTCATCATCTCAAGTGAGAACAGCATCCATGAGGTACACGGTACATACTCTTGCAACTCAGTCAACGTTGTCTACCTGAGTTAATAGCGTATAGTTGGGATAATTTCTTGGAGCAAAACACGTCAATCAGGGTGCAAGTTATTTTAGATCTGGTAATGAATAATGAAAGAAGATTAATGAATTACCTCATAGTAAATGATCCTTCAGGCAACAGTGACCATAACATGATACAATTTCACATTCAGTTTGAGGGTCAGAAGTTGGTTCATAAATTTAAATAAAGACAATTACAAAGATACAGAGATGGAGCTGGCTAAAGTGTACTGGGAAAATAGGTTGAAAAGTAGGATAATGAAGAAGCAGACTTTTAAGGAAATATTCCATAACTCTCAGCAAATATAAACTATGAGGAGAAATCACCATCTGCGGCTAAAAAAATTAAGGATAGCATCAAATTTAAAGAAAAATATACAATACTGTAAAGGTAGGATAAAAGATTGGACAGATTTTGGAAACCAGCCAAGAATGACTAAAGAGAGAAATTAGAGTATGAAAAAAAGTTGGCTAGAAATATAAAATAGAAAGTAAGAATTTCTAGAAAGGAATGACTAAGGTGAACATTGGTCCCTCAGAGGAATTAATAATGGGAAACATAAATGGAGAAACCATTAAACAGGCATTTTGTGCTTGTCTTCACTGTAGAAGATACAAAGAAATCCCAAGAATGCTTGAAAATCGCGATAAAAAGGTGGGAGAAACTGAAAACAATCACTCGGGGAAAGAGATTGGAAAAACTATTGAACTATAGATTGACAGATCTCCTGGATTGGTTAGCTTGTACCCTAGGGTCTTAAAAGAAGTGGCTGCAGAAATAGGTGTGATTTTTCCACCCTGTTGCACTGGTCGAGTAGCATACCAGGACAGGAAATTTGACTGGGAGGCTAAAAATGGGAATTGTTTGAGCTTTTAGGCCACTTTTATTGACGTAATCAGTCTTGTGCCTTAAAAGGGCAAAAGACTGCTTTAAATATTTATATCCTCATTTACACTCATCTTGTGAGCCCAAGATGCAAATGTCTGTACTCATTTAGCTTTCCAAATGCACCGGTGGAGGTCCTCACCAGCAAGGATCACAGCTGGTCCCCATCAACGGAAAGCTGTCATGATAGTCTCACCAATCAGACTGGAGGCCACTGAGAATCCCCACGTTGTCAGGGATGGGAGGGCATTACTCTTTGGTACTGCCAGCCTGGGTCCCTTACAGTGCTAACTTGGCACCCTGGCATTGCCCACCAGGCACTGGGCAGTGCAAAGGGTGTAGGGCCTAAGGGACATGGTCTCATAGTGGTGTCGGATGGGGTGAGAATAAGCCAGAGAAGATCTGTAAAAGGAGAGGAATTGAGGAACTCTGGGAACTGGTCATGGGGCCACCGATTGGGAGTCAGGGCCGCTAATCAGGAGGTCAGTGATTGGAGTGGGGGGGCTATGTTGGCGGTATCTGTGAGGATGCCAGTGGGATGGTGCTGATCAGGGGATGTCTGTGTGGGGGGGGGTTTGAGGAAGGTCTGTGGTAGGGGTAGTGATTGGTGGGTCTATGGGGTCCTGTTTGTGTGGGGGATGGTGTCTGGGGGTTCAGGGGTAGTGTGGACAGATCTTCCATATATTGTGTGGATGATGATCTGTAGCCAGCTTCCCCAGCGAGCTTCAGCCCCCTACCGCCGTGAAATTCCCAACTGCAAAAATAATTGACAGAGTATGGGAAAATTGTCTAGAGTAGCTCGCTGAATAAAATGGAGTGAAACTCTCTGGTTTCCAGAGGATTGGAAAATCACAAATTGTAACAGCTCTGTAATAAAGGAAGAAGACAGTTAGCAGGGAACGAAAGACAGTTAACCTAACATCTTCACTGGGAAAATGTGAAGGAGATAATAAGAACACAAGACATAGGAGCAGGGGTAGGCGATCTAGCCCTTCGAGCCTGCCCCGCATTCAACAAGATCTTGGCTGATTTGAAGTGGATCAGTTCCACTTCCCGCTTTCTCTCCATAACCCTTAATTCCCTTGTCTATCCGAAACCTATCTACCTGTGACTTAAATATATTCAGTGAGCATAAAGTAGCCTCCACTACTTTAATGGGCAGAGAATTCCAGAGATTCACCACCCTTTGAGTGAAGAAGTTCCTCCTCAACTCTGTTCTAAACTGCACCCCCCCCCCCGCTTATTTTGAGACTGTGCCTTCTAGTTCTGCTATCCTTTCTAAGCGGGAAGAATCTCTTTACCTGTACCCTATCTAGCCCCTTCATGATCTTGTATGTCTCTTCTAAACTCTAATGAGTACAGACCCAGTCTATTCAGTCTCTCCTCATAGGCTAACCCCATCATTTCCGGTATCAGCCTAGTGAACCTTCTCTGTACTCCCTCCAAGGCCAATATATCCTCTCGCAAATTTGGTGACCAAAACTGCACACAGTACTCCAGTTGCGGCTTCAGCAGTGCCCTGTACAGTTGCAGCAAGACCTCCTTGTTTTTATATTCTATCCTCCTCGCGATAAAGGTCAACATTCCATTCGCCTTCTTGATCACCTGCTGCACCTGCAGACTGAGTTTTTGCGATTCGTGCACAAGGATCCCCAAGTCCCTCTGCACCCTAGAGTGTAGCAGCTTTTCACCCTTTAAATAATAATCCCTCGTACCATTATTTCTACCAAAGTATAACCTCACGTTTGCTAACATTATACTCCATCTGCCAGGTTTTCACCCACTCACTCAGCCAGATCATTTGGACAATCATCACAGTCAACATGTTTTTGTGAAAGGGAAATTGTGTTTCACTAATTTATCAGAGATTTTTGAGGAAATAACAAGCAAGTGGATAAAAGGGAACCTGTAGATGTGGTTGCTACGTAAAGTAAGAGTACATGGTGTAGGGAGCAACATATTAACATGGATAGGGGATTGGCTAGCTAACAGGAAGCAGAGCATCTAGATATTTTCAGATTAAGAAGCTATGTGTAATGGAGTGTCAAAGGGATCAGTTCTGGGCTTCAATTATATTTACTGTATGTGTCAACAACTTGGCTGAATAATTAAGAAGGCAAATGAAATGTTGGCACTTATTGCAAGGGGAAAAGAATATAAAAGTAAGAAAGTGTTGCTAGAGCTGTACAGGGTCTTATTGGAATGATATATGGAATACTGTGTACAGTTTTAGTCTTCATGTTTCACAAAATGTATAATTATATTAGCAACTTGAATGAGGTTTACTCAGCTGATTCCTGGGATGAAAGGGTTAAACTGTGGAGAAGGATTGAATAGCTTGGGACTATGCCATTGTAACTTAGAAGAATGAGCAGTGATTGATTTGAAACATTTAAGATCCTGAGGAGATTTGACAAATGGATGTTCCCTGGTGTGTCTTAATGCAAAGCATGGGAACATAAAGTTCTGGGACAACTCAATTTATGTACTTCTTGCAGTGCGCAACATTTGTGTAATCTTACCTGTCTGATGTTCCTGTACTGCTGATCCTTTTCTCTAGGAATATACTAGAACATAGAACACTACAGCACAAATAGGCCCTTCGGCCCACAAGTTGCACTGAACATATCCATATCTACCAGGTCTATCTATAACTCTTAATCCCATTAAATCCCATGTACTCAACCAGAAGTCTCCTAAAAGACTCCAGTGAGTTCACCTCTACTACCAGCAACGGCAGCCGATTCCACTCACTCATCACCCTCTGAGTGAAAAACTTACCCCTGACATCTCCTCTGTACCTACTCACCAGCACCTTAAACCTGTGTCCTCTCATAGCGACCATTTCAACCCTGGAAAACAGCCTCCAAGAATCCACCCTATTTATACCTCAGTGTTTTATAAACCTCTATCAAGTCACCTCTCAATCTTCGTCTCTCCAGAGAGAAGAGACCTAGCTCCCTCAACCTATCTTCATAAGGCATGCCTCCCAATAAGGCAACATCCTTGTAAATCTCCTCTGCACCCTCTCAATAGCTTCCGTATCTTTCTTATAGTGAGGTGACCAGAACTGTGCATGGTACTCCAGTGGGGTCTGACAAGGGTCTTATAAAGTTGCAGCATTACCTCCTGACTCTTAAACTCAATCCCTCGATTAATGAAGGCTAACACACCATACGCCTTCTTGACCACATCCTCCACCTGCGAGGCTTATTTAAGAGTTCTATGGACCTGGACCCCAAGATCCTGTTCCTCAACACTGCTAAGAGTCCTGTCCTTGATGTTGTACTCCTTCATCCCATTGGACCTGCCAAAATGGACCACTACACGTTTATCCGCGTTGAAGTCCATCTGCCACTTCTCTGCCCAGTCTTGCATCCTACCTGTGTCTTGCTGCAACTTCTGACATCCCTTCAGACTATCCACAACACCACTAACCTTCGTGTTGTCAGCAAGCTTACTAACCCATCCCTCCACTTCCTCATCCGGGTCATTTATGAAAATGACAAACAGCAAAAGTCCTAGAATAATCCCTGAGGCTCTCTACTGGTGTCTGACCTCCATGCAGAGGAAGACCCATCCACAGCCACTCTTTGCCTTCTGCAGACAAGCCAGTTCTGGATCTGCAAGGCAACAGCCCCTTAGATCCCTTGCCCTCTCACCTTCTCAAGAAGTCTTGCATGGGAGACCTTATCAAACGCCTTGCTAAAGTCCATGTAAACCACATCCACTGGCTCTTCCTTCGTCAATGTGTTCAGTCACATTTTCAAAGAACTCAATTAGGCTCGTAAGGCATGATCTGCCCTTGACAAAGCCGTGCTGACTATTTCTGATCATACTAAACTTCTCTAAATGTTCATAAATCCTGTCCGTCAGTATCCTGTCCATCAACTTACCAACACTGAGGTCAGACTTATCGGTCGATAATTTCCCGGGCTATCCCTGTTCCCTTTCTTGAAAATAGGAACCACATCCGCAATCCTCCAGAACCTGTCCCGTGCAAAGATCATCACCAGGGGCTTTGCAATGTCTTCCCTCACTTCCCCCTGTAACCTGGGGTACATCTCATCCGGTTCCAGCAACTTATCTATCTTGATAGAATTTAAAAGTTCCAGAACATCCTCTTTCTTAACGTCCACAATAATTTATTTTCCTACGTTAATTTGTAGGAAAACTCTATGTTCAAATTTATAAATATGAGTAAAAATAACAACTTCACAAAACCTTTCATAAAGGTATTGATATGGAAGTATGCAACAGTTATAAAAAAAAATGCACAAGAATATTTACCAAGTTGTTTTCAAAGACCTTGGGGGGCATTTTCAGGCCTCCCCATGGCGTCTTTCTTGTGGTGAGAGGCAATGCGTCATTTGCCGGTGGGATCTTCTGGTTCCATAACTGTCAATGGGATTTCCCATTAACTTACCGCACGCCACTGGGAAACACATAGTGGGGGAAGGCCGTTGGTGGCATCAGAAGATCTCGCTGGCATGAACAGACAGAAAACTCCAACCTCCATCGCTTTAAATCAAAGTGTCATAATCCTGAATGTCCTTTTTAAATGGGGCATTTTGATGGTCTAGTGCAAGTGTTGGAAGAAACACGGGTATCAAAATGTCATCAACTCTATTGTTGTATAATAAGGAAGTAGTAATTTCTTTCTGTTGTGACTTTCCTACACTTGTCACAATGCCCAATGGAAATTGACATTATGGGCAGAAATTGAGTACAAGTGATCTGTGCCCACATTTACATTCTATTACTCAGTAATTACAGTAATATATGGACTGCTACGAAACAGAATATCTTGTTTTTATGATTCAGGATGACCAACACCATTGCTGTAAACTAACTTCATTACTAACACTCTTTGTTAACATAGACACATAAGTGCAAGATATCTACAATCTTGTTGTAACCTTTCTTTACATATAAGTATCTGACTGTCAACCTCCCATGTAGATGAGGTGCCCCTCCCCCATGTATAATAAAGTGTATCGTATTTAAACGTAAAGTCACCCAGCTCCCAGATGATCATAGGCTGCTTTCCTCCCCCATCGGGCAACAGCTGACTGGTGGTAATTTAACCTAAGGGTTATGAAACTTCAGTTGAGAGACAAAGTTGAGAAGGTAAGACCTTCATATATAACCTCAGTCAGAACAGGAATTGAACTTGTGCTGTAGGCATCACACTGCATAAATAACCAACCATCCAGCCAACTGAGCTAATGGACCCATATCATTTTTAATACTCGAACTCATTACCATTACAACAATAACCTACTAAAACAAAATACACAAAACCAAATTTAATGTTACAATCTCTAGAAAAAGACATTCTGGCTGATTAAAATAACTACATTCGGAGAAATGGATATATGCTACAGAGAAGTTCTTTGTAACACAACTTGATATCTATCATAGATTTAATAGAAATGATAAGTCAAAATGTACTTTAAAAGGTAAAGAAAGATGAGCAAAGTTTTGATATTGTATCTATTTGAAGAGAAATTTACAACAAAATATAATTTCCTTTTTTTAATAAACTAGAGATCAAGTAATTCGATTAGTTCCAAAAACCGAAGAAGAAGTGGATGCATTAAAGAATATCATTGAACAGGTGAAGGTAGGTAGCAAATTTTTAATATTCATTTTAATAAATCCTTAAGAGAAAAAGATCTTTCAATATTGATATTGAGCATCTACTATTAAATTGAATAACGGGTGAAGAGGCATACTTGATCACAGTGCATGGTAATAAAAGGAATTTTATTGTGTGTGCATAATAAATATTTTTAAATATTTAAAATAAAGAAAATCATAATAAATATAAAATTAGATATGTTACTCCATGTTTATGGTGCTGCAAACACTGAGTTGAGACCAAGTGGAGCAAAGCAAGAATTGAGAATGGGACTTTTGTGCAATTCTCATCCCCATTTTGCCATCATACATTCTGTTTTTATTTTCAGATATTTTGTTTTTATAATTAGCTACTCTAGCTAAAGATCAAATGTGGCCAAGAGGAGTTGGGTACCAATGGGGAGCAAGATGGCAAAGGAAGCAGGTGAAAGAGAAGGAATAAGATGGGAAAAGTATCATAGGCAAGGAAAGAAGACAATGGGAGAAGTAAGGAAGAGAGTAAGCTTAGAAGCAAAACGGGGAGAGGTGGACTGCACTCCCAGACACCACAATAAACAGCAGCACTTGATAGGAGAGTTTTTTTTCTTTCTCAGAACTGGTGTGGCTGGAAAGAAACAGAATGACACCAACATTGGTTATAACAGACATATTGAAATCAGATGCAGAGGTAGATGTGTGGGGTGTGAACAGGGAATTGTACAGCTGAAAGATGCAAGGGCACAATATCTGATGGAAGTGGTTTTACAAAGTTAGTTACATATATTTAATTAAAATAACCATTGAAGTTCAAATCAATTTGGAATTAATTGTACAATTTTCTCCTGGTCTTTTGTCTCTTACCTTTGACCAACATGGCTGACAGTACTACAGGCTCAAACCTTTCAGCACCATTTGGCTCAAGTCTATAATTACACACAAGTTTACCACATTTTGTTAAATCCTACCGAGCAGTTGGGGATTACTAATGTTAGCCAAAAAAATTCTCTTGCAAAGCCACTTACAGATAAATTGATCTTGTATACGATATAGTCGAAGAGTCTTCATAGCATTTTGAAATTAAATGCTGTGACCTATTAATCTTTAATAGGCTAATCTTTAAAAGTCGTACTTTTGTAAAGTAGATAAGTAGATGTGATTGGAGCATAGGAGTTTCTTTGCAATAGAAACTAAAGAACGAGGAATTGCAAAACCAAGGCTGAATAAGAACATAAGAACTAGGAGCAGGAGTAGGCCATCTGGCACCTCGAGCCTCCTCTGCCATTCAGTAAGATCATGGTTGATCTTTTTGAGGACTGAGCTCCACTTACTCGCCTGCTGATCATAACCCTTAATTCCTTCACTGTTCAAAAATTTATCTATCCTTGCCTTAAGAACATTGAATGAGATGGCCTCAACTGCTTCATTGGATAGAGAATTCCACAGCTTCACAACTTCCTCCTAAACTCAGTCCTAAATCTGCTTCCCCGTATTTTGAGGCCGTGCCCTTTAGTTTCATCTGCCAGAGGATATAACTTCCTTGTTTCTGTCTTAACTATTCCCTTCATAATTTTATATGTTTCTATAAGATTTCCCCTCATTCTTCTGAATTCCAATGAGTATATCCTTAGTCTACTCAGACTCTCCTCATAAGCCAACCCTATCAATTCCAGAATCAATCTAGTGAATCTCCTCTGCACCCCCTCCAGTGCCAGTATATCCTTTTTCAAATAAGGAGACCAAAACAGTACACACTACTCCAGGTGCAGCACCTTACACAGCTGCAACATAACCTCGCTGTTTTAAAAGTCCATCCCTCTAGCAATGAAGGACAAAATTCCACTTGGCTTCTTCTTACCTTAGTTGCTTTCCTAATATCATCATCTTTTGGCAGAAGCCTGTCATTAAAATGTAGCATGTTTACATTGGTTGTTTCTGTTATAAGGTATGGATATATGAACTTATAATAGGGCACAAAACGCAAAGAAATGTAAGTTAATTTCCAGCTATGTAAAGTTTTGTTAGACCCATCCTGTAGACCGTGAAACTGGAGAGTCCTCTCCAAGGCTCAAGCATTGGCAAGGTTTACAGAGATCCTGGGCTACCTAAATATCAGGGTTCTTCTGTTTATCATCCAAAAGGATGCAAAGAAATATATTTAACACCAGCTTAGTTGAAGGAAGATGACAGGGGCTATTCTGCCAAAAATATTTTAAGTATATTCATGTGAAAACTGGAGTAAATCACTGTTTTTATCAACGGGAGCTCAGAGAAGAATCTCCCACGCTCTGTGCACTGCTGTTTGAATTAGCATGAATCACTCTCAAACTCAGGGTTTGGGGCCTATTCCTACCCAGGAGGCTGGCAGCATAGTACTTAGCATGCATTAATTTGTCAGCGCTGAGATTGCATGTATGCAGTGGCCCCTGTCTGCCGAGATCCTGATTACTGGCCAGCACTATTATTCCCACAACGCCGACCCTCTCAGCCCCCTACAGCCCGTAAGGTCCCTCAGCCTTATGAGGAAAGGCTGAGGGACCTGAGGTTATTTTCATTAGAGAGAAGAAGGTTACGCGGTGACCTAATTGAGGCATAGAACATAGAACATTACAGCGCAGAACAGGCCCTTCGGCCTTCGATGTTGCGCCGACCGTTATAAAAAAGCAATGACCCTCCAACCTAAACCATTCCCTTCTCTTCCATAAACTTATCAACTAACCTCTTAAACGCCACCAAACTTGGCACATCTACAACTGCCGCAGGCAGAGCATTCCACTCCCTAACCACCCTCTGGGTAAAGAACCTACCTCTGATATCCGTCCTATAAGTATCACCTAATTTAAAGCTGTCCCCCCTCGTGCTAGCTTTCTCCATCCTAGGAAAAAGGCTATCACTGTCCACCCTATCTAAACCTCTAATCATCTTGTATGTTTCTATAAGGTCTCCTCTTAGCCGCCTCCTCTCTAATGAAAACAACCTCAAATCCCTCAGCCTCTCTTCATAAGACCTGCCCTCCATACCAGGCAACATCCTGGTAAACCTCCTCTGTACCCTCTCCAATGCCTCCACATCTTTCTTATAATGTGGGGACCAGAACTGCACACAATACTCCAAGTGTGGCCGCACTAGAGTTTTGTACAGTTGCAACATGACGTTGCGGTTCCGAAATTCAATCCCCCTACCAATAAAAGCTAAGACTCCGTATGCCTTCTTAACAACTTATCAACTTGACTGCTTACTTTCAGGGATCTATGCACAAATACACCAAGATCCCTCTGTTCATCAACACTATTAAGAATCCTACCATTAGCCCTATACTCTACACATTTATTATTCCTGCCATAGTGCATTACCTCACACTTTTCCACATTAAACTCCATTTGCCACCTCTCGGCCCAGCTCTGCAACTTGTCCAAGTCTCTCTGCAAACTATAACACCCCTCTTCACTATCTACCACTCCACCGACTTTAGTGTCATCCGCAAATTTACTAATCCATCCTTCAATACCCTCATCCAGATCATTTATAAAAATTACAAACAGCAGGGGCCCCAAAACAGACCCCTGAGATACACCACTTGTAACCGAACTCCACGATGAATATCTCCCATCAACCACCACCCTCTGTCTTCTATCTGCTAGCCAATTCCTAATCCAATTAGCTAAATCACCCTCTATCCCATACATCTGCATTTTCTGCAGAAGCTTTCCATGGGGCACCTTATCGAACGCCTTACTAAAGTCCATATATACCACATCAACCGCCTTACCCCCATCCACCTCTTTGGTCACTTTTTCAAAAAACTCAATGAGGTTAGTAAGGCACGACCTACCCTTCACAAAACCATGCTGACTATCCCCAATCAATTCATTTCTCTCTAAATAACTATAAATCCTATCCCTAATAATTCTCTCCAATACTTTGCCCACAACAGAAGTAAGACTCACTGGCCTATAATTCCCTGGAAGGTCTCTCTTCCCCTTCTTGAACAAAGGCGTATAAGATGATCAAGGGATTGGATAGGGTGGATAGTGAGAGCCTTTTTCCTCGGATGGTGATGACCAACACGAGGGGACATAACTTTAAATTAAGAGGTGGTAGTTATAGGACGGATGTCAGAGGCAGGTTCTTTACACAGAGGGTGGTGAGGGCGTGGAATGCCCTGCCTGCAGCAGTTGTGGACTCGCCTACTTTGGGGGCATTCAAATGTTCGGTGGATAGGCATATGGATGATATTGGAATAGTTTAGGTTAAAGGATCCACTGGCCGGCGCAACATCGAGGGCCGAAGGGCCTGTACTGCGCTGTAATGTTCTATGTTTGTTAATCTCCCAGACATGTCTGAGCCCAGTCTTGACCTCCACCCCCCCAACCCCACCACGAGCAAGAGAGAATGGATCGAGAACGCACAACTGCAGGAGAGTGGAGCGAGTGTGCACAAGCAAGGGAGTATGGAGCGCATGTGCATGAGAGAGAGAGTGGGGCTACTGTGTGCGAGAGAGGGAGAATGTGGTGAGTGTGTGTGTGAGAAAGAGAGAGTGGAGGGGGAATGTGGGAGTGTGAGAGTGAGCATGGGCATTCAATAGACATGGCTGGTGGGCAGGTACATCAGCATATGTGGAGGATTAAGTAGGGCATAGTTAGAGTGGGGAGGGCAGGTAGCCATGTCTGGGCAGACATGGGGGTGAGATGAGTTTTGAGTGGAATAACAGGCATGAAAACCACATATATATAAATGGTTTGGTTGCATGGGCACATGCAGTGGGTTGGCCACCTAAGGGCGAGAGAATATTTTTAAGCACAAGCATATGTGAGAGAAGGGTATGTGCGCGCGCACGCATCCAATCTGAGAATCCAAATTTTTGCATTAATCCTACTCTTTATAAATGGCAAAGGTAGGACTTGAGTTTTTTTAAATTAGATAACTTCTTAATTATAATAAATATGTGCATGAATATGAAATTGTAAAGCCTTTTATAAGTTAGGTTTTTGTGTGTTTGTACCTGTGACATCAAAACAATAATTTTAGTGGTTGAAATCTTCACTGCATTAAGAATGTTTCTCAAGGATTCCATCAGTGCACTTTGGAGATCAAAAATATGTTGTGCCTAGAAAAGTTTTGAAACACTGCTCTAACTGATATTGTGATCCTTTTTGGTGTAGAGAAATGAATTTCTAAATAGAAGATTTAGTTTATTCATTAAGCAATGGATTTACTCATTATTGTTAAAAATAGGATAGAATGAAATGCTAAGTTGAGGATAAATGTTGACTTTCACCAGCTATTTTTCAACTGCATCAGAGCTTGCAATAGTGCTCAGTTCAATATAGAAAGTAATATCATGCCTAAGGGTTCCATTTGTAGCTTGTGTTTGTAGAAGTGGTGTGTTAGGGCCTCATGGGTAACGAATGTCTGTCAAACATCTGTCATTTAACAAAGTGACTTATATGACATAGGAGATAGTTTTGCATTATCCTTTTCTTGAAATCTGTTATCTTGTAGCTCTTTGTTCAGCAAAGATTCATTTTACTGTTTCAGTAGCAGTATTACGTGGCTGTGTGACATGCAATATTCAGCATTCATGCTGCCAGCTCATCTGGGATTGCACTGCAAGATATTACATAAGCAGTCCAAACATCAGAATTGTTTTGACAAACTAAAGACTTGTTCTATTATATTACTGCTCTGCAAATGTCCATCTATGTAACCCTTCCTTGTGAAGTTTGAAGTTTCTGCAGTGCCTGCTGAAGGCAACCTGAAATTCTGTCAGCTCCTTTGAACTGATGGCACACTCTGACTACATACAAATCATTGTTATTGAGCCATTAGTTTGCTTGATTTGGCTGCTTATTATTCCAGTGTTAAGCGAATTAATCCTGTTGTTAATAAAAGGCACAGCTTGTATGTTGTTGCAATCTCCATAAAACCTGATAACTTTTTAAAAAGTTAATCTTCAGATGCAAAGAACCAAAATTTAAAACTTACACTGTCCCAAGTAAACTAAAATCAACATAATCAAACATTGCTTCACAAGAATCTAAATCGTAGAACTGAAGAAAAGTATTTTCACCTTAACTAGTGTAACTAGAATATGTTTTATGAAACCCTTTCAGTATGCGCTGTGCTTCTGGCAGATGCAAAAGCCTTCAAAAACAGTTCATTATTTCAAAAATTATGGGAGCGATTTTACCAGAATTTGGCAGTATTGATTCCGGTGAGAAAAACACCATGTTCTCTCCAGAGAAAGAGGTTGGTTTTGTCTCCAGATCTTCTCTCACTCAGCCAAAATAAACAGCTGAGCAAGTTTCACACTGTCATGCAGTGGGGTGGAGCCACACCACGCTAGCATAACCCGACTGCACTGAGACCAGAGAGCCGTGTTTAACTGGCACTCCAATCAGAACATGAATGATAACCCTGCCCACCACAGAGGTCTATGGAGCACCCCCATCCCTGCAATTAGAGTCAGTAGTCCCCCACCCCTGCAAACAGTGATTCAATGCTGGCATCCACCTTTTCCCTCTGAACATTGGATCCTTTTATCCCTGTTTGGAAGGGGGTTTTAGGTCAGCTAGTTAGATCCACAGGCAGATTTTAGTGTACAGTGACAGTGCAGTGGGGAAGTGATAAATGATTCTACCTAACAAGACAATGTTAACAGTTTGCTCATATATAAATGCAACAACAGTATTAAAATGAATGAAATATGATTTTTAAGTATATATTGGAATAGTAAAGTATTTAGAAATGTACTTTTAATATTGAAATGTATTTTTAATATATAAATGCATTGTTTTCCTCAGTTCAAAATACAAGTGCTGCAGAAATAATGATAAGGTTAAAAATTCAGCAGTTAGATGTCAATTAGTTAGCAGAATGAATATTTGTAGTTTCAAAATCCCAGCATGGTTATTGAAATATGAATATTAAATAGAGGCATTCATTGTCTAAACGTGAGAAAACATCTTTCTAATGGGCGTGAACAGATGCTTATCTCACTGTCTTGGCAATGCGCCTATGGTATAGGTATAGCAGTAGAAGCATTTCTAACAATATAGTAACCAGGAAATGGGCTTTGCCAAAGGAAAGTTGTCAAGTATTAAATGGACAAATAGAATATCATTCTCTCAAGTAGTACATTGCAATTGGCTGAGTAATCTGACATATTAACACTGAATGAAATTGAATCTAATTAGAAGGTGTATCTTTGGTGACAGAAGGTAATTGTTCTGTAATTTGGCTGAGCGCCTCAGATCTTTAGAAGGGTCTTGTAGTGTTGAACCAGAGCTATTTGGCCAATGAAAGGCCTCCCATGGCCATAAGCTAATGTTTTGTTTGTCTTGTATGATTTTTGTGCTTCAAATAAATTTTGATTATGTCTGTTTGAATAGAGACCTTGCCTTTGCAAGTTTTTAAAGTTGTTTTAAATTTTTCAAGAAGTTTGGTCACCATTGTAAAGAAATCCCCATAACGCTCTGTACATCAGACCCCTTTCCCCTACCACACAACCATTGCTGGCATGTCCAGCTCCCATGTCTGCTCGTTGCCACCACCACATACAAAGGAATTTCACCATCCCCATGAAACTCCCACTGTGATCAGCCTCTGACACTGCCCCATGTCAGATTGGTATTGTTCAGCTTGGCATGGGAATGGGGCTATACTCATCTTTACTCCTCTGGGGGATCCCCACAACAGGTTCATGTCTGGGCATAAACTTCATCAACGCGATATCACATCAGTACAGAGAATATATGGTTGACGGTGGGGGTCAAAAACAGTGAGCGTTAATTATATTGAAATCCATTAAATGTATTTAAATGAGGCTCACACCCATTGTGGGTGTTAACCTGATTACATTGTTGGTGAGAAAAGTTGCAACTTGTGATCTAATTCATAAGATCACCGACTTCCTGGTTTCACTGCACCTTGAGGCCACACTACCAGTCCCGCAGATGGCGAACATGTGCTCAAGATCTCGTCCTATATATATTTTTGCTTGTCTGCTTGTTGAATTCTACCTTTGTCTAATTCCTTTCTATCAAAAGTGATTGAAGTTTTCATTTACATTCAAGCGCACGTACCATTCCTCATACTTCTGTATGGACTCAGTTTTTCCATTCTCCTTCAAACATTTTAACAGCTAACTTATTTCACATAGAACAGGTAATAGTTTCCCTTTTTTTGTCACATTTCACAATTAAAACATTCAGTGCGGAATTCTGGGAGTAATCTCATGGCGGGGGGTGGTAAATAGGAGTGTTTCTCACTGCAAAGGCCAGCCAACCTTATAATTTGCACTTAATGATTTTGTGTCGCATTTCGTAATGGGGCAGGCATAATGGCATATGGCTGCCATCATATCTGGCTGCTGTATTTAAAAGGTGACCAGCAGCATTGACCCACCAGGAAAGGAAATGCATCTTAGAGAATACACTAAGGCTGCAAGAACCACTTGATACTGAATCTGGAATATCCACCTGTGGTGTTCCGGGGTTCAGGGTTGCTGGCAGACTCCATAAAAACTCCACAGACAGCTTCTGATATGATAGCAAAGCAAAGAATTGGTTGTGTACAGACAATTGAGTTGGGCCTTCATCTGCGTTCTATTAGCAGGAAGCAAATCAATTTCACACCAGCCTTCAGTGGGTTTCCCAATCTGCCATGGGAAATTTGTACCAGCATAAAACTGATTGTTGGACTCTGCCAAATTCTCCCCCTGCTTAACCATTGAATCCATTAGAGTTGGCAAGGAAGAATTATGCCCGCACTTTGCATTGCCTTAATGATATTTCATGTTAAAAGACTATGTGGTTTTGCATTTTTTGTTGGTTTTTAAAATCTGTGTTGAATTGTATTTAGTCTGACCTTGGGACAGTATTTATAATGAGCCCAGAAGGCTCATTATAAATACTCATTTACAATTTGTTTTGTAGATTTTCTTTGATTTATTATTGTCAGATGTATTAACATTCAGTGAAAAGTTTTGTTATTTGCGTGCTATACAGACAAAACATACTGTTCATAGAGAAGGAGACAAGAGATTGCAGAATGTAGTGTTACAGTCATAGCTAGAGTGTAGGGAAAGATCAACTTAATGCAAGATAGGTCCGTTCAAAAGTCTGACAGCAGCAGAGAAGAAACTGTTCGAGTCACTTGGCACGTGACCTCAGACTCTTTTATCTTTTTTTCAACGGAAGAAGGTGGAAGAGAGGATGTCCGAGGTGTATGAGGTTTTTAATTATGCTGGCTGCTTTACCGAGGCAGCAGGAAGTGTAGACAGAATAAATAGATGGGAGGCTGTTTTGTATGATGGATTGGGCTACATTCACAACCATTTGTAGTTCATTGCGATCTTGGGCAGATCAGAAACTACCAAGCTGTTAGTGATCAGGACACCTAAAAACCTGAAGCTCTCAACCCTTTCTACTTCATCCTCATTGATGTAGACAGAAGCATGTTCTCCTTTATGCTTCCTGAAGTTGATGACAATCTCCTTCGTTTTGTTGATGTTGAGGAAAAAAATTATTGTTGTTGCACCAGTTCACCAAATTCTCTATCTCATTCCTGCCTCATCATTGTTTGAGATCTGACCCACTATGGTGGTGTCATCTGCAAACTTGAAAATCGAATTGGAGGGGAATTTGGACACACAATCATAGGCGTGTAAGGAGTATCGTGGAGGGCTAAGAACACAGCCTTGTGGGGAACCGCTGTTGAGGATGATCGTGGGGGAGGTATTGTTGCTTATCCTTCCTAACTGTGGTCAGTGAGTTAGGACGTTCAGGATCAGTTGTAGGGGGACTTATTCCTCTTTAATTGATTAGCTTTGTCAAGAATGACATTATGAATTGCTGTCAAACTATCCGGCTTCTGGGTACTTTGGGCTGTGAATTAGAATGGAAGGATAAATCCCCTGAAAATGTCTTTCTTATCCCCTAATTTCAGCAGTCTCTTTTGTTCTTCAAAATGCTTTTTAAAACTGACTGAGAACCACTCTCTGTTCAGTTTCAACACGTGATCTTTTTCTTTAATATTTGCGTATTTCTTTTCTAAGTCATTGAAGGCATTTTCAAACAGCTAAACATGCAAACTGTCTTGCATAAGAATTGAATTCACCTCATCCTGTTTAAATTCAAGGTTGTCTTTTCACTACATGTCATTCTGTTTAAATTCAGAATTATTTTTAATTTAAAATTCTTTTGCATGATTTAACCCTTTCTATTTTTGCCAGGAGGCATGGATCTAAGGTTTAACGCTGCCCCTTTGGTGCAAGCAGTCAGTTTTCTGTTAAGTAAGATCTTCTTTAGCAGCTTTAGGAACTTTTAGGTTATTTCAATATTTAGCAAAGAAAGCTTAATACTCTGTTTTATTCAGTTCCCAATTCTTAAAATTTTCTTTTGCTTTACGTCCTTCCATTAGGTTTGAGTTTTGTCTAATTCCTTTCCTACAAGCAATTGCCTTGTCATTCTGATGTTTTCATTTATATTCAAGAATATCTATCCTTCCTTGTGTTCCTATAGTGTCTCTGTAGTGTCAACACCGGATTCATCTTTTCCACTCTCCTTCAAAGTATTTCTTTCGTTTGCATCTTTAGCTTTGAATTCTGCAGCTATTTGCCTTGTCATATCTTCTCACATTTTTCCTGAATTTTTAATTCATTCAGCTTTAACTCATTTTCAACTGCCATCTTTCTTTTCAGCCTGATGCTCCAAACTTCTTTTAAAATTAGTTGGCTGAATTTCTCACTCTTTGGAAACATTTTTAGACAAAACTTTAATTGTCACTGTTGACTTACAGAAAGACATTGGCCCAAAATTCCCATTTCCTGGGGAAATCCATACCCCAAAGGTACCACAGATGATGCATTGGAGAGCCACCCCGAAGTCCCCATGCAATGACAGCAAAACAATTGCCCGAGAAGTTTAAACTTCCCATGGGCATTTATCCTGCACTATGAGCTATCTGATATTCCATTATAAATTTGAAACAGGGTGGCACAGTGATTAGGACTGCTGCCTCATAGTGCCAGAGAGCCGGGTTCAATTCTTAGCTTGGGTCACTGCCTGTGTGGAGTTTGCATATTCTCTCCATGTCTGCTTGGGTATCCTCCCACAGTCCAAAGATGTGCGGGTTAGGTGATTGGCTGTGCTAAATTGACTCGTGTCGGGGGATTAGCAGAGTAAATGTGTGGGGTTGCGGGGATAGTGTCTGGATGGGTTTGTGGTTTGTGCAGACTCAGTGGGCCATATGTGGTCTCCCTCTGCACTACAGGGATTGTATGACTTTAGATGGTTCCTACTCTCTTAGAAAAATAGTTACCCAGGAAAGGGTGAAAACCACTTTTAACTCCTGGAAAGTAACTCCTGCAGCAGCAGCAGCAACCCCCCACCCTCCCACCCTCCCACCACCACCACCACCACCGCGCCGACTATCGCCTTGACCACCCTTGACAAACCTCCTGACTACCCACCCAACCCTGCCCCCTACAAAAAATCCTTCTGATGCCTCCCTCCTCCCCCAAACACATGATATCTATTTTCAGAGTTTGAGTATTGCCAAAACTCAGCTAATGCAAAGACTCACAAAGTCAGTATCCTAGTTAAAGATATATGTTTAGTTGAGCAACGATCACTAAGAGGGATAACACTGAGCAATTCAACACATCCCTCAAGAGAACGTCTGAATATTCCAGTAGCATTCTGAGGTTACAGTACATCAGATGGGACAGTTATATATTTTCAAGTTTGCTGTTCCCACTTTCCCATTAGTTATTAATCAATCATTGTTAACAGTTGCCAATTACATCCTACCCTCTTACTTCGTGGGATTTCATTAGTCATTAGAATCCGGATTCTCTCTTCCTCTGCTGCTTAGCAACCCCTGATGCTTAGCTATAGAGTTCCAACACACTATTCTCACCAATTGTCAATTACGTCAATGGTCAAGTCAGACAGTTGATATTCCCATGTCTGAGAAACACTGTCTTATCAGTACAAATTGAACAGCTCCATTTGTATTATGGCTTTGAGAATCCATTCTATCCTTAACCTATACTGATAGAAATATACACATTCTGTGATTT
Source organism: Sphyrna mokarran (assembly GCA_024679065.1). Taxonomy (NCBI): domain Eukaryota; kingdom Metazoa; phylum Chordata; class Chondrichthyes; order Carcharhiniformes; family Carcharhinidae; genus Sphyrna; species Sphyrna mokarran. Next base: position 70,290,633 of record JAGIQG010000007.1, on the reverse strand, counting down.
TTATTGTTCTAAAGAATGCAGTTCATCTCACTCAGCCTTCATCCCATCATGCTCTGGAGCAGCCTACCTTTGGCTAAAGGGTACAGATTATTTTCCAAAATACATGTTTATATCAGAAATACTCTTACTTGTTTAAATATCTGACTGTGATTATACGTGTCTTTGCGCAAACAGTACCTGTTAGTCTGGAAATTCAAATTAAAGTAGTTTTTAAGAATCTATCAGGAGAAATAAAAGGAGACAGACTGACAAAAGGAGACAGCAGGGAATATGAATAGTGATTTATATGTATTCAGTAAAATAAAGGAGCCACAGAAGTTAAAGGAATGGATAATGCACAATTAAGTGAAGCCTATTATTCCCGTGGAAGCGATTTTATTGACTTGTCAGCCTTAAGCATCACTAAACAAATTACAATCCATTAAAACATCACAAGAATAGTTATATAACAGAATATCAATTTATAACTGGAACTGAAATGCATAAAAATTACAGATTGCTTTCTGCCTACAGGTAGATTTATGGCAACCCAGCAGTATCCCATCTGTGAAACTTGGTGTTGTTGCAGATATACATGTACCCAGAAGCAGTTCCCAACAATTCTTCTGGTCACTTCTGCAAACTGGAATTGAGTTTAAGTAAGTCTATAATTTATATTTTAAACTTGCATATTTTTGTCTAAATCTACGTTGATTTTATTTTCTAGATATTCAATTCAGTAACATAATGCCTGACAATTTAACTTTGTACTTCTTATTTTCAGGGCTTCTGAATTAACACATCGTGTCCTTATTGAGTGGGTGGGCAGGCCAATTTTCTTCAGTACTTGCCACACTGTGGCTTTAAAATAAGCTGCCAGAAAACAAATTGACTGGTCTGGTTTGTCGTTCTTTCAAATATCTCTCATTTTCCCATGGAACAGATGGTTCATTTGGCTTAGCATCCCCCTGGTGGCACTGATAAAATTATGAACTTACTGTGTGCACAGGAACTTGGACCTCTACTATTTGCTATTACTATACTTGCACTATTACCCTTTGGCAGAGCACGATGTACTCACCATCTGTTCACTTAACCCCCATTCCTGCTGAACTTCTGACCACCATTTTTCATTCTTAGCCCCAATGTTTGCTGACAATGTATATTTTCCTTGCTTCTCAGCTGCTGATTCCTTCCTTGAATTATTGCTGCCATTACAACCCCTAAACAAAATCCCACACAGAACTCATTTTATCCTTGGCAATTATGACCTCATCTCCAACTTCCCTTTTCTTTCTAAAGTCCTTGAATGTGTCGTCATCTTCCAAATCCATGGAACTCCATTTCTGAAACCTATCTCCAGTCAGGTTTTTACCATTATCAAAGACTGAGGTGGTTCCTGTTAATCACAAATGAGATCTTATGACTATCATACATATTCCCTTTACGTTTTCCTCCACCTTTCTGCAGCGTTCAACACAGTTAACCATACTGTGCATGCCTTTCTTCCATTTTCCAACTCCATGTAACTTTCCTTGCTCAGTTGCATTCTTACTACCCAACCAGAGCAAAACTTTGTCAAAAAAGTCAAATCATGGATGAACATTTTAGCAAATATAATTTTTCAATAGCAATTTTATCTTTACACTGAGCACTACATTTTACTTTCTGTGTTTATTTGACTTGGATCCATCTATCTTGGAATATATTAACTTAATTAACTTGTCTGGTACAAATCGCATGGGTTAAGAGAACGGGGTGGAATGGTCGGATTCTTCCAAAGAAGTTCTAAGTGCTGAATTTGTTTCTGGATCATTATCCTTTGTTTCTGGATCATTATCCTTTGTTTCATATTCTGAAAATGAAAAGAAACCTCCTGATCTCAGCAGCATTGAATTCCAATATCACTTGTGGGATTTTAAAAATTAATATTTGTTAACAAGGAGAAAAGAAAGCATTAGTACATAAAGTTACAGTTATGCCATTAAACTAGTGCTTTAACTACAAAGCATCACTCAAAAAACTCACTTAATCATACCCACAAGTAAATATCTTGCAACCAACACTTGCTTATAAATGAAAATCCAGTAAACATTGTTTAAAAAGGGTAGTAGGGATAACCCTGGAAATTATAGGCTGGTGAGTTTGACGTCAGTGGTAGGGAAGCTGTTGGAGGGGATTCTTAGAGATAGGATGTATAGGCACTTAGAGCATTGCGATCTGATTAGGAATACGCAGCATGGATTTGTTAAGGGGAGGTCATGCCTTACAAATCTGGTAGAATTTTTTGAGGAGGTGACGAAATCAGTGGACGAAGGGCGGACCGTTGATGTTGTCTATTTGGATTTTAGTAAGGCGTTTGACGAAGTCCCTCGTAGGAGGTTAGTCGAGAAGGTCAAGGCTAATGGGATACAAGGTCAGGTAGCTAGATGGATAAGTAACTGGCTTGATAATAGGAGACAGAGAATAATAGTGGAAGGGTGTTTCTCTAGCTGGAGGTCGGTCACTAGTGGTGTGTCGCAGAGCTCGGTACTGGGACCTCTTCTATTTGTAATATACGTAAATGACTTGGAAGAGGGAGTAAGTGGAGTGATCAGCAAGTTTGCAGACGATACAAATATGGCTGGACTTGCAGATAGTGAGGAGCATTGTCAGGCAATGCAGCAGGACATAGATAGGCTGGTAGCTTGGGCAGACAGATGGCAGATGGAATTCAATCCTGATAAATGTGAGGTGATGCATTTCGGGAGAAAGAATGTAGGGGGGAGGTATACGATAAAGGGTAGACCTATTAAGAGTATAGAAACGCAGAGGGACCTGGGGGGTGCAGGTGAACAAGTCTCTGAAGGTGGCAGAGCAAGTGGAGAAGGTTGTGAAGAAAGCATATAGTATGTTAGCCTTTATAGGAAGGGGTATAGAGTACGAGAGCTGGCCTTTAATGTTGCAGTTGTATAAAACGCTGGTTAGACCTCATTTGGAATACTGCGTCCAGTTCTGGTCGCCTTACTACCGGAAGGACGTGGAGACTCTGGAGACAGTGCAGAGGAGGTTTACCAGGATGCTGCCTGGTATGGAAGGTCTGAGTTACGAGGAGAGATTAGGCAAATTGGGACTGTTTTCCTTAGAAAGACGTAGACTTAGAGGAGATCTGATAGAGGTGTACAAGATTTTTGAAGGGGATTGATAGAGTAAACAGGGTTAAGCTTTTTCCTAGGATGGACTCAAATAGCACGAGGGGTCACGGGCTTAGGGTGAGGGGGTTAAGGTATAATTTGGATGCTAGAGGGAGTTTTTTCACACAGAGGGTGGTGGGGGTATGGAATGCGCTGCCAAGTAAAGTGGTGGAGGCAGGTACTCTGTAGTTATTTAAGAAATACTTAGATGGGCACATGAACAGAATGGGAATGGAGGGGTATCGAAAACTGATTTAAAATAGGGATCATGAGCCTTGGGAGTCCCTGGGAAGTGTGTAAATAGATGATGATATTGATGTACTTGTTTTTATCCTACAGGTGCTCGGGTCCACCTTGTTGTCTAACGAGAGGCATACACGCGATGGGTCGTAAGAGGACTGCTCTTGGATCTTCTTCGAGAGTATCCTACTGCTTCATGTCGTTAGTGTACGCTTGACCTGGACCATTTGATGGGCAACACGACAGCTCAGTGACTATTGCTGTGCTGTGCAGATACATGGATTTGGGCCCTGTGTCTGTGGGAGTTTGCGCATTCTCCCCGTGCTTGCGTGGGTTTTCTCCGGGTGCTCCGGTTTCCTCCCACATCCCAAAGATGTGCTCTTAAGCTAATTGGCAAAACAAATTCTCCCTAAATTGTCTCAAATTTGGTTTTTAATCCATAGATCCATAAACATGGACAGGGATCACAGGTAGAGGTGGGAACATCGGGGTGGCTGCGCGGGCTCGTTGGGCCGAAGGGCCTGTTTCCCATGCTGTTTTGTTCTTTGTTCTTAATATTGAAGAAGAAAAAATTGTTTTTGTTTTAGTAAAGATATATCACAAAACTTTTCAAACTCTGCTGCAAAAATCCAAAACCTTCAGAGACAAGGCTGCTTTCTGAAACCCAAGGCTTTTCTGGTTTGATTGTATGGCTGATTCAAACTCAGTATCTTCCCCCAGTACCATGCTATTCTCAGGATGTCTTTCCCACACAATCAACACAACTCAGCTCATCATCTTTCCTTAAGCATCCATTTTCCCTTTCATCTTTGGTTCCATTATGCTCAGCACCCCTTTGAATTTAACTTTCCTAAGATACAAAAATCTTCCATTTTTTTCTATTGCTTGCTTCTCCTTTCAGATCAAATAAAATTTAGTAACCTATACATGTTTGCTCATGAAATCATTGTAAGCTGTAAAGGCGTTTTGCTACCCTTTGAAATTTAACAGCTGTAAAAACCAAGTTCCTCTTGTATCTCCAAACGCAATTCTTTAAACTCTTATTAACATAAATCCACTTGCCTCAGAAAAGCAACCAGTATAATCAAGGACCCCATGCTCGCCAGACATACTCTCTTCAACCTTCTCCCTCAGGACAAAGATGCAAAAGTCTATAGCCACACACCAACAGACTCGAGAACAGCTTCTTCCCTGCTGCCGTCAGACTTTTGAATGGGCCTACCATATATTAAGTTCATCTTTCTCTGTACACCAGCTATGACTGTAACACCACATTCTGCACTCTCCTTTCCTTCTTCTCTATATACTCTATATTTTGCTTTGTCTGCATAGCTTATAAGAAACAATACTTTTCACTGTGTGCCAATGCATGTAACAATTATAAATCAAATCAAATCACCTGATCATAGCTTCATTAGAAAGACATGCATTTAACACCTCTGCTCATTTTATCTCTCAATTCTGCCAGACCAGGTGTCTCCATGGCCTTTACCCAGCTTAATTAAATGAATTATACACACTATCATATTATTGTTTCCTTTGAAAAGAGTTAAGAACTATATTGTTATGTGTGTGTGTGTATATATATATTATATAAGTATATATGAGTATCCGGGATGCCGCATCATTCACTACCACACTGTGTACTGAAATAGCAATGCGTGGCATTCTGCAGTACATGGTGAGAACTGGAAAAGTACACAGTGTCAGTTCCGATATTTGTGTCTAAAAGTGCAATTCTTTCAACCTTCTGGGAAGTAAATTTTAAAGTATTTATTAGTGTTACAAGTAAGTCTACATTAAAACTACATTAAAAGTTACTGTGAAAATCTTCTAGTTGTCACACTCCAGCAACTGAATGGATATATTGAGGAAGAATTTAGTATGACCAGTGCATCGAACCAGCACATCTTTCAGACTGAGAGGGGAAACCACAGCTCCCGGAGGAAACTAAACCTATGCAGACATGAGGATAATGTGCAGACACTGCGCAAACAGTGACCCAAGCTGGGAATCAAACCTAGGTCCCTAGTGCTGTGAGGCAGCAGTGCTATCAATTATGCCATCATGTTGCCCACCCACTGTGCTGCCCACCTGCCAAGATGTTTACATAGCTGTGAAGAAACTCAAAATAATTACATTTGGAAACTTCAGTCAAATTTCACATTTTCTGGTAAATCAGTGGCATGGGTTCCTGGTACGCATATCATAACACAGGTGGTCATAGATTTGCACGTTTACATCCCAGCAGCTGCTCAACATCCTTTTTTTCCTCAGTGGAAGGATTACTGCCTCAAATTGTTAAGAAATCAGCTCCACTTTATTAAGATGGAGTGAGATTTCAGCTATGTTGTGGCCAGGTGAAAGTCATAAGAACTTAAAAAATATAAGAACTCGGAGCAGGAGTAGGCCATCTGGCCCTTAAGCCTGCTCTGCCATTCAGTAAGACCTTGGCTGATCTTTTCATTGACTCAGATCCATTTACCTGCCCACTCACCATAGCCCTTAATTCCTTTACTGTTCAAAAGTTTATCTACTCTTGCCTTAAAAACATTCAGTGAGGTAACCTCAACATGCTTCACCTGGGCAGGGAATTCCACATATTCATAACCCTTTGTGTGAAGAAGTTCCTCCTCAACTCGATCCTAAATCTGCTCCCCCTTATTTTGAGGCCATGCCCCCTAGTTCTGGTTTCACCTGCCAGTGGAAACAACTTTCCTGCTTCTATCTTGTCTATTCCCTTCATAATCTTATATGCTTTTATAAGATCTCCCCTTATTCTTCAGAATTCCTATGAGCATAGTCCCAGTCTAATCAGTCTTTCCTCATAAGCCAACCCTCTCAACTCCAGAATCCACCTAGTGAATCTCATTTGCAACCCATCCAGTGCCAGTATATCCTTTCTCAAGTAAGCAGACCAAAACGGTACACTGTAGTCCAGGTATGGCCTCAACAGCACTTTATACAAGTGCAACATAACCTCACTGTTTTAAAATTCCATCATCTAGCAATGAAGAACAAAATTCCATTTGCCTTCTTAATTACCTGCTGCACTTGCAAACTAACTTTTTGTGATTCATGCGCAAGGAAATCCTGGTCCCTCTGCACCGCAGAATGCTGCAATTTTTTTACCATTTAAATTATGGTCCATTTTGCTGTTATTCCTACCAAAATGGACGACCTCACATTTCCAACATTGTACTCCATCTGCCAGATCCTCACCACTCACTTAGACTACCTATGTCCCTTTGCAGACTTTCAGCGTCCCCTGCACACTTTGCTCTGCCACTCATCTTAGTATCATCTGCAAATTTTGACATACTACACTTGATCCCCAACTCCAAATTATCTGTATAAATCGTAAACAATTGTGGTCCCAACACTGATTCCTTTGGGACACCAATAATCACTGATCGTCAACCAGAGAAACATCCATTTATCTCCACTCTTTGCTTTCTGTTAGTTAACCAGTCTTCTATCCATGATAGTATATTACCTGTGCACCTTTATCTTATGTAGCAGTCTTTGGTGAGGCACCTTATCAAATACTTTCTGGAAATCTAGATACATCACATCCACACATTCCCCATTGTAAACTGCGCATGTAATATTCACAAAGAATTCCACCAAATTAGTCAAACATGACCTGTCCTTCGTGAACCCATGCTGCATCTTTCCAATGGGACAATTTATATCCAGATGTCTCATGATTTCTTCCTTGATGTTAGATTCAAGCATTTTCCCTATTACAGAAATTAAACTAACCGGCTTATAGTTACTTGCTTTTTATCTACCTCCTTTTTTAAACAGTGGTGTCACATTTGCTGTTTTCCAATGTGCAGGAACCATCTCAGAGTCCAGCAAATTTTGGTAAATCAGCACTACTGCATTTACTATTTTCCCCACCATCTCTTTTAGTACCCTGGAATGCATTCCATCAGAGCCAGGAGACTTGTTTATCTTTAGTCCCATTAGCTTGCCTAATACTATCTCTTTTGTGATGATAGTTCCTAGATCCTCACCTGCCATAGCCACTTTGTCATCAATTTCTGCCATGTTATTTGTGTCTTCCAGTGTGAAGACCAACACAAAATACCTGCTCATTCCTTCACTTCCAGTTATTACATCTCCTACTTGTCCTCTAAAGGACAAGTGTTTACTTTAGACACACTTTTTCATTTTATATATTTGTAGAAACTTTTTATATTCTGAGCTAATTTACTCTCATAATTTATCTTGCTTTTCTTTATAGCTTTTTTGTGGCTTTCTGTTGACATTTAAAGATTTCCTAATTCTCTGGTTTCCCACTAATCTTTGCCACTTTGTATGCATTTTTTTTCCAATTTGATACTTTTTTATTTCCTTAGCTATCCATGGTTGATTACCTCTTTTCACAATCCTTCCTTCAACAATTTGTGCACATACACATCTAAGTTCCACTGTTCTGGAACCCTTCATAGAAATGTAGCCTTTGTTTTCTATTGTCTCTCCACATTCTTTCTCCCAAAATGAAACACTTCACAGTTCTCTGCATTAATTTTTATCATCCATTTATCAACTTATGTTCTTTTCAAGTTCTATACAGTGCTCCTTACAGTTCTCAATATTTCCAAATTTTGTGTCATTTGCAAATTTTGAAATAGTGCTTTGTACATCAAGATTGAGGTCTTAATATAGATCAGGAAGAGCAGGTGTCTTAACACTGACCCTTGGGAAATTCCACTATAACCATTCCCACAGTCTGAAATTTTGCTACAATTTTGGTTCCTGTCACTCAGCCAATTTCATATCCATGTTGCTACTTTCATCTTTATTACATAAGCTCCAACTTTACTCACAAGTTTGTTGCGTGGCACTTAATCAAATGTCTTTTAGAAGTCTAATAACACATCAACAACAGTGTCCTTGTTAACCGTCTCTGTTACCTTACCAAAAAAATGCAAAAAGCACTCAACAAATCCATGTTGACTTTCCTTAATGAATCTATGTTTACCCCAGTAACTATTAATTCTGAACCAAATTATTTTTCAAGAAGCTTCTCCACAACTGTGTTTAAACAGCATAGCTCATTGTTGTTGGGCTTATTTTTACGCCCTTTTTTGAATGAAGGTATAACAATTGCAGCTTTTCCAGTCCTCTGCCACCACCCAAGTCTAAGGCAAATTGGAAAATTATGGTCAGCGCTCCTGCAGTTTCCGCTGTCATTTCACCCCATGTCACTGGATGCATCTCATCAGACAAACTGACTGCATTGTGAATAACTGTAAATCGAACAAATTGGCGATGAGAATTAACTTTCGTACCTTTATAAAGAGTTTTATAATGATGAAGCGAATCAAATGTACCACTTAACTATGGTGCAATGCAACACATTGTGTAATTCATTTAATCTATTATTACCCAAAAACTTTGTGTTGATAAGGGTGAATGCCATTATTGCATCACCATTATGGCGCAACTTGTAGTCGATTCAGGACCAATTAAAAAATATGGAATTGTGGGATGCATGGGACTGGATTTTATTGATCACTGGGAAAGTAGTTGCAGCGACTTATCACTGATATGTACTTTTGGTGAGTACTGTGAAAAATTGTTTTGAATATCCTCCACTGTTCCTCAGTTGCGCTATCATAAAGTTTTTGCTCCCAATCCACCTGAGCCAACTCCTCCCTCATTCCATTATAGTCTCCTTTGTTTAAGCACAAAATACTGGTATTGGATTTTACCTTCTCATGTTCCATCTGTACTTTAAATTTAATCAATTGGTCATCAATATGAGAGGTTCCATAAAAACCTAAAACCACCAATCACCTCTACGTAGACCTGGTAGTGGTAATGAAGGCACTTTCAGTTATTTATTTTTCATTTACTTGTTCATTTAATGTGAACATCACTGGCAAGAACAGCATTTATTGACTATCCCTAATGGTCCTTGAGAAAATGGGGGTGAGTTGCTGCCTTGAACGTTGCAAATCACAATGTGTAGGTACACCCCTAGTGCTGTTAGGAAGGAAGTTCCAGGATTTTAACCCTGCAACTGTGAAGGAACAGCAATATAGTTCCAAGTCAAGATGGTAAAATAAAGTTTATTTATTAATCACAAATAGGCTTACATTGGCATTGCAATGAAGTTACTGTGAAAATTCCTGAGTCACCATACTCTGGTACCTGTTCAGGTACACTGAGGGAGAATTTAGCATAGCCAATGCATCTAACCAGTAATCTTTCAGAATGTGAAAGGAAACCAGAGCACTTGGAGGAAACCACACAGACGTGAGGAGAACGTGCAGATATTGCACAGATAGTGACCCAAGCCAGGAATCAAATCTGGGTCATGGCACTGTGAGGGAGCTGTGCTAACCACTGTGTTCCCTATGTGTGGTTTGGAGAGGAATTTTCGGGTGGGGGTGTTTCCATGCATCTGCTGTTCTTGTCCTTCTAGGTGATAGTGATTGTAGGTTTTGGAAGGTGCTGTCAAAGAAGCCTTGATGAGTTCCTGCAGTGCATCTTATAGATGGTATGCACTACTGCCTCTGTGTATCAGTCGTGAGATGCGTAAATGTTGAAGGTGGTAGATGGGATATTAATCAAGTGGGTTGCTTTATTCTGGATAGTGTCAAGCTCTCGACTTGTGCCTTGTAAATAATAGGCTTTGGGCAGTCAAAAGGTAAGTTATTTGTCACAGAATTCCTAGCCCCTGATCTGCCCTTCTGGCCACATGATTTTTATGGCTGGTCTAGATCAGTTTCTGGTCAATGGTAAGCCCCAGGATGTTGAAATTGGGGGATTCATGATGATAAAATCAATGAATGCCATGAAGAAATGGTAAAATTCTCTCTTGTTAACCCAAGCCTGAATGTTGTCCATATCTTTCTGCACCTGGACACAGACTACTTCAGAATCTGCAAAGTCAGGAATGGTGCTAATAATCAACAAACAACCCCATTTCTGAGCTTAGGATGGAGGGAAGGGCATTGTTGAAGCAGCTGATGATAGTTAATGGCTCTTACCATATGGTTTGAGGAAGTCCTGCAGTGCTAACCTGAGACCAAGATGATTTCACCATTTAATTATTTGCAGATTCTTTGAAGATCGTTGTAACATCAGTTAATCAGTTGCAAGGACTAGAATTCAACATAGAACATTACAGCACAGAACAGGCCCTTCGGCCTTCGATGTTGCGCCGACCAATATAAAAAGCAATGACCCTCCAAACTAAACCATTCCCTTCTCTTCCATATACTTATCAACTAACCTCTTAAACGCCACCAAACTTGGCGCATCTACAACTGCTGCAGGCAGGGCATTCCACTCCCGAACCACCCTTTGGGTAAAGAACCTGCCTCTGATATCTGTCCTATAACTATCACCCCTTAATTTAAAGCTGTGTCCCCTCGTGCTAGCTTTTTCCATCCTAGGAAAAAGGCTATCACTGTCCACCCTATCTAAACCTCTAATCATCTTATATGTTTCGATTAGGTCCCCTCTTAGCCGCCTCCTTTCTAACGAATACAACCTCAAATCCCTCAGCCTCTCCTCATAAGACCTGCCCTCCATACCAGGCAACATCCTGGTAAACCTCCTCTGTACCCTCTCCAAAGCCTCCACATCTTTCTTATAATGCGGGGACCAGAACTGCACACAATACTCCAAGTGCGGCCGCACTAGAGTTTTGTACAGTTGCAACATGACGTTGCGGCTCCGAAATTCAATCCCTCTACCAATAAAAGCCAAGACTCCGTATGCCTTCCTAACAACCTTCTCGACCTGACTGCCTACTTTCAGGGATCTATGCACATACACACCAAGATCCCTCTGTTCATCTAGACTACTAAGAATCCTACCATTTGCCCTATACTCTACACATTTATTATTTCTGCCATAGTGCATTATACAACAACATTATACAACAACACTCAACAACACTTTTTTCCACAGGACATCTAACTGCATTGAACATAACACAATGTAGTTAGAGGCAAATAATTAGGTCCATCAACTTCCACAGAATTACTGGTTTCTCCAAAGTATTGTTGTTGGAATGTACTAGTTGTGGATGGTTCAGCATTTGTATGTTCTTTTCATTGGGAAGGATTAATACTTACTATATGAACTAATTGTCTGCAATGTCAAATAATGATTCTGCATGTAAACTCACTGTAGAACCATAGAACATTACAGCTCAGAAACAGGCCTTTCGGCTCTTCTTAGCTATGCTGAACTATTTTACTGCCTAGTCCCACTGATTTGCACCTGGACCATATCCCTCCATACCCCTCTCATCCATGTACCTGTCCAAGTTTTTCTTAAATGATAAAAGTGAACTGGCATTTACCACTTCATCTGGCAGCTCATTCTACACTCTCGCCACTCTCTAATATTCCCTTTAAACTTTTCTCCCTTCACCCTTAACCCATGTCCTCTAATTTTTTTCTCCCCTTGCTTCAGTGGAAAAAGCCTGCTTGCATTCACTCTATCTGTATCCATCAAAATCTTATACACCTCTATCAAATCTCCCCTCATTCTTCTACGCTGCAGGGAATAAAGTCCTGACCTTTTCAATCTTTCTCTGTAATTCAGTTTCTCAAGTCCCAGCAACATCCTTGTAAGCTTTCTCTGCACTCTTTCAACCTTATTAATATCCTTCCTGTAATTAGGTGATCAAAACTGCACACAATATTTTAAATTCGGCCTCACCAATGTCTTATACAACTTCATCATAACATTTCAACTCTTGTTCTCAATACTTTGATTTGTAAAGGCTAGTGTACTGAAAGCAGTCTTTATGACCCTATCTACCTGTGACACCACTTTTAAGGAATTATGTATCTGTATTCCCAGATCCCTCTGTTCTACTACACGCTTCAGTATCCTATCATTTACCTTGTATATTCTACCTTGGTTTGTCCTTCCAAAATGCAATACCTCACACTTGTCTGCATTCAACTCCATCTGCTATTTTTCAGCCCATTTTTCTAGCTGGTCCAAACCCCTCTGCAAGCTTTGAAAACCTTCCTCATTGTCCACTACACCTCCAATCTTTGTATAACCAGCAAATTTGCTGATCCAATTTACCACATTATCATCCAGATCATTGATATAGATGACATACAACAATGGGCCTAATACTGATCCCTGTGGCACACCACTAGTCACAGGCCTCCACTCAGAGAAGCAATCCTCCACTTCCACTCTCTGGCTTCTTCCATTGAGCCAATGTCTAATCCAATTTACTACCTCTTCATGTACATCAAGCAACTGAACTTTCCTAACTAACCTCCTATGCGGGACCTTGTCCACGTAGACATTTTCCACGCCTCCCCCTCATCCATTTTCCTGATAACCTCCTCGAAAAATAGATTGGTCAAACATTACCTCCCACGCACAAAACCATGTTGACTCTCTCTAATAAGTCCCTGTCCATTCAAGTATTTGTAGATCCTATCTCTTAGTACTCCTTCCAATAATTTACCTACTACTGACGTCAAATTTACTGGTCTATAATTTCCCGGATTACTTTTTGATCCTTTTTTAAACAACAGAACAACATAAGCTATCCTCCAATCATCCAGCACCTCACCCGTGGACACTGACACTTTAAATGTATCTGCCAGGGTCCCTACAATTGCAACACTAGTCTCCTTCAAAATCCGAAGGAATACCCTGTCCAGTTCTAGGGATTTATCTACTCTGATTTGTCTCAAGATAGCAAGCACGTCCTCCCCTTTAATCTGTATAGGTTCCATGACCTCCCTACTTGTTTGCCTTATTTCCATACTCCATGCCAGTTTCCTTAGTAAATACGGATGCAAAAAACCCATTTAATATCACCCCCATTTCTTTTGGTTCCATACAAAGCTGACCACTTTAATCTTCAATAGGACCAATTTTATCTCTTACTATCCTTTTGCTTTTAATATACTTGTGGAAGTTCTTAAGATTATCCTTCACCTTGACTGTCAAAGCAACCTCTTGCCTTCTTTTAGCCCTGTGAGTGAAGCAACAGACATCAGAGATTACTTCTCGCAGCCATGAAACAGACTACTTTTAAAAGTTTAATGAACCGTTTAGAAGTTGCAGCTAACTTGTATCTGACTTTTAGCATCTGATCCCAGTGATCTATAATGTCATGTAGTTGTCACCAAGGGAAACTATTGCTGCTTGTTGACCAAGTCCCTGATTTTTGTCATTGACCACATCATGCCATAGATGGATTGAGGTTCCAGAAAAAAACAACATCCCATATGGATATGAATGGGGAGCTTGCAATGCCAAATGTCTCATTCCAGCAAATTCTGGTGTAATATAGAATACTGCATTTAAGGTTCAATTCCCACTGAAAAGGGTGGTGGTTTGGAAGTGAGGCCAGGGAGTGCCAGGGAAATAGTGGGGAGCCTGTTAGGCTATCTGAGACATTTGCACCACTGGGAAGTTAGAAAGTGATAGGAAAGTGGATTGGCTGCCAGCTCCATGGAGGCAGGCAGTCAAATTACATAAATAAGGCCCCAGTTAGGACTGATTTTCCAGCCTCACCAGAATTTTGCCTGCAGCCGAGTAACCCCAAGCGCTTTGGGAGAATGCCAGCTTAATGATGGCAGTCACCCTTGTGCCTGTTGGGTGCAGTGGGTGGGGGTGCTATGCCATTGGAGCTGGCAGCTTTATCTGCAAAGGAAGCACCAAAGGCCATCCCATGGTCCCATTAATCCATGTGAGGCACAAAGACTAAAGTGACCAGGCCACTTCAAATTTTCACAGCGGACAGGCAGGGATGAAGTGTTAATCACAGAATGGCCAGAAATCACCATGCCAGAGATGATTTAAGTCTGCCAGGGCAAACAGGTGCAGTCCAGGCAGAAGACCTCCATTCTGGGAGAGCGGCAAGGTCAACCCTTGCCTCAGTCTGAGCCTTGCCAATCCAATCTCTAGGACCTTTCAGGGACTGTTCCTCAGCAGCCTGGCAGCAGAAGACGGCACAAGGGCACTGGATTTACCTCATGATTGCATGGTGATGATGGGGTGTCGGGATTAAGATCCATTATTTGAATGGGGAGGGAGGAATCATATCTGTTATGTAGACAGGAGAATCAGTCCAATAACAGAGATCTGGATGCACTTTCCAAATCTAAATAGCGGGGCTGGCTAACATGAATCATGGAATGTATAAATTTGCATCCAAGACGGGGATGAATCCCATTGGACAGATGCTCCCAATGCCAGCGACATTCACCCTGTTTTCATACCAGCAGGAGCATTCAGTCTGAAAGTGGGTGAATTGCGGCTATAATTTCTAAAGAGTTAAGCAACAAATATTCTAATTTTATTTTTCCATCTGTATTTGCAATTAGAAAATGTATCAAATTTCACACATTGCTCATCTGAACCAGGTGCTGTGCTGCACACATTTAAGTTGCAAATTCAGTGTCACCTGTAAGGTAATTTAGACTTTGTTAAATTTCTTACGGGTTGCCATCTGTCCTTTGCCATGAATCTTGTTTGTCTAATTCTTGCTGATTTTTATTTGCTACAAATAACTACATGCAAAAGTTAACACTGTAAAAAGCTTTCATTCAATGCAATCAATCAATTCTTTCACATACAATGCTCAGAATGATTTTTGTAGCACTTGTAGATCATTGAATTTGGTCATCCTTGCCAAACAATATGGGCAATTCTCCCAAAAATAAACTAAGTGCCCAACAGGCAAAATATGGGAGTTTTTCCCACTATTGTATGAGCCAAGTGGAATGAATCTCTGAGACTTTGAATAGAGTCCCTGACACGATTCAGCCCAGTAAAGTGGAGATGGGGCCTAATTCGGCCTGAAAGGCCGGCACCAGCTCCCTGAGCGGGCTGCTGTGCATGTGCCAATCTGTCAATAGGGATATTGGTGCAGACACAATACCCTGCCCCCTCCCTCCCACACCCTCATTGCTGGCTTCCCGATTGCCAGTCTTCCAATATTATCTCCAACCCACCCCCACCTCCTGATCGCCAATGTCCTTGACCCCCCCCATCACCTGATCACTGGCTTTCTTGAGCTCCCACCCCCATGACCAGACTGATCCCCACCCCCCATTCCAGACTGACTCCCCTAATCCCCGTGGCCATCATGGATTACCCCCTCCCTCCCAACCCCAAGACCAATGCCTCCACCGGGCATCAGGCAGTACCAAAGGCAAGCCTAATGGGGTGGGACCTTTGGCAGGTAATCGGTGGAGGTGGGGAATCCCATTGCCATTCTGCAATTGGGCTAAGTGATAGAAAGAGGGACGCCTGTGATCAGGACTGGCCAATAGGATAGAGGTCGGGAGTAGTCTGTGGGGGCAGTCGAGCAAGATGTCGGGACTGCTGATGTTGGGGATTGGGGTAATAGGGAGATATGGGTGGCAGAGGGTGGAGGAGCATCGCGGAGGGTGGTTGAGGCTGGTCTGGGCATGTTTGGGGAGTGAATGATTGAGCCATTTTGCAGGGGGATGGGGGAGATGTCGTACGGCCGGCCAATGCTCAAGCTGGCTAGCAGTCAGGTGGCCAGCAGACAGGGGCCACTGTGCGTGCGGCAATCTTGCTGCTGACGGGTTGGCACGTGCGCAGTGGCCCACTCAGCAATATGCTGCTGGCCTCTTCAGTGGGGAAATTTCATGAGATTCACATTTGTGCACTCTGCAGTGCACAGATTGTGGCAGATTCTTTTTGTAACTCTTGCCAAAAGAAGTGGTATTTACTCCAGTTTTTACATGAATTGGACATTTATTTTGGAAGAAACGCCCCGCCGAGATCTATGGCTATTGGATTGACATCCTCTCAAGCTATAATGCCTGTCAGCTATCCAATTCAACACACTTCCCCATTCCTTGTCCACAGCACAGCAAGTTTACTCTTTCAAGTATGTATTCAATTTCCTTTTGAAAGATACTATTCAATCTGCTTCCACCATTCTTTCAGGCAACGAATTCCAGATTGTAAATTTAAAAAATCCTTCTCATTCTCCCTCTGGTTCTTTTGCCAACTATCTTAAATTTATGTTCACTGGTTTTTGACTGTCCTGCCAGTGGATACAATTTTTTCC
This sequence comes from Sphyrna mokarran, assembly GCA_024679065.1. Taxonomy (NCBI): domain Eukaryota; kingdom Metazoa; phylum Chordata; class Chondrichthyes; order Carcharhiniformes; family Carcharhinidae; genus Sphyrna; species Sphyrna mokarran. Next base: position 70,274,175 of record JAGIQG010000007.1, on the reverse strand, counting down.
TATCTACTCTTAGACTCCACATAAATATGAACATCTCTATTAAATCTCTCCTTCGATTGCTGTAATCTAAAGGACAATCTAAGATTCTCCCTTGTCCCCAGTATCATTCTAGTAAATCTATGGCCTTGACATCCATAGTCAAAACTGGTTTTCAGAATTGGACATAACACTCCAGCTGCAATCTTACCAGTGTTTCATAAAGGCTTAGCATAACCTCCTTACTTTTGGATTCTAAGCTTTTAATTATAAAGCACATGTTTCCATATGCATGTGTCAATGAGAGTAGAGTGACAACTCTTCATTGCGACAGTCCAATTCTTCTGTAGAGAGTTATGGTTCAAGCTAACCAATTGTCCACAGAAAAATGGACATTATTACAGAAACAGCCCACACCTCAAAGTGATGGATGTAAAGCAATGAAGAATGATTCATGTATTGTTAAGCTCAGACACAAACTAAGGAAAATAAGAGTGAATTAAAATTTTCTTTATTACAGACACACATTTATGTGTGACTCAAATCATTATATCCTGTTCTTAATTAATGGATACTATTCATGCTAATCACTTGTTGCCATTCTTTTAGATTCTGAAGTGATTGGTTGCTTCAAGCATTGCAGTTGTTCCTTCATGAAAGCATTCTAGTATCCAGTTTCAAGCAAGAGGACAGACAGAATGAAGGAATAAACTGCTGCTCCTTCTTCCTAGGCGTCTCTTGGGATTGAGGATGACTTATATCCAATGCCTTTTGACGGTTCTTTGATGACTGATAAGTCCAACACATGATCTTGACAGACTGTGCCAGCTGAGGGGCAAGTGATGCTTGATGGCTAAGACAGGTGTGGTGTTTAAATATTTGTGCATTCTCTGTGAACCTTGACTTTGCCTCTGCATATTCCTGATAGAGTATCTCAATATATTTGACTCCTTCCCAAATAAGTCTTCTCCATTTCAGTTTGTCACAAAGCCAGAGACTGTTGTGAATTAGAAGGAATGTGATATCTTTTTCAAGATGGTTTGAGGACATTACTAAAGTTTTCTGTTGTCCCCTGCCATGATTGAGTTTCAATTGGAACAGTTGCTTTGGGAATCTAGTTGTCAGGCATGAATGACATGTCCTGTCCAATAGAGTCTATTTTGAGTGATTAATGCTTCAATGCTGGGCATATTAGCTTCGGAGAGGTTGCTATTGTTTAACCACTTCTCTTGGCACTGGATTTGGAGAATCAAAATGCACCACTAAATGTTGTAAGTTGGCCAAGTGTCTGAACCATATAGGAGTGCATGGATCACTGTTGTCATAACATTAGTCTGAGGTTTGAGATCCTTGTTCTCAAATCTGTTGGCCAAAGGCTGAGCTGACACATTAGATGATGAATTTCATCATCTTTTGTTAAAAGGAGGATCCCAGGTGCTGGCATGGTGCCAAATTTTAAGGTGCAGGAGATTTAAGAAAATGTGCTAGCCATATCATTTCTAAATCTACTATTATGATTTTTCCTATGTATTAATCATTTATGTCCCAAATATCAGTGAAACTATACTTTTTAAGCTTTAAAACATTAGCATCAGTAGGAATTTAATTTCAAACCATGTGGTGTTACGAATTACGGGTCTTTACTTACCTCTGACTTATGTTAGATATTATATGGAGGAACCACTGATTTTCTTGATTTTTTTTTAACTCAGACCTTGGTGAAGAGGGCACAATTCAAACTTTGAAGATGATGCAAGACTTGGAAGTATTCCCAATTGTGGAGAGGATAATGATAGACTTCAAAAGAATATGCCAGGCTGGTGGAATAGTACACAATAATAATTGAAATTGAATGTAAGAGAAGGAAGAGGAAGGGGGAAACAGGGATTGGAAGGGGTAACAAATAATGTGGGGTGGATGGGATTGAGACTTGGAGAAATGAGGTATGAGTAGGATTTGGAGAGAGGTGAAGATGTGTGAAGGATTGAAGAAGAATGGGAGGAAATGTAGAAGGGAGGAACAGTGTGAGTGAAGCAAGGAATGGTCAGGAGTGATGAAGAAAGAGGATGGATTTTGACTCTTTTCCCAAGATTGCTGTGTTAGAGAGTGGAGTTTACACATTCTCCCGATGTGCGTGGGTTTCTTCCAGGTACGCCAGTTCCTCCCACAAATCAAAAATGTGCAGATTATTGGATTGGCTATGTTAAATTGCCCCTTAGTGTCCAAAGATGTGTAGATTGGATGGATTAGCCATGGTAAATGTGTGGATTATGGAGTTGGGGTGGGGAGAGGGCCAGGGTAAGAAACTCTGTCAGTGAATCAGCGCACACTCAATAGACCGAATGGCTACGTCCTGCACTCTAGCAATTTTATGATTCAAAGATGCTTTTAAATGCAAAGAGAGCCACAGTAACAAATGTGATACAAGACTCAGAGCACATGAGACAAACTGGCAAATCTTTATTCTTGTTGTAAAGCCTTACCAAACAAGGTCTTCCTGTTAATCACTCATTTCTTTGACGGTGATTGTTCGGAGGGAAAGTGGAGCTGTTCCTTTGAATAGTTATTGTTCTTCCTATCATTAAATGGTTTGGTATGTTATTTTTGAAATAAAAACACAATACTTCTAATTAAAGGTGCCCAGAAACTTACTGAATTTGAAACACTGGAAAGTGGAGGATAAGGTTCATTCTTTTACTTGCTCGACAAACCTTATCCCCATAAAACTTCATGTTTGTGTAACTTTTTCTAGCCAGTTCCAGGATGGATGTAACTTTTGGATCAGAGTGTAAAATTGCCAGAAAAAAGAGCGCGCCAAAAAATATATGGACGTGGTTTAGACATTAAGTTAAGTAATTGCATCTTCCTTCTGCCACCTCAGGACACATACATATTGTTTAATACTTAATACCGTGGTCTATATACATATTTTTGGTAATTAATGTTTTCCTAATTGCTTTGAAATCTAAATTGCATTCAGGTCCCTGATCACTGACGTTTGTATTCTTGGTATTCATTTTAGACAGGTAGACATTCTAATTGTTGTGGCTTGCCCCCATTTGGATGTTGCTCAACTGATAGATCATTCTGCACAAAATTGTCACGAGACATCAGACAAATGCAGAGAATTCTCAAAGTATGACACACTATGAAAGAAAATGTAGCAGTGGAAGCAGAAATTGCTTTCAATGCTGACTTAATGTTTGATTTCTATTAATAATTTTGCATTACTAAGGACAATGACTTCAGAACTTTGTTTTGTATCCTTTTTGTTCATGTGATGTATTAGTTTGGGACCCTTTGTAATTTTTCTAGCATTACCTGATTGTAAATTAAAATTGTGAGAAGTGGACTATGCAGGCAATTTTAATGGATTCCTGCTTTTTGGTTCAGTAGTCTGACTTAGTGACCCACCAGTAAATAAATAGTGTAGTCATCTGAAAAAATAAATTAATTACTGGGATTGCTCATATAGTTTAAAATGTCTTTAAAAGGATAAGCTGATTTGAAAATCTTCCACTTCAAGTCTTTACTGTGGACTCTTTCAGAGCAAAAGAAACAATTCCCTCCCTGATGGCATTGTTGGTCAACCCACAGAACATGGACTGCAGCAATTCAAGAAGGCAGTTAATCACTACCTTCTCAGGAGCAACTATGAATGGGCAATAAATGCTGGCCAGCCAGCGAATCCTATGTCTCTTGAATGAATAAAAATAAATTACATCTTTTAAAAAAATTTGTCAATGTTTCTGAAAAAATTGCAGAAAATATTTAGGATATTTCATCAGTTATTTGGTTCATTGCAAATTTAACATTTATGGAACCAAATAATGATTCCTACTCTCCCTCTCCACCCCAACCTTCCCCAACCTTCCTCGCAACGAGTGAAATTGACCCAACAGACTGACTTCAAAGATCAAAGCGCCTCTAAGTTTTGATATTCTTTTTAGTTAGTACAAAGCTTTGGCTACTCACCATGAATGATGAGAATTCTATTTAAAAGCTCAACGTTTGGAATTGTCTGCAGCCCCTCTGCCAGCCCGGATCAGAGCTGCCAGTGCAGTGCACCAGAGGCACTACACCCTTGCTTCCAAAATATAGAAAATGGTTCATATTTTCCTGGATCTTGCTGTTAAAGAGAGAGAGAGAGAGAGCAGGTAAATGGAGGTATATTCTGAGAAGCAGATGCCATGTTAGCTGCAGTTTGCTAGTGACTCATAAAGACCTATGCATATGGAAGAAAATAAGGGACTTCATACCCTTTATTCAAAGTTCATTGTAATATATTAAGGGGAAATACAAGAAACAATGTTGAATAAATTCTTAATTAATATATATTTTTATAGCTTTCCAAAGATATTGATTATGTTGCCCTTCTTAAGAAGAGGACTATGGGAGTGAAATTCCTCCAATTAATTTTCATGACAAGTTTTGAATCCTGTTCTGGACTCACCCCAATCATTTACCAAAGTTAAATTATTTCACCCTTTTCACTCCTCAAAAATACATGAAGGTGTTTTGCCCCAGCCTCATTTCCAAAGAAGATAATTTCAAAATTAACAGAATGTAGATGGTCAGAGGAACACAGAGCACACAAATCATAAATGTAATTGTTGATAAGGGAAACAATTTGATACATCTAGTACATTATTTCACAGAAACTCACAATTTCTCATCAAACATCTATTTCTTAAATGATTCTACTGTCCTACCTGAAAAACTATTCCATGTATTAATTACGTTTTGTAAAAAGATGTGCTTCCTAGTTTCAATTTTAACTTTGCCTTTTATTAGTTTGTACCAATCCTCCTTCCAATACCAATAGCTTCCTTTGCAGAAGTGTTTCGGATTAATCTTTTCTATTTTACTTAGCATATTGTATGCCTCTCTCATTTACTTACTTTCCAGACTGGATTTGAGTTTTCTAATCTTCTCTCATAACTTAATCCTTTGACATGAAGGACATCCTAATGAACCTTCTTTGCATGAAGTTTCTTCCAGGGGCTTGGATAGGCCTGTTGTCTCTGGCCAAAACTGAATATAATTCTCAAGATACAGTGAAAACAAAGCATTATACAGCTTCAGCGTATGAAACAGAAAATAAGTGGTTCCAGAGAAATTTGACTTTGTTATGAATTTAGAGAACAATTTCAGAATACAGTTACTCCTGATACTGTGGCCAGAATTCTCGGGCCATTCACACCAGTGGGATTCAATGTTACTGCCAGCAGTGCATCCCATGCCATAGGTTTCCCAGTGGTATGGAATTGCTTCAATGGGAATTGCCACTGACAGTGGCAGGACCAGAAGACTCCTGTCACTGAGAAAAGTAGTGAGAGGAGGCCGGAGAATCTCACCCTGTAGAAATTGCCTCTTTTACACGACAAAGCAATTTTATAACAGCTAGATCAATTTTAAAGAAATCTTTTGTATGGAATGGAAATGATTCTTCATCCCCCAAAACATTAAACACATAACTAACCAGCAGTCTTAGGAATTATTTTGCCTCTGGTAGAAGCATTTGTATTGATGTCTGAAGAACCATTGTTCAATTAATGTTTAACTGCTGGTACCTTCTCTTCAACATGGGAAGTAAATTAATATAGTCAAATAAAGCATTTTAAATGCAGCTTTATATTACATTTCATGCCAGTATTGTTGGTTTCAATCAGTCCTGGCCTTTTATATTTGATGAGTAACTAGCTGTGTAAAACCCACATTTAATCAACCAAAAGTGATGAAATATAAAAACACTTTTTTTCCCAATAGAAGATTACAGCACTTGACATGTGTCTTATTTGTTAGAAATAAAATAATGGTGGTCCAAGAAAGAATAGAGTAAACCTTTGCAGATAGGGTTTGAAAATTAGACATTTTTATTTGAAAGAGGTGTATTTTAATATTAATATTATAAAATAAAGCTATTTCTGACACCCAAAATTTCTTTAATGTTGGGTTTGTTTCAATAAAACATTGTCGTAAAATGGTTAGTTCAGAGAAACCGGAATTCCCTGGACCTGGTCTTAAAGTTATAAGTAATTTTTGTTTCACTCAGACCATCTAAAGTTAGCGACAGAAAATGTAAAACTAAAACGCTTACCTGGTCAATTGGGCTTTGATAATTCTACTCTTCTTCCCACTTCCAGTCCATTCCCATATGTTAGACAAACAGTAATAAAGGGATCAAACTTGAAAAGAATTGTAACATAAAATATGATAATTGAAAGTAATTACAAGATAATAGTTGAGTTTCACCGACTGCATTTGCTGAAATAGTGTCAAAATGATTGATATGCAAAAACTGTAGCAAGTGAAAATGATAATACGAGTGAGTTTGTATTCTACTCCATGTCTGGAATATTGATTTGTGAAGAGAGTTACTTCTTTATCATGACTTATTTTTTCAATTACTTTTGTTGTATCATCAAAAAAAAATCCTGGTCATCCTTTTCAGGTAGGATTCTGAGGTGATAGAACTTCAGGTGTGAAATACCTTTTGGAAATCCAAATACACTATATATTCTAGTATTCCTTTATCCACCCTGCTTATTATATTCTCAAATAAATCTTATAAATTTCTCAAACACTATTTCCCTTTCACAAAACCATGTTGAATCTGTTTGATTGTATTATGATTTTCTACATGCCCTGCAACTATTATTTTAAATATTGAATTCTAACATTTTCCTAATAACACAAGAGATATAAGTGAACTGGTCTATAGTTTCCTGCTTTCTGTACCCCTCTTTCTTGAATAGAAATATTGCATTTGCTGTTTTGTGATTGTAAAGGACTTTCCAAAATCAAGGGACTATGGAAACTATAATTAAATGTATCCACTATCCCTGCAACCATTTCTTTTGAGATCTCATGTCCAAGGAACTTATTGGCATTTCACCCAATTGGCTAGGATGGGTGATATGGATTGGTTGGAAGGAACTTGTTTTTAATTCTTGATCAGTACATGCATGCAAGCGCACCAAAGAGTCATAGAATTCCTACAGAAGGTGGCCATTTTGCCCATCAAACCTGCATTGACAACAATCCCACCCTAGCCTATCCCCATAATCCCACATATTTTCCTCCTGATAATAGTGGACAATTTCGCATGGCCAATCAACCTAACTCACACATCTGTGGAGTGTGGGAGGACATAGTTTACAGCTAAGGATAGAGAACCTGACAGCCTACCCATTTGGTGGTCAGGTGCCAGATTAAATGCACATATACTATAAGACCATAAGATATAGGAGCAGAATTAGGCCATTTGACCCACTGAGTCTGCTCCGCCATTCAATCATGGCTGATAAGTTTCTCAGTCCCATTGTCCCACTTTTTCTCCACAACCTTTGATTTCCTTACCAATCAAAAACCTATCCAACTCTGTCTTAAATAGACTTTATTCTACCAGGCCCATGCAAATTAAGTTCTCTCCTACTGACCCCACAGACTCCAAGGGCACCAACGCACACAATCCTAGCGAAACCATCTGGATCACATCCTGTAAACTGTTTCCAACAGTTTGTTTAAATGCAAATACTCACTGTCTACATTGTTTCTTAGGACCCTTGTTTCTGATCTTCAGAGATTAATAGATATGCAAAGTGGTGCTAGACCTCGCTTGCGACGGTCAAATCCTCTCTACAGCTATGAAGTCTATCATTCTTTAGAAGAGGTATGTAAATAAAGCTTCAACAATTGTAAATGGTGGTTTTACTTATTCTTTATCTGAGCAATACAGTACCAGTGCTGCTCAGTAAACCATGACCTTAGTCTAGAGTTTGAAGTCCTGGTCCTCAAATACAAGCCAAATGCTGAGCAGCACATGTGAGGCATTAGTGAGTTTCATTATTTATGTCTTCATCGAGAGGAAGGTCGAAAGATATTTAAGTGGTCACCTTTCTTAAGATCTCCCTTTGATATTAATGAAGGGATGTGTGTTGCACTATTGATTGGAAGAGGACTTTAGTTTTCCATTGTTTAGTGAAAGGTCCATTTTCGCATATGCTTTGGTAAAGGAGTCGACAATGACTGGAGTTTAGTTTCTCAAGTGAATGCGCACACAAGAGGTAACCAAGAAGGTAGATGAGGACAGTGCAGTTAATGTTGTCTACATGAACTTTAGCAAGGCGTTTGACAAAGTACTGCACAGAATCCAGGTAAACTAGACAATTAAATACAAAAATGGCTTCTTGACAGAAGCCAGAGGGTGGTTGTAGAGCGTTGTTTTTCAAACTGGAGGCCTGTGACCAGCGATGTGCCTCAGGGATCAACACTTGATCCACTGGTATTTGTCATTTGTATTAATGCTATGGATGAGAATATAGGAGGCATGATTAGTAAGTTTGTAGACGACATCCAGATTGGTGGCATAATGGATAGTGAAGAAAGTTATCTCCAATTGCAACGGGATCTTGATTAATTGGGCCAGTGGGCTGATGAATGACAGATGGAGTTTAATTTAGACAAGAGCAAGGTGATGCATTTTGGTAGATTGAACCAGTGCTTGGTCTCTTCTGTCAGAACATTGAGTACAGGAGTTGGAATATCTTGTTGAAGTTGTACAAGACATTGGTAAGGCCACACTTGAAATACTGCATGCAGTTCTGGTTACCCTATTATAGAAAGGGTATTATTACACTAGTCAGAATGCAGAAAAGGAGAGTCTGGATAGACTGGGACTTTTTTCTCTGGAACATAGGAAACTGAAGGGGTGATCTTATAGAGGTCTATAAAATAATGAGGGACATAAATCAGCTAGATAATTAATATCTTTTCCCAAAGGTAGGGGAATCTAAACCTAGAGGGCATAAGTTTAAGGTGAGAGAAAAGAGATACAAAAGTGTCCAGAGCTGCAGTTTTTTCACACAGAGAGTGGTGAATGATTCGAACAAGCTGCCAGAGACAGTAGTAGAGGTGGGTACAATATTGTCTTTTTAAAAGCATTTAAATAGTTACATGGATACGATGAGTATAGAGGGATATGAGCCAAATACGGGCAATTAGGCTTAGCTCAGAGATTTTAAATAAAAGGGGGTATGGACAAGTTGGGCTGAAGGACCTGTTTCCATGCTGTAAACTTCTATGACTCTATGACATAGAGTCTGCATATTGGAGCTCAATGACTGAAGTTGGAGTGATTTTGCTTTTCGGTTGAACAAACTGTAATTTGAACGGTTTCCTGTCTGTGCTATAAATTATCTCCATGCTTGTGGGCAATTTCCTGGAATGAAGTGCATTATTGCAGTGACGAAGCTGGGGAAGAGGCATGTTGCAGTGACACGGCCTTGTTTGAATCTAGTATGCCTGAGTTGGGGTCTGTGGTGGTTCTGTTGGTGAGGCCACTACCCACCTCCATTGGGCGCCAGACTTCAACTTTCGACATTCTCATACTATCAACTTACATTTGTATCTTTCTGATCAAAGCAAGTCACAGGAACTGGAATAAACCGTTCTCTTCAATCATGACTGGTCTGATTTGCAACTCCATTTACCCAGACTTTTTCCATGTTCCTTGCTGCCCATCCCTAAAAATGCTCTACCAATTGCAATTTTGAAAACTTCAATTTACCTGACATTTTGCAGGGGAAAAGCTCCAGACAGTTCTCATCTGTCTGAAAGTAGTAATGGACTAAATTAAGAATAAGCAGATTTGAAATTCTGATGCAAATTTCTGGCTCTTCTGAAAATAGTTGCGGCAATATGTGTTTTCAGTTGTGGTGTAAGCCTGTACTAGGCAATGTCTGACAACAGTTGTCAGCTGGCATTATACAGAGAATAGAACACTGTCATCTTTAGTTATACAAATAAATGTTTGAATTTCAATTAGCCCTCTATATGGTTGCTAATTGTCAAATATTTAAGAATGGTGCATCAGATTTCGGACTGTCTTTTGAACCTGAGTTACTTATTAATGCGTTCTGCATATTTAGTGAACATTATGAAAATATACTTCTTGAATGTAGGGATGAGAAACTGCATGTGTTTATTTATTCCATATCCTCAGTTTTGAAATCTGCTATGCTAAATCTAACAATTAATTTTGTGGCTTATATTTGAAATGATTTAATTACTTTTTTTCAGATTCAAAGCTGGATGCTTCAGATGAATCAATCATATTCTCATCTCCTTTATCTTTTTTCCATTGGAAAATCCTATGAAGGACGACCTCTCTTTGTTCTTCAGGTAGTTTACTGAGATTGCCAAAGCTATTACAATATTAGAGGCAACAGTCAAATTGAGCATTTAATGTTTAATTTTGATTTCAGCTTGGCAAGAGATCACATTCTTTTAAGAAAGCAGTCTGGATAGATTGTGGCATTCATGCTAGAGAATGGATTGGTCCTGCTTTTTGTCAGTGGTTTGTCAAAGAAGTAAGTACTCAAAGTTAACCAACTAAAATTACCTCCATTTTCTCTTGGCAATGCTTAAGAATTGATCTGAAACATTTGGTTTCATTAAATGATTCAATATTGCAGTCAGCAGCAAAGCAACATCATTTCTTATGTTGATGTAATGTTGGAAGAAGAGGAAGTAAGGAAATTAATATCAGTAGAGAGAAATACTTGAGAAAAATTATGGGACTAAAATTCAGCAAACCCCCAAGACCTGATGGCCTACATCATAGTGTTCTAAAAGAATAGCTGCAGAGATGGGGGATGCTCTAATTATGATTATTCAAAATTCCCAGATTTTCAACAGATTGGAATTAGCAAATGTGATATTGATATTGAAGAAAGGAGGGAGAGAGAAAACAAGGAACTACAGGTCAATTAGACTGACATCAGTCATCAGGAAAATGCTGGAATCTACTATTAAGGAATCTTAACGATGCATTAAAAAAATCATAGTGTGATCAGGCAAAGTCAGTATGGCTTTATGAAAGAGAAACCATATTTGACAAATTTATTCAACTTTTTTGAGGGCGCAACTCTCAGGGTAGATAAAGAGGAACCAGTTGATATTTGGATTTCCAAAAGGCATTTGGTAGGGTGTCACAAAGCTTTTGATTGGCTTGGTAAGGACACAAGGAGTTGAGAATAGTGCATTGACGTGGATACTGGATTGGTAAGTGGACTGGAAGCGAGAGGTGGGAACAAATAGTGTATTCTCAGGTTGGTAGGCCTTGATAGAGTGAAGTGCCTCTGAAATCAGTGCTGGAATTTTCACAGAGACTTAGGCGTGCTATCCAAGGAACACAAGGCATGCAAGTACAGCAAGCAATTGAGCAAAATGGAAGTAGTTGTCAACAGGACTGTCAAGTGGCATTTACTCTAGCAATAACCTGCTCACTAATGCTCAATTTGGGTTCTGTCAGGTCCGCTCAGCAGCAGACCTCATTACAGCTTTATTCCAAACATGGACAAAACAACTGAATTGCAGAGATGAAATGAGAGCGACTGCTCTTGACATCAAGGCAACATTTGACCAAGTGTGACATCAAGGAGTCATAGCAAAACTGGAGTCAATGGAAATCAGAGTGAAAACTCTTCACTGATTAGAGTCATATTAGGCACAAAGGAAAATGGTTGTGGTTGTTGAAGATCAACCATCTGAGTCCCGGACATTGTTGCAAGAATTTTTCAGGGTAGTTTATAAGGTTAAAAGTGGGGATGTTCAGTGATGATTTCACAATGTTCAACACATTCACGATTCCTCAGATACTAAAGCAGCCTGTGCCTGTGTATAGCAAGACCTGGATAATATTGAGGCTTAGACTAACATTCACACCACACTAATGACAGGCAATCCCCAATAAGAGAAACATTCAGTCGTAGTAACGTTACTGAATACACCACTATTACAGTGTGGGAGACTCTCTGGGGGCAATGTTATAGGGCATCCCCTGACCTATCCAGGCACTGGAACCACATCTTCAGCAGGCCAATTATCTGCTCGATCAGCTCACATGTGGCAGCTTGAGCCTCACTGTAATGAGTCGCAGCAGCTGTTTGTGGCACATTGGTGTCAGCAGCCACTTCCTGAATGGGTACCTCTTGTTCCTGAAAAGCTCCTCAAAGATGGCTGGGATCTGAGTGCCCCAAAATGTAGCTGCCATGCATAGGATACACCTGCATGAAATGCATCATTTCTGCCACAGGTGAGCTGCACACTGAGGGAAGAGAATCCCTTGTGGTTCACGAATAGTACTGTATAGTGTCCTGGAGTATGCAAGGGCAGATGGGTGCAGTCAATCAAACCTTGCACCAGGAGCAAGCCCACGGCCCTGGCTTCTTGGCTCACCTGATCCCAGTCCGAGTTAATATCTGTAATTTTCTGATATGATGCCACATAGGTTACTCATGCCACTCTGGGATGTACAATTGAATTGTATATCAGTTATATAGTTTTATATGGGAATAGCCATTTGTAAAGTAAGTCTTTGGTAATATATATAGTATATACTTTCTACTGCAATGTAAGCTTACAGTTGCAATGTACATTGGATTTTATAAAGTGCATCTGAACGGTTTAATTTTTTTTCTGTAAAAGGCTGTGCAAACATACCATAATGATTCTACAATGCGACGACTTCTAAAACAACTGTATTTCTTCATCATGCCTGTTTTTAATGTAGATGGATACCATTATAGCTGGACAACTGTAAGTGAATAATGTTTTGTTTAAAGTTCTCCAATGGTCAGTTCAATTTCTCGTTTTTGTTGCCATTTAAGCAAACAGTTGTAACTCATACAGGTGCATGACTTCATAAATTAAATAAACAAGTGAATGTCATTTTTTTCAAGCCACATAATAATCTAAAGAAAATTTGTGCAGAGCTGTGAGCACAAGTGATCACATGGCTCTGTATAGCCTAGTTTCTTGTTGTTTTATCATTCATTACATTTAAGGTAGAAAAATTCTTTAGAAATTTGAACTCTGATCATTTTAATTTGCAACAGGAATAATATTTGCATCATGTTTAGGATCGTTTCTGGAGAAAGACACGTTCTAACAGTACCAATTTCAACTGTCATGGAGTTGATGCCAATCGTAATTGGAAGGTCAAGTGGTGTGGTAAGTTCACATATGGAATAATATTCATCCCTCTTGTTTTAATAAATATTATTGTGATGACATGTATATTAATAATTTCAGACAGGAGTAGATCGTTTGTCCATGCAACTTAGTTAGCATTTCCCACACATTCTCCAAATGCATTTATATTGACATTACATAGGATTATATATGATATGCAGCACAGAAACAGGCCATTTGGCACAATGAGTCCACACATGTTTATACTCCACCAGAGTATTCTCCTAATTTTTCTAATCTAAATCTATCATTGTAAGCCTCTATTATCTTCTCTTTCATGTTTCTTAGTTTCCCCTCAAATGCACTATACTGTTCAACCACTCCTGGAATATGGAACTGTGAGTTCCATATTCTCGTTACTTTTTGAAGTTCCTTCTGGATCCTCTGTTGAATTTTTTGGTGACTGTCTTATATTGATGGCCTCGAGTTTTACTCTTCACCCAAGAGAAAAGATTCTCTTTCTGAAATAACTCCTCAGAGACCGGTGTCCTCTCACCAGATTACCTTTATTTACAACTCTATTCAACTGTTAGGGGGTGATTCTCCCATGCTAATTTTCTAGTGTAGCAGGGTGGGAGAATTTCATGGCTGAGCATGTGTGGGATTCGCACATGCATTCACGCCACAAGTGCATCTCCCAGTTCCAGATTCCTGGCACCAACAGACCTGCACTGGAAACCAGCAGGAAGACCAAGTTATTTTAATCTGATTTTAATACAATTTAAATGTAATTAGCAGGCCCAGAATTGAATTCTCCAGGCCCCTCCCACCCCACCAGAATGTTTCACTTCAGCAGGGGCTTTACAGTAGGTCTCCACTTTTGGGGAACTAACGCCCAGAGTCTGGGGTGAAAGTGGGCAATTAGACCCCCCCAGGGAGTCAGGTGGCAGAGGGCTATGCCTCTTGGGCATGAGCATACTGGCAGTGTCAGCCTGTGACCTTGATACTGCGCAATGGGCAAAGTGCTGATGCCTCCAGGGTACCTTGGCACTGTCCACTGGGCATACAACAGTGCCAAAGAGCTAGGGCTGAATGTCCTGCTGCCACTCTGCATAGGGATCAGTTGGGGCAGGAGGGGACAGCTTGGGTGAGGATCAGCCAGAGTGCGGGAAGCAGCGTCTCAGCTTGGGAGGGGAGGTGTGTCTGCCTGTCTAGGGTCTGCATGGTGGTGGCAGGAATCATCACTGGAGGGGGCTGGGAGTAGGGGTAGGCAGGGGGAGTTTGCCTGCTGGGGGAGTGTTCGAGACTGCTAGGGGGGGAACTGTGGTGGGGGGTGCTGAATATCAGGATGGGTTTGGGGGGCTGTAATCAGGCTGTGGGGGGTTGGGTGACCAGCAAACAGGAGGATAACAGTTTGGGGCCCACTAGTTTCAGTCTACTGGATAGGAATAGGAAGGATTCCATGCATAGAGTGCTTCTGGTATATAGTCAGAATCTGGCACGTCAGAAGACCTGACATTCCCAGTTTTATACAGATGATGGGGCATGCAATTATAACGTCAGTCAGGGATATCTTTTCCTGATAACCTCAGAGAGTTCATATTCCAAGAGACCAGCCTCATATGCCTTACTGAAGTCATTCCTGTTTCCATTCTTATCAAAACCTTTCAATATTTTAAATACCTCTTTCAGGTTACCCCTCAACCTTTCCCTTGAAAGAGAAGAGAGATCCAATCTGTCAATGATTTGCTGATATGCATATGCATGCATTTCCTGTATAATTTATGTAAATCTTCTTTGCAGTCTCTCCAATGCCTCCAAATCTTTTTTAATAATATGGTGGTCAGAACTAGATGCTCTGTGCAGTCAAACCACAACTCATTGTAGGTTTAGCGTTATTTTTCCACTTTTCAATTCTAACCCTCTGGAAATAAAGCCTAATGCCAAGTTTCGAAGTTTAATAGTCATTTATGTAGAAGTATTTGCCTAGTGTCTTGTTGAAACCCATCACAGTTTCTTGATAGACTCCTCCTGTTCATGGTCTGTTATAAATATCTCTCACCCTTGCTGAATTTTCTTCTTTTTTCATCTTTAATTTGATCCCAGAGGTCTTTATTCTTAAGTTGCAGGAAAAAACTCACCTGTTCCTCATACAATCTCTTTATAATTGTAAAAATGTGTATCAAACCAAACATCAATCTTTCTTCAAGAAAGAAATTACCCAAGTGAACTGTCATAATTTTATAACTTTGTGCCTTCAGTTCCAACATTTCGAGGGAAGTGATGGGATGTTAGGGGGAGTTAGGGGGATTGGACAGTTGCATTGAGGAAACACTTGGATTTTGTAAAATTTAAAAATAGGACCAGATGAATGTGCTATTCTCCATTTCCTGGATGCATCCAACCTGGTTGAGGGGTTGGCTGCTTAGAAGATAGATAGGCCATCGACACCAAACCAGAGAACAGGGTTATGGGAGGAAAATCAAAATTTGAGGACATAGGGGAAGGGGTAGCAATCGATGGCAGGAGATTGGAAACATCAGGAAACATTTGAGGCATCATCATCATCTGGTGAGGTCAGAGAAGGGATAAGAGGATCAGAGAGACCCGAGTGAGGGGGATGGATGTTCAGAGTTGCTGTGGGATATCAGAAAAAAATGCCTTGGTGAAAAAAAAAAATCAGGTTCACGGGGCATCAGGGGAGTGGTGGTGAAGATCAGATCACTATGGCAAAAGAACAGCATGTCACAGGAAGGATAGTACACAAGTTTGATGGGCCAAATAGAAAAGTTGCTGATCCTCTTTGCCTACAGCCAATGCTGGAAAGCACCTAACCGCTGGGTGATACATTTCTTGTCTCCCTTCAGTTCTAGAACCCAGCTGAACCGTGTCAATTTTAAAAGGGACATGCAGTCTCATTAAAATATTCAAAGAGCAGTGCACCTCCTTGAAGCAGAATGGTTAAAGCCCAAAGTGGGAAAATTGAATTCGGGTTTGAGACTTTTAACATCCCCCTATACAAAACTCATTGTTTACAAGTGTTAAAACTTCCTCCTGAATTTATGGAATCAATCTAATATTCATCTTGTGCATTTCTACAACTTGATTTTTTAAAAATAGGGAGGCTAAAATTTCTGTCACAAATCCAGATCAAATTTTCAGTTTTCCATTCTTGACTTATATATTGCATCCCTAGCTATACATGCCAACATCCTGTTCAGCTGTCTAATTGCCTGAAAAACATTACAGATATTTTTAGTATTCTATTTACCAAATCTAGATCCTTTTGTGGAGCATTACCACATTAACCATTTTGCAGATCTTGATAATCATCATTCAACACCTTGGACATGACTATTGCTCCAAACGATTTATAAAAACTAAAACAGTAACAATCCCAATACCAACCCATGTGCTACCCAACTACTCAATGTTGTTTACCAACTTACCACTTATTAATTCAGTAAGGCCTTGCCTTCTATTCCATGGACCAGCACCTTTAATAATTAGTTATGTGTAACAGTGTCAAATGAACATCCATTGATGAACCCAATGTGATCATTCACAATATGATTGATGCTATTCCTGATTATGTCACCAGAGTCTCTTTCGTTCTCTTCATCAAAGATATGAAAATTATTGGACCATTGGATCAATGTGATTTCTTCTATTAACTCCTCCTGTCTCCTCCACGATCCATCAATGATTATCCATTTCCCTGTGGAATAGTCATTTTCTGGAACATGTCTTCCTTCTCTTGTATGTTGTTGAATAAGCCAACTAGTACTCAAGTTCAGTAATGCTTTCCTTCAACAGCACGCCTTTCTGATACTTCTTATTCATGATGTAGAGATGCCAGCATTGGACTGGGTAAACACACTAAGAAGTCACACAATGCCAGGTTAAAGTCCAAGAGGTTTATTAGGTAGCAAAAGCCACTAGATTTTGGAGCACTGCTCCTTTGTCAGGTAAATGGGAGTTCTGTTTATAAACAGGGCTTATAAAGATATAACCTCAATTTACAAAATAATGTTTGGAATGTGAGTTATTACAGGTAATCAAGTCTTAAAGGTACAGGCAATGTGAATGGAGAGAGGCTTAAGCACAGATTAAAGAGATGTGTACTGTCTCCAGATAGGACAGTTAGTGAGATTTTGCAAGCCCAGGCAAGTCGTGGGGGTTACAGATAGTGTGACATAAACCCAAGATCCTGGTTGGGGCCATCCTGATGTGTGCGGAACTTGGCTATCAGTCTCTGCTCAGCGACTCTGCATTGTTGTGTGTTGTGAAGGCTGCCTTGGAGAATGCTTACCCGAAGATCAGAGGCCGAATGCCCATAACTGCTGAGGTGTTCCCCAACAGGAAGAAAAACAGTCTTGCCTGATGATTGTTGAGTGGTGTTCATTCATTTGTTGTTGTACCTACTCAGCCTTCAGGAGAACAGTGACCACGACACCACATAACCCTGCCACAGCAACTCTGCAAGACGTGCCTGATCATCAACACAGATGCCATCATCACATGTGAGAACACCATCCACCAGATACATGGTGCATACTCTTGCAACTTGGCCAATGTTGTTTACCTGATACGCTGCACAATAGGATGTCCCAAGGCATAGCACATTGGGGAGACCATGCAGACGTTACGACAACAAATGAATAATCACCGCTCAACAATCACCAGGCAAGAGTGTTCTTTTCCTGTTGGGGATCACTTCAGCAGTCATGGACGTTTGGCCTCTGACCTTCGGGTACGCTTTCTCCAAGGCAGTCTTCACGACACACAACAATGCAGAGTTGCTGAGCAGAGACTGATAGCCAAGTTCTGCATGCATCAGGACAGTCTCAACGGGGATCTTGGGTTCATGTCACATGATCTGTAACCCCGACAACTTGCCTGGACTTGCAAAATCTCACTAACTGTTCTGTCTGGAGATAATACACATTTCTTTAACCTATGCTTAAGCCTCTCTCCACTCACGTTGTCTGTATCTTTAAGACTTGATTACCTGTAAAAACTCACATTCCAACCATTATTTTATAAATTGAGTTTGTGTCTTTATATGCCCTATTTGAGAACAAAACTCCCACTTACCTGATGAAGGAGCAGCAGCCAAATGTTAATGGCTTTTGCTACCAAGTAAACCTGTTGGACTTTAACCTGGTGTTGTGAGACTTCTTATTTCTTGCTCATAGACACAGTTCCTACTCATGGACTGTCAGCATCATACATGCTCCACATATCACAAGCCTGGCCCCATTTCTTTGACTAGTATATTGCTGGAAGAGGACGTTAATTTTCTGGGTGTTCAGTGACTGCCCATTTTCTCTTATGCTTCAACCGTGGCCTGGAGCTCAGTTTCTGAGTGAGTGCATACACAACCAGTATCTCCACACTGAAGCTGTATAACTAGGGTGAGAGTGGTTTTGGATTGAAGACAGTGTAGGTTGAACCGTTTCCTGTCCTGTAAATTTTCTCCACAGCTGTGGGTAACTTGCTGGAGATGAGTTATAGTGTTGCAACAAGCGAGATGGAGAAGAGGGCTGCTGCGATAACACGCCTTGTATGACCCTAATCTTCACTGAGATAGGATCTTTTGTGGTTATTATTAATGAAAAATATTTTTGATATCTTGTGAGCTACTTCTCAATAAAGATAGATGTAGATCACAAAATTCACTATCACTTCCCATGTGACAGCTCAGCTTTCAGCCAAATGAAGACAAAAGTATTTGAAGACCAGGATGTCAGACCCAAGACTAAGGTCATGGCTTACTGGGCAGCAATGAGTGATTCTTATACTTCACTATATGCATCAGTAACTTGGACAACCTACAAAAAGCGCTGCAGATGTTTTTGCAAGATCTCCAAATCCCTTGGCAAGAAAGCCAGTCCAATCACTGCCGAGTCAAAATGCCCAGCAACGAGGTGCTAATCAGCAAAATCATCTTCATGGACAGGATGTGTCATTTTATGCCTGATACCAGACTCCAGGAATAAACTTGGGACTTGGTCATAGGAGGAGCTACCCAGGCAGGGACAAGGAGAGAAATCATGTTTCTTCCATTTCTGAGCCTCTTATTTGCTTCCACCTTTCACCTTCCCCCTCAAATGTGCATGCTTTTTTTACCTTTTTAAGACTCACCTGTCAATTCAGCAAACAATCACACAAAGATCCTAATAAAATGATAGCACGTATTTGTTGGCATCTGGTTACAAATATAATTTGATACTTACACAGCAAGGTCATTAATATTAGGAACAGCAATAATACTATACAGTATTAATTAGTGTGTGCCCTATAAGTGATCCCAATCTGACTGTTAAACAAACCACAAATTTTAGGTTAACAGCATTGTGCAATATCACTTGACAGAAAATTGTCCTGTTAGTTATTTATAACACTGCAGATAATAATACTGATTTCAGTGACAGCCTCATTGACATGTGCTGTACATTGCACCATATGTATACAGTGAGAATAAATTCAGACAAATTATTGAACTAGTTAGAAATTTGGCTGAGAGTCAGGAGACAGAGGAAAGCTAATGGACAGTATACTTTAATTGGCAGTATGTAACTTGCCAATTAACAACACTTGTGGTGTTGTGCAAGGATCTGCATTAGAGCCTCAATCAATGTCTTGGTAGATAGGATGGAAAGCCATTCTGTCAACGACAGAAGTATGGGCAGCAGTATTGGTGGAAGCATAAAATTACAACAAGATATTAGTAGGTTAAGTGATTGGGCAAAATTGTGATGAATGGTTTTCAGTACAGGCGATTGTGAGGGAGTCCACTTTGGTCCTAAAAAACATCATATAATGACTAACTTCGTTAGGGTCCTAGACCAGAGTGCCAAGTTACATTAGGATGCCAGACTAGATCCCAACAATTTTTATTTTTATGGCATAAATGTGAGGATAGGATATTTCTTCCCAGGAGTAATTCCAGGAACAAAGTATGCATCCTTTATAGTAAAACAAACTTTTATTCAATAATAGTTTAAATATAACTCTTACAAATGAATCAACAAATTTACTATGAAAAGCAACTTTGCTTTCTAGCTTATGCCTGTTCCAGTTCTAAATAAGGCCCATTCACGCACACATCAACACCACTTTTAAATAAATAGCAAAACCAAACATACTTGCAATAAATTGTGTTAACAGTCTTGAAACTTACAGAGAAATTTTGTAGAGAGTGAGTTCTCAGGAATGGTCTGCATATGCCTTTGACTTTAGCAAGACCACAGTTAGAACTCTCTACTTTCTGCTGCAGATCTAGCTTCTCCCTTACTATATCAGCACCTAATTGATAACGCTTGACCTCTCAATCAGTCTAATTAAAAACCCAAAAGGAAATCTCCATCGATAAACAAAAAATCCTTTAGCTCATAAGTAAGCACTACATGGCTAAAATAAGTAATTATCCTGCTCTTCCAGCATCTGAGTCGCATTCCCTCCAATGTACTAATTGCCTGTAGAATAAAGCAGAATATTCCCCTTAAACATAAAAAAAATAGCAATTGCACTTCTATTATCAATAGTTTCTAAATGAAATTTTTAAACGAAAAGGCTGGAAAAAGTAAAGCCACAAGAGATTGTGTGTCTCGGGTGAGCAGATTTTTCAGGCATCATAAATAGGTACAGAAAATACTCAAGGCTAAAGAAATACTGGCCTTCGCCCAGCATTATCACTGTTCACACTGATGGGATTTTCCCATCCCACTACAATGAATGGAGATTTGGCTGGCTGTCAAATTCTCCAACCTCACTGCAGCCTGAGTATGGTGTGAACGATAGGTAGAATTGCACCCTTCATGTCTACGTGACTAGAACACAAGGGAATATAGAAGTCATGTTTCAGTTATCTAAAGCCATGGTCAAGCAATACTGAGCAGTGCTAGATACCAAGCTTTAATAAAGATATACTGACCTTGGAAAGTGCAAAGCATAGGTTTATCAGAATGATACCAATGACTCAAAAGTTAAATTAGAAAGAGAGATTACACTAATGAGAATTATATTTCTTGAATTTAGAAATTTAAGAGATGATTTAATTGAATGTTCGAGATATTTAGGTGAAAAGATAGGGAGATATTGAGTTACTATATATGTTGGTTGGGGAGTTTAGGAAAAGGGGCATATGGCCTAAAGACAAAGCCAGAATTTCTGTTTCACACGTACATAGTGGCAGGAAATTGAACTTTCTCACAAATGGCAATTAGTGTCAGATCAGATGTGCGTTTTGAGATTGATGAATTTTGGTTACTTAAGGAATTTGGAGAAAAGGCAGTTTATGAGTTTGGCCACAGATCAGCTCATCAGTTCTCTGAATAGATGAACAGATTTGAGGAGCTAAATGACCTATTCCTATTCATATATTGCTGTGCAACTTAACCAATGGTTTATGTAAAATTCATCACTCCACTATTTTACCGTATGCCCCATTATTAAAATGATACCTGATTTTATTTATGGCACCTGGACTTTTAGATATATGAACCCTAGGCCTTTATTCATTGACATTCTTTGACATGTTTCGGTAATAACTCAGGAAGCCAACTGGAAAAGAACGAAATTTTATTTTCAAATCAAAAGTTAAACTTCAAGTTGTGGTTATGAGTCCCATCTAGGACAACAGAACACTGGACCCACTCAGGGATCACCTTATCAATGGCTCAGGAGCTGAATTCCACCTGTACAGGCAGTTGCCTATTATCATGGGAACTCGTATTCCACAGGGAGATCAATTCAGGATTTCCCATGTAGATACTGAAGGTTATCACAGTTTTCATTAAATGCATATGACCACTGCTTGTTTTCCTTTTCCAAAATGATTTCTTCAAGTCTATCTGCAAGAAATTGTATCTGCTGCCTGTTTGCTGATTCTGCTTTTGTGAAATCTTTTGCAGTCCTCCTAATTGTTTGGAAAAACTTCCTAGTTTTGTACCATTGGCAAATTCCATGTGTCCAAGGCCAAATCATCTGTTTATGATCTGTGAGACATTTCAAAAATTTCATTATTGTGTGATGAAAGTTGCTATCAATGGTATTTGAATGGCCTTATGTAGTTACCCATTTGACTGTTATGAACATTCAGAGCCTCCTTTCATTTGATCATTTAATGCATGGAAACAAGATATCATCACCTTACCCAAATGCCTATGTTTTTAAATGACAGAATTGGCAGTGTATTTGAACATGTTGGAAATATTGTTGAAATGGTTTTAAGCCAAGTCTTCTATTTTCTAATTCATGTAACAGTAATGTAATCACAAAAAAAACTTTACCTTTATGCTTTCATAATGTTAATCAAATCCTGCAGCATACTTCAGACCAATTTTGTCAGAACGGGTGATATATTAATTTGCCTTCAATTTATTTTTAAATATTTCCCTTTTAAAATCAAAAGTAAAAGGCAGGAAAACTAAAAGTGGAATGCAAGAAAGAAAGTAAAAGAGGATAAAACTAATACAATGACAACATCAAAATACATTTCCAAAGTAAATTGAAAACAAGTTTTGTTCATGTATGCAAAATGTATTTTATTATACGTACAATATTTGTTTATAATTTTGATAAAAGTTACTTGTCAGCTTTATTTTCCGCCAATCATTGTATGTTTTCCCATAATATATTTGCGCTGATTGTGTCACAAGCATTATATTATCAGTCATAAAACAACTACATGAAGCATTCTAGCCACCCATTTACAACACCTTTTACAACACACATCACCAACAAAACAAATGGGGGCATAAAAATGTAGCCACCTCTCTCCCACAAACCTACCATATATTTAAACATTGAAATGTGGGAACTCTGATAAAGGATTATGTTTGAAGCATTAAGTTGACTTTCTCTTTCATTTTAAATTTAGATTTCTAACATTTATATGCTTTTATATCTCAAAGAAATGGGGATGATTTTCAGGCATTCATCTTATCTGCAAGTGCAAATGGTATCAAGCACTTTCGCTTGACCCATGACTTATGGCAGCATCATAATTTCTGAATGAGGTTGATGTCTTTTAATCATTTCCAGGTTTCAATTCATCTCTCTAATTTTTATTTATGACGTTTTCCCTGACTCTTTAGGTGAAGGTGCTTCCTTGCATCCTTGTGCTGATACATATTGTGGGCCAGTGCCAGAATCTGAGCCAGAAGTAAAGGCTGTTGCAACTTTCCTACGTAAACACAAGAAACAAATTAAAGCATACATTTCATTCCATGCATATTCACAAATGCTACTATATCCATATGCCTATAAGGAAGCATTCATTCCCAATTACAAATGTGTGGTAAGTAGATTTAATTTGAATTAGTAATTTAAACTAATTTAAACTCTTAAGTGTCACTGGATTGTTTCAGTTTCTGCACTTTCTCCTGGGAGTAATAAACATCAATGCACTGATTTAGCATTAATGTTTAATTTATTTGTTGATTAGTTATTAAGCAATAATTAATGGATAGCATGTAAATTCGCATACTACTTATTTGATGTGCACATTAATTTCAGATTTGAAACTGTTGTAAAAGCACCAGATGGAGCAAATGGTGCTCTAAGGCTTTAGCAGAACATGGCAATTTGCCAATCTAGTGATTTAAGGAATCATTCACCAAAGATGGCAGCACAGGTTTGGAACTTGTACTAAATAGTTTAGAGAAGAAGGAATAGGGAGAATAGAATGTCACAGCTGACAAAGTTCAAAGCTGTAAGACAGGCATTAGAGTCTTGTTATTATCCAAATCACCTTGAGTTTGCTGAAATGGCACCTGTCTGCACTGTATTTAAATAACTGTAAGTTAAAAGAGACATGGGCTGGGACTCTCCCAAAAAAATTCTCTATGTTCCCAACATGCGGGAAAATGGGAATAAATCCTGGTGATTTTTTGGCATATTCACCAGAGCGATTCTCCGATACTCAGAGCGTCACAGAATGCCTCAGCGTGATTACCTATGGAAAATAGGTGTGGACCTCTTCTAGTCCAAGAGGCTGGCAGCATAATGCTGAGCGGGCCACAGTGCTTGCACCACCTTTGTCAGCGCAGAGATCAGTGCACACGCAATGCCCCCCATTGCAGCCTGTGGATTGCTGGCCAGCTCAATTGCTGGCCAGCCATGCAACCCCCATCACTGGCTTTCTGACCCATTCACACACCCTCCCTTCCCTCGTTGCTGGCCTCCTGGACCTCCATGTGGCAACCCTTACGTCCTGTCTCCTCATCTCGGTCAGCCCTGATCTTTGCTGCGCTCACAGCCTCAACCGCCTCAATTCCTCCCTCCCCACTGATCTTATTTGCAGAGTGGCAATTCATTACCCCCCCCCCCACTCACAGTAGGCTTGATCCCCTCTGGCCCACCCCATATACATTGCCCAGTGGGCAGTGTCAAGGTGTCCCTTGGGCAAAGCCAGTTTGCAATTTGGGCAGTGTCAGAGTGCCAAGGGTACTTCCCTTACCCCAACCTCCCCAGGAAGCTTCAATGGCCTCTGTTTTCTCCAGTGGGGTCAAATGCCTGTTCCCCATTGAATGACATTTCCATATGATACTCAGCTCTGCGCCAATTTCCGGCATGGAGCTGATGATGCCAAAAAACATAACCATTAGAAACACACGGAAGCCGTGACACCCAATGAGAATCCCATGACAAAGATGTCATTTAAATCTCACAGCCTACTGTACTATTCAAGCAGCACAGTGGGCTGGGAGAAATGTCCACATGATTTCAGAGCTAAAATCAACCAAACTCATTGTAATATAGTCAAAGAAAAGTGACTACAACATGTAGGATTGTGGATTCAAGAGCCACAGATATCTAAGATAGTTGAGTATTTGTAAGTAATTTTATTAAGACATATCGGTTCAGATATAACATATTTGCTAAATAGACTAACATAAATGACATAGCTAAATAAAATGTATACAGCCCATCTCAGTTGAGAGATAAGAGAGGATGATTGACACAGACTGTATTGATAAGAACATACTTACATAAGAAATAGGAGCAGGAGTAGGCCATGTAGCCCCTCGAACTTGCCCTGCCATTCAATAAGATCATAGCTGATTTGATAGTGGTTCAGTTCCACTTATCCGCCTGCTCTCCATAACCCTTAATTCTGTTATTGGTCAGAAACCTATTTATCTGTGATCTAAACACATTTAATGAGGTAGCCTCCACTGCTTAAATGGGTAGAGAATTCCAAAGATTCACTGTCTTATGGGAGAAGAAGTTCCTCCAACTCTGTTCTAAATTGACTCCCCCTTATTTTGAGGCTGTGCCCTCTAGATCTTGTTTCCTTTCTAAGTGGAAATAATCTCTCTACCTCTACCCTATCTAGTCTCTTTATTATCTTATATGTCTCTATAAGATCTCCCCTCAGCCTTCTAAACTCCAATGAGTACAGGCCCAATATGCTCAATCTCTCCTCATAAGCTAACCCCCTCATCTTCAGAATCAATCTGGTGAATCTTTTCTGTAGTCCCTCCAAAGCCAGTGTATCTTTTCGCAAACAAAGGGACCAAAATTGCACACAGTACTCTAATTGTGGCTTCATCAGTACCTTGTAAAATTGCAGCAAGACCTCCCTGCTTTTGTACTCCATACCCTTCGCGATAAAGGCAAATATTCCATTCACCTTCTTGATCATCTGCTGCACTTGCAAACTGAGTTTTTGTGATTCATGCACAAGGACCCCCAGGTCCCTCTGCACAGTAGTATGTTGTAATTTTTCGCCATTTAAATAATAGTCCATTTTACTATTATTCCTTCCAAAGTGGATAACCTCACACTTGCCAAAGTTATACTCCATTTGCCAGATCCTTGCCCACTCACTTAGCTTATCCAAATCTCTCTGCAGATTTTCCGCATCTTCCACGCAATTTGCTTTCCCACTCATCTTTGTATCATCCTTGTTACCCTACACTCGGTCCCCTCTTCCAGATCATCTGTTGATCTCAGTAGTTTGTGATGGCAGCATTCTGTTTTTGAATCAAAGTATTATAGGACTCTTCTCGTAGTCTTCCACTACTTCCCTGTTTTTCTGAAGAAGGTGACTGTCTGATGAGGACTGCCTCAGTCTCATAGCACTCATTTGTATACCTTATTTTTAGGGCTGGTAACTTATTCAATGTCAATCAGCTGTTCAAAGCCTGGTGACCAGTGGTTACAGGACAGGTACCCAACATTTGTGAGTGCTCACTCCCTGCCTGCTGCCTCCCATTCTTCAACCTCACTTGCGGTGACTGGAGTTGCATCTCTTAAAGCAGCCATCCCAAAAGCACTTGATGAAATGAGATAGAATGAGACAGAACTCATCTTCCACGTTTCTTCGGTGGCAGAGAAGCAATGGACCTGTAAGGGTGCAGCTCAGAGTGAGAGAGTATAAATCGGGTGAGACCTGAGGACTGCACCACTTACTTCAGCATTAGGGAGAACCAACCCACACATCAATTTGAAAGCAGAATGAGGTAAACATAATAGGCGGAATTTTTCAGTGTTGCTTCGGGTGGGATTTTCCAGTCATGTTTGCTCCAAGACGGGAAAGCTGCAAGTTCACTGGTTGGTAAGAAACGGCTATTTAGATGGCCTTCAAATTGCTGTAAATTAAATAAGTGTAATAATTTTAAACAGATAGCAACTTCAATTTAACTGAGAAGTACCAGGAATAAGGGAAACTTATAATAAGGTAATATAAGTAATCCTAAGTAGACAAAGTTAATGGTAAGGAAATGAAGTTAAAACATGGCAAGGTATCTAGTTGAGTGAATCCATGTCCTGTAATATGTGCAAAATCATGGATGCTACCAATGTGCTCGACGGCCACATGTAAAGAAATGCTGCCAGCTGCAGTAACGTTAGCTCTAGATTTCAGAAGTCAAGGACTCACATGCATACATTCACTAACTCATTTCCACACACTCTCTCACTGACACACACACAATCTCTCACTCACACTGCAAGTCTCTCATTCACACACGTGCACGCTTACACTCACAAACGTGCGCATGTTGCGCTCACACAGATTCACTCCCACACTCACACTCACACATTCACACTTGAGGACGATTCCCCCATCCGACTGCCTTAAATTTCTAGCTCAGCGGGCTTGGAAAATCGTGCAAGATATGATTTGTGGGATTCCTTGCGCGCCCGCTAGAGCCTCCCAGCACTGGATTTCTGGCATGATCTGCAAGGTACAGATGCCCTGTTCGATCAGGCTGGCCAGTACATCAATTTTGATGTGGGCCAGGTCCAGCAGGATCTCCAGGCTGCAGACTGTTGCCATCGCCGACATGCCAAACATGCAGAGTGCTATCAACTACATGCATGTCGTCCTGTGGTCCCCAAAACATCAGGCATTGTCCTCTGTGAACAGGATGGGGTTCCATTCCCTAAAAATGCAGATTGTGTGCGACCACAAGATGAATGAAATGCATGTGTGTGCTCACCACACAGAGAGCGTGCGTAATAGCTTCATCTTGCAGATCTCCTGCATCCCTGGGGTCTTAAAAGACCAGCCCAGGCTGCTGGGGTGGCTTATGGGGGACAAGAACGACATGTTAAGGAATTGGTTGATGAAGCTAGTGGGAAGGCTGGAGACTGATGCAGAGATCTGTTATTATGAGGCCCACACTGCCACTTGGTCCATCGTTGAGCAGGACATTAGGCTTCTCGAGATATGGTTCCACTGCCTAGATGGCTGTAGTGGGACCTTCCAGTACAGCCCTCTGAGGGCCTTCCGATCGTTGTAATTTGCTGTACATTCCACAACCTACCACAATAATGGGAAGACTTTCTGGAGGAGGAGGAGTGCGACCAAGCAGACGCCCCTTAGGAGGAGGGGGACCATGAGGATATTAAGAAGGAGGCCGAGAAGGAGCCAGAGGATGGAGGACATGTGGCACCAAGGGAGGCCCTCATCATTTCTAAAAGTATTAGACATTTTATTTTGAACAATGTAGTATTTGTATTATTAGTTTTTAACATAGCTAGAATTTAATTGAAACCAATTAAAAACATGAATTACAGAAAACTTTATTGGCAGGATATGGAACAAATTTGGATAAATAGAGTTAAAATGTACATCAGCCATGATTTAACTGAATGACAAAATAAGTTCAAGGGTCTGAATAGTCTACTCTTGTTCCTATGTTCCTATTTACATATCAATGAATGAGCTAAATTAATGGCTCATTTAGTTTGGCTCTTTGATTTTTTACAGCATTCAAGGTTAAATCAATCTTCAATGCTTTACACTATGCTTAGGTCATTTATACATTTACATTGAAGGAGTCAATGTTTAAAGCATTTACCACTATCATCTTCAATAGTGAAAATGAATACTAAATATGTATTTGGCAATTTCAGCCATATCCTACATCTCAATCCTAACCACCAATACCAAATCTTTCAAAGGACCAATTTGGCTTTTCTGGGCCTCCGAGCTAACTCATAAAGCAGGATGGAAAACCTTTTTCCTTATCATGGGCCATTTACATGAAGACAAAAATCAGTAACAAACCACATAAACAAATACACACACACACATAAAAATCAACTTAATTTTGATTTTTAGTGAGAATGCAGCAATGTTCAATTCAAGCACTGTTTTGATGTGATGGCTGAGTTTGCTTTTCTTGATGAGTCTTGTTGTGTCTACTGGCACTGATGATGTTGCTACTTGCAACTGGTTTTCCAGATTCATGTCTGTTAATTTGGCACACAGAAAGTTTCTTGTGATAGGAAGTTTTGAAAAATATTGCTCCCAGCAGTGTGTAATTCCAAATAACAATGCAATTTTCAGTTCATGTCTCAAGTTTGGAAATTTGTCAGTGCCTAAATGGATATTGTAAATTTTCAGTAGAGGCAGTGTTCTTAGCCTGAAGTACCTCTATAACTTCATGTTGAAGACTTTCGAGTACATTGACCACTTCAATATTGAACAGTACGGTTGGAAGTGCACTGTGTTCTCCTTCTTTCGTTACATTTGTCATAACTTACATTTGAAAAAATTTTGATTTGATTTGAATTATTAATGTCATATATATTGAGATGCAGGAAAAAGTATTGTTTCTTGCACACTGTACAAACATATCATACATAAAATACAAAGAGGAGAGGGAAAAGAGTGAATGCAGAATAGAGCATTACAGTCATAGTTAGGGTACAGAGAAAGACAAGTTTACTATATGGTAGGTCCATTCAAAAGACTGACAGCAGCAGGGAAGAAGCTGTTGGTTCATAGATGTTCTCAGACTTCTATATCTTTTCCCGATGGAAGAAGATGGAAGAGAGAATGTCTGGGATGTGTAGGATCCTTGATTATGCTGGCTACTTTTCTGAGGCAGTGGGAAGTGTAGAATGAGTCAATGGATGGGAGTCTGGTTTGCATAATAGTCGGGCCTACATTCACATCCCATAGTAGTTTGTTGTGGTCATGGTCAGAGCAGGAACCATACCAAGCTGTGATACATCCGGCAAGGATGCTTTCTATGCTGCATCTGTAAAATTTGTTGAGAATTGTAATGGACATGCCAAATTTCCTTCTCCTGAGAAAGTAGAGAATTGGTAGGCTTTCTTAACTATAGTGTCAGATTAGAGGGATCAGGACAGGTTGTTGACTCATAGCAGATATGCCGAGTTTCCTTAGCTTCCTAAGAAAGTAGAAGATCTAACTGGCAGGAAACAAAGACCATGGCCTTCCCGGAAATCTCTTTTCAACACAGTGATGTCACTACAGAAGTAGAATAAGGATGAAATGTCAACTTGAATTTGCCATCTCCAAGATAAGCATTAGTAGGAGCATGTATTGATTGCAAAGAATTTAGTACTTTCTTAACGACATGGAGGGACCAGGACAGATTATTAGTGATCTGAACACTTCAAAACTTGAAGCTCTCAACCATCTTCACTACATCATCACTATTAATGTAAACCAGGGCACGTCCTCCACAATGTTTCTTGAAGTCAATAACTATTTGTTACATTTCACTGACATTGAGGAAGAGATTATTGTTTTCTTACCATTTCAGCAGATTCTATATCTCTTTCCTGTACTCTGTCTTGTCATTGTTTGAGATCTGATCCACTACATTGGAAACAACAAACTTGAAAATGGAATTAAAGCGGAATTTGGCCACATAGTCAGAAATGTTTAACAGAGTTCAGTGGCAGCAACTGGTGAATCGTTCACTACCAGTCCCAGATGTGATGCTATTTGCCGCCAAACAGTTGTTTCCTGAATTGAAACTGACAGGCATTGTGAAATAAATCAGTTTCTGCTCAATCAGGGAAATCTGCAATTCCCACACTTGCCTATCCTTATCAATTGCTGTCTGTGTGTTGGGAAGTCTGGGATCCAGTCACAGAGATAGGAGCCAAGCCCTAGGCTACAGAGTTTGGAAATGAGTTTTGTTGGGATAATGGTGTTTAAGATTGACCTATTATCGATAAATAGGAGCCTGACATAAATGTCTTTGTTATCGAGATGTTCCAGAGTGAAGTGTAGGGCCAGGAGATGGCATCTGCTATGGACCTGCTGCAGTGATAGGTGAACTGTAGGGGGTGCAGCCAATCTGGGAAACCGGAATTGATATATGGCATGACTAAGCACTCCATAATGGTGGATTTCAGAGTCACTAAAGCACGCTGACTGGCTTTTCTTTGGTACAGAGATAATGATCATCTTCTTGAAGCAGATAGGGACCTCAAATCAGAAGTAAGGAGAGGTTAAAATGTCTGCAAATACCCCGCCAACTAGATGGAAGTAAGATGCTGGCTTGGCTTTACAATTTGACATTGAGCTGAGACAGATACTGCATAATGTTAACCATGAATACTAAGACACAGAGTCACTTGATGTCACCCAGCTCAACCACAAGTTTTCCCTTCATCTCCATGAAAAGTTTCACTTTGTCCACCAGTTATTAAACCTCATCAGCATACTCCCTGGTTAAGCCATCACTGTTCACAATAGTAAATTAAATCTCCACACTTTGGTTCAAGGTCTTCCAATAACTCCTTAAACTGGTGGCTGTTTAAATCTCTGCTTTTAATAAATACTAGTGAATACTACCTTCAACATTATATTTTTCAATCGCATAGACTGTATGCACAGATATTCCTGATGAATGATGCCGTGACATACAATCAAGTTACTTGAATCAAGATTGAAACCATTTATTTCTTTCTTGATTAGAGCAACTAATAGTTTCTTTTGAGATCCAACCATAATGGGAGCACCGTCAGTGGTAAGACCATTTAATTTTTCAGTTGATAATTTAAGCCCAT
Source organism: Sphyrna mokarran (assembly GCA_024679065.1). Lineage (NCBI taxonomy): Eukaryota > Metazoa > Chordata > Chondrichthyes > Carcharhiniformes > Carcharhinidae > Sphyrna > Sphyrna mokarran. The sequence goes on along the minus strand of JAGIQG010000007.1, from coordinate 70,242,924 downwards.
GTGCTACCGATTTAACCTTCTCAAACGTCTTCATCTTTGCTGGTGTTTGCATTGCTACTAAAGCAAGCAAGCCCTCAAATCCTAAAATTTGCTGTGATTCTACAAAAAAAATTCCAGTGGCCTTTGTCTGTTGTCTTATCAATACCAAGAGAATAAAACTCAAAACCAGAATCTTTCAGAGAATTTTCAATGTCTTGAGCCATATCATTAATTCAATCTGACATGATCCTGCAAGATAAGGTCAGACTCTCAAATAATTTAATTTTCTCTGGAGCCAGTAAAGCAGTGGTCACAATGATGTACTCCTTTACAAACTCTCCTTTTAACTGAACTGTTTTTACGATAAGCTCACTCACCACATAACAGGCTTGTGTAACACCATCCAATTCCTTTCTCAGTCTTGTGAAAATTGCTTGCTGTGTATTCACATTCTTTTTTAGTGCTTTAATTTTGTTTGTTCGCACTTGTCCTTGAAATTCTTTGCATTCGGTGCGCTTCATGCTGTAGTGTCTTTCTACCGTAACAGAAATCACTTCTCCACAAATCAAACATAGGTTTGCAATCCACAAAAAGTAATTGTTTGTCCATTTTTCATTAAGAATACAACAGTTCACATCTACAATTCTTCTTTTGTTTGCAATAACCAATTTTTACAAGTAGATGCACAGGGTTTGAATGATGTACAGACAACCCATAAGAATTATGATAATTAAGAACGATAGATTTACAGTCTATCATATTTTATAATTTGAAGTAAAAACCTATGAGGACCACAAGTAAAACAAAACCCCAAGCATGTGTATTGGATTAAGTTGAATTTGCAGGTCAATTTCGACAATGGGATTGGGATAATTCGAAATTAAATAGTTGCTTGTTTTATTTCCGTGGTAACGTGAGAAGACAAACTGCAGAGTCTGCTGGGCTAGCTGATTCCTGGTCTTTCCTAGTAATTATAGCCACGATGTAGAGGTGCCAGCGTTGGACTGGGACAAACACAGTAAGAAGTCTCACAACTCCAAATTAGAGTCCAACTAGTTTATTTGATAGTAATCCCACAAGATTTACTGGGAAGAACCTTCCACATACCTGACGAAGGAACACCATTTCCAAAAGCTTATGGGATTACTATCAAATAAACTGGTTGGACTCTAATCTGGTGTTGTGAGACTTCTTACGTAATTAAAGCAACATAATGAAGAAATTAGGGATATTCTGTCAAGGCATGGCAGAAGGAGGGGACAATAATTTTGGTGAATGCAGCATATTGGGTATCTCCTTAGCTTTTCTGAATTGCTGGTTTTTATCAGTGATGGGAAGTGTGAGGCCTTGTAAAATACAAAGAAGTGACAGGTAACAAGATGCATAGTTCGGAGGAAATTGCACCATGTACACAAGATTGCTGCAGGCCGAATGACATTGAGCAATGGACAGAATAGGCCAATGAACCATGCGTCCCACGTTTGTTATAAAGTTTAACTATTGGAATATCACCTGATCAGTTTTTTTTTCTAAAGTCTTTTTGCACTTATTTGTGGCTTTAGTTAACTTCAGCTGCATCCAATACCCAAATATGCAATTTTGCCATTATTTTATACTTTGTGAAATATTTATTCTTGAGACTATTTCCCTTTGCACCTTCATTAAATTATTTAAATTTCAGCTTTCATATATATTTCCAATTTATGAAAAGGAGATAACAAGATTTTCTAACTAGATATTTAAATAACATTATTTTCCTTCCCTATCAACTAGCATATCCCAATCTGATTTCTGAAACATTTCTGTATAGCTGAAAATTGAGCCCACTCTTACAATGGGTGCCAAATTGTCTGCAGCAATAATTTTCACAACCAAATTAAATCTCATTATACATAACAATTGATATGAATTGAAGAGTTGTTTGGACATGAAATGTTCCCACCAGAAACAGTGACAGGGATTGAATCCATAGTACGTTTCACACCTGAAATGTAAAAAATATGAAAGAGTATGGGGAATAGGAAGATATAGATAGCTCTTTCTGTGAGTTGTGCAGTTACAATGATGGGCTGAGTAGCTTCCTTCTCCTGCTACTGATTAAATCCTTGCTTCCCAACATGTTGAGGAAAGAAGAAATTCTTGCCAGCACACTGCAACTAGATTTCCCTGTCATCCTATCTATTAAATAAAGTAATGCATCCTAATTTCCGACCATTGTTTAGGAATATATATTGCCTTTTCATTTTAATTATTGTAGTTATGCTTCAAATAGAATAAAAAGAAATGATCAACAAAACTTTTGGGTCTAAAGAAACCTCTGTGTTCCTAGAGAATTAACTTTGCATGACCAAAGACTTGATTTGTATAAAACATTTATCAGATTGGGAAGCCTAAAGATGTTGCAAGTCTACTGCTGCCTCGACTCCTCCCAGGGCCCAGAGCCTTGTAGCCTGCCACTCCTCCTTGGGACCCTATGCCTCCATTTACTAACACTCTGGTTCCCAGGCCTAGTTGGAGATGCCAGAGTGTTGCTCTGACAGTACTACGTCACTAAACCAGACAAATAGATACTGTGGCTACAAAAGCAAGTTGGAAACTGGGAATTAAGCAATGAGTAATTTATTTCCTGACTGCTAAGTTCATCTGATGAAGAGTGACACTCCAAAAGCTTGTGCTACCAAATAAACTTGTTGGATTTTAATCTGGTGTTGTGAGATTTCTTAACTTGCTTACCCCAGACCAATATCGGCATCTCCACATCAGAAAGACTGTCAACCATTTTTAAGGCACAAATATTCTCTGCATTTGACTGGATGAATGCTGTCATGTACATTCAAGAAACTTGACACTATCCAGAAAAAGGCATGCAGTTTGATCTGCCCCCTATCCACCACCTAAAGATTAACACCTTCCATCACCAATACACAGTGGCAGCAGTGTGTGTCATCTATGAGATGCACTACAGCAACTCACCAAGGCTCTTTTAGTCATCCCTTCCAAACACATGATATCTACAGCCTAGGAGAGGAGCAGCAGAATGCAACGGAAACACCACAATTTATAAGTTCTCTTCCAAATCACACATCATTCTGATTTGAATTATATCACTCCCTCCTTCCCTGTCATTGAGTCACTATCCAGGAACGTGGTCCCTATCAATACATGAAACCAAAAGAGAAAATCTCAGCAGGTCTGCCAGCATCTGTAAGGCGAGAAAGAATGTTTCGACTCCAGATGACTCATTGTCAAAGTTTTGACAAAGGGTCATCTGGACTCGAAACATCAGCTGTTTTCTCTCCTTACAGATGTTACCAGACCTGCTGTGATTTTCCTACATTTTCTCTTTTGGTTTCAGATTCCAGCATTTGCAATAATTTGCTTCTAACAATACATGAATTGCAATAGTTCAAGAAGATGGTTCAATCCTATCTTCTCAATGGCAATTAGAAATACGAAAAAATACTGGCCTATTCAGTGATTCTGCTGTCCCATGAACAATTTTATTTTAAAATCCGCCATTCTGACTTTTCCAGTATCACTTTATCAAACTGCTAGTGAAACATCCAATGCTTAACTTCACGTACTTTCAGGGAGGAGAAAAGAATCTGGACAGCATAAGAGCAATGAAAACAAGGCGAGGCTTGAATCCTTCACTTCAGTTATCTTCAATGAGTGGAAAGGACCCCAAACCCTGCATGGGAGCAGTTACAATCAAGAGCTGTCTATGTTTGGGGGGGTTAATTAAACTGACATCACAGAAAAATGTAATTTAATTAGTTTATGAATAACTAGTTTCAGTGTATCTAAATGACTGAAAATTAGAAAAATGTAAAACAAATAACCCTTAAGTAGCTGCCTTGCAATTAACTAAAAGACACAAAAAAATGGGAATTAAAATGGTGAATGTACTGTCTTTTCCATGTGGTAAGCTTTATTGTATTACTAACCTTTAAAGAGGTACATTTTAAAGATGATAAGAAGAAACATGAATTAAAAAGCATTCAGAAAATAAGTAATTAGGTTACTGGAGAGTGTCAGGAAGGAGCAAGAACTGAGCACAGCATAAAGAGGTAATCAATGGGATTGGAGCACAGGCAGAATTCACAATGTTACATCAGAAATGGAAAAGCACCATCAGCACAGGGGAAGGAGCTGATTGGTGAGTAGCTGATGAATGGTTATACTTTTTTGTTTCCCATTTATAATAAGTAATGTGTAACATCAAGTAAAGTTAAGGCACTGAGTTTTCTGAACTTGAGCAACAACTGGAGTCACTTGTGCATCCGCAAAGCTGAGCATATGTGGTTGACACATTAGGGAACATCACAGGTTAAGAGAATGTAAGGAAGAGAGAGAATAGATAATTGCCAGACATTCTAGAAGAGCCAGGCAAGTCATGCAGGAGTCCTCAAGAGTCCATCCCATTCACTTACCAGCTTTCCATTTTGGTCCCTCAGAGGAGTGTGACCAGAGCCAAGTGCATGGCATCATGGATAACAGTTTCACAGGAGGGAAGGACAAAAGAGTGAAAGAGCAAGAGTGATAGGAAAGCAGACATATGCTTCTGGGACCATAAATGTAATTCCAGGATCAAGGATGTCACTGAGCAGGGGAGGGAGAGTGAACAGCCATAGGTTGTGGTCTACATCAGTACCAATAATATCAGTAGAAAGAGGGATGAGGTCCTGAAAGATGTGTTTTTGGAACAGTATGTTGAGAAACTTAAATGGAGAATAAACTATTTTAGATCTAGTATTGTGCAATGAGAAAGGGCTAATCAATAAATGAGTCATTAGGGAAGATTATGATGCAATTTTACATTAAGTTTGAAAGTCACATAATTCAATCCAAAACTGTGGTCTTAAATTGAAACAAATGAAACTATAAAGGAAAGACAAATGAGCATTTATTCAAAGAAAGATAGGAGAGTGTATAATAGGGAGTAAAGAAATGGTGGAAAAACAGAAATGGAGGAAGTTAGAAAAACCTCTCAGAGGTACATGAGAACCAACATATGAGGCTGAATTAGAAACTGGAAGAAATTAGTATTAGTAGAAAGTAGTATTGAAAAAATTAATGGGACTGAAAATTGATAAATCCACTGGATCAAATTATCTAGAGTATTGAAGGAGGCGGTTCTAGGGAATGGCTACATTGATGGTCACCTTCCAAAATTCTGGAATGATTCCTGCTGATTGGAAGGTTGCAAATGTACCTTCCCTTAATCAAGAAAGGAAAAAGAGAGAAAATGAGGAACTGCAGACTTCTTAGCCTGACATCTGTAGTAGAAAACTACTGACATCTATTATAAAAGATGTGATAACGAGATATTAGGATATAATGGTAGGATTGAGCAGAGTCAACATGGATTTATGAAAGGGAAGTCGTGGGCAGAAGGCGATCTTACCATTTAGTCATGCCTGTCGATGGGTGGGGCGAGCTGGAAAGATTGTTCAAGAGGTTAAAAAAAATTGGGTTTGCACCTGATATCTCGCCTCTCATGATCTTACTGGCACTTGATTTCCAAAGTGATCAGCCTCGTACCCAGGAAGGGCATGAGGCTGATTATAATAGTTCACTTACCTTAACAGCCTCACCAGTGAAGGATCACATATGGTCCCATTCAATGGGAACTTGGCATGGTGACCTCAGCAGAAGGATTGAAGATCATTGAGGCCACCCTGAATGTCAGGGTCAAGGCTGAGCAGTGTCCCTTGGAAGTGCCAGCCTGGCCCTACCAGCCTTGGACCCACCAGCCTTGGACGCTGGCACTATCCTGCACTGTTAATCTGGCACTGCCCACTGGGCACCAGATTCGGACATGATGGGGCGGGTGCAACCACGGTTTGGCTGGTGGGTGGATATAGGGAGCCAGGGATGGGCAACAATCAACTGGATTGGAGATGGGGAGTTCAGGCAGCGATGCACCAGGCTGGCCTAAGGGGTTCAGATGGTGATTGGCCAGGGGAGGGCAGCGATTGCGGGGAATGGGGCACAATATCTAGTGAAGAGTTGCCTGACAGATCTCTCTTTGTTCTGTTGCACAGAACAGAGAGAGATTTGCCCTTGTGCAGTTGTGCCTTCTGGCATGAGTGTCCGGCTTTTCAGTGAGCCTAGGCCCCACCCCATTCTTCTGACAGGAATCAAATTTTGTTTCATTTCTGCACTAAGTGTTATAAGATTGCATTTTCAAACTTGCCCAAAGAACGGGTCTAAAACTCCTCAGTGTCAAAACAATGAGAATAACAGAGCAATCTGTACTGGTCTCTCATGCTCTGCATCACAATTGTCCCACATTGTGTCATTTTTTTGGAGAGTGGTAAGATGCGCATCAGTACTGGGGAAGCAGGACCTAAGCACGCTGGTGTGCCTGGCATCAGAAAGCTTGGGCACTGTTTTGCAAGGATGCTCCAATCTTATGGAGCACTAGGAGACCTCCACACTGCTTCCGTGGACATCAGGACCCACCCATTCTCAGTGGCACATTGCCCCATCCCATACCCAACAAGGGTGACTGGCATCGGGGTATTGCATCCTTCTGATGGGTCCCCCATTATAACCCCATCATAACACCTGACATGCCCCCTCCTCATCCCGACCCCGATCATGATCCACCCCTGCATAACACCACGGCATGTCCCAGCTTCCCTGCATTGCCTCCCCTCCCCCATCATAGCCCCCACTCTGATCCCATTCCCATGGCACTACCCCTGGCTCACTCGCAGTTCTGAACTGGCACTGCCAGAGTGCCTGGTGACTTCTGCCAGTGTGACAGACACAGCCCAATGGGCACCATTTGGCCATGCCCCCAACCACCTGGGGGCTTCAGTGGCTTCTGGGCTCCCCAGCATGGGTGCGTCATAGCAGGCCTCCTCTAGTCGTGATTTGTACCAGCATAACCTGCCAGAGAGATGGAACATTCTGGTAGGGGTGACAATCACGTGCAAGAGCTCTCTGAGTAGATATTACTCTGTGGAGATGAGGGTGAAAGAATCCTAAGACTGGGATTGAGCCAGATATGTACTCACTCTCTCTTGCTGACACATACCAACATACACCCTCACACTCTCAGGTAATCTCTCAACTTAGATGCCCTCTCTCTCTCACCCACTCTGTGTCACATCTCTCAAACTCTTTCTCATGCACACTCTCACACCCTGTCACAACACTTTCTTACAAATACTCACTCTCATATTCTCATACATTCTAAGATACACACTGACACACTCACATACACTCTCTTATACATACTGACTCACACACACAAATGCATACCCATTCTTACATAGACTCTCTCACACACACTGTCACTCTTGCACACACACTCACTCATATACACACAGACACACTCACTCTCATATACACACACATTTACACACGCACACACTCTCTCTCACATAGACTCTCCTTCAAACACTCTTGGGGGGACGATTCTCCCAAAAACGCCCTCAGTGCTGAATTCATGGGAAAACTGATGTAAATCACGATTGTTTTTTCAGACAAGAATCTCACACACTGTGTAATGCAGAGATCAGAATTGCAATTATCATTAAAAGCTCAGGGGAGGTGGGGTAGGGCCAGTTCACACCAGAATCTGACAGTTCCAGGTCTCTGTGCATGCACAGTGGCCCCAAACTATCAGCCTGCAGTTCACTGGCCAGCTGAATCACTGGCCAGCATGGCCCCCCGCAGTGCTGCCCCTCAAAACCCACTCACCACCCTCTCCATCCACAGCCCGATCAGAGTCCCGTAACCATTTGTGGCCAGCCTCGACCCCACTGCCCATCCAGCACCACCCCCCCCCCCCCCCCCCACCCCCACCCCCCCCCCCCACACCCCCCACACCCCCCAACGGCAATGATGAACTCCCACCCCTGCAAACCTCCACCCATGGCAGGTAGATCCCCCCCCCGCCCCCGCCTCAGCGGCAGACTATCCTTCCCAGCCAACCCCAATCGCTGGCCTTCTTCCTGCCTCGACCAGATTTAAAACATAGTGGCAGCGAACTTCCCACCCCATCCCCACTGATCATCCCTAAGCCCCAACCCCTTGGCACTGTCTGATGCCTAGTAAGCAGTGCCAAGATGCCCCAGGCATGGGCACTTTGCCCGTCAGGCATTACCAGGATGCCCATGCCCAGAATGTACCACCCTCCTGCTGCCCTGATCGTCCTCCCTTTACTCGAGCAGCATCTCCCACTCGTTCCCCAGAAGTGAAGAGCTATTCTAAATCCTGCCAGAATGAAATTGTACTGGCAGGGTAGGAGATGCTGTTGGGCCTGGAGAATTCAGTCCTGGGCTTTAAACTACATTCAAATAACATTAAAATAACTTAGCTGCTGGTAAGTTTCCGCTGGTTTCCAGTGTGGTCTCGACTGCACCAGATATACAGTGCTGAAAGATGTGCACGAGTCAGAAATCCCGTGAATTGGTGCATGCGTGATTCTCCTGACGTGACACATTAAAAAATTAGCATGTTGGGATGGAAGAATCATCCCATTGCTCTCTCACATACATATTCTTTCTCTCACATATATCTTTAGTGAGTTTCTTTATCCCCCTGCCCCACCCGAGCCCACTACTAGTCTCTTCCAATCCTTCAACTAAGTAGCACCCCTTCCTATCTCCCCCAACTCACCCACATAGGCCCATTAGCCCTCTCTTTCTCTCTGTCTCTCACACACATACACAAACATACATACATATACCCCAACAATGAGTCTCTTTTCCCCCATTGCACCCTTCCTCCACCAAACCAAGGCAACACAACACTACCTTCACTCTTATCCCCAGGCCCTACAGTCTCTCTGTTCACCCTACATGCCGTACAGCTTTGTCTCTCCCTTCTCTTTCCTTTTTCTCTATGTACTCACCACCAGTGTTTACAGCTCTTCCAATCCAGACTGTTTCTCTCTCACATCCTGGGTGAATCTTTTAACAGCAAACATTAGAAAAATGAGAGGCAACAGAACTTGACAAGGTAAATATAAGCTGGATGCTATCCCTGACCCAGTTAGAGGATGGTTAGAATCAGGGGACATATTCTCAAAACAAGGGTTGATAATTTGAATAGTAAAAAAGGACACATGGCAGTAGAAATTTCAGTTATTGACGGCAAAGATGAGAAATAAAAATCAGAAATTAATCATTTCAGCTAAGAAACATGCAAACTATTTAAATGATCACAAAGTTGGACATGCTTTGTGAATATAGCCATTTTTGTCTAAGACTGAAATAAAGTAATGGAACAAAATAAATAATTAAAATATTGTTGATGTATAGCCCAATAATGAGTTATATGGTGATCCCTAAATTCACTCATTGTGATTTACTTTGATGTTAACAGCTTTACCAAATAATGCAGTCTTTTTATTCACTTGAAATTGAAATTCATTAACAAGTTTTTTTTTGTTTCATTTTTCAGGAATCTGTAGCATTTAGTGCTGTCAATGCACTTTACTCAGCATATGGTATCAAATACAAATATGGGCCGGCTTCTAGCACTTTGTGTAAGTTTTTAAAAATTGATAATGTTTGAATTGGGTTCAATAGAACTATAGTACAATAATGTATATAATCCGTAATTCTACTCAAAGTGATAGAAAAACAATTGTAATGTCAAATGAATTGGAAGTAATGAATAGTTATAGTGATTATTATCCTTAATAAAAACAGGAAATGTTGAGAGTACACATCGGCTTCTTCAACATCCATGAGGAAAGGTCAGGTTAACATTAGCCTGTTGACAAGATTGAATAATAGAAGATGTGTGAGCATCTGAACAAAACAAAGTTGAGGAGTGGGAACAAAAACAACAGGTTACTGCCAAGGATCAGGGATTTTAACTACTGTTGTTGAATGGAATTAACTAGGTAAATAATTAATAAACATGATTTTTTGGAAATTTACGAAGATTACAAATTGTTAAGTGATACATGATTACCTGAGAGTGATACATAGGTAAATAAAGTGTGAATAAAATATATTGGAAAGATACATACAAAACATAAAAGTAGACAAATGCTCATAATATTAAATGAATTTTTTAAATAGCAGATACTCAGGGTCACCTGCAAATAAGCAGCCCAATAGCCCAACATTGTTGGAGCTGCATTCAGATAAGAGTCCAGAGTTAAAACACCAACAAGCTCTCCCTCGTATCAGACATTTTATCCAACAGCTCTCCTTTGTTAACCATCTCTATTCTGTCTTCCCGTCCCATTCATACCTGTTTGCAAAATAAATAATGGTGCAGTTCAGACTGGAACGGTTATCAGCAAGATTTAGACAAACTCTTATAAAAGCACAATGTTGTTCTCAAGTTTCTATAACTTCCTTATTAGCATAAATTTCAGCATGGACATGGAGCACTTAGTAAGAGTAAACAATTGTGCAGGTGAAATTTATAAGGAATGTAACAATTAAAGATGAATTTTAGATTGTAGTGAAACAAAAATTTTGGAAGCATTTGGAATAAATCTGAGATTGTCTCAATTAATTTAGCAACCTTTATCAAGAAGGTGAAGAAATGATCAATGATGGCAAAGGAAACCCTGATGTGCTGCTATAAGAGTGAGGCAAATAAAAGAGCAAGCCATTATCTCACTCTTTAATAAAAGCAAACCACTGGAAATCCAGAACACAAACAGAAAATGCTGGAAAGACTCAGCAGGTCTATCAGCATCTGAGGAGAGAGAAACAGGGTTAATATTTCAAGACCATATGACTCTTTAAGTTTATGTTTTCAGTTTATTTACTGCTGTCACAAATAGGCTTACTTTAACACTGCAATGAAGTTGCTGTAAAAATCCCCTCGTTGCCACACTCCAGCGGTTGGGTACACTGAGAGATATTTTTGCTTGGCCAATACCCCTAACAGGACTATGGGAGGAAACTAGACTACCTGGAAGAAATCTACGCTGACGTGGAAGAACGTGTAGACTGCACACAGTGACCCAAGCTGGGAATTGAATCTGAACACTTGGTGCTGTGAAGAGCAGTGCTAACCACTGTGCCACCATGTCAAGACCTGAAGAAGCTCTGAAGAAGCATCATCTGGACTCAAAATGTTGGGCTAGATTCTCTGGCCCTGTGGACTCATGTGCAGATCATGTGAAGCTGTGAGGGATCAGAGAATCATACCAGCTCTTCGTTTATGGAGACCACTGGTGACTCATGCTGGGTTACCACTGGCCCAAGAGTCAGGAGAGGGGATGAGCACATTGAGTGTTGCTGAGAACCCCCTGTGGGATTCTGCCCATCCCCCCGGTGCCCTCTACCCCGTGGGCAGTCTGGTTCCCGCCCAATGAGGGCAGGAACCAAATTAACATATTTAGATTTCTTTGTCCATTTCAAAGAGAATTCCCCCGGCTTCCATGTGTTTCTGACTCTTGGAGCAGTGGTAACCGGGCATGAGTCACCTCTGGTCTCCACAAACGGAGAGCAAATATGGTGCCCATAAGGCCACTGAAGCCTTGTGTGGTCGTTGAAATGGCTGGGTAATGCCCTGGTAGTGCTCTTAGCTGGCAGACGGGGATGGAGGGTGGCGGGGGGGTGGCAGGATGTATACAGGGTTGATTGGAGATCAGGACGGCTGTCTCCGAGGAGCTTGTGTCTTTAGGTCTCCACTCCAAAACAAAATTCTCAAATTCAATGAGAATCTCCCCAGGCTGCAAAAAATAATTTGTGATTAAATTGTGAACTGAATCGTACTAACCTTCCCAGTGGAAATTTCACCTGTTTTCCTGCTGTGGAAAACACTTAAAAATATTTTGAAAAAAATGCGCCCAATAAATCGTTTTCTTTCTCTGCAACATTTTCTGTTTCAGTACCTATTCCTTTGATAATTGTTGAAGTGTTCTTGATATTTTATAAGGTATTTCCCCTGTGGTGGGATAATCCATCAACATTAGTGGGACCAGAAGATCCTGCTGAGTTCTAATGGCAAGCCAGAGAAGGGGGTGGTGGAAAATCCCATCCTTGGTATTTATTTCTTAACTCTGCAAAGCTGTTAAGAACTGCTTTGCTTTAAGATATTTCAATAATCACTTCAGTCCCTTTCCCTGAAGCATTGAGTATTTTCAGCTACTCTTTTTTAACTTTTGTGTTGCCTCACAGTCACCAGATGTACTGATGCCAACATTAGACCTGGACTTTTCCGTAACTAACCCTTATTGGGATTTGGTTTTTTCAGTGCTCTCTGCCCCGTACGCCATTAAGAACATAGAACATAGAACAATACAGCACAAACAGGCCCTTCAGCCCACGAGTTGCGCCGATCACATCTACCGATCCACAGACCTATCTATAACCCCCTATCCTATTCTTTTCCATATACTCATCCAGAAGTCTCTTAAAAGACCGCAGTGAGTTTGCCTCAACAACCTCCGACGGCAGTCGGTTTCATTCACTCACCACCCTCTGAGTGAAAAACCTACCCCTGACATCTCCTTTGTATTTGCTTCCCTGCATCTTAAATCTGTGTCCTCTCGTATCCGCTCGGGGAAATAGTCTCTGAGAGTCCACCCTATCTATTCCTCTCAACATTTTATAAACCTCTATCAGGTCACCTCTCAACCTATGTCTCTGCAGTGAAAAGAGTCCCAGCTCCCTCAACCTATCTTCATAAGGCCTGCCTCCCAATCCAGGCAGCATCCTTGTAAATCTCCTCTGAACCCTCTCAATAGCCTCTACATCCTTCCTATAATGAGGCGACCAGAACTGCGCACAATACTCCAACTGGGATCTGACAAGAGTCTTATAGAGCTGCATCATTACCTCCTGATTCCTAAACTCTATTCCTCGATTAATGAAGGCCAGTACACCGTACGCCTTCTTGACCACTTCCTCCACCTGCGAGGCTGATTTAAGATTCCTATGGACCCGGACCCAGAGATCCTTCTGCTCTACAACACAGCTAAGACTCCTACCCCTTATATTGTACTCCTTCATCCCATTATTCCTGCCAAAATGGACCACTACACATTTATCTGCATTGAAGTCCATCTGCCACTTCTCCGCCCAGTCTTGCATCCTGTCTATGTCCCGCTGCAACTTTTGGCATCCCTCCAGACCATCCACAACACCACCGATCTTTGTATTGTCGGCGAACTTGCTAACCCATCCCTCCACTTCCTCATCCAGGTCATTTATGAAAATGACAAACAGCAGGGGTCCCAGAACAGATCCCTGGGGCACTCCACTGGTTACCGACCTCCATGCAGAACAAGACCCATCCACAACCACTCTCTGCTTTCTGCTGGCAAGCCAGTTCTGGATCCACGAGGCCAAAGCCCCTTGGATCCCATGCCCTCTCACCTTCTCCAGAAGCCTTGTATGTGGGACCTTATCAAATGCCTTACTAAAGTCCATGTACTCTACGTCCACCGCCCTTCCTTCGTCAATGTGTTCAGTCACATTTTCGAAGAACTCAACTAGGCTCGTAAGGCATGACCTGCCCTTGACAAAACTACGCTGACTATTTCTAATCAGTCCAAACTTCTCCAAATGTTCATATATCTTATCCCTCAGAAGCCTCTCCATCAGCTTACCAACCACTGAAGTCAAACTCACTGGTCGGTAATTTCCTGGACTATCCCTGTTCCCTTTCTTAAAGATAGGAACCACATCCGCAATCCTCCAATCCTCCGGAACCTCTCCCGTTTCCATGGACGACGCAAAGATCATCGCCAGGGGCTCTGCAACCACTTCCCTCACCTCCCACAATAACCTGGGGTACATCCCATCCGGTCCCAGCGACTTGTCTATCTTGATAGAATTTAACAGGTCTAACACATCCTGTTTCCTAACATCCACATACTCAATCTCTTCCGTTTGCCGCAAACCTGCAGTGCAATCTCCCAGTTCACTTTCCACCATGAATACCGAGGCAAAGTACTTGTTAAGCACCTCTGCTATTTGTTGCGGATTCACACAGACTTTTCTCCCTTCACCTTTTATAGGTCCTATCCCTTCTCTTCTCATCCTTTTACTTTTCACATATTTGTAGAAGGCCTTGGGATTCTCCTTAATTTTCCCTGCCAAGGCCTTCTCATGACCCCTTCTGGCTCTCCTAATTTCCTTCTTAAGTTCCCTTCTACACACCTTATACTCCTCTAGATCCCTAACATCCCTAGCTCTCTGAACCTTTTATATACCATTTTTTACTTCCTAACTAGGTTCACCACTACCTTCGTGCACCACGGTTCCCGTGTCCTCCCTGAACCTCCTTGACTCCTTGGGACGTTGTCTTGCAATGCCCTAGACAAACATTTCTTGAAAAACTGCCACTTTCCTTCTGTACTCTTCCCCAAGAACACCTCCTTCCAGTTTATGCATTCAATTACCTGCCTAATGTTTTCATATTTCCCCTTACTCCAGACATACACCTTCCTAGCCTGCCTGATCCTATCTCTTTCCATCACTATCGTGAAAGAGATAGGATTATGATCTCCATTCCCAAGATGCTCACCTACCGTGAGATCCGACACCTGCCCTGGCTCATTAGCAAGCACCAGGTCAAGTACAGCGTCTCCTCTCATAGGCTTTTCCACGTACTGTGTCAGGAAACCTTCCTGAACACACCTAACAAACTCCACACCATCCAACCCTTTACCCTTGGGATATTCCAGTCGATGTTTGGGAAATTGAAATCTCCCATCACGACAACCCTGTTATTTCTACATCTGTCTAGGATCTGTTTCCCTATCTGCACCTCAAGTTCCCTGCCGCTGTTGGGCGGCCTGTAGAATACACCCAGCAAAGTTATCAAGCCTTTGCTGTTCCTAACTTCCACCCACAGAGACTCCGTAGACATTCCCTCCACGTCTTCCACCTTGTCTACAGCCATGACACTGTCCCTGATCAACAGTGCCACACCACCTCCTCTTTTGCCCCCAACCCTGTTCCTCCTGAAGCACCTGAATCCTGGCACCTGAAGTATCCAGTCCTGTCCCTGAGACAACCAAGTCTCTGTAATAGCCACCACATCACACTCCCAAGCAGCAATCCACGCCCTAAGCTCATCTACCTTATTTACTACACTCCTGGCATTAAAATAGACACACCGCAGCCCCTCAGTCAGGATATTTCCCTTATCCATCACCTGACTAACCCCCCTCTCAGAGTGCCTACAGTCCTTCCCTACCCGGGAACTAACCTCCTTATTCACCATCCCATCGGTATTCCCACCCCCCAGCTTTTCTAGTTTAAATCGATTAAAATCGATTGTAAGCTTTTTTAAGGTTTACTCACCAGTTCCACGATCTTTGTTTGGTACTCTGATTTAAACTCAACAATCAGCCTTGAATACTTTGCAAGTTAATTATCTAACTCTTCTTCCCTGCATTTCATCTTCGGAGCAGCTTTAGAGCTTGACACTCTGGAGAAATAGGGTGCCATTCTTAAGCTTTTCAAAATAATTGCATAAAATACAGTAATTGACTGTGTGTGCCCAATGTCAGGGGTAAGTTTTCACTTAGAGGGTGATGAGTGAGTGGAATCGGCTGCCGTCGGTGGCGGTAGAGGCAAACTCGTTGCAGTCTTTTAAGAGACTTCTGAATAAGTACATGGGATTTAATGGGATTGACAGTTATAGATGAGCCTGATAGGTAGGGATATGATTGGCGCAACTTGTGGGCCGAAGGGCCTGTTTGTACTTAGTGTTCTATGTTCTAATGAACACTGGGAAGTATAAAAGACCAAATGCTTGAGATGCACGTCCACAGGTCCTTGAAGACAGCAGGATAGATAGACAGGATGGTTAAGAAGGCATATTGGATACTTGACTTTATTTGCTGAGGCATAGAATATAAGAACAGAGAAGTTATGATGCAGCTGTATAAAACACCCATTAGGTCACAGTTAGAGGACGGTGTGCAGTTCTGGTTATCACACTATCAGCAGGTTGTGATTGCATTAGAAAGAATGCAGAGCATTTTGACCAGGATGTTGCTTGAGCTGGAGCATTTCAGCTATGAAGAGAGGTTGTTTAGACTAAGGTTTATCTCCGTAGAACACTCTTAGAGCAATAGACTGAGGGGGAATTCGATTAAGATTTACAAAATTATGAAGGACATTGATAGAGTAAATAAAAAGAAACCTTTCCTTTTAGTTGAGGGATCAATAATCAGGGAAATAGATTTTAGGTAATGAGTGGGAGAATTAAAGGGAATTTGATGAAAAACTTTTTCAGCTAGAGGATGGTGGGAATCTAGGATTCACTGCCTGAAAGAGTGGTAGATGCAGGAACCCTTACAACATTTAAGAAGCATTTAAATGAGCATTTGAAATGTTTACAAAACCATTGCTGGAAATTGGGATTAGAATGAATAGGTGCTTGATGGCCGGTGTAAACACAATGGGCCAAAGGGTCTCTTTCTGTACCGTAAATCTTTATGACTGTATGTGAATTGAGTTAGTCTGATACAGTTTGCTGAGTAAAACCATGCTAGCTCACTTTAATTAATCGTTGGTATTCAAAATAAAAGTATACTTTCCAATATCTTACTCACAGTTAGGCTGACTGGCCTGCAATTTCCTGGTTAATTCTCCTTTCTTGAACAGTGGTATAATATTAGCAATCTTTCAGTTCTTCTGCTAAATGAGGAGATGTTATTTTGTCTAATTAGATTTTTAATAACCAGAGGTCATCAATTTAGAAGTAACAGTAAGACAATAAGGAGAAATGATTAAAGGAATTTATTTTCAACAAAGAATGCTTAGCCGCAGAGTGATTGAATCAGAAGCAATTGTTTCCTTTAAAAAGAATTGAGTACTGTAAATAGTTGAAAAAGAGAAAGATATAGGACTATTGAGAGAGACCGGAGCAGTAGGATTATTTTTTAATAGCTTGAGAAAAGAGCCAGCACAGATATGATATATGTAATAGTTTCCTATGGTGTAAATTTAGCACTGATTCCAAGAAATTGTTTATGCAAAGTGAAGTTTAAAAAAAGGGCAAGACTTTTGCATAATGCATTGGAATGAAATCCTTGGCACTATTAAATTTTGAGGATGTTAAATTCACTGAACAGATGGACTCAGATTAATCAAATGGTCATCTTCATGCATAAATTTTTTGTGATATGATACATTGAAATTTAAGTTCTAACAATACATTTCTCCTTTACCTTTTAGATGTCACTTCTGGTAGTTCTATGGATTGGGCCTATAAACATGGCATCCCCTACGCCTTTGCATTTGAATTGCGAGATACTGGATATTATGGGTTTTTGCTTCCAGAATCTCTAATTAAACCCACATGTATCGAAACAACATTAGCCGTAAAAAATATCACAAACCATATTCTTAAGAAATGCCCACTGAGATGAGCTATTCAGCACCACCTGATTTATCATTTTTAAATGAATACAAACCATTTTATAGTATAATCTTTTTATCCAAATGAGCTTAATTGACCATAAGTTTATGTCTTTTTCTGTATTTTTTCATCATATGAAAGATGGGATGGGCAATAAATGAGCCTTTGCCAAAGAATGCATTTAAACATAAATTAAATAAGTATTTTGGTGGCCACAACTAGCAGAAATCATCGCCACAATATTCAAAAACACTGTTGCACCAAATCATAAGAACGTAGAGTTATTTATGGATTATTGAATAATTAAATAATTTGGAAATTTTGACCCAGATTTTGTGGCTGCAATGCCAGAGAGCACTGACAGTTTCACATCATTACTTCTCTGAATTTGACAGGAAGTCCTGGAGCTCACACACGGACTGTTAAATGCAGAAATCCAGAAGTTGCTTCGTGATTGTGTACTTCTTCAATAGGGTGCATTGTTGAAGTTCCTACCCGCAAGCTATGCCACTCCATGCCCTCTCACCTCAACCAGTCTTGCTCCAGAGTGCAAATAATTTCAAGTCACACTGATTAAAACTTGTGGATTATGGGTGACACTAGCTAGGCCAGCATTTATTGCTTATCCCTAATTGTCCATGGGATTATTAGTACATGAATAAACAATTAATACTGTAAAAACCCGAGAAAAATGTACATCCCATTGGTTGAAGGGTAATTGGGTTTTTCACAACATGCTAAATTCATAAACACTAAAAGAGAAGCCTCACTGTCCTTGAAAAGCTATATTTGTGAAATGACTAATTTATTTGGTATGTTTAAGAAAATCATATTTTAATTTTATTTTAAAAGTTTATACTTGCAGAGAAACATAGAAGATAGGGGCAGCAGGAGGCCATTTGGCCCTTTAAGCCTGCTCTGCCATTCATCACAGTCATGTCTTCTGCCTTATTCCCATATGATCCGATCATTAATTTTGCTTTCTGTAAAATTTAAAGTAAGAATTTTATTTCTGACTTTATCTGTGAAAATATTTCAGCTTGATTGACTGTTTACCCAGCTTGATGACACCATAGTTATTTTACACCTGATGAATCCCTAGCATTGCTTCCAAATTCAAACTGATGTCGGGAAAAGGGAATCCACACCACAGAGATTGCTAGGTCTTTGTGAACAGCTTTCTTTAATCACTGAATGCTTGATCGCTGACTGCAAAATCCGAGTTGATAACATTTCCGGTAAAGCTTTAAAGTTGCATATGAATCTAGACAGGATTGTCACAAATGATTCTCGTGAAGTAAAAATTTTAAAACAAGTGTCAATGAAAAGAACATAGAAAATAATTTATCTTATTCATCTTGTATCTTACTAATAAGGTGTTTTATTACTCTATAAAGAAGATCATAATATTCTAGCAAAGTATTATCAAATGAAAATAAATTATTTAATTCTTTTACTGCAATTACTAGAATAGCTGCAAAATTCAGGAAGAAAATAAGATTTTATTTAACAAGTTTATTTCATAAAAACTTTTCAAGTGGTCTCAAGGATTTAATAAGAACCTTTGTTGAAAATGTTACGACTTTCAGTTTCAATGACTCATTTTCTGACTTCCCATCTGGTTCACCAATGTCCTAGAGGAAATGTCTTTACCTGATCTGGTTACTCGTGACTTCAGATCTGCAGCAATGTGGTTGACTCTTAATGCCGTAGGGGGTAGGCAATAAATGCTGGCTCAGTTAGTGATGTTCATGTTCCATGAATAAAAAAAATCTTTTCCATCAGCTACTATGCACAATTCAGGGCTGTTCTATATTCTTTCATGTTTTGGGGCAGCATTCCATGTGCAGGGACCCAGAGGAGTGGGCTCTGTGGACAGCCAAAGAGAACATGAATGAGAATTACCTGCATGCAGGTCCATTTACCTCAGTGAGTGCAGCTCCAACAAAACTCAAGAAGCTGAACACCATCCAATTCAAAATAGTCTGCTTGATTAACACTCCTTCCGCTACCAATATATCATAGTTACACTGTGTACCATCCAGACATTACACTCCAGCAACACCCAAACCTTCTTCAATGATACCTGCAAAACCAACAATCTGTACCATGTAAAAGGGCAAGGGCAGCATCTGTATGGGAATACCACCTGCAAATTTCTTCCGAATCAACACACCATTACTTGAAAAAATATGCCTTTTCTTCATCAAGTCACAGTTCTGGATATACTTATATCACCTGGATATACTTATATCACACAAAAAGCAAAAGTTCAAGAATGTGGCTTGCAATCACTATCTACTTGTAAGAAGTTAGGAATGAGCAATAGATGCTTACTTTGCCAGCAAAACACAAATTCTATGAAGAAATAAAGAAATGCAGTCACTTTGTATGCAGACATAGTGGATAGCACTGCTGCTGCACAGTACCAAGGATCTGGTTTCAATTCTGTCCTTAGGTAATTGTGTGGAGTTTGCATGTTCTTCCCTATCAGCATGGGTTTTCTCAGGATACTTCAGTTTTCTTCCACACTCTGAAGATGTGCAAGTTAAGTAGATTGGTCATGCTAAATTGCCCCTTAGTGTCCCAAGATATGTAGAGATCGGGGAATTAGTGGGGCAAAATACGTGGGGATACAGGGATAGGACAAGAATCAGTGCAGACTCAATGAATTCAATGGTGCACTGTAGGGATTCAGTTATTTATGCAGAGGTAGTAATTTCAAACTATATGGTGAAATATTACATGGTTGGTAAAGACAACATTTTTGTTAAGCTAAATCAAATTTTGACATTATAATTTTTAAGCTATTTATATAACCATATTGAGATTACTGTAGTAAATGTGTTGCAATGTTACGTAATAATTCAGTATACTTGGTTTTAATTTCAATGGAGATTCTCTGTATTTCAAAATAAACTGGTTGTTTGATTAAGACTGTCCATAGTGTCATAATAAATGAAAATTACAACATATTACATTGTCTTCAGCACTGATAGATATTGCCTTTGTAATTGTTAGACTGAAATATGGAGGCAATATCCTACTATAAAAAACTTTTACTGACCCGCAGGCAGTTGGGAGGAGATCACAAGATTGAGCCCCAATCCCAAGAAAGGTAGCAAAGCAAAACCTATCACCTGCTCTGTAAATTCTGCCTCCCTTCCCTTACATCCACATTATCTATTTCCAACATTCCCCTTCCCCTCCATGATTTCTCCATCTCAATTTCTGAGAATAGGCAGTCTAGCAAAGCCCATCAAACTCCACAACCACTTTTTCCCACCCAACTTCCTTTAAGGACACGATGCCATTCTCTAATCAGTCATGATTGATTAGTCACACCTTCCTCAACCAAAGACTTCCCTTCACCACAATGAAGAGTCATTGATTGTGGCCATCTATTTCCTGCACTTCTCACCTCAACCCCCTTTCCAAAACTCCCTGTTCTCACCTTTTATCCCATCCACAAATGGTCCATTCCTCTTTGATACATTGGTCTTTCTCCTATTATGCCCAACAAGGTACAGAGGCAATTTATGAGGATGTGCAAGGAATTTTTTTTTTGCTATGAGAAAAGATTGGGATTGTTTGGCACATAAGAGACTTAGTGGAGATTTATTTATGGTCTATAAAATTGAGGGGTGGAGATAGAGTGATAGGAAGAACCTATTTCTCTCAGCATATGGATCAATTACCGTGAGACATAGACTGAATATAATTATTAGAAGGATTGGAGAGAGTTGAAGAGAACAAATTTCACCCAGAGTATCATATGGATTTGGAACTCCACATATTTGTGGACTCAAGGTCCACAGACAGCACTTAACACACCTGCAGATGTCTGAGAACCAACACCACCGAAGAAAATGATGTCCAGGGTGCTGGTTACATTTGATACCTTCTGCAGGATTTGGTACGCAGGGAAGACATCCATTGTGAGTCCTGCTCAAAGTGACTGTGGCATTCAATTTTAACACAAGTGGCTCTGTGTTGGTCTCCAAGGTGACCTCTGTGGGATTTTGTAAGCCTCCACACACAAAATCACTGATGCAACATTTGTGATGGCACACAAACTTGTGCATTTTAATCAGGGTCACGCAGGTCAGGAAGCAAGAGAAAAAGAACAGTAATTACAGGAAAAGGCTCTTCCCACACATAACACCTTTCTAAATAAAGACGTTTTGCTACTATATCTCTCTATTCCCTATCGATTCATGTATCTGTCAAGATGTTTTTTAAATGCTACTATTGTATCTGCTTCTACCACTTCTTTTGGCAGCACATTCCAGGTACTTACCACTGTCTGTGTAAAAAACTTGCGTCACATATTTTCTCAAACCCATGTCCTGTAGAAATTGACATTTGTACCTCAGAAAAAGGCTCTGATTTTGCATTCTGTCCATGCCTCTCATAATTTTGTAAACTTCTATCAGGTCGCCCTTCAGCCTCTGACGTTCAAGTGAAAACAAACCAAGTTTGGCCAATCTCTCCTTATAGTAAATACCCTCCAAACCAGGTAACATCCTGGTAATCCTTTTCTGTACTCTTTCCAAAGTGTCCACATCGTTCTGGTTGTGTGGTGACCAGAATTGTAAACATGTTTCCAAATGTGGCCTAACTGGAGTTCTATACAGTTGCAACATAATTTGCCAATTTTTACACTCTATGCCTAGATTGATGAAGGCAAGCATGCCATATGCTCCTAGATCACTCTGTATATTAATGCTCTAAGGATTCTGTCATTTACTGTGTACTTCCCTCCTTCCAAAATGTATCATCCTGCATTTGCCTGATAGGCTGGAGAAATTTTATCTATATCCTGCTGTATCCTTTGGCAATCACTCTCACTAGCCACAGCTCCCCTCGTCTTTGTGTCATCTGCAAACTTCCTAATCAGACTACCTACACTCTCCTCTAAATGATTTAAATATATTACAAACAAATGGACTCCCAGCACTGATCTCTGCAGAACACCACTGGTCACAGATCTCCAGTCAGAAAAACCTTCCATCACTACTCTCTATTTTCTATGACAAAGCCAGTTCAGTATCCATCTCACCATCTCATGCAGACCCCATGTGACTTCGCCTTCAATATCAGCCTACCATGGGGGACCCTATCAAAGGCCTTGCTAAAGTCCATATGGACAATATCCACTGCCCTGACCTCATCACTTTGTCACTCTCTCAAAAAACTCAAACCATATTTGTGAAACACAACCTCTCCTGCACAAAGCCATGCTATCTATTGCAATGAGATGCCAGTGTTGCAGTGAAGCAGATACAATAGCAGCGTTTAAGAAGCATCTTGACAGTTTGGCTACGGATGTGGCGAGTCTTCAGTACTATTGCCAGTATACCATCAGGCCCTAATAGCCATTGCAGTATCCAGTGCCTTTAGCCATTTTATTGATATTAGGTGGAATGACTCAAATTGACTGAAAACTGGTGTTTGTGATATTGAGGACTTCCGGAGAAAGCTGTGATGAATCATTCACTCAACACTCCTGGCTGACAATTATTGCAAATGCTTCAGCTTATCTTTTGAAATGATGTGCTGGGCTCTCCCATCATTGAAGATGAGAATATTTATGGAACCTTTTCCTCAGGTGAATTAATTGTCCATTCAAGACTTGATGTAGAGGACTGCAGAGCTTAGATTTGATTTTTTGGATATGGAATTTCTTAGCACTGTCAATTGCTGGCTGCTTATACTGTTTGGCATGTAAATCATCTTCAGTTGTAGCTTTACCAGGTTGACACCTCATTTTTAAGTATGTCAGGTGCTGCTTCTGGCACATCGTGCTGCACTTTTCAATGAACCACGGTTTATCCTCTGGATTGGTAGAATGGCAGAGTGGGGAATATGCCAAGCCATGAAATTACAGATTGTTGATGGTTCACAGCATCTCATGGATGTCCAGTCTTGAGTTATTAAATCTATTCAAAATCTATCCCACTTAACATGACGGTAGTGCCAGAAAGTGAAAATGGGATTTTGTCTACAAAAAAACTGTGTGGTGGTCACTCCTACTGATGATATTATGGGAGGATGCATGGAAATCAGCAGGAGGTTTCCTTGCATGTTTGACTTGATACTATGAGATTTAATGGAGTCAGGAATTAACATTGACGACTTGCAGGGCAACTCCTTACCAACTGGTGCCTCCTCGTGGGACAGAACATAAAGAAGTCTCACAACACCAGCTTAAAGTCTAATAGGTTTATTTGTCACAAATGCCACAAGCTTTCAGAACACGCTGCTCCTTCATCAGGTGAATGGGAGTTAGAACATAGAACATAGAACAATACAGCACAGAACAGGCCCTTCGGCCTTCGATGTTGTGCCGACCAAAATAAAAAGCAATGCCCCTCCTAACTAAACCATTCCCTTCTCATCCATATACTTATCAACTAACCTCTTAAACGCCACCAAACTTGGCGCATCTACAACAGCTGCAGGCAGGGCATTCCACTCCCTAATCACTCTTTGAGTAAAGAACCTACCTCTGATATCCGTCCTATAACTCATACCCCTTAATTTAAAGCTGTGTCCCCTCGTGCTAGCTTTCTCCATCCTAGGAAAAAGGCTATCACTGTCCACCCTATCTAAACCTCTAATCATCTTATATGCTTCAATAAGATCCCCTCTTAGCCGCCTCCTTTCTAACGAAAACAACCTCAAATCCTTCAACCTCTCTTCATAGGACCTGCCCTCCATACCAGGCAACATCCTGGTAAACCTCCTCTGTACCCTCTCCAATGCCTCCACATCTTTCTTATAATGTGGCGACCAGAACTGCACACAATACTCCAAGTGCGGCCGCACTAGAGTTTTGTACAGCTGCAACATGATGCTGCGGCTCCTAAATTCAATCCCCCTACCAATAAAAGCTAAGACTCCATAAGCCTTCTTAACAACTTTATCCACTTGACTGCCTACTTTCAGGGATCTATTGACACATACACCAAGATCCTTCTGTTCCTCAACAAGATCCTTCTGTTCCTCAACAACATGTGTTGTCATCATGTTGTGATCAGTTCTGATCACAAACAGGGCACAAAGACACAAACTCAATTACTCCAGTCCAACACCAGCATATCCATATCAGGACAAGATATATCCAGGGATGGTGATGTCTGGGACATTATCTGTAAATTACATGGAAACATAGAAAAACTACAGCACAACACAGGCCCTTTGGCCCATAAAGTTGAGCCAAACATATCCCTATCTTAGAGATAATCTTCTATGTTTCTGTAAGATCTGTCCTCATTCTTCTAAATTTCAATGAGTATGGTCCCAGTTTACTCAGTCTCTCTTCAGAAGCCAACCTGCTCAACTCCAGAATCAATCTACTGAATCTCCTCTGCACGCCCTCCAGTGCTAGTATATCCTTTCTCAAGTACGCAGAACATAGAAACATATGATCCATGAAAATGACTGTCAAGCCACTGCTTGATTGGTCTGTGAGACAGTTCTCCCGATTTTGACACAAACCCACTAGCACATGGTAGCAAAGAGGACTTTGCAGGAGCGATAATATTGAGTTTATTGTTTCTGCTGCCTATGCTGTTGCTCGGTGGTCTTTTCTGGTTTCATTCCTTATGAACCTTTTTTAACCCATTTCATACAAATCAGTGACTCGCTCGACCATTTTAGAGTGCATTTAGGAGTCAACACGTTATTATGGGCCTAGTCACATATATTCTTAGTCACATGTAGACTAGACTGGGTAGGAAAACAGATTTCCTTCCTTAAAGGGTGTTAATGAATTAGTTGGATTTTACAATAAAATATATATCCCACTGAATGTTGTACACTCCTTACATTGTCTGCTTTGTTCCCGTCTTTCAAGAAAACATGTAGTCACTGAGAAGCGTGTCCATTTTTGCACCTTGGCGACAGGAAAATGAGTTTCCGGCCACATACCCAAGCCATCATTTAAGACCGCCTATTTTCACCTTTGTAATATCGCCTCGTCCCCGCCCCTGCCTTATCTCATCTGCTGCTTTATCGAATTTACCTTTCAATATTACGTCTTCCACACCCTACCCTGTTTCAAATATTTGCATTGCCACTGCGCTTTCAGCCATTTCTAAAAAAATCCTGGTTCAGCGTAACGATAACTATTTTATGTCCAACTGCTGGAAATTTCTTTGAACTGTACTGATGTGAAATCACTCGTTTATGATCTTAACGAATGATGGCCACCTGGGTAGTATTATTCTCCCCCAGCTTTGAGAGTGAAACCGATCCACAAAGGATTGGTACACTCTGCAGAAGGAATGTTTCCATTCGGAAACTTTGCGGTTTGCATCCTGCTTGCACATTGATGGATGTGTAGTGATGGTGACAGCACCAGCAGCAACGTGCCCTGCTCTGCCTCACTGTGCAGCGCCTGCCCCGGGCTGAGGAAGTGAGTGAGCGCTCGCGCGCTGCCGGGAGCCCGGGGCCGCCTCGCGCTCCGCCCTCTGCTGCAGCCCGGCCTCTGACGCTGCTTCCTCCCAACATGGCGGCGGAGGCTCGCTAATGGAGGAGCTCAGCCACCACCAGCAGCCGTCAAAGCTAGGCCACTCACACAGATCCAAGAGCCGGCTGCTTCGTCCGGCTCATCGGCATCCTTGCCTTCTCCTCCGCCTCCTCTCGTCCTCTCCACCCCGCCCCCCGGCATCTGCCGCTGCTCGGACTGTTGTTCTTCAGGCGTAAAAAAGATAGAAATATAAATTAATCATATTCGGAAACTCCAGCAGGAGAACAAGAGCCTCGGGCCGCTTCGAGTGGGCAGCACGTCATGTATGAGGGGAAAAAGACGAAGAACATGTTTCTCACTCGGGCGCTCGAGAAGATTTTGGCCGATAAGGAGGTGAAGAAGGCGCATCACTCTCAGCTGCGCAAAGCCTGTGAGGTGGCACTCGGTGAGAAGCATCTTTCGTATATTTATAATAGACACAGGGAGCGGAGGTTTCAATTTACAAAGACACTGTGAATATTGACGAAGCAATGTCTAATTACAATGGAAATACTTTATGCCTAGAATATTTTCTTATGCTACATGAATACATGTATTTGTGTCAAACAAATACGGGGCTCAAGTCATATTATATCAGGTAATTTCAATGTATTTATAAATACAAAACAAACAGCATCGACGTTTCGGTATTTTTAAAGCATAACAGCAAAAAAAGTTGGATGGAGAATGCTGGCTGTATTTGGACCAGCTAACACTACAAGGAAGCAAGGGTATTTTGTAAGCGTTGTTTACAAGTAGGAAGTGCACCATTATAGGGATAACACTGCGTTTAAAGTCAATGCGATAAAAATAATAAATGGCTCATGCCTCTCTTTTCTGCATGTGTTGTGGGGAGCACGACACAGAGAGAGAAAATTCTTGTTGATGTGGTTGATCTTCAGTTGATGTGGGGATAGAACGTGGACCAGGTGACAAGATGACAAATAGAAAATGAATTTTATTTTACAGAGGCTACCTATCATAAAGGTTATTAATTGTCCAGAAACTGAAATGTCAGTTGGTGAATATATAACTTACTGTAAATTGAAATGAGAATTGAACAATTATTTTTCAGTAGTGTAAAGAGATTGAGTAATATGTAAATGAGTAGATTTATTTAATCAGTGAGGGAACTGGTTTTTCACTCAAGGCATGTATACATGTTTAAATGATTGAGAACTTTGTTTTACTATATAACAAAGTTGTTTATAATCACTGTGGAATTTGATATTACTTTTCATGTCATAGTGGTAAATTATACAACTACTGAAACTGAACTACAGGCTGATTTACTGCAAACAATATGTTAACTGATGTTAAAGCATACAATTCATCTTTGAAGCAGAATATCATATGCTCATCCATGACATTTTTCAGTTATGTACACAGTATACACCCACATGGGTTCGGAGTGACTCATTCTCCATTCAGGTTGCTGCTGATCATAGGCACAGGCTAAATTTTTTTTGTAATAATTTTTGTGACTCACTGGATTTAAGGATCTTTAATGAGAAGGTAGCAGAAGGCTGTGGGCTTACTATAGCATTGAGATATTTATAAACGTGGTTCCGTTTTAGATTAATGACAGTGAGAATAGATCTTGAAGTATTGATGAATTGTAGTAAATTAATACTTGATTGGGAAGACCTTTGTTCATGTGCAATGTATGTTGAACATAGAGAATGAAGAGTTGTTTGTCTGGTTTGGGTTGGTTTGATACTGAAGAACTGAAATCAAATGTACAAATTAATTGAGCAACATGCTGACCCAGTCTGGTGCGTGTGGAAATTGTAGGAGATGTAATTTAGCTAAATCAATTATTCATTTAATCAGCCTTTCAGTCGAACACTAGAACATTCTATAACGCGGTATTTTTTTAGTTGTGTTAGTTTAGTGTTTAGTTGTGTTCGTTGCTTTCCCGTGGCTTTCTGGACTTTTATTTTGTTGCAATTTCTCTGCTTATCACAATTTCTTCAAAAGCACAGCAAGGAGTACACGAATATTGACGAGATTAGAGCTTCCCATATCATGATTTATCCAACCTCGCTATCAGCTTTAAGTCCGTAGTACTGTCGTTTGAAGTTATAATTTATGGTAATCCACATGATTGTGATAAACAGATTAAAAATAAAAACTGAGATATTTGTTGAATGCACATTTTATTGCACCAAGAGGAGTAGCTTTTGAAAAGTAATTATATTTCACGATCCGCTTTAGAATTGAAATCTACTGTTCAATATATTTGATATGATACAGGAGTATGATTGCTCTTTCTAGTCTGTTAGTATTTCTGTGCATTCCGATTATGACCTCATGAAAGATAGTATTTTATATTCTGCTGCAATTAAATGGGAAGCATGGGGTGGTTTCTCCTTGCCACTCGGAATAATATATTTGCTGTTAATATAATTTATAAACGTCTCCTTCCTTGTCATTTAGTTAGAATGCACGGCTCTTTTCTCTGTTAAAGGGCTTGGCAGGGACGATTTCCCGTGGCTTTCTGGAGCTAAGCAGGTAAATTATGCATTGTCATGTAACCGATAGTGGGGCGGGGGACGACGAGGTCTGTTGAATCTTTTGCTGTACTTGGTCTGCACCAAATTGGTTTGTCAGAATATCAGCATTTGCTGGCTTGCATTTCGCTCGGTATTTTGACTCTTGCTTATTCCCAGCTTTGACTTTTTAACAGCAATCGTTTGTTTTTAAATGGGAATATTATTTAGTCAGGCATTTAAATCACAAGCAGATAGCTCTGAGTGATTAGGGGACTTTTTTCGTAGCTGATGTTGGTGAACCATTATCGAAATGGAGAGATGTTAGAATGGCACAGTGTGTTCATGTTTTACTTCCGGGTGTAGCAATAAATGCATGAAAAGAATCTCGCTTTCTCTGTTTACTGGATTATTTGGTTTCTTTGTTTTTAAATCGGATATTCAGATTTTGTAGATTTATGACATTTTAAATCCCACCTAAAACTGTTAACTGCATTGGTACGATTGTGTTGTCCACAAGTTTATTCACTTTTATCCATAAATGTAGACGAGAAATAAAAGGGAAATGTCTACAAAGCCCTGGATATGTAGAGGTTTATCAACATGCTGCATTAAAATACTGTCAGGCTATTTTACATATTGCAATGATTTACAACAAATAATCCCTTCAATTTTGTTTTAAAAGTACTGAGTCACAAAATAACAAATCTCAGAATACATTTGCATTTATCCAGTACTCTTCACAACTTCAGTATGTCCTAAAGTACTTTGCAGCCACTGAAGTACTTGAAATGTAGGGAATGCAACAGTTAATTTAAGCTCAGTAAACTTCCAACAAACAGCAATGGAAATGACCAGATAATGTTTTTGTGATAAAATCAGAAAATGCTGGAAAAACCTAACAGGTCTCTCAGCATCTGTGGACAAAGAAACACTTTGACTTTATATAACTTGTTCAAAGCTGAACAGAGGTAGAATTGGATTTGCACTGTTGAAGAAGGGGTAGCACAAAATAGAAGATCAGGAATGAGTGGGAATTCAGCTGTCTGATGTTTATGTCACTATTAGCACCTGCCTTAGTCTTTAGCACTATCATTAATATTTCCTTTGTCTTATATCCATTGAAATCTCTCCTGAGCTCTCAGCTATCTCTGACCTTTGTTGCAGCAACTCTTTTCCCTCTCTTTAGTAGAGTAAATCCCTCCATATTTCTATCTCTTGTCAGCTTTGAGGAAGAGTCATATAGACATGAGACATGAACTCCTCTGTCTTTCCATTCTTTCTGCCAGACCAGTTGAGCTCTTCCAGCATTTTGTTTTAATTCATATTTTCAGTATCTACAGTATTTTACTTTCATTTTAATGTTTTTATTATAGTGATTGAAACAATCCAAGATAGGAGATCAGGCTTACTTCCCCTGCTCTGTTGAAAAATGTGCATGATTCTTTATGTCCATTGGTGAAAGCAGATTCCTGTTTAAATGTCTCCTCTGAAAGACAGAACTCCCTTAAGACTGCACTGGAGTGTCAGCCTAGACTTTGTGCTCAAGATCTGGAGGGAGATTTGAATCTACAACTTTCTGACTAAGAGACAAGGGTGTTACAAACTGTGTCCTAGCTGAACCATAAATTTATGATCAAAATGTAATGCCTTATAATGCCTTTTAGAATAAGTCAGCTACGTTTTTGCATGGCGCTCATTTTAAATGAAAATAGGTGAACCTGACTTGTTTTGCTTGTATTTAAAGAATGGTGCATCATTTCAGTGGGCTTTTGTTATACTGCATGATGCTAATTATGATTGGCAATTCAGTATGTTCTCCTTTCCATCCTCCCCTCAAAAAACCAATGATACAGGAAAAGCTAGTGTAATGATACATAAGCTGATCTGGTTTGGCAGTGTAACTACTAATCTGAAGATAAGTACTTAATCTAGGTGATGACTGTGCTTTAATTCTGTTACTTACTTATTCACTGTAAGTGAAAATAATCTTTGTAGCTTTCTATGTGTTTAAGTTGAAGTTTCTATCACATTTTGAGTGTGACTTGTTAAATACTTCTTTAAAACTAAAGGAGAATTAATTAAGGTATTGTTGATCCTACTTGCCATGTTATTTTGTTGGTCATAAAACTGTAAATATTTGAATAATTCAGTAAAGATAAATTTGTATTTTTAATTAGAACGAGCCAATTCATTTATTTTTGTAAAAATTCTAATATGGGCAGGTTCAGGATTTGATTGTTAATAATTGAGAATAAATATCATTAATAGACTAATCCATTCCTATCAAAAAATAATGGAAGATATGGTATCCTTAATTGCCTTTGAAAATATGGTAGTAAACTGTCTTCTAGAAATGTTATAATCCATGTGGTGTAGGTACATCCACAGTGTTATTAGGGAGGGAGTTCAAGATCTTAACCAAGCCACTGTGAAAGAAAGGTGATACAGTTCCAAGTCAGATGATATGTTACTTAGAGGGTAATTTGCAAGTGGTAATGTTCCCATATGCCTGTTGCCCTTTTTCTGCTTGGTGGACGAGATCCCAGGCTCAAACAATATTGAAGGAATTTTGGTGAATTGCTGCAATATATCTTTTGGATGGTACACACTGAAACTTCTATGCACCAATGATGGCAGGAGCAAATACATAAGGTGGTGAGTTGATCTGAAATCAAACTTTTCCTGTGCCTATGGACTTTTGTTCATGTTATGTAAAACACTTTACACTTGTGTTTAAATAATAACTATCTAAAAATTGAAAACACAAATTTTTGACCAGTAAATCCAAGAATTTTAGATGCAGAAGCAAGAATAGGCCATATGATCCCTCAAGTCTGCTTTTGTCATTTGATGAGATTTTGGCTAATCATCTGCCTGAATTGCACTTTGCTGCTCATCCCCTAAATCCCTTACTTCCCTGCAAGACCAAAGATTTGTCTGCCTCAGTCTTGGATAGATTCAAGGATAGGAGCTTCTGCAACAATTTCAAGGATTCGCAGCCCTTTGAGGGAATAAATTTCTCCATATCTTTGTCCTAAATCATTAAGCTTTGTTCTGAGATGGTGACCCTGTGTTCGAGATTTCCCAACCAAGGAAACAACATCTTACTGTCTACCCTGTCAAGCTGTTTGAGAATCTTGTATATTTCAGTGAAATTACCTCCCATTCTTCTAAATTTTAAAGCATAAAGGCCTTATTAATTAAACCTTCAATCCCAGAAAAAATTCTAGTGAACCTTCACTGTGCTACTTCTAAGACAAATATATCCTTCTTAGATGTGAAGATCTGAATTGCAAATGGTACTCCAGGCATGGTCTGACCACAGCTCTATACAATTGTATCAAGATTTTCTTGTTTCTGTATCCCAACTCAATGTAACATGCCATTCGCCACCTTAATTGTTAGTTCACCTGCATATTAACGTTTTGAACCTTGTAAGAGGAACTGTCTGTGAGACACGAACATTTAAAAGTTTTACATCTTAAAAAAAAAACTCTATTGCTACCAATGTGAATAACTTCACACTTCGGCTCATTATACTTAGCTGCTTTGGCCTCCACTCTTAAACTGTCTACATCTTTTCACAGCTTCTTTGTATCTCTTTGCAGGTTATATCCTAATTTTATGTTGTCAGCTACAGTAAGTAGGCTTTTAGTGTGGCAGTTTATCTGTTGAACTACAGATATCGGTGATTTCTGAGATTACAGTCAGAGGAGAAAAGCTATGCACATATTGTATTCCTTCTCGGCCTTTTGACTAAGATCAACCCAGGATGGGGTGCAATGCCTCATCTTGTAAGCTCGGATCTTTTTTGTCTTCCTTGTGGAATTGGATTCAATTGGATTTTGAAATTGATTTTTGGAGCAAGCAAGAAATGGAGTTAGGTTTTACCAGCCCATTTTGATCATTTGCTTTGTAACTTTTAAGAATAGAGTAAAAATAGTTGTCACTTGAAATTGAAAAGAATTACAGGAATTTGATTTGCCAGTATATTATGAAGAAAACTGATATAGATGTTGAAAAATGACTGAAAATAAATTGGAACTTAATAAAGATATTTTTTAAATGTACCAGTATTGAAATATGTTTTACCTCACCTCATTTCTTTCTATCTCTGTGCTATCTATATTGTAAGTTGCAGTGATTGCATTTGTATGCTGCTTCTTGCCAGCTATTATTGGATAACTCAAAGCAGGCACATTTACCCTAGAGATAAATTGCTGACATTAAACAAGAAGGGGGAATATTACTTAATATTTCTCTTATGGTTATTTGCCATCTTTGATGCATGCTCCTAGCTTGTGTTATTTACATTCAGCATGTGCCAGAAGAGCTTAAAGAAAACTGTGGGTTACTAGATATTGACAATAAATTCAGCTTTTTTAAGACCATTTACATTACTAAGAACAAATCAAAAAATGAAATGTGTTTCTGTGACTCCAGTCCAGTTGAAAAGTTCAATTATAATAAATTGTTATTAGCTCTTATTACGAATTTAAATTTCTATTTACCATTTTACTTTTTAAGAGAAATGCATCTATACATGGTGCAAAAAAGAAGTTGCTATAATTGAATAAAAGCCATAGTCCAGTCATCAAATTGTCATTGCGTAATTAGAATTTGCCATTTTAATGTACTTTAGAGAAGGAAATCTGTCACCCTTGCCTGATCTGGCCTACATGTGACTCCAGACTCATTGCAATGTGGTTTATTCTTCTCCGAAAAGGAGTAGTAAACCACTCAATTGTATCAAATCACTAAAAAGCCTAAAAGAAATGAAACTGAATGGATCACCCAACATCGACCTAGGCACCAGAAATGGCAGTGCCAAACTCAGCCCTGCTGACGCTACACAGTTTTCCTTACAGATATCTGAGGTTTGTGCCAAAATTGAGACAGCTGTGTGGTAAATTAGCCAAGCAACGCCCTGACATAGTCAGACTCAGAATCATACCTTAAAGACAGTAGTCCCAGACATGACCATCACCATTCCTTGTCATGACCTGCCCCGCCAGCAGGACAGACCCAGAACCAGCAGAGGTGGCAGGTGATATACAGTTGGGAATTGGCTTGGGATTGTTTAACATCTACTCTGAACCCATGAAGTTTCATTGCATCAGGTCAGATATGGGCAATGAAATGTCCTGCTGATTGCCATGTAAACCCCCTTCCCAACTAATACATCAATAGTCCTCCATGTTGAGCACCAGTCAGAGCAATGAGCGTGGTAATGGTGCAGAATGTACTCTGGCTGGGAGACTTCAACACCCATCTTCACGAGTGTTTGTTAACCTCACAATCGACCAAGCTGGTTGAATCCTGAAGAATGTAGCTGCTGGACTGGGCCTACAACAGGTAGTGAGGGAATGAATGAGAGAAAGGACTACTTGACCTCTATCTCATCAACCTGCTTGCTGCAGATGCACTTATCCACAACAGTATTGGAATGATAAGGTCTCGTCTTCACATTGAGGATATCTCCTATTGTGTTGTATGGTACAGCCATGTGCTAAATGGGTTAGATTTTGAGCAGATCTAGCAACTTGGGACTGGATAACCATGAGACACTGTGGGCCATCAGCAGCAGCAAAATTGTTCTCAACCCTAATCTTTAACCTCATGACCTGGCACATGCCTCATTCACTTATCGCCAATTCAAAGGATCAACCATAGTTCAATGAAGTGTGCTAGAAGTCATGTCCAGAGCAGTACAGAAATAATTAAAAATGAAGTGTCAACCTGGTGAAGCTGCAACTCAGTACCACTTGTGTGCCAAACAGCAGAAGCAGCCAGTGATGGAGCTAAGTCATTCCACAACCACAGATCAAATCTTAGAAGGCTAAAGAAATTTGGCATGTTAGCTATGACTCTCACCAACTTTTACAAATGCAGCATAGAAAGCGTTGTTTCTGTTTGTATCACAGCTTGGTATGGCTCCTGCTCTGCCCAAGACTGCAAGAAATTACAAAAAGTCGTGAATGTAAACCTTTTTGCAGTGTTGAGGAGCAGAAGGATCTTGGGGTCGGGGTCCATAGGACTCTTAAATCGGCCTCGCAAGTGGAGGATGTGGTCAAGAAGGCATATGGTGTACTGGCCTTCATTAATACAGGGATTGAGTTTAGGAGTCAGGAGGTAATGCTGCAACTTTATAAGACCCTTGTCAGACCCCACTTGGAGTACTGTGTGCAGTTCTGGTCGCTTCACTATAGGAAGGACGTGGAAGCTATTGAGAGGGTGCAGAGGAGATTTACAAGGATGTTGCCTGGATTGGGAGGCTTGCCTTATGTAGGTTGAAGGAGCTAGGTCTCTTCTCCCTGGAGAGATGAAGGTTGAGAGGTGACCTGATAAAGGTTTATAAGATGTTGAGAGGAATAGATAGGGTGGATTCTCGGAGGCTATTTCCCAGGACTGAAATGGTTGCTACGAGAGGACACAGGTTTAAGGTACTGGGGGGGCAAATACAGAGGAGATGTTAGAGGTAAGTTTTTCACTCAGAGGGTGGTGAGTGAATGGAACCGGCTGCCGTCAGTGGTGGGAGAGGCGAACTTGCTGGGGTCTTTTAAGAGACTTCTGGATGTGTACATGGGATTTAATGGGATCGGGAGTTACAAATAGTTCTATGGCCTGGTAGGTACTGATACAATTGGCACAACTTGTGGGCCGAAGGACCTGTTTGTGCTGTAGTGTTCTATGTTCTAATCCAATCCATTATGCAAACCAGCCTCCCATCTATTGACTCTGTCTACACTTCTTGTTTTCTCAGCAAAGCAGCCAGCATAATTAAGGATCCCAGATACGCAGACATTCTCTGTTTCACCTTCTGTCAGGAAAAAGGTACAAAAATCTGAGGTCATGTACCAACCAACTCAAAATCAGCTTCCTTTTTGTTGCCTTCAGACTTTTGAATAGACTTACCTCACACTAAGTTAATCTTTCACTACATCTCAGCTGTGACTATGACACTATGTTCCACACTGTCTCATTTCCTTCTTTATGAAAGGTATGCTTTGTCTGCGTAGCATGTGAGAAAGAATACTTTTCATTGTGCTAATACGTGTGAAATAATAAATCAAATCAAATCTGAACACTGTGGTTCTCCCACATTCCATTATGAATAGTGGTGGGCAATTAAACAGCTCAGTAGAGGACGAGACTCCGTAAATATCCCCGTCCTCAATGATGGGACTGTGCTGCCCATCACTGTAAAAAAAAAAATATGACTAATGTATTTGCAACAATCGTCAACCAGAAGTGCTGAGGGGATGATTCATCCCAGCCTCCACTGGAGAATCCCAGCATCAGAAATACCAGTCTTCAATCAATTCGCTTCAATCTACATGATATGAAACGGCTAAAGGCATTGGATACTGCAAAAACAAAGGATCCAGACAAACTGGCAATAGTACTGAAGACTTGTGCTGTCGAACTTGCTATGCTCTTAGCCAAATTGTTCCAGTACAGCTAGATCACTAGCATCTACCTAAAGTGATACTGTACTTTTAAGAAATATATTTATATCATGTTTCTTGCGAGGGGTATGTTTAAAGTTCAGCTTTGTTTTACATATGCCAGTTCGTCTGCAAAATAGGCAGCTCGCATGTTAAGAATGCAGGCTAATAATTGATTTTAGTTGGGGATGTGTTTGTTTATTTTGTCTATTTCTTCTCCTGGGGTTTCACAGTAGGGGTTTGATTGATTGGCAGAGTCATGTGGTTAAGGGGTAAAGCTAAGCTTTGAGGAAAAAGTGGGCACTTAATGCCACTTTGAAAGAAATGTGATGACATTGCGCCTTTAAGAAATGTATTTTAATCATTAGTTTTGCAGGGTTTTGCCAGCACCACATTGTCTGCAGTTGGTGTTCTCTAATTGTTACCGAACAATATAATGGACATCATACTGATTTTAATCCTATGGATTTTAGTGTCCCTTGGGATTGCTGAGTGGAGCTTGATCACTGAATGACAGGTCAGGTGATATGCCTAGGGACAGCTATTATTTTGACAGAGCATTCCACGTTTTTAGTTTTGTTTCAGTTGCTGCCACGAACAGGTGGAGAAATCAGTGTCTTTCTGTCTATCTTTCTCTTTCCAGAAGCTTTGTGAAAGTTCTTAGACTGGGGAGCCTCAGAGAGTTCATCAAAGGACCAATTCACAACAAGTGCTAAAAAGCTGTAAATCCAGCATCACATGAACATGCTTGTTTCTGTGCCAAGTCTGAAGAAGGGTGTGTGTCTGTGAGATAGTGTTCAACTTTGAACAACATAGATAGCTAGCTGTTAGGAGTTATACTGTCATGTTTAAATCTTGAAATTGGTAAAAGTTATGCAAATTCTTTTTGTTATATTTTAATTGTGTTGTTAAATAAACTTTGATAAAAGCTTTTTTGTAGGTCACTTGAATCATACATGGATTGAAATACCTTAGGCTCACGCATGCCAAAATCAAATGTAAAATTTAAGAGTGAAGGCTAATTGCCGCTGGGGCAGCATGAAGGCACAGGGACCAGGGGTCGACTTCTGGCTTGGGCCACTGTCTGTGTGGAGTTTGCACATTCCTCCCAAGTCTGTGGGTTTCCTCCGGCAGTCCAAAAAACATGGTTAGGTGTATTGACCGTGCTAAATTCTCCCTCAGTGTACCAAACAGGCACGATTAGAGGACTTTCACAGTAACTTCATTGCAATAGTAAGATAAGCCTACTTGTACTTCATGAATAAACTTTAAAAGTCCTTGGAATTTTTGGCCTGGTTTTCAACAAAAGCAAGAAGTCACTTGCTGTCTCTCACTTGCTCTCGCTCTTTGTCTTTCTCTCTCCCTTTCTCCTGACTTCCGCTGTGGCTCTCCCGCGTTCTCCGTGTTTCATTTAATAAATGTTAATCAATTATAGTTAAACTGTATTGTTAAAACAAAGTTTGTTTTGATAAAAGTTTTCAAGTGTGTCAGTAGAATCACAACTGGAGTGAAACATTTTTATCTTCACACTAATGCCAAAATAGAAAAACTGTTGGGGGTTTAATCAGGCTTCATAGCATGCTTCTGATCTGTATCTTAACACCAGCAATGTAGAAAATTGTCCATTTATATCCTGTACATGAAAAACGGGATAAATGGCCAATTCAGTCCACTCCAATTGTAAACAAAATGACAGAAGGTGCTATCAAGTAATACTTGCTTAGCAATAACTTTGCAAGAACAAAGACATCTAGGAGTACATGTTCATAGCTCCTTGAGAGTGGAGTCCCAGGTGGACAGAGTGGTGAAGAAGGTATTCGGTATGCTTGGTTCATTGGTCAGAACTTTGAGTACGGGGTACGGACATCTTGTTGAAGTTGTACAAGACATTGGTAAGGCCACACTTGGAATACTGTGTGCAGTTCTTGTCCTTCTATTATAGAAAGGATGTTATTAAATTAGAAAAAGTGCAGAAAGGATTTACTAGGATGCTACTGGGTCTTGATGGATTGAGTTATAAGGAGAGGCTGAATAGACTGGGACTTTTTTCTCTAGAGCATAGGAGACTGAGGGATGATCTTATAGATGTCTATAAAATAATGAGGGGCACAGATCAGCTCGATCATCAATATCTTTTCCCAAAGATAAGGGAGTCTAAAACTAGAAGGCATAGGTTTAAGGTGAGAAGGGAGAGGTACAACAGTATCCAGAGGGGCAGTTTTTTTTTACAAAGAGCGGTGAGTGTCTGGAACAAGCTGCCAGAGATAGTAGTAGAGGCGGTTTCAATTTTGTCTTTTGAAAAGCAATTAGATAGTTACATGGGTACGATGGATATAGAGGGATATGGGCCAAATGTGGGCAATTGGGATTAGCTTAGGGGTTTTACAAAAGAAAGGGCAGCATGGACAAATTGGGTGGAAAGGTCTGTTACCATGTTGTAAACCTCTGTGACTCTATAACTTGTTCACAGACACTCAGCTTGGGTTCTGCTATTCAGCTGCTGACCTCAAAACAGCTTTCATTCAAACATGGACAAAAAAACCAACCCCCAGAGATGGGTTGACTTCAAGGCAGCATTTGATTGAATATGGCATCAAGAAGCCCTAGCAAAACTGGAATCAGTGGGAATTGGGGAAAACACAGTACTGGTTGGCATCATACATAGCACAAAGGAAAATGGTTGTAGTTGTTGGAAGTCAATCATCTCAATTCCCAAAGCGTCACTGAAGAGGCCCCTCAAGCCACTATCTTAGGCCCAACCATCTTTAGCATCGGTAGTAACTCTCTTTCCATCATTACATCAGAAGTGGGAATTTTCACAATACTCTCTATACTTCCTGCTGCTTTGAAAAAGCAGCCAGCATAATTAAGGACTCAACATGCCCTAGACATGGTCTCTTTCACCTTTTTCCACTGGAAAAAACTACAAAAGTTTGAGGTCACAAGCCAACTGACTTCTTCCCTGCTGCCATCAGACTTTTGAATGAATTTACCTCGCATTAAGTTGATCTTTCTCTACATCCTAGCTATGACTGTAACACTACATTCTGTGCTCTCTCCTTTCCTTCTCTACGTATGTTATCTTTGTCTATATTAGCATGCAAGAAACGATACTTTTCACTGTATACTAATACGTGACAATAATAAGTCAAATCAAATTGAACCAGAAACTGAATTGGACTAGCCAGATAAATATTGTGACTGAAAGAGCAGGTCAGAGGCTAGGAAATCTGTGATGAGTAACTTGCCTCTTGACTCCCCAAAGCCTTTCCACCATCAGAAGGGCACAAGTCAGGAATGTGGTGGAATGCTGTCCACTTGTTCGATGAATGCAGCTCCAACAACTCTCAAAGAGCTTGAATCATCCATGACAAAACAGCTTTTTGGTTGGCGCTCCCTCCACCAATGGCGCACAGTGGTAGCAGATTTTAACATCTACAAGATGCGCTAAGGCTCCTAAGACAGCACCTTTCAAACCCAAGAGCACTACCATCTAAAAGTGCAGGGACATTGGACATATTGGAGAATATGACTGCCTGGAAGTTCCCCTCCAAGCTACTTGCTATGCTGATTTGGAAATATTCACTGTTACTGAGTCAAAATCCTGGAACTTCCTCCCTAACAGCATTTTGGTATATATACATCAGATGGATTTCAGCCGTTTAAGAAGGCAGCTCAATACTTAAGGGCAGTTGAGGATGTGACAATAAGTGCTAGCCGAGCCAGCAATGCCCACATCCCAAGAATGAATTTAAACAATTACATTTTTATTATGTGAATGAAATACTTATTTTTCTCTTATAAAATGTAATGAATGTCTTCCAACAGTTTGAACCATTTAAAGCATTTTGTTTGCAAATTAGGATATTTGATAACTTAAGCTACAATAACAAAATATTCCAAGGCACCTCACAACTGGAAAAAAGGTGGAGAAACAATTCACATGTTATGGAATAGGCTGAGCAAATTTAGAAGTTTGAGCTTAGAAAGAATGGGAGGCAATCTTATTGAAACATATATAACCCTGAGGGAACTTTACAGAGTGGATGCTGAAAGGCTGTTTGCCTCTGGGGGAGAGACTAGAACTAGGGGACATAATTTAAAACTAAGGAATCGCTCATATAAGACAATGATTAGGAGAATCTTTTTCTGAGGGCTCACCCTGTCCTCCAAGAAGAGAGGAAATAAGGTTATTGAATATTTTTAAGGCTGAGTTAGGCTCTTGATTGACAATTGAGTGAAAAGATAGAGGTGATCAAAAAG
The DNA here is from genome assembly GCA_024679065.1 of Sphyrna mokarran. Lineage (NCBI taxonomy): Eukaryota > Metazoa > Chordata > Chondrichthyes > Carcharhiniformes > Carcharhinidae > Sphyrna > Sphyrna mokarran. The sequence continues at coordinate 70,202,905 of JAGIQG010000007.1, read as the reverse complement.
AAATTGAGTTGATTTCACAAGTTGATCAATCATGATCTTATTAAATGGTAGAACAGGCCTGAGGGAACAAGTGGCCTGGTCTTATTCCTAATTTGTTTGTTTATATGTAAATATTTTTTTTAAAATTTGGGGTTTTCTTGTAAGGTTTTTGAGGGAAAGTGAGATGAAAGGATGCAATGATGGATGGCGAGAGTTTTTGGAGCAGTGGACCAAAATAGCTTTTGGCTTGACTGGCAGTGTTGGAGGGTCAATAAAGAAAAAGTTCACAAAATCATCAAAAACTGCAGATGAGGATATGAAGCTGGAGGATATTGCAGAGGATGGAGTGAGGCTGGAAAGAAAGCTAACAAGCTAACATAACGTTTTGCCTTTCTCTATGATCCATATACAAGGATGCTCAGGTCCATCCTGATTGTAAACATTCCCTAGTCTCACCATTCAAAAACTATTCTGCTTTATGACCTTTTCTATCAAAGTGGATAACTTCACACTTCCTCATGTTGTATTCCATCTGTTACATTCTTGCGCACTCAACAAATCTTTCTGCAGCTTCTGCATTCACTTCACTGTTTATTTTTCCATCTAATTTTGTATTGTCAGCTACCTGGATTCATTACCTTCAGTACCTTCACCCGAGCCATTAATCTAGATTTGTAAATAGCCAAGGCCAAAAGTATTGGAACATTGTGGCATTCTGCTGGTTACAGCCTGCCAACTTGAAAATGTCCTGTACATTTTATGTAAAACTTCTTTTGTGCCACTCATCAAGTGCTTTTTAATCATCTAAAAATACTGCCTCCATTGGTTCAGTCTTGTCCTTTCTATTGGTCATATCTTAAGAAAAAATTGCTACTAGCTTTGTGAAATATGCTTTCATTTTGATAAATGTGTTGACTTTACTTAATAATATTATTTTCATAGTGCCTTTTATCATATGTAAAATAATAGATTGCAGCCTATTAAACTAATGCTATAGTCCCAGTTAACCATAACCTGCTCTCCTCTTTGAGGAAGAGAGCTAACTGATTTAAGGATCACCACAAGAGTGAAGTTGGGAAGGCAGGTGTTCATGAATAACCTCAGCTAGTTTAGGAACTGAACCCATGCTGTTGACATTGCTGTACATCACCCCGTTTGCCTGTTACTGATAAGCTAAATGGTCTGTAGTTTCCTGTTTTCTCTTTTCCTTCTTTCTTAAATGAGCAGGGTTATGTTTGCTACCTCCCAATCCTTGGGAACTGTTTCAGAATCTAAGAAATTCTGGAAAACTACAACCAGTGTAGCCATCATCTCTGTACCTATTGGTTGAGCAATAAAGGTTGCAGAGGAAACTGGGCAACATGCCCTGGAAAGTTTTGCATCTACCTGAAAGGCCAGCTGTCAAGTCCTTTTAATAGCTCATCAAAAAACAGCATCTCAGTTAATACTGCACACAATATGAGCCTAGATTATGTACTTAAACTTTTGGAGTGGGACATAAACTGATGTCCATCTAATTCTGAAGGAAGAATGCTATCATTGAGCCAAGACTGACAATAATATTGCTTGTAAGATTTTGGGTGAGTATGAGAATTTAAAGTTTAATACATAATTGGACAAGTAATCAGGATAAAACAAAATTACATGGGATTGATGGTCAGTTAGTATAAAACTGTATATGGAGTGTGTACAGTTGTATTTTAGACAAATTAAAAATTTTGGAGGACAAAGGATGGGACACCAGCAAGGAAAGCATGGACTCTTGATAAAGTATGGATAGCAATTTTGGAAGCAAAGGTGGGAGACATTACGCAGGTAGAAATAAGTGATATTTGGCAGTAGATAAGCTACTGGATTTGAAGCTTAGCCCTGTGTTGAATAGAACATCATGGTTCAGTTCACCAAATTGAGTGGTTGGGTGGGGAATTGTCAGATTAGCAAGGGAGTAGATGTTGGGGTCAAAAGCAAAGATCAGCTGGGGGGATGGTGTGTGTTAATAACATGAATTGTGGAGGATGTCACTGAATATAGATGAGGATGAGGGAGATGTTAGGTGATGGCACATATCAGAAAGCCTTTGCTGTAGATGTATATAGTTACTTTGGGATTGATCTGTACATTAGAATTTCATCAAGTAGATATTTATATTATGTTTTTGAGTTTGTTTACAGTCATAGCACACCTCTAGGTCCAGACAAGAAACAGTTCAGTCCATGATATAACTTGGCAACACGCAAAAGATATATGCAGTACAGAACTTGAGCTTTATTTACTTCACATTTGTTAAATCGCACATGACTAATTTATCCACCTGTATAAACGAGTGTTCAGAAATGATGTGAATTTTTAGTTAGGAAATGACAATTAGTCTATTTTAGTAAAAATTGAAGCTGCATTCAGAAAACTGACAGCCAAAAAGTTAAGTGAGTTGGGTGTTGTTCCCCTCTTTTCCTCGCTTTCCCCATAGGGAAGAACCAAGCTTTAGTTGTTTCTTCACCCTGTCGTAATCCATGTTGTCTGAAATGTTTCATTTTTTGATATTTTCTCATTTTTTGATAAGGAATTCTGTTCAGAGTAGCATATTGAAAGATAACACAAGGTCAGGCAATATGATGAAATTTGCCAGTGAAAGTCCAGTTCATTACTTTTACAATATTTATTACAAATTTAAAATTATATAGTTGCTCCATGAATTTGTTGCAACAAATTGTTTTCTGGTTTTATTGGCTACAATCTTATGTAATAATCTTGATATATTATAATTTAAACCAGTATTAGAGAGTTTAATTATATTTTGTTATGCTTGGGAAACAATATATTTTGAGTTATGTATTGGCAAATTTGTGACAGTGATGTGTATGTATCTTTTTTGCACAAAAAACGCTGTCTATAATCATTCTTGGTATCCTCCTGAGATGCACACATTTTATTATAGATCAAAATATGGAGGCATGTAAAGCTTCTTTGGGTAGCTATGCATTTAAAATTGATGTGACATGAAGTTTGATGAAAATTGTGTCTTAACTAGGAAAGTCTGTTATTTGTATTTTCCTATTGGGTATATAGTCTATTGTCTGTTTTAGTTTTACAGTTTTCTTTTGGTTTTAGTTGTTTTAAGAAATGTGAATATTTTTCTGTATTTCACCTTTTGTGTTAAGCAAGCAGCAATTCCAAATATTTTGTTAAAATATTTGCTCATTATTTAAATTTTCTTAATTCTATTTGTTCTAAAGACCTGAGCAACGCTGACAGTATAGAATTTGTCTGTTCTTAGCCGTACAGAGACAGCTTAGCAATTTTTGCCTCAGTACTGAATTATTTGTCAGGGCATCAAGAGTTAACCAGTTTGAGTCACGTGGTAGATGCACTTTTGCATAGGTTAATAAACCAGAGGGATTTTTCAACAACACACAGCTTTATATTTTTCTTTAAGTTTGTCAATAAGTTACCACTTTTGTTAAATTCAATTTCAGTTTGCCATGATTAGAATTCATGATCTTATTTTGGTTGTCCAGTATTAATTGTATCCATTTAAAATTTCAGTGTTTCAGCCTCCATTATAGGAAAGTTTGAACCATGTATTGGTAAAGGGAACATGAAAAAAAATTGAACATTTGAAGTCGGAATTGGATTAATTCAAAAGTCTGTTATGATCGATGTATTAAAATATATTGCTTGATGGTGAAGAGGTTATATTCCGTTTCTAGTAAAATGTTTACTGCATGGCTTTATTCTGGGGTACAGAGTTCTAGTAAAAAGCATTTGGTGGTACTAAAGGTGCAACGTCTTATTCTCACTGCAATCTTCTCCAGTTCCATGTTGCAGCATGTTCCTATTGCTGGCCTGACTGTGGCCTGATGAGTATCCTTTACCTTGCATTCTATTGTTGATAGAGTCTTCAATCACATTGTGGAAATCTATATCTAAACCTCAGCTTTTGTGCCACCTCTCCCCCACTTTAAAAGTCCTCCTCAATCTTGCATTTTATACAGTAAATTTGGTCATCCCCTGTAGTTTTTCCCCTGCTGTCTACTTGCTGCTAAAGATTTCTGCAGGAAGATAACTTGGGTCATATCGATAATGGAAAAGTAATGTAAGTGAACGTTCTCATGTTTTGATACTACCTGCAGGACATAAGAATTTGTTTTCTCCTTATTCTGTTTCCATTTTTGTTCAGGGCATTTAATTTGTTTCAATTCAATTCCCTGTCATAAAGATTAGCTGGTGATCTATTCCCAGGAGTCTGTCCTGTATACTGTAACATCATAGTTAGTTGCAGACATTAAATGTATGCATGTGTAAGGCATTGATTAGGTAATTATAATGAACACAAAGATATACACTTATTGACACCAGTATAGGAGTAGAGTTAGAATACACTTGCAATGTTTCACTTTCTAAATAAGTCTGAAATGTAAGTAAAGATTTGCTTCATCAGCTGTCTGGAGTTTAGCATGCTGCTTAGCGATATATTAAAAGAATGTTGGTTAGTTTACACTACATTTCCAGTCCAAGTAGAGAAATAGCAATGTCTTCCCATGACAGCTTGGGTGAGATTGGAACGTTGCCATAAATTCTCCTACAGGGTCTCTGAATCATTATGTGGCTCCTTCGGGATCTGTATGTCAGCACTTTCAGGAATACAAACTTTTTTAAAAATCCTGTTGCATGACTAAGGTCAATATAAGATATATGAAGCTGATTGAACTTTTCAAGGTCATATTCTTAGTAATAAATGACAATGTAGTTTTTAACCCACCTCCAAAGAAATCTTAATTTCGTCCACTGATTTGGTGGTGCCCCTGCCACTAATATTGGAGAAGAGGAAATGCAATCCTGTCCTCTAAATCCTTTAATGACAGTTCGCTGTAAGTTCCTTTCCTGTCAAATGGCAAGCTATTGTTCTGCTAGCCATTTTTAGTTTGGCTAGCAGAACAATAAATCAATGGAAATGGACTTGGGACTTACCAAAGTTTGAGTTAGTGGTTGATTTGTGACTTTATCTTTTGCTGTTTATACACCTGACTGCTCCTTTTCTGTGATACCTTTTCTAAAATCAAACACTGCGTAGGTGGGTAACAGAAGTGCTACTATCAGTGCTGGAACAGCACAGTTTAGAGTCTTGCATATCAAGCATCCAAGGTGTAGATGGCCATTAAAATTTGCCTTTGTTATATTGGGAAGTGAGCCTGTAATTTAGATATCTATTGTATGTGATGATCTATGACAGGGCTTCCCCTACTTTTCCAGCCGTGAAACTTTATTGACCTCCCAACAGTACTGAAGAAACTGTTTAGAATTGAAAAATTAAACTACACAAAATGATGATCATTGCACATTTTGTACAAACACAAACTTAAATGTTTTTATGTCCTGTATGTATACATTTATAATTTCTTCTATTCGACAAATGATACTAAGTTGGGTCTAAGGATGAGGTGTGAGGTGGATGCAGAGATGCTTCAGCATGATTTGAACAAGCTGTTTGTGTGGGTATATGCCTTACTAATGTAGTATAATGTAAATAAATGTGAGCTTATCCATTTCTGTAACACTAATAGGGAGACAGATTATTACTTGAATGGGTATAAAATGAAAGAGGTGGCTACTCAACGAGACTTTGGTGTCCTCATGCATCAATCACTGAAAGTAAGTGCGCAGGTACAGCGGGCAGTAAAGAAAGCAAAGGATAATGTCCAAAGATGTGTGGGTTAGGTTGATTGGCTGTGCTAAAAATTGCCCCTTAGTGTCCTGAGATGTGTAGGTCAGGGAGATTAGTGGGTAAATATGTGGGGATATGGGGTTGGGCCTGGGTGGAATGGTGATCGGTCAGACTCGATGGGCCAAAATGGCTTCTTTCTGCACTGTAAGGTTTCTATGTTCCATGATATGTTGGCCTTCATAGTAGGAGGATTTGAGTAAAGGAGTAGGAATGTTTTACTGCAATTGTATGTGTTGTTAGTCCATCATCATCGATGAGGACCTCAGCACCATTAGTCGCTCGGTGTGTCCGAAGATGACTGATCAAGCTAATTTGGGCACGGAATGTCCTGGCACATATTGGACAGACTTGTGTAGAAACTGTAGTTGTTGCATTGATGACCGTGGACTTGCGCAGCTCGGCTTCATCAATACATCTTGCTTCATGAGCTTTACAGCCTTTGTGGATGAGGCAGTGCCACGTAGGGCATTTTTGTGCCAGGTGGTCGTGTCAATGTCAAGTGACTTCAGGGAGGCTTTTGAGTATGTTTTTGAAACATTTCTTCTGCCCTCCATGCGAGCATCTTCCAGCAGAGAGTTCCCCAAAAAGGAACTGCTTGGGTATGCACTCGTTTGACATACGGATAACATGACCTGCCCACTGGGTGTGCGCTTTCATCAGCAGTGTGTGGTCTGATGGTAGACTTGCTCTAGAGAGAACTTCAGTGTCTGGTACTCCATCTTGTCAACAGATGTGTAATATTCTGTGAAGATAAGTCATGTGGAAATGATTGAGTTGTCATGCATGCCTTCGATACACAGTCTACGTTCTACAGGGATACAAGGAGGGTACTGAGTACCACGGCATTGTAGGCCTTCAGTTTTGTTGCTGGGCTGATTCCTCAATGTTCCCATACAGTGGACCGCAGTCTACCAAAAGTAGAACTTGTCTTTGCTATTTTGCAGTTAACTTCTGCATCAATAGTCACTGCTTGGGAGAGGGTGCTGCCAAGATAAGTTAACTGGTCCACTGCCTGTAGTTTCTGCCTTTGATTATAATACGGTGCATGAGAAGCAGGCTAGTGTATGACTTCAGTCTTTTTAATGTTGATGGTGAGTCCAAAGTTGTTATGAGCCATGGAAAATTTATCCATACTGATTTGCATCTCTGACTCTGAGCCAGCATATAGGGTGCAGTCATTGGCAAAGAGGAAATCTCTCAGAGCAGTCTCTTTCACTTTGATAATAACTTGAAGTCTCCTTCACATTGAAGAGCTTCCCATCCACTCCGTACTTGAGGCTGATTCCAATAACATTGTTCTGGAAGGCATCATTCAGCATGGCAGTAAATATCATGCTGAACAGCATGGGCGCGAGCACACAACCCTGTTTGATGCCATTGGTGACTGGGAATGCCCCAGAGGATTCTCCACCATCCAGTACCCTGGCCTTCATGGAACTGGCATACCATTTGAATGAAATTTGGGGGGGGGGGGGACACACCAAACTTTGACATAATTCTCCACAGGTCTTGTTGGCTTACAGTATCGAAGGCTTTCGCGAGGTCAACAAAAGTTGTGTAGAGCTCACGCTTCTGCTCCTGACACTTCTCCTGAGATTGGCGTGCAGCAAAAATCATGTCAGTACTCCCACAATCTTTGCAGAAGCCACACTGTGACTCTGGAGTAGGCCCAGCTCCAGATGAGTGACCAGATGATTTAGCAGGACTCTTGCGAGGGATTTTCCTGTGACGGAGAGCAGCGAGATTTCTTGATGGTTGTTGCATACTTACCGATTGCCCTTCCTCTTGTAGAGGTGTACGATAGAAGCATCTTTAAATTCCTGAGGAATGAATCCTCACTTCCAAAAGGACTGGAACAATTTGTTGAGCTGCTTGATAGGTGCAGGACCAGCAGCTTTATAGATTTCTGTGGGTATGGCATCTGCCCTTGGGACTTTGATACTGGAGAGCTGGCTAACAGCTTTCGTGACTTAGGCTGCTACCGGTGGGTCATCCATGGTGTTGATATCGGTCTAGGGAATCCTGTCTGTTGCCCCATTGTTAATAGATGACGGTCGGTTGAGGATGACTTCAAAGTGGTCAGCCCATTTCTGCAGGATCTGAGCCTTCTCTGTAACAAGAGTTGTACTATCTGTACTCAGGAGGGGGGTACTCTGGAGAGGTTGAGGGCTTCGTAGAACCGTTTCAAATCGTTTCTGTCAGCATTTCCCTGTATTTCATCTGCCTTAGTGCTCAGCCAGGCATCCTGCATTTTATGCAGTTTACCCTGGACTGTCCTGCGAGCATTGGTAAAAGCATTTTTCTTGGCAGCTGAAGATAGGTCTTTCTGACAGGCCCGATGAAGACGGCGCTTTTCAACAAGTAGAGCCTGTATCTCATCGTTCTCATCAAACCAGTCATGCTGCTTGCGGGTGGAGGGCCCGAGCATCTTCAGCGCAGACGCATAGATAGCATCCCTGAAGCATTCCCAGTTGTCCTCAGCACAGCCTGTGAGGTGTAGGTCAGCAAGCTTGATTTCTAATCTTCAGCCAGTGCTGAAGCTATGCTGGGGGTTCGTTAGCTTGGCCGCATTGATTCTTTTCATAACCTTGCTTCCTTGTGGTCACCTCTGGGGTCTTATGCGGAGCCTCATTTTGGAGGCAATGAGCCTGTGATCTGTCCAGCAATCAGCACCACACATGGTCTTGATTACTCTGACATCCTGCCTGCCTTTTCTCCTGACAATGACACAGTCGATAAGATACCAATGCTTAGAGTGGGGGTGCATCCAGGAGGTCTTGTTACGGATAGGCAGACTGAAGGTTGTGTTGGTGATGAGGAGTCCTGTGTTGCACAGGTCTTCAGTAAGAGTAAGCCATTACTGTTACAGTTGCCCTCTCCATGCCTCCCAGTGACTCCCTGCCAGACTGCAGAGTCACACCCTACTCTTGCGTTGAAATTGCCAAGCAAGATCAGTTTGTCAGTGCTGCTTACTGCTGATAGTAGGGTGTTTAGTTCTTCGTAGAACTTGTCTTTCATCTCGTCTGGGTTGTTCATTGTGAGGGCATAGGCACTGATCAGGGTGGCTTGACTTCTGTTTTGTAGCGGAAGCTGTAATGTCATAAGCCGGTCGTTCACATCCTTGGGTACACTATCAAGTTTCTGAACAAGGCAACTCCTGATGGTGAATCCAACTCCAGCATCACAACGCACATTGCTGCTGCAACAGCTCCAGAAAAAAGTGTAACACCTGCAGATTCAGTCAACTGACTTATGTTGGAAAGACGAGTTTTGCTCAGGGCTGCAATGTCAGAGTTGTATCTTGCAACTCTCTGGCAAATAAGGCTGTTCTTCTCTCTGGTCTGTCTGCTGTAGAGTTGTCCAAAAGCGTGCGCATGTTCCAAGTGCCAATGGTGAGCGCTGTCACCTTATGTTTTATTTTGTGTGTTTGACTGCAAGATGGGATCCCTGCCAGCCACGGTAAACTGGCCAGGGTGTAGTGAAGCAGGCAATGTTTAGGGCACCATTTCTAGTCTCTTCCTCATTCTACAGAGGTAAGCAATGCTTTGCTGAAGAGGACTGCTCAGTCGCCCAGGTAGACACCAAGTTCCGTTGCTGCTTCGGTCAGCAGAAAACCACCATTAGACCTGAGCCACCTGCATGCAGGTTCGTGACTATAGCTCCCAGTGTATCCACATCTGCTGCTTCATTGCTCGCCCATTGTCACACAGGACTTCGAGGATTGAACAGGACACTGATGATGGTGTTGAAACTAGCGCTTTATTTTGGATTAGAGAGAGTCGCACAGCGTCAGCCTCACTCTCTCTTTCTAATTCCTATCTAAATCCAGTGGCAAGACAAGAGTCAAGATGGCTGGAGATGGGACTAGGTGCAGTGGATGACCAGGACATCTTTTGTGTCTTGTCCTGCTCCTTGCATTCCGCGACGCTTGCAGAGACCATCTTCTTGACCGTCGGAACTTCCATTGGTCTGTTCTGCTCAATCTGCCGGATTCTGTCTTCACATGCTGGGATAGACAGCTCCCTATCTCACCAAGAGTTGAGACCCGTCGGCTACCCTCACCTGGTTTAGCCAGCTTGCCGAGGCCGTTGCCCAGGTGTGGCCGCTGTCGCATGCAAACAGTTAGAGGGAGCCACAGGTGAGAGCTGAGTGCCAGGTGGGGACAAAGCATGGACTGAAAGGACACGACATATTCCCTCACCAAAGGTATTACCCCTCCCTGACACCCACATACGCTCTGAAATTGTATGAGGTGTTGATGAAGCCACTCCTGGAGCACTGTGCGCAGTTTTAGTGTCCTAATTTGAAGAAGGATGTCCTTGCTATAGAGAGACCACAGCAAAGGCTTACCAGACTGATTCCTGGGATGGCTGGTCTGTCATGTGAGGAAAGAATAAGTCAGTTAAGATTATATTCAGTGGAGTTTAGAAGAGTGAGGGGGATCTCATAGAAACTTATAAAATTTGAACAGGGTTAGATAGGGTAGATTCAGAATGTTCCCAATGGTGAGGGAGTCCAGAACAAGGGGTTATAATTTGAGACTAAGGGATAAACCTTTCAGAACTGAGGTGAGGAAAAATTTCTTCTCCCACAGGGAATTCACAACTATAGAATGTAGTTGAGGCCAAAACATTGTGATTTCAAGAAGAAATTTAGACATAGTTCTTGTGGCAAAATGGATCAATGAATATGAAAAAAGGGGGGATCAGGATATTTAATTCTACGATCAGCCATGGTCAGAATGAATAGTGGAGCAGGCTTGAAGGGCCGAGTAACCCACTCCTAGTTCTTAGGTTTCTGAATGCTGTTTAGTCTTAACTTTTACCATTTTGATGAGAGCACATGCTCTCTCGCCCGAACCCCTCAACCTCACCACCACCACCACCCACAGCCTCAGCTCCACCACCACCCACAGCCTCACCTGTATCCTTGCTTGTGCCCCTCCACCCAAGATGTTACCAAAATGGCAATAAAGAAACATAGTAATATCCAGTGTCTAACTATAGCTTGACATATATGATAGATCGCAATGTATAAATCAACCCAACTAATAAAGACGACCTTTTTTTTTTTCAGCCCCAAAAATTATGGCCAGCATTTTTAGATTGGCAGAATTTCCCTTCTCTGGACCATCATATTCAAAAATTTTTATGAAACACATTCCCATCCATACTAGATGCCCCACAGCCACTTCATGGTCAAATGAACATTAATTGTCTGGAAGCAGGACTTCCGCCCTTACTTCGGAGGAAGTTCCACCTCGGGGGACTCCTGCCCAATCTGATTGACCTGCAGTGCCAGAAGCTGCAGTGAATAGGACTGAGACTGAATGCTGTACTGGAGCCTAAGCCCTGAGATTCAAGGACCAATAAGTTTTAGGAGTCTCTGGATGGGCGGGGAAAGGAAGTGAGGCCCAGGGGGATGAGTTTCGGGGTGGTGTTGGAGAAGCTGGGGGAAAAGGGAAGGCCTGCAGAGACCTGACTTTCTGTGGCTTAAAGAAGATTGCTTATGGAAGTAATTCCCCTTTTGCTGTTCTTGCTCTGCCATTGTAAACTCTGGCAAAGTTACTGATGCCAAATAGAGGCAGCACTGAGGAAATTTCCTAGCTTATGCTTTTATGGTGACATTGTTTGAGAGCAGTTAAATTCATCCAGTTTTATTTGCTCTTATGATTATATTTTTTAAATATCAGAATGTATGTTGCAGAGTAATGTATCTCCAAAAATTTGAAATTACACCACAACTTTTGTTATCATGACTTCATGTTTTTCAGGTATTAATGGACTTCCAAAGTTTTCTGCAGATATTTGAGATTTTCCATAAATTCAGAATGCAGCTTTTCAAAATTTGTTATTTATTCTGATAATTTTCCACCTTATAAGTTCACACACAGTGAAATCACTTAATGCGTATATATGCATAGCATAATCCCCCTTAGTCCATAATTTGAAGTAACGTTTCAGGAGGAAGCTATATAATCATATTGAGGTTGATCATTTCCATGAAGAATAACATCCATATCTGTATGGTTTTTTTTAACACAGTGACTGACTTCCTAATTGGGCTGTCATTTAGAAACATAGGGACGTAGAACCATAGATGATAGGAGCAGGAGGAAGCCATTTGGCCCTTCGAGCCTGCTTCACCGTTCATGGCTGATCATCCAACCCAGTAGTTTAATTCTGCTTTATCTTCACAGTCTTTGATCCCATTTACCCCAAGAGCAACTTCCAACCACCTCTTGAATACGTTCAATATTTTGGTGTCAATTGCTTCTTGTGGTAATGAATTCCACAGGCTCACCATTCTTTGGGTGAAGAAATGTCTCCTCACCTCCATCCTAAATAGTCTACCGTGAACCCTCAGACATGGTTTGGGAATCTCCCACCATCCGGAATATCCTCCCTGCATCTACCCTGTATGGTCCTGTTAGAATTTTATAAGTCTCTATATAAGAGACTTCAACTGAACTCCAGCAAAAGCAATCCTAACCTTGTCAATCTCTCCTTATACATCAGTCCTGCCATCTCTGGAATTAGCCTGGTAAACCTTTGCTGCAATCCCTTGAGAGCAAGAACATCCTTCCTCAGAAAAGGAGACCAAAACTGCACACGTTACTGTAGGTATGGCCTCACTAAGGCCCTGTATGATTGCAACAACACATTCTTGCTCTTGCACTTGAAACATTTTGCAATGAAGGCTAACATATCATTTGCCTTCTCTATCGCCTGCTGCACCTGCATGCTTACCTTCAGTGACTCGTGCACAAGAACACCCAGGTCCCACTGCATACTCCCCTCTCCCAATTTACAGCTACTCAGGTAGTAATCTGCTGCCTTGTTTTTGCTTCCAAAGTGAATAACTCCACATCTATCCAAATTATACTGATCTGCCATTGATTTGTCCACTCTCCCAACCTGTCCAGATCATTCTGAAGAGTCTCTGCATCCTCATCACAGTTCACTCTCCCACCCTTCATATCATCTGCAAACTTTGAAATATTACATTTTGTTCCCTCATCAAATCATTAATATAAATCGTGAATAGCTGGGGTCCTAGCATTTATCCCTGTGGCACCCCACTAATTACTGCCTGCCAATTTGATCAGCATTCATTAATTTCTATTCTTTGTTTCCTGTCTGTCAGCCAGGTTTATAGCCAGCTCATTACAGTTCGCCCAATCCCATGCACTACATTCTTGCAATATAATCTCTTGTGTGGGACTTTGTCAAGGGCTTTCTAAAAATCCAAATGTGCCATGTCAACTGGTTCCCCCTTGTCAACTCTATTAGTTACATCGTCAAAGAATTCCAACAGATTTGTCAAGCATGATTTCCCCTTCATAAATCCATGCCGACTCTGCATGATCTTACTTTGCTTTCTAAATGCTCTGTATAAAGTTCTTGATAATGGATTTGAGAACTTTCCCCACTACCGATGTTAAGCTTACCGGTCTATAATTCCCTGTTTTCTCTTTACTTCTGTTTTGAATGTTGGAGTGACATTCACTACCCTCCAATCTGCAGGGATTGTTCCAGAATCTATAGAATTCTGGAAGATGACTACCAATACATCCACTATTTCAAGAGCCACTTCCTTAAGGACTTTGGGATGTAGATTTGTGAAGACAGAACCAAAGTGTATATTCTGATGCTTGGCCATTTCTTTGTCCCCTATTATGCATTCCCCCATTTCTGTCCGTATGGGACCTACGTTTGTCTTCACCATTCTCTTTCTCTTCACGTATCTGTAGAAACTCTTGGTTTCAGTCTTTATGTTCCCTGCAAGCTTACTGTATTTTCCCCTTCTTAATCAATCCCTTTGCTTTTCTGTGCTGAATTCTGAACTGCTGCCAAATATCAGACCTATTATTTTTCTTGTCAATTTGTATGTTTCTTCCTTAGATCAGATACTCTCTGTAAATTACTTTGTAAGCCATGGATTGGCCCTCTTACCCATTTTGTTTCTGTGCCAGACAGGAATAAACAGTTGCTGCAGTCCCCCTCTGCATTCCTTTAATGTTTGCCATTGCCTCTCCATTGTTATCCCTTTTAGTAATTCTCCCCAAGACCAACTCAGGCCTCCGTATCATCATAGTTTCCTTTACTGAGATTCAGCACTGTAGACTCCGAATCAACTACTTCACACTATCTTTTGATTAAGAAATTCCATCATGTTATGATTGCTCATCCCCAAGGGTCTCGTACAGCTATTGGCAGTGAATCCTTTCTCATTACGCGGTACCCAGTCTAAGATGGCCTGCTATCTAGTCAGTTCCTCCACATGTTGGTTAAGAAAACCATCCCATACATACTTCATTTTCATTGCATTAGAAGCAGAAGCACTTAATTTCAATGATCTGAGCTTGTACAACATTATTGTTAAATTACATTATCCATTGCTTTCAATGTATAGAGTTAGAAAAAGAGCTTAAGTGAATTCAACTTTGGAAATGTAGCAAAATTGTCACCTCTGGGCATTAGTAATTTTGTAATATGTTATCAAAAGAAAAACGGTCGTAATTTCAAAAAATAATTTTCATAAGATAGATTAATGCCGAATGATGTTCAAGTGTTGCCCTTGTTGGTATTTTTTGAGGTATTCTTTTCATCCATTGTTATGGTTTAAAACAAAGATCTTTGCATCCATAGAATAAAGAACGCTATTAGTAAGGTTGAGTTTATGCACTTCTTTTCAATTTTTCAAAAGAGCATAACAATCATGTTAGCTGTGCTCTATATAGTTATATAAAATGTTAGATAAAATGTGCTTTTGCTGCTGCTGTGAGAGCTAAGATTCCATTCAGACGCTCAAGTCAAATTAGTCCAAGATTGTATCTAAATGTGAGAATTTAAAATTTGTTTTCCATATGCCAATGGGGTGTCGCATGAGTTGAGATTAAAATAGCGTTCAGGTGAAACTGGGTTAAAAGGTTCAGCAACAATTAGATTAGGGATGGAGTTGCATTGAAGTCTTGCATTCTATGATTATAGTGTGTCAGCCATGGCTCATTGGTAGCATGCATTCCTCGAAATCACGCTGTTCAAATTTAAATCAACTCTAGATCTTGAGTGCAGAAATCCAGACTATTACTGATAGATGCTGTTCTGTCAGAGATGCTGTCTTTTGGGTGAGACATTAACCTTGGGTAGATGTAAAAAAAACCAAAAGAATTATTTCGAAGAGTACAGGAGTTATCCCTGGAGACCTGGCCAATATTTATCCTTAAATCAACATCTTACAAAACAGATTATCTGATCATTACCACATTGTTTGTGCGGGTTTGTTGTGTGCGAATGAGCTGTTGCATTTCCTATATTGCAACAGTAAGTACACATCAAAACAAATCTTTTTGCAACATGAGGGGGAGCAATTATTGCATGGGTGCAGATCCAGTGTCACTGTCAGGCTGTTTAAAGTGGGAGATGCTTTTAAGTGCAAATCTGCCTTTGTATCACTGAATTATGCATTTTTGTTTGCACGTTAGTGCCTTATAACTGTGAAATCTGACAACATTTTAAATATTTTACCTACTGAACATAAATACAATGGATTGGAAAGCTGTAGTGCCGTCCTGTGGTGTGATGTAGAATCAGGTTAAAGGAACTATTAATTAGAATTATCATTAAAAGACTCCAACAGCATGATTAGTGACATTTTAACATTGGAATTTCCATTAGAAATGTTTACACATGCAACCTAAAATGGTGCAGCTGTACATTTCATTTACAGGCATTTTAGATATAAATATATTATACTCTATTATTACAAGTGTCACCAGAGATATTTGATAAATTTTATCCCAGATGATTTGAATTATATTCCAAATATGTATGAATGGCACAATGGCAAATCAGCACATAAACATTTCCAATGGGTATGCATTAAACTCGTTGACATTTCTCCAGATTATTCTGTTGGCAACTTTGTTGGATTAATCAAATTACTCAAATGTGTTTTGGAAAAATTCTGTCCATTGGATTAAAAATAAAGCTATATGGTGGATAAAATTACGAAGTATCATATATTTCAAAATCAAATTTTGCACATTAAATTGTTCCTTAAATAAGTACTTTCATTTAGTTTCCACTCAAACCTTGCTCTAGCTCATACCTCCATGTTCATCTTGATTCTTTTATTTTCCAATTACTGGATTGAGCTTTCCGTTCTGACTGTGTCATTTGCAGAACCTTTCAATGTGACAACTGTGGCACAAAAAATGGTGCCCATTAGCTTCCTTACACTGCAGCTTAAACACATCATGTGTCCTGCCATCTTTTTTTGTGTTTGTGATTTTTCTTAATTTGCAATAAATAAACTCTACCACTAATAATCTATATTACCACTAGTAAACCTTACTGCATCTGATAAAACTTTAAAATTACCAGTAAGTTACCCAAGTGTTGGAAGATGGAGGAAAACACTTGCATGTTTCCCTATAATATCACACTTGATTTTTGCAGAACATAATCAGTCTGCTGTGAAGCCATGGAGATTCCTAGCTTTTTAAATGGTGCCCCACTCGTGTTACATTGTTTTAAATGGTGCTGTTCTCTCATCGCATTTTGTGTTAAATTGAGTCACTTTTTCCTCGCACTGATTGAAATGATGTCCCGCTGTTTATCTTGCTGTTTTAAATAGTGCTTCTGAGAAAGCATTCAAATTATGATTAGACATCAGTTCACATATCCTTAATGGTATTATCTTCCCAGTGTATCTATCATACATCCTGATCTTTCATTTCTTACTCGGCCCTTCTTTACTTCTAAACACCTCACATGGAGGGAATTTCCATTTGGAAATTTTTGTTCTATTCATGAAGTTGAGGGCAAAATACATTACAATTGTTGACACGAAAACTAATGAGAACTACTGGATCAATAGAAGAAAATCAAAAAAAAAGCCATATTTAAATTTAATTTAGTTTCTTTGACTTTTGAAATAGGTACACTGAAGTTGATTCCCTAGTATTCCTGGATAGCTATTTCACATATACATCATTTACAGTTTATGAACTCATGCTTGAATATCAGAAAGTGAATGCAGGTCAGAACTATTCCCAGAGTCATTGTGATGATTGCAGTTTTGGCACTGCCCCTACCTCTCCATTTTAAATTATGCCATGGTACAAAGTGCGCAGTGTTCCTGAAGAGAACACCTGTCTGTTTTACACTATTGAAAATTTATCTGTAACAGCTAATTAGGGAGAAAAAATCAGTTTTGAATATCAGCAAACTGCGTGTTTTTGTGTATCTCACAGCTGAGCCCAGTTCTAATGCCACTGAGCTGAATTGACTGAACTTAATCTGGAGAAAAAAACTCAACCGTTGTATGCTTTACTGCCTAATCAGCTGAGTCGTCTAGAAAAGGAATCTATATTAGAAAAAAAAAGCTATGGTTGGCTAGAAACACAAAGAGGGCTAAATTTGCAATATGTGTTTGAGACTCTCATTTGGAGGAGGGAGTAAACTCGTGCATCAGCCAGCACCTTTATTCTATAACTGTTGAACAGCTAGTAACATATTGAATGTCAGCAGATTTTAATGTAGTCTACACTTTGATGACTGAAGGTTTCTAATCTAGTCATTTTTCCCAGGTGCTGAAACAGTTGATAAGCTGGATGATTAAGAGATGCTTTATTAGCAAGTTAGTAATGGCAAAGTTTGCAACCATTAAGTTTTGCTGTAGTTTTATGGGTGTAACTATTGCTGCAGCATCAATTAAATAGTCTTTGAGCAAACAGGTTGACTGATATTTGTATTGCTATTTAGTCTTTTACTTGTGGAAAAACAAAACAGATGTACTATGAAGATTTTACACTAAAATCAAATTTAAAACATTGCAATTTAGGTCGGTTTAGTTTTATAATAAAGTTATAAATGTGATGGACTAATTACATCATATGCCACAATGTTAATCACACATACTGATTTTGTTCCAGTCTTGAACAACTTTAATGCTTGCTGTGAATAATTTTGAAATGTGGATTGTAATATATATTTCTGTAGTGACACAGGAGAGCTACTTTTGTAGTTTAAAACTTCTTTGAAAGTATGTAATATTTGGAACAACAATATTTGTTAAGTTTAAATGTTTTTTTTGAAGTAACTTGTTCTGCTTTGCCAATAACATTTCAGTTGTGAAGAGTTAATTCTACTTGCCAGTTCTGCACGGTTGGATAAGAACAATTTAAGTACAAAATTGGAAGCATGGAGATCGTGGGATTGATTTTGCAGCCTGTTGCAAATCTCAATTACAAATGTACCAATTGGAGAGTTGCTGATCAATTCTGATCATTCTATTAGGCAGCCAAGTCTTATTGTCTCTACGTGGAAGGAGAAATAGTTCAATTTTTTTCCCCCAGATTTCTGTACAGGTTGATTCAATTAGGTGTCACAACTTTAATCTTCATGCTCAAGGGTGAAATTGAGTGATAAGATATAGTCCAGACATATTTATGACTTGCAATTATTCTGACAGTTTTTTGTTTGCTCCTTGTGCACAAGCTTGCTTCTTTTCCTCTTACGTTTTGGTATCTTTTCTAGTGACACTAGTAGAGTTACAATGCTCAAATATAATTGGTTCATATTAGGTCATAAAGTGGATGTTTTGTACTCCTTATTTATTTGTTGCTCATTCTTGCAATATGGATTTGCCAGCAGGACCAGGATTTAAAGCCCTTACTTGTTAATTGTCCTTGAAACTTGTTTTTTAAAATATTGCAGTCCATGTGCCAATAGTACTGCCACAAGGCTGCCAACAGCCCCTGAAGTTTTAGGCCTCTGGCTCTTTTAGGATCACATGTGGCATAGCGCCAGACATCTCTGGATGAACAACACTTAACATGCATCTCCAAATAGCATGAAACTTGATATTGCTCTTAGGGTACACTCAGAGCTGGGTGCTGTATGTATGAAGTAACATTTCAAAGTAGTGAAGGACTTCTGGATTTCCTGAACAGGAACCTCTCAGAAATTGATCTTTGGTTCGCATAATTGCATAAGATTAGATAAGAACAGAACACAGAACAAGTTGTAGCTCTTATTTTTCTGGAATGGAATATTAATTTTTTTGTTGCTTTCACTGCTTTTTCTGTTGACAATGCCAGAAAAAGTGTAACCATTTTACAGCTGATACCCAGTAGTCTAAATTGAAATAACTCTTGAACCTGGCAAGGTTGGTCCTTGGTACCTTTCTTCACTCACCTCTTCATGATACTCCTTA
This sequence comes from Sphyrna mokarran, assembly GCA_024679065.1. Lineage (NCBI taxonomy): Eukaryota > Metazoa > Chordata > Chondrichthyes > Carcharhiniformes > Carcharhinidae > Sphyrna > Sphyrna mokarran. The sequence goes on along the minus strand of JAGIQG010000007.1, from coordinate 70,183,980 downwards.
ATAACACTTCCAACAGTTAGGGGACCATCTTATTTTCTCAATAGTTGTGGTACAGGAAGAGAAAAGTTTAAAACTTTAAAGTTTATTAGTATCACAAGTAGGTTTTCGTTAACACTGCAATGAACTGTTAAAAGATAGCCATGTAACTGTCAGAAATGTCACTGAGGAACCTTTGTCCTGAGATGAATCTAGGCAAACAAAGGAACTAAAATTAGTAATGAATGCTATAGATAATCTGATAATTACCCATGTGAGAAGATCCACAAGAACAATCATTATCCCTTGTGAATTAGTCATTTTTTTAGTTTTTTAAAGGAGAATAATGATATACTATTACATGCACATTTTCTGTTTGTAACATTTTACTGAGTCATTCATGGAGAATGCAGATAGCATCAGTCCAACCCTGTTCAAGCACATTGGCATTTCATTGACAATAGCAGTTCATTGACAATATAAGTTATATTGCAGAATATGAGTCATCATGCTCAGGAAAGGGAGTGTTAACTGAAGTAAACTTGTGTCAAATTGAAAGAATCGGTGTAAAATGAATAGTCTTAAAAATTGATTCAGTTAAGTAGCACTTTGACCTGAAACTGAACTGGGTGCTTTATCACTGTAGCGTATGTGGGAAAGAAATAGGAACAATGGACCTGCAACAGGCTAACTGTTGCCATAATTTCCTTTATGCTATAACCCTTAAAACTCAAGCGTAACTGAAGTCTGTCCCTGTTAGGAAGTTTTCAATTGATCTGTCTTGAATTGTGATGGGGAGAGGGGAATTCCATATTCCTGAAGATGTATTTCAGGATATGAGCCCTGAATTGTCTAGTCCTAATTTTAAAGTCATGTGCCCTGAACTAGTTTAGTGCCGTTTGGATGGAGCTTGAAACTATTAATGATTTATGTGAAGAAACTGTGAGTAATGTATCCAAAGTTGCTGATGGATATAGCTTATGTTCCTACCTAGCTTGGTGAAATGGACATAAAGTGGCTGAAAAAAAGATATAAAGAAATAGAAAAAGGCTAAGTGTGCAACAATTAAGATAATGCGGAAGATGGAATATAATGTGAAGATTATGACGTAATTCACTTAAGGGAATAAGAAATAATATTTTTAGAAGTGTGAAACTCGTAAATGTTGATACATTCATATAAAGGTTGGCATGCAGCTGTATAAAATAAGTAGGGAGTCAGATTGCATGCAGACCTTTATTATAGGGGACTAAAGTACAAGAACAGGGATGCCTTGCTATAGTTGTATAAGGCTTTGTTAAGACCACACGGAGTATTGTGCAGTTTTAATGAATTATTAGGATATACTTCCCTTGGAAGAAGGCCAGATAAGGTTCAATAGATTGGTTCCTTCGATGGGAGAGTTGTCCTACAATCAGAGACTAAGTAAATTGGACCTGTTCTGAATTTAGAAGAATGAGGAGTGATTTTATTAAAACATGAAATTGTGAAAGGGCTTCAAGGGCATCAACTGGGAATTTTATTTCCCCTATCTGGTGAACCTGGAATGTGGGAGAACAGCTTCACCCATAAGGAGCCAATTATTTATGACCGAGATGAGGAGAAATTTCTTCACCAAAAGGTTATGAATGTGTGGAAACCTCTGCCTACACATCCTAAGGGGATTGTGGATGATCCATCATTGAGCATGTTCAAGGCTTGGAGAGAAAGAATAAACAAGAAATTAAATGATGTTGCAAATGAGCAGCAGTGTTGAGGTGGAAGATCAGACATTATCAGCTTGAGGAGCCAGATGACCTGCTTCTATTTCTGTATGGGATTTTGGCATCATGGAACAAAAATGTATCTTCGTGAAAACATAAGAACATCGAAGATAGGAGGCGGCCATTTGGCCCTTTGAATCTGCTCTGCCATTCATTATGATTATGGCTGATCATCCAACTCAATAGCCTAACCCTGCTTTTTTTCCCCATAACCTTTGATCCCATTCACCCCATGCTGATATAAGCTGAACACAACTTGTCCAATCCAATTTATCCACATCTCAAATTATTTCTAAATATTTGACAATCCAATTGATTTTGAATGCCTCAAGGATTTTAAGTGGTATGAAAGTTCTCAAATTTCATCTCAAATGTTATCTTTTATGACTTAAACCGTCCTTTTCAGTACAGGAACATAAGCTGTATCCATCAGCAACTTTGGATACATTACTCACAGTCTCTTCACATAAATCATTAATAGTTGAAGCTCCATCCAATTGGATGACCGATTAAATAATGCTGTTTGTGACAGAGAATACAGATTTCAGTTGAAGGATATTTTGCAATTATGAATTGATTTTGTACCAGTATATTTTCTTTTTCTTTGTTTCCTGGTGTAAGGCATATATGTGAATTTTGGACTGTTGTTTCAGTTTTACAGGTCAGCACACAGCACGTGATGTAAAGAGCTGTTTGATTTTTATTGTGACACTCATTCATTGGATGAGTAGATATGAGGTTTAAGTTGCAGTTGTGAATGTGTGTTGCAGTTGGTGTTTATTGGATTGAACAAATTAGTAACAGGATAGCATTTAGTGCAATTTAGTGTTCATTAAATGAAGTAGTTAATGAGGCTTAATTAAGGAATAGTTAATACTTATATCATTTGAAAATAAATCACTTTCATGTATGATAATGCTTATACACAAGTACAATAGATTGAGCAACAGGCAGTTTTGTTTTTAGTTGGCTAATTAATATGTTTGGTAAAAGAACAGCACTAGTTACAAGTCACAAGGGTATATTTAATAATTTATCCTGAACAGTTCAGGTGTGTCCAGAAATAGTAGGGAAGGGTAGGATTCAAAGCTGGAACCATGAAAATACCTATCTAGTTGAAGCTATTTAGCAATTAGATTTACTTATTAATTTTTCTGTATTGGTCTTTAGTGACATTGTTACCATGGATGTGCGAAACTCAAATAATCAATAGATACCTTTTCATTGCGTAGGTTATCAGACAGCTGGACAATTGGCATGTGCTCTTGTCAAAATAGTAAGAGTTTACAAAACTCAGGTTTTAACATTTTATTTATTTGCTTGATCAATTTCACTGCTTTATAAGTTTTCAGTTTGCATTGAGGAATTTGATGTTTGTTTCTTCACTATATTGAAATAGAGTGTAAATGTTTTACTTTGAAAGGTAACAGTCATTGCAGTGATAAAATTCCCATTTGTCTTGAATTACATCTTCAATGCCTTGTACAAAAAGGAATTGTTTCGGATATTATGATTCAAATTTTCAGGTAAAAATGGTGAGGATAAAGGCTCTTCTCCCTGTTAAAGGAGAAATCTGACAGCAATCTGTCTGCACATATCATCAATCACTGAAGTCCAGAAATAGCCATCAGAGATACCTGCTCCTCCATGTTGCAGTCCTTGCCAATAAGATTGTTGCTGAAATTGCTGTAATAACGTGAACCTGGTGTAATTATCAACCAGCTTTGCATTCAAAATGGTAGGAAAGGTGCATTTGGAAGTAGATGATCTATTACAATAAAGGATGGCAACCAGGGTCCCGAGGTTAGAGGAAAGATGCAAGTGACTCCAGCAATGAAGCAACCGATGGGTGGCTGGGGAGGTGGGGAAGGAGAGAATCCTCTGAAGACAAGTTATGAAATTTTAAATAAAAAAATCACAGTTTTCGGGCCATCGTTATAGGAATGGCAATCCCTTCACAGCTATGACATGGTTGATTTCCTCCTACCCACCCACCCACCCAGTCTGCAACCAAGAGACTGTTTCTATCACCTAGTGCCATGTTATGACCCCTGTGGAGTTTGGGTGCTTTGGGTCCTCGACTGCCATCTTAAAAATTGGTCACTTCCCAATCATTCATATTTAAAATAGCCCAATTGCGGGGAATGTGATGGTAGGCTGATATGTTAATTCCTGAAGCCAGTTTACCAGCCCTCCTGCCTCATCCACAGATAAAACATTCTGCTATGACTTTACTATTCTCAATATTTATTTGGAGGAAATTTCTGCTTATCTAGTCATTGAATGTTGGCTAAACAGTATGATAGTTTAGGGACAGTGGAGGAGTTAAGAGGGATGGTGGTAAGTGGAGCTGAGTGACAAGAATGCTAACAAGTGATTGCAGTCGTAGCCAACTGAAGTATGGCTAGAGAGTCATTGGAAAAATGTAGTTTAATAAACTGTGTCAAAGGCTGCAGATAGGTCAAGAAAAACATGGAAGGATGGTTTATCTTTTTCATGGTCACGAAGGATGTCATCTGTGACTTTGATAACAGATGTTCTTGTACTGTGGCAAGATGGAAACCTGATTGAAGAGATTCAGAGTTCCAGTAAAATTGGGTACAGATTTGTGAGGTGACAAATCAAGAACTTTAGTGAGAAAAGAGAGGATGGAATTTCTTTTTAAGGAGAAGGTTGATGACACATTTGATGGAGATAGACATAGAATCTGAGATGAGAGCCCGTACCGATCACAGCTAACATGGCAACTAGGAAAGAAAGTTGGGTGGTCACCATGTTATAATTCAGGTCAGAAACTCCAGAATGTTTTATGAAGTCTGCCTGAATCACAGATTTTGCACTTTGAATTTGGCCAGAGTGAGCATGAGGTATTTCACTTTGGATATGATTCAAATGACCCACTCGGAGCTTTTTTCATCAGTTTATTTAAGAATACAATTAACATGTATAGAAATAAAATTAGTAATAACTTTTACTAACTATTATGTAGTTTAACCCTTAATGAATATAGGAAATGTTCCAATCAAACAAAGCACATACACAAAACAGTGGCCATAGGTTTAATACATAAAATATGAATACTCATTTGATGCTGGATTTCCTTCTTTGGATAAGTGCTGCAATTCTCTTGAGGCACACAGATTTGAAGTCAGAACAGCTCAAGTTGTTTGGTTGGAGAATTGAAACCCTGACTTCTCAGTCTTATAATTTCTAGCAGCCCTCTTGATGTAACCAGAAAACTTCCCAAAACACCAAGGAAAGAGGAACACTGCTTTACAGCCTGATGGTCATCCCTTTCCAAACTAAAACTGAAAATGAAGTTTGGATTTCTTTTCTTGGGGAGGAAACATCTGACTTTGACTTGTCAATTAATCTTCCCCCTCAAATGCAAGGTTGTAAAAGATCCCAGAGTAAAAATAAACAAAACCCTCTTTAAACCATTGAAGTAACAATAAAAGGACTTCTAGCAGATGGCACAGCAATAATGAGAAAAAACTGAAAAGATCTGTTTACAACTGCAAAGAAAATGATTCAAAAAATAAAATCCTAAAGGTACACTAATGTCATAACCAATTTATTGGGAATAGGGTCAAAGGAAAAGGTGAGGTGGTTCTTGTGGGTAAGTTGAACTGAGAAGGGGCATGAGGGGAGATGGAAACAGCTGAATTCAGGGCTAGGGCATGGGAGAAGTCAAGAGGAAGTTTGATCAATGATGAGAGGCCACTATCAGATAGTCCTAGTCTTTGTAACAAAGGTGTCCATGAGCCCCTCATTTATGTTCAAGGTAAGGATAAAGGAGGCAAGACAGTTTGGTTTAAGAAGTCATGGTTTATCTTTGTATTCCAGAATGATCCTGAAACAGTGGCATACAATAGCAGTAGCAATAATGCTTTACTTGTCCATCTAGGTATTGTGATGAATGAATCAATTTTCCACTCTATCTGCTCAAGTCTGCATCCCTTGGAAATGGAGGTTGTACTGGAGGCTGAATGGCCAAAATGAGAGAGTAATGGTTCAATTGGGAACTATGACATCAGAGATAGAAGTGAAGTTGTGGTTCAGCAAATCAATAATTGCAGAAATATGATGATTGGATGGCTAAAGGTTAAATAGTTAGGATTTTGAAAAAGAGGTTACAAGTGAATTTGAATAGCTTTTATTTTCGAAATCTAATTTTTCTACAGATCAACAGGATTATCAAATCAGCCTCAAGTAAGGTTCAGCTATTTGAAAATACCAATACAAAATAGCAGTAAAATGAGATAATGATTGGAATGATAGCCAGTGAGATATTCTGGTCCTGCCAAAGTGAATGGAAGTTTGAATGACCTGACACGTTCACCATGGTGGATCAGCAGCACCGGGGCTGGAAAATCTTGGCCTTTATGTCTCCTAATTCATGTATTTTAGATAACTGTAAAGACTATCATGTTTGGTGCTTATTTGTCTATATCAACCTTAAATATATTTAGCGATGGAGCATTTACAAGTTTCTGGGATAGACAATTTTGGAGAATCACAACACTTTGTGTGAAGACATTGTTCTTCGTCTCAATCCTAAATGTGAATCCCAGATCCAGGTGTGAAAGGTTGTGTTTCCTATTTATCATCAGTTTGGCTGTACCTACTTTTCTATAAGATGTGCATTCACAATTGCATGTTTCAGGAAAATGTTCCATTCCCTCAGTTTATCAAATATTAGATGTTTATTTAGAACACTTGAATTTGATGTAGTAGACAAGTAAAGACATAATTTCATCTGGAATGGCAACATACAAGAAGGACTAAACTATCATATTGTAAAAGGTTCAGTAGAAGGATCATTTAGATCCAAAACATTAACTCAGCTTCTTTCCACGGATGCTATCAGAGCTGCAGAATTTATCCAGCATTTTCAGTTTTTATTTAATTTCCAACATCTGCAGTATTTTGCTTTTGTATTGTCTGCTTGCCTGTTATATAACTGCTGCCTCAAATCATCTTCCTGCTTAACTATGGTAAAGTAACAATCAAAAGTTTGAATTGTTTAAATATTAAAATTTTAAGTTAAAAATTTACACTAATGCAAGCATTGTGAATGTAGAGTTATCTTAGCACAGGATTTAGATATTTGAGATGTGCTGATTTCTGTAAGTTAACCACTCAAACCTGTTTTTGGTACATTGTAACTGAATATTATGTGCTAGAAAGTTGTGTTGTGAAAGAAGCTGGTTCAAACCAGCCAAAGGTAACTTTAGGGTGGATAGCAGGAACTTCTCATTGAGGAATCAACATGTCAAATAGACTTCCATGCAGAGTACTTGGTGAGAAGACCCTGGAATCATTCGCAACAGCTTGTATTTGCTACAATGCTTGTTTAGAAAAATATCCCAATGCACCTCACAGAGGTTGAATTAAAATATTGAATTCAGACATTGAGAGATGATTAAACACTTGCTGAATGTGTTGGGACTTTATGAAGATTTTAAAGTAGAGGTGGAGGTGTTTGGGAAAGGAGAATTCCTGAATGTGGGGCTTAAATGGCTAAAGTTATGACTGCCAATGATGGGGAGAGAAGAGTCCAAGTTTTTGCTCTGATGCATTATTGTCGCATGTTTTGGGATAAAGTGAAAAGTATTGTTTTTTGCATGCTATATAAACAAAACATACTATTCATAGAGTACATTAGGGGAAGGTGCAGATTATAATGTTACGGTCATAGCCAGAATGTAGCAAAAGATCAGCTTAACGTATGGTAGGTCCATTCAAACATTTGATGGCGGCAAGGAAGAAGCTGTTCTTGAGTTGGTAGGTATGTGTCTCACACTTTATATCTTTTTCCAGCAGAAAAAGGTGGAAGAGTATATGTCTGGAATGTGTGAGGCGCTTGATTATGCTGGCTATCTTTCCAAGGCAGCAGGAAGTGCAGACAGAGTCAATGGATGGGAGCCTAGATAATTTAATAGTGTTTTGAGTCTGCAGGCAGAGTTTTGAGTGACTTGATATAGGTTTGGAAGGTGAACTGATGGCCAGGAGAGGACTGAAATAATAGATTCTTAAGATAATTTAGCCACAGGTAGGTTCATGTAAAGATTGAACTATATGATGCTAAGAAGGTAGAAACAGTTGGACAGGTTGGACCTGTATCCATGAGAATTTAGAAGAATGAAAGATGATTTTAATGAAACACAAAGATGCTAATGGAGTGGACAGGATGGATGCTAAAAGGATACAAATGGAAGATACCAGATCTAGAGAAACTGTTTAAAAATAAGAGGTCTCCCATTTAAGTTGGAGATGAGGAGAATTTCTTTCTCTGTGGGTTGTTTAGTCTCTAAAATTCTCTACCCCAGAGAGCAGTGAGGACAGAGTCATTGAATACTTTTCAGGCTGAATTAGTTTGTTGACTACTAAGGAAGTCAAAGATAACAGGAGGTAGACAGGAAAGTTTCCCGTGTACTCCAGATCTTTGATCTTTTTTGCCTTGATCAGCTATTCATAGAAACATAGAGCAGTACAGCACAGTACAGGCCCTTCGGCTCTCAATGTTGTGCCAAGCTGTGTCCTAACCCAAGATCATTTTACAATTCAGTTATCATGCTGAGTAATCCCAAATGTAATATTCTTATCTTCAGTATGGTAAAGTTGCCATAGTCCCAGATGACAATTGGCTCCTTTTTCCTTTGAGGGAGGAGCTGACTAGTGGAGATCTAACTTGAGGATCAGCACATTCAAGCAAGGGATAAGGCTGAGAAGAGGATCCTTCGTGAATAACCTCAGGTGGTAGGAGGATTGAACCCACATATTCAGACTGACAATATGGCTCCCAAACATCCAACAGGATTGAAATCCCTATGGCAAATGAGACTTCAGAAAAAAAAATCAAGCAGTTTTAAAATGCAAATCAAACTACTGGTCTGTTTCCACAGGAACAGGATTAGGATTATTCAGCCCTTTGAAAACATTCAACAATTTTGTTAGCCACGGGAGATTTTTTAAAAGTTTAGTTTCTCGGAACTGTAAACGTTTTAGTTTTTTATGTATTGCAGTGTATTCACAATCTAATAATTTGTCTTTTTTTTAATGTTTAGTTTTTAAAGGTCTAGATGTTATAACCCACATGTTCTAGATTGTGTTATCAAGTAAGGAAAAAATGATTCCTCATTATTCATGTGAATTAATTCCTTTTTAAAGATGACAAGCAAATTACCTTTCTCCTTCGTTTGAGATTATTAGTATAAATTCCAAATTTACTCGGTCAATTATCACAGTTAACCCTCTTCATGACAATTATCATCCTGTTGAATCTTGATGCAGTTTCTCCAAGGCCAGCATTTCCTTCCAAAGTGGAGTATTCAAAACAAAACTAAATATTCCAACTGAACAGCACACTTCATAAATACAGTATTATTTGTTTGCTTTTATGTTCTATACAGTTTGCAATGAAATAATATTTTACTGGATTTTTGTACATGAAAACTGTCCTTTAATCACTTCATTTACTTGGTCCTCTAAAGCACTTCCTCAATAAGACCATATTGTGTTCCAATCTATTAGTCTTCTGCTGTTTGAAGTTGCAGTGCTAGATTCAGCAAATTTCAGGACGTTTCAGACTTTAACAACTCTTTGCAGCTTCCAATTCACTATTCCTCCTCACTTGATATTTGTCATACACATACTTCCCACCCTTCTGAAATCCAGAACATGACTATGCAGATTGAAAAGATGTTTGGAATTTAACGGGATAGGGAGGAGGTGAAGGAAAAATTTACTTTTCTATTCGCTACTGAGATTATATCTTTTAACTGGTTTTTTCTCCCCAATTAATTCCCTATCTATACCATAGGGGTTTTCATGTATGTCATAGATGGTAACATTTAAACTCATTTGGCTGGCTTATTTGGTTACTTTTTAAAAATATATTCATGGGATATGGGCATTGATGGCTGGCCAGCATTTATTGCCCATTCCTCGTTGCCTTTCAGAAGGGAGTGGTGAACTGCCCTCTTGAATCACAATGTGGAGATGCCAGCTTTGGGGTAAGACAGAAAGAAATTCCACAACACCAACCCAAGTCTAACAAGTTCACTCGTAGCAAATGCCACAAGCACCCACCCACCAAACACCACCACCACCACCTGACGAAGGGATGCCCTTCTCTCTTGTGGCTTGGATTATCTACCTTCTAACCCTGAGGATGCAACCATGACCATGCTAGCATGAGGCAGCTGCAAGGCAAGACATTTGTTTGCTGGGTCAATTGAAGCCTTTTCTTGGTCCCATCAATGAGTTGGAAAACTGTTGCTTGGTAATGGCCCATCATAAACTGATGTACAGAGTAATTTGGAACATTTTTTAAACCATGAATCTATTAAGGTCTACTTGAAACCTGCCCTACTCTCTCAGCCGAGTCAGTGATGTCTTTCAATATTGCTGGTATTGTCAAATAAGGAATTGGTGATCATGTTGAATAATTACTTCGCATCAGTATTCAGTAGAGGGAGGGGCTCAGCATGCCTAACATCCTTATAAACTAATATTGGATTGGGACAGGGACTCACCGATATTAACATAAGCAAAATAACATTAGTGAACAAAATGATGACAGTAATGTACCCCCAGATGATTTTCATTTGCAAGTTTTAAGGAAAGCCTCTCAAGTCATGAACCATTCTTTTAGGTAGCAAAATTACCGTGTTACTGCTTTTTTATTCTTACACAGGATGCAGAATTCATTGGCAAGGCCCATCCATAATTGCTGTCGAGAAGTTGATGGTGTGTGATCTTCTTGAGCTGCTGCAGTCTGTGATATAGTGCTGTTAATGGGAATAGTTCCAGAATTTTGACCCCATGACAGTGAAGGAACAGCAATATATTTTAAAGTCAGGATGATGTGTGTCTTGGAGATGAAATTGCATCCTGCTGCCCTTATCTTTCTAGATGGTAGTGGTTGTGGTTTTGAAAGATGCTGTTGAAGGACCCTTGGTAAACAACTGTATGTCCAGTGGTGTTGGAAGTGAATGTTGAAGGTGGTGGATGGGGCGCCAGTCGAGAGGGGCTGGAAAATTACTGGAGCTTATAATTAATGATGGGGCAGCAGAACATTTTGAAAATTTTCAGTTGTTATGGAGAGAGAAAGAGAGAGAGACACACACATAGAACAGAGATGTCGGAACGTGTGGAAAGGGAGGGCAATATTTTGGAGAGTCATTTGATAGGATGAGTAAAAAGGGTAATATCGAATATGGACTCTGTTATGGAGAAAAAATAACAGCCAAATGATCCTGTTGACAAAACTCAGATCGTGTGGAAAAGAATATGGAAACTGCAGCTGGCCTGTCCTTTGCATTCTCTTCTGCTTTCTTTATGTTGGTTAGGTAATGCTTCTTTTCCAATCTTTGTTCCACAGATCCAATCTTTCTCTTTCCTTCTCTTCTCTGATCCCCATCTTCCCACCCACCTCTGTTTTTCTGTGTCTCTTGTCTTCCTCCTTCCATAAATAGGTGTTGTTGGAGCTGTACTCATGCAGGCAAGTGGAAACTATTCCACCGCACTACTGACTTGTGCCTTGCAGATGGTGATGATGTGGAAATGCTGGCATCAGACTGGGGTAAAATAGAAAGAAATCCCACAACACCGGCTTAAAGTCCGACAGGTTTATTTATAACAAATGCCCCAAGCTTTCGCAACAGGCTGTTTCTTCGTCAGGTGCCTGGGAGTTCTGGAGAATATGAATTTGAAATGAAGTAGTCTAATTGAGTGATCTAATGCTATTCCCTGCTGTTTCCTGTGTTTATTGTTCAATCTCATTGGGTGTTTCTTCTGTAAAAACACTTCATTTATTAGTTTTTTAATTAAAGCCTCACAAACCATCTGCAAGATTACTGAGGCATCTGGTTATTAAAGGCAAAGCCTTGTGTGTATTATTTTGCATAAAGGATCTCGCCTATGTCTTTGGTAGATTGCTGGGGTGGTCAGTTGACTGGTATTAATTATGAAAGATCCTCTGGGGTCCTTACAGTAATGCATGTTTGTTATTAGTGCAAAAATAAATAAATTTGTTGTCCTGTAGGTACGGGAGTGATTATCTCTTGTTAATTTCTAACTTGAAATTTGACAAGACTGTTGGAAAGACGTAATATTCTATCTCAATATGCTTTGTCACTGAGAATAGTTTTAAAAATATCACCGCTTCTAATAGCCGTTGAATCTGTCCCCAGCATTCTGACAAGATTTTTAATAATCCTTAGCAGCTAAGATAATAGCTTTTCTTTTAAAAAAGCATAAACTCTTAAGTATAAGATGGCAACTAGTCTGTCTATGTGCTGCTGTATCCAAAATTGCCTTTGTGTTAGTCATCAAGCTTGTTACCAAAGATACGTGAAACATTTTAGGTAGGAATGTTAACATTTAAATCTATATTTTAATATTTTGTTCCTTACAGATTTCTTTAACATTCTTCCTCCCTTCTTCTGTCTTGCCACATGGCTTCCCCTGCCCACATTGTGCAATACCCAGTTAAAACTATCATTCTGTCTGCTACCTGAATCATCTGACTTGTATTGCTACTGATATTTGAGCTCTAATCTTTCCTGCTCTTTCCTACATCCCCAATTTTTCAAATTTTCTGACAAGCTCCAAACTGCTGGGACCTGCTGCAACATCTCCCCAAATGTGTAATCTAATGACCTGGTGCCGTCCTATGGCTTTATACTTTGTTTCCAAAACACTGTTCATACCTGTTGCTTTATTCATAGCTCCTTCATTGCTGCTGGCATTAATGTATGACTGCCTACCTACTCACTTATCTCAGTGCAACCTGTTATAATTCAAGTTAGAAACTCCAAAAGTGCTTTATGAAGCCTGCCTGGATCATACATTATGCACTTAGAATGTGGCTAGCGTAAGCATGATGTTTCACTTCAGGTATGATTCAAACAACCCAGTAGATAACTTTTATCAAAGTTTATTTAAAAATATAGTTAACGTGTATAGAAAGAAAATGAACAATATCTTTTATCAATTACAAATTAAACAACCACAATAATGTACAGCTCTTAATAAATACGTCTAATATGTTTCAATCAAATGAAACTTCCCATAGTCAAAACTCTTTCCAAGGATTTAATACAGCAGAGACTAATCAAGTCTTTTGGTTGGAGAATTAAAACTCTGACTTCTGAGCCTTGTAACTTCTGGCAGCCCTCTGGAATTTGAAATCAGAACAGCTTCCCAGAATACAGGGGAAGAGAGAGAGGCTGTTGGCAAGCTATTCACCAGCAACAGCTTTTCCACTCCAGGAAGGCGAGAGACCTTGCTTTCAGATAACCAGCAGAATTTCCAATACCAGGGAGCAAGAGAAACACTGCTTTCCATCTGAAGTCCATTCCAATTTAAATTGATGCCAGCAGCCAAACAGAAAGTAAAACTTCAAATTCGCTAGGAAAGGAAAGAAAAATGTGCAAAACACATGACCTGCCGGCCAGTCTTCCTCCTAACAATGCAGAATCATAAAATAATTCCACAAAGTACCTGAGTAAAAATAAACAAAACCCCATTTAAGCCATCAAAGTTGCAAAAAAAGGACTTTTACAGACAATTCACGGCACAAAGGCACAGCGGTTTGCATTACTGCCTCAGTGCCAGGGACTAGGGTTTGATTTCGGCCTTGGTCACTATCTGTGTGGAGTTTGCACTTTCTCTCTGTGTCTGCATTTCTCTATTGCTTCAGTTATCTTTCACGTTCTAAAGCTGTGTGGTTTAGGTTGATTGACCATAATAAAATTGACTCTAGCATCGGAGAGATTAGCAGAGTAAAGGTATGTTGTTACGAGAATAGAACTGGGTGGGATTGAGGTCGGAACAGACTCTTTGGCCGATTGACCTTCTTCTGTACTGTAGGGATTCTGTGATAACTCAGCAACAATGAAGTAAGCTGAGGCTGTCAGAGCTTAGAGAACATGATTTTAAAAAAATTCTTAAAGATGCACCAACATTACGAACCCCAGAAAAACTTTGTTCTGAGCTGTGTCTGCTTGCATCCATATCACATTCTGCTTATCTGGCCTTATTGTCTGCCAGTTGATTTTCACCAAAAGAGCAGGTTTTCCCAATTATATTGAATAAAGGAAACTTCATGACTATAGTAAGATTAAATTGCTGAAGCAACAACTATTAAGGTGACCAATTCAACTGTAGGTTGCGGAGAGTCATTTAAGAAGCAAGGCAGAGTCCAAAAAGCGTGCTGGTTAAGTGCATTGGCCATGCTAAATGCTCCCTCTGTTTGCCTAAACAGGTGCTGGAATGTGGTGACTAGAGGATTTGCAGTGTTAATGTAAATCTACTTGTGACACTAATAAATAAAAGTTTTAAACTTTTAAAATTGTGTTTTGATGGGGTAAATGTTAAAGATTAATTCTTTGGAGCTGTTGATTACTAGCTGAGGAAGAGTATCAGTTCAAATTGTCTTTGATAAATTTGATTTAATTTATTATTGTCACACATTAGTATACAGTGAAAAGTATTGTTTCTTGTGCTATACAGACAAAGCATAATGTATATATGGACAAATGCAGGATGCAATGTTACGGTCATAGTTGCGGTGTACAGAAAGATCAATTTAGTGTGAGGTCCATTCAAAAGTCTGATGGCAGCAGGGAACAACCTGTTCTTAAGTTGGTTTGTATGTGACCTCAGACTTTTGTATCTTTTTCCTGACAGAAGAAGGTGGGAGAGAGAATGTCAGAGTTCGTGGGATTCTTGATTATGCTGGCTGCTTTTCTGAGGTAGCGGCAAGTGTAGATAGAGTCAGTGGATGGGTGAATAATTTAAATGAATGAAGATTGTGAAAAATTGTTATGTAGAGACCTGTTGGATCATTGTGTGAGGATACTTATTTTGCAACATAATTTTGGGAAATATTGTGTTTGGCTAAGAAGAATTTAATTAAGCTGGGGAAAGGTTAATGGAGATGGCATGTTTGGGAGAATTGATCAATGAAAGGAGCAAAGATATTAATATATGCATTATAGCATATATTATATGGATTTATAAGTAAATAAGTTAAGTTCAGAAATCTGCATCAGGAAATAGAGAGGGACTTGTTTTTATAGGTATTAAACTTCAAAGGAGAGTGTAAGGCTTTTATAGTTTGTCAAGGGGCAGCACAGTGGTTAGCACTGTTGCCTCACAGCAACAGGGACCTAGGTTTGATTCTGGGCTTGGATCACTGGGCAGAGTCTGCATATTCTCCCCATTTCTGCGTGGGTTTCCTCCAGATATTCTAGTTTCCTTCCACAATCTAAAAGACATGCTGGTTAGGTGAGTTGGCCATGATGAATTCTCATACAGGTGCAAAAGTGTGATAATGGGGGGATTTTCCAAGTAACTTCATTACAGTGTTAGTGTTAAGCCTACTTGTGACTAATAAATTAACTTTCATTTTAGATTTCATAAATAAACAGGAGAAGGTTATCGAATTTTATTTTACCTAAAATGGGAAGCAATAGAAAAACCAGGAAAGATTGAAAAAGCTAAGTTCAGTGCTGAGGACAATGGAATCAAAGATGAGAAAGAAAAAGGATATTTAAGAAAAGGTATTGTGTTGGCTGTGTGGGAAAAACCTTTGGGGGACAACTTTGTGATGGGGTAACGTGCAAAGTTTGACTTGCACAGCAATTAACATCTGCTGTGCTCACTTATTTTATGGAGTAAATAGTTGCTGCATGGAGTATTTTAAGCAAAAATTAAGGGGAAAAAAAAAGAAACAGTGTAACCAAGGATAAAGCAATTTTGTATTGACTGTGAAAAGCAGAATACTGCAGATGTTGGAAATGAAAACAAAAATGCTGGAAATGCACAGCAGGACAGGTAGCATATGTGGGGAGAGAAAAAGTTAATGTTTCAGGTTGATGCCTTTCATTAAATTTGGGAAAAGTTCGGGATGTAATAGGCTTTGAAGAAGGACAAGGACAAAGTCTGTGATGATAGAACATTACAGCGCAGAACAGGCCCTTCGGCCTTTGATGTTGCGCCGACCAATTAAGAAAAAGCAATGACCCTCTAACCTAAACCATTCCCTTTTCATCCATAAACTTATCTACTAACCTCTTAAACGCCACCAAACTTGGCGCATCTACAACTGCAGCAGGCAGGGCATTCCATACCCTTACCACCCTCTGGGTAAAGAACCTACCTCTGACATCCGTCCTATAACTACCACCCCTTAATTTAAAGCTATGTCCCCTCGTGCTAGCTTTCTCCATCCGAGGAAAAAGGCTATCACTGTCCACCCTATCTAAACCTCTAATCATCTTATGTGTTTCAATAAGGTAAGGATGTAAAAGATAAGAGAGATTGAATAACAAGAGATTTAGTTTTTATAGGGCTAAAGAAATGGTGATGCAGCAAGAAAAACAAAAAATGCTTAAAATAGTTCAGCTACTGCCTGAAAGTGAAAATAGAAAAGAACTGAAACATGTAAAGAAAAGGAAATACAAAAGGGAGGCAGAGTTTATGGTCTGAAGTTGTGTTGAACCCACTTTTGAGTCCAGAAGATTCTAAAGTGCCTAATCAAAACGTGAGATGCTGTGCTTCAGGTTCATATTGAGTTTCACTGGAACACTGACTTCCACAGCTAACTTGAGTACACTTTCTCAAACCATACATTCAGAAAGGTTCCATTCCATTTTTCCAGTTCCACTATCTGTCGTATCTGATCCGGTGGTCCAACTCTCCATCTTTTTTTCTTCAATTGAGAATTCCTCTCCTTGGTTAACAGGCCCTCGATCATTTCTGCTACATTTCCTGCACTCCTACACTCCTTCCAAAACCACAGGAGGGATTCTCTTGCCTTCACTTTGCACCCCACCAGTCACTGTATTAAACAGATCATTTTTTGCCAATTTGAAGCCACCATCAAATACATCTCCCCCTCTCTCCTTTTGTCATTTTAAAGGGACCTTTCTGTCCATAATATCCTGGTCCACACTTCAGTCACATCTAACGTCTTGTCCCTTTCCCAAGGCACTTTTCCGTGCAAACATAAGAGATTTAACACCTGCTCTTTTGCCTCTCCTCCTCTCACTGTACAAGGTCCCAAAAACTCCTTTCAGGTGAAGTAGCTATTGTTCGTACTTTTAATTGAGTTTATAGTAATTGCTGCTCACAATGTGGTGTCCTCTTCATTGGGAAGACCAAACATAGATTGGGTGACCACTTTGCAGAACAAATTCTTTCAATCTTCAAACATGACTCCAAGCTTTGAGTAGTCTATCTTTTTAATTTTTCACCTTGGTTTTATGCTGGCATCTTTGTCCTTGGTCTGCTCCAGTGAAGCTCAAAGTAAGCTTAAGAAATAGTACTTCATTTTTTTGATTAGGCTTTAACTTTACAGTTAACTTTACAGCCTTTCAGATTGAAAATTGAGTTCAATTTCCTTTTGCATGTCTTGGTTTTTCTCTTTGTATAGGAGCATACCTACTCTTGGCGCTCCTTTTGTTTTGTTTCTTTTCTTGCTTCATCATCATTCCCTTTGACCGTGTAAAACTAAATCTTTCATTCTGCCCTCCTGTCTTCCATCTTATCGCAAGTCTTCCTAATGTTCTTGTTCCACCAACATCTTTCTCAAAAGCTATTATATTTCTAACTTTTTTCCCAGTTTTTTAATAAAAGGTCACAGGCCTGAACTATTAACTTATTAACTGTTTTTTTCTCTGAATAATATTGCATGATTATTGAGTATTTCCTGCATTTTTAGCTTTTATTTTGGATTGACTCTCTGCATCTCAGTATCTGCCATCCATTGATAAGTCTGCTGTTAAATTGGTGCTGTAAAGTATTAATATTTATTGAATGTATTTTCTTTTTTTAACAGAGGAGATCAAATTAGAAACAGAGAAACAAAGGTAAGCTTTGTTGATTTACTGATTTATAATATTTGTCATGTTTATTCCAGATAGTTTCATTGTTTCTTAATGTAGAGTTCCAAAGTAAAATGTGCGGAATTTGACTTGTATACACCTGTAACACTAATATTTCAACATGAAACAGAAGCACAGACAAAGAAGTCCTAATATTTGTGATTTCAATTCTTATATTCTGATTATAATCTATCCAATAATTTTCACATTACCAATTTTAAAATGTGCCATATTGAATAAATATTGTATTTTTTCCCTAAATCTCCAAAGGGGCTTGTCTGAAATGTGATACGTATAATGTTTGGGCTGAGTTGCTAATAATGACCATGGAATTCCAACCCAGGTTCCCCAGAGCATTACTTTGGGTAGCTGAATTACTAGTCTAGTGATAATACCACTATGCCACCATCTCCCCTGCTGCCTACTGCTTCATCCAACATGGACTCTCTTCTCACCTCTTTATTTTGGCATCTATATGTAGAGTTGCTTTCCCATTTGATCTTTCTATGTCCTCTTCCTCCCTGCATTACTAATTTATTTTCTCTCCATTATGGTGTTTACATGTCTCTGTTTTCCCCTTCAAACTGGCTTTCCAAGAACATATGTCTTCAGAAATCCAGAGTCAAGAGATCTTCAAATATATCAGGTGTCCAGGAATTTTGCCAGCCAAAAATATGTAATTTGTGTTAGTAAGTTGTGAAGTTTGTGGAATTTGTATATACCTTGAAGATGGTATATACAATGTTTGATCTTGATTTGACATTTTATGCTTTTAACTAAAAGTGATTCTGTTAAAGATAGTGTCTCCTTACTTTTGCATTTCTGCCTCATGGTCAGAAGTGTCGATTTTTGCCTCTAGTACTGGTTAACCTCCTGTTGCTCGTTGACATTTTGATTTACAGGGCAATGTGAAGCAGTAGAATAAGAATACCCTTAATATCTGGAGATACAGGCTGGAAATTGCCTGTGTATGTCTCATTGCCAGTTTTTGATTTGAGGATAGTATACTCAGGTGATGAATTTCTGCTATGGATCTTCATATGACTAAGCAGGCTGATTTTCGACTTACAGATCTTTGGGGAATGAGGGGGATGCAGGATGTCCCACGAAGTAATGGAACCTGGAGTACAGGATTTCTTTCTTTTTCTTTCCTCCTGTGCCTTTGCTGTGCCTCAGACACGTCATAGTAGATTTTGCAGGTATTTTTCTTGGATGTCAGTAGATCTAGCTTTAGGAAACACTAGTATTTGTCCTTGTTGCATCCAGAGAATGTGGCATGCATTGCTGATCAAATTTCTTTTGCACTCTTGTGTTTCGCTGATGCACAGTTCAGGTGTCACAGCAGTAAGGAGCATTATGATGACAACTGTTTGCACATTAAGATTTTTGTTGACTTCGTGGTCTTTGTTGTCAAATGCTCACTGCTCAATTTTTATATGACTGGACTGGTGTAGCTGATCCAGCATTGGATTTGTTCACCAATAGTGGCCTTTTGAGAGAGATAATTGTCGAGGTATGAAGCGTTCCACATGTGTTGGGATCTTGCCTTCAATTTATATGCAAGGTGGAAGATTTGGCTGCCCAGGTGTACATTGACATAAGTTTTGTTTGGCAAAATTCAAAGGCTGGATTTTTTGTGTAAAGGATTAAACAGATCAAGAGTTGGATGCAAATCTGGTGCAGAGTGAGCAATATTCACATTTAAGGTTGTCAATTTAGTTTTGACAAGATGACCACCAAAATTAGAGTTTTCAATAGAGATGATATTTAATACTGACACCAGATGGCATTTGATTTTTCACAAAGTAAACAACAATTGGCAGATTGTGAATAGTATGGGGACTACATTGGTCGTACTTGACCTTAATCCAGATTTTGAAGGTGACTTCTTCAGACTTCCCATTCAACACAGTTACAGCCATATTATCTTGAAGGAATTGCAGGATTGTGATGAAATTTCTTGAACATCTAAATCGTTGGAACACAATCCATAGAGCCTCGTGATTTACTGAGTCAAATGCTTTGGTCAGGTCATTAAAACAATGAAGAGTTGCTGCTGCTGTTGTCAATTTTCTTGAATTTGTCAGGCAATAAAGATCATTTCAGAGGTTTTATTGGAGGGTTTAAAGCTATACTATGTCTTTGGGAGATGTCCTCAGCCACCAGAAGTAGGCAGTTCAGCAGAATGCACATCAAGATTCTGCTTGTTGCAATTTCCACAATATATTTTATCTTCCTCCTTGAAGGTAGGTACAATTGTTGTATTCTTGAATTTGGAAACGATATTCTTTTTATTCCTAAATCCATAGGATATGTGGATGAAGTCTTGACGCAAGAGAAGGCCTACCAGTTTTGAAGACTCCAGCTGGTATACCATTGGGCCTCAGACTTTGTTGTTTTTCGTCCGTCTGAATGTTTGTTACATCTTTCTGGGTGGTGATTCGTTCATGGATTCTACCACAGGATGCTGGACAATAGCTTGGAAAGTATCAGCTGCTACTGTGAATTCATGCTCAAGTTAAAATTCATGCTTTTTCTAGACTTGTCACCTTGAAGAAGAGGACCACCACTCTGAGTAGAGAGGATTTTTTTGCCCTTTAATCTTGGTTTATAAATAGTCCTCGAGGCTATAGAAAAGGTTTGTGTGCTATAATAGTCAGAATACTGTTGGGCTTTCTCTTTCCACTGAATGTAATTTATCTTCTGGATTTGTCTTTGGATGTCAGCCTTTACCAAGGCTGCTCTCTTATGTTGCAAACTAGGGTTGTTCTGCCATGCTATAAAGGTTGCTTATTTATTTTCAAGAAGTTCACATATTGAGCATTGTTGTCATTGAACCAGTCCTGGTTTGGGTGCAGGAGTTGAGTAAAGTTGACTTTATTTGATCGAGCTGTTCTGGAATTGATTTTTCAGATTGGTTTTAAGTTACACTTGGAATTCCTTTCTCCATTTAAGTTGTTTTAGGGTTGCGGCATCAGTCTTTTTTCCTCTTGGGCTCTTGGATCTTGTGATGTCTTGGTGCTAGGTGGATCTCCAGCACTGATCACACAATTTGATGATCTGTCCAGCAGATATCAGCCCCCTGCATGGACCAAATGATATAGACATCACTCAGATATTTGCCCTGAATGACATTATTGGAGAGATACCAACGCTTTGATCTAGGATACCTCTATTTGGTTTTGTATTTGTATATATCCTGGTGAAATAATACCAGATTTGGCTGATACGTTGACAATTCAATGTTTGCATATATTCATTGATTTTACACGTGTCATCTTGCGAGGTTGTTGGAGTATAACCAGTACCTATGGAACAATGCTACAGGAAGTAAGAATGGATTTGGGCAAAATGTCGACAAGCTCAACTGAGCCATAGGGATGATTGATAGTTGTGTGAGAGAGCAAAGGCATCAGGAATTTCTATGTGGATAAGGAAGCTAGATTGCTGAGAGTGACTGATATGTCAATGTGTCCATAATTTTCTAATTTCAAAAGCGTAGCATAGATGAGCAAATGAAACCCTTCTGTAATGTTGTGTTTTTTTTAGCATTTAAATGCAAGTGGCCGTAAACTTTACCCCTGCCAGCTATTTCCATCCCCCTTTATACATCAGGTTGAAATAGATTGTTTTGCAACTTTAGTATCTTCTTTGCATTGTTGAGATGAGCTTCAAGCCCATCCACTTCATCAGAAATTCTGTTAATTTCAACTGCTGTGTTGCCTTACCTCAACAGCACTGTAACAATCCTCATCTACAAATTTGATTCATCCATTGCTCTTCTGGCTGACCTCCCAACCACCATGTTCTACGAACTTCAGGTCATTCAAAACACAACTGTCTCAGCTCCATTCATCTTATTATTCCTGTCCTTGTCAGCCTAATGTGGCTTTTGGCCTACAGTGCTTCCAACTTAATGTTCTTCTTGTGTTTAAATCCTTTTCCTGCCTATGTAACTTCCTTGATCCTTACAATGCCCTGAACTCTTTATTCCTCTAACTTCATCAACAAAAAATGTTTATATTTATGCAGCATATTTAACATAGTAAAATATCCCAAGATGCTTCATGGAGCATTATAAAATAAAAAATGATGCTCGAAGTAGGAGGACATTTGTATGAGGTGATCTAAAGTGGAAAGTGTCTACCTCAGAGTTTAGAAAGGAAGTTACAGAGTTTATGACCAGGCAGCTGGAGGTACAGCCACAAACGGCAGTGCAATTACAATCAGGGATGCTCAGGGTCCTGAATTAGAGGAGAATGGACATGTTGAAGTGTTGTAGCATTGGAAGAGATTGCAAAGATGCAGAGGAGGGAGGCCATGAGATGATAAACTCGAAGTTTAAAATCAAGGTACTGTTTAACTGCAAGATGTTGTAGATCATTGAATGCAAAACTGAATGGAGTTTGAGGTGAGTTAAGACAAGGCAACGGAGTTTTGGGTGACCCCCATTTCATGAATGTTAAGGATGGCCAGAAGTGCAATAGAGAAATCACATCTGGAGGTCATGAAGGCATGGGTAAGGATTTCAACTGTTTGAGTTTAGGCAACTGCAGGATTGGGGAATATTACACCCTGGAAAAAATATTACACAGTTGTGGTGATGGCATGGCATGTGGCTGAAAGCTCATCTCTGGGGTCAGATATGACAGTGAGAGTGCAAATAGTTCAGCCTTAGTTACCATTGACTAGATGGAGTTAATGGCAAGGGAGCACAGTTCGTAGTAAAGACTAAAAGTACTGGCCTCAACCTTCCCTGTTAATTGGAGGAAATTTCTGCTAATCCAGTACTGGATGTTGAACAAACAGTCTGACAGTATAGAATGGAGAGTCAAGAGTGATGCTGGTGAGGTAAAATTGATTACCATCAACATACATGTTAAAACTGAGTTTTTTTGAATGATTCTGCCAAAGAGCAACATATGGATGGGAAAAGAAAGGGACTAAGGACTGGTCCTTCGGTGACACTAAAGACAGTTGCGTAGGAATGGGAAGTGATACCACTGATGGCAATTTTCTGCTAGTTAGAGTGAAATCCAGTGAATAATGGACAACAGTATGAACAGCTGTGCAAAGGCAGTAGACAGGTTGTGGAGTTGCCTTTATTATAGTTGCTATCATTTGTAATCTTCATTTGAGCCATTTCAGCACTGGCATAGTTGGAAGCCTAATAGAATTTAAACATGGATGCAATGGTTCAAAACTTTCAAGAGGAAAGGAAGTTTGGAGACAGTGTGGTAGTTTGCAAGGAAAGAGGGATTGAGCGTTTTTTAAGTAGAGGGGTAATGTTGGCAGATTTGAAGACCAGAGGAATGGAATCCAAGGAGAGAGCACATTAAAAATACAAGAAACAGGAGCAGATATAAGCCACATGGTCCCTCAAGCTTGTTTCTTAGTGCGATATGATCTTGACTTCAAATTTTATAAATCACCCAATTATAATATCACTTAATTTCCTGAGACACCAAAAATCTGTTGATCTCAACCTTAATTATAGTCAACAACTGAGTATCTAGACTGACTGGATGATGAGTAGTGGAAGGGTGTGGATGGGTTTGAAAGAGCGCGAGGGGGTGGGTAAAGGGAGAAGTGTCAAGCTCACTTCTCAGTCATGGGGTTCTCATTCACCCTCACCCCCATACACTAACAGGCACTAATCCAGTCTCATTGTGAGTGAGTACCCTAAATGTGAGCTGAAGACACACTCCTGTGCTAAGGTTTGTCTTTATTATTTACTATTTTTTTAAATTGTCAATTTATTCTTTTGACTTTTGCTCAGCAAGTTTTCTTTTCATTACTAAAAAGAAAGGAATTTCCAAACAGTACCAACAAAAGATTTCCTCTTTAACACTTTTACTGTCACAGTCAAACCTAAAATTGAATAACATTTTGTCTGTTAATGCATTCTAAATTTTATTTCACTCAAAATTAAATTTCACTTTTAATAGTTGATATAACAAAGGTGTACGCCACATAATTGTAAGTACTCATATCACTTCACTCGGATGTGGTACCATACATGCAATCTCATCTTCCTTCCAACTCAACCTCTGGCATGCAGCATCTCTCAGTTTTCTCACTTGTGGATTTGGCTTTCAAGTCACATTCAACAACAACTTTATTCTATCAGAGGTCCACAAATAGAATTAACACTAGCAAGGTGCATGTCTACAAACCTTCACTCCATGCACACCATTCTTGATGGGGAAGCTTTCCAGAAATAATTTACAACCAACTGATCAACAGCACCCTGTCATAGAGTCTTTCTCTGCTAAAATATCTTTAGCTCATCAGCTTGCCTGAGCTGTTCATACTGGTTTTAGGATTTTAGCTCATCTGTACAATATTTCATGAAGAACTCCTGGAGTTCTGTAGTTTGCTAGTTTTGCATTAATGTGAGGATATGATGTTTCTTTTGTTCCAGGTGCTATTTGACAAGTTGGGAAGCTTTTGTCAAAACAAATCTTATTTAACGTAATTTAACTGTAACAAATGAATTAGCTTAACATTTAACAATTGAACAATACTTAAACAAGAGAAGATTTTCTGCTCAACTGCTAACCTCTCGCAGGAGCTCCAATTAAAGCAATTTTTCCCCCTCAAACTTAAATTCCCCTTCAAAATAAATTAACAAAACATACGTTTACATGATTTGTACTTAAACTGGCAGCCTTAGGTCCCAGATAACCTCCAGCCAGAGAGAGAAAGACACCTCTTGTTTATTACAAAACTAGGTAAGAACTGTTGTTTTAAAATGAAAGAAAAGCTGTGTTTTTTTCCCTGAAAGCTAAGTGCTTCCCATTAGCACGTGACTCTTGTCAACTAAACCTGAATGCATTAACACTGTTTAGACAAACACACCATTAGCTAAAATAAGCTTTTATTGTGCACTCTCAGGATGGAGCTGCATGTTTTTTCAAACAAATCTACAAATATAATTAAAGTCACAGTATCATCACAACAGAAAAGTTTTCCCTGCACAAATTCTGTGTCACTCATACTGAAGACAAGCTGTAACAAACCCTAACTGGTTTCTCTTTTTTTCCAGCTTTCATCTCAAAGCACCCTCAGCCAGATTCTAACTTCTCAGAAGTATAATGACCCGATAGCCTGGAATTCCAATGTACCCCTTTCCTCTCTAGCTTCACTTTGGATTCAAAAAGCTATCTCACAAATACAAACATTTGCAAAGTACAGTTTGTCCCAACTCTTCTTGGCAGTAGTATAAGCCTCATTTTTAATCTAATACTACCTTTAATTTCTTCAGTTAGACACAAATCGATCACTTTTCCCAGAGTGTTTTTGTCCTGCATCTGTCAGTTAATGACAAAGCTGCACAGATTGTCACCACCTGCACAGATAGTGTTATTCAACACTACTTTGCATATCTGCCAGAATCTTTTGATCGTAGCTGAAGAAAAATTGCATAGCAAAACATCTCTCTAACTCTGTTAGATCGCAGTAGAGCCAGGGAACAAGTGACTTTCCCTTTGTTAATTACATTAGCTATTCTTTTAAACAGTTTAAGGTCCCATTTTGAGCAAGCATGAATTTACTTAGCTTGTGTAATTGTCAGGGGAAGATGGAGGTCTGTGGATACATTGGACATTTGGTCACAGATCTAACTAATGGAGTGAGGAGAGATGGCAGGGGAATCATTGAGTCTGTTCAGGGAGGGAATAATTGGATAAGGGGGTGGTGGGAAGGTGGAATAGAATCATAGAATTCCTACAGTGTAGAAAGCCATTTGGCCCATTGAGTCTTTACCGATTCTGTGACACAGCAACCCACCCAAGCCTTATCCCTGTATTCGTATAGATTTTATCTTGCTAATCCAACATGTCTGCACGCCTTGAGACAATTTAACACAGTCCCCCAAGAATAGTTGTGTTGTGGAGTGGTATGGATAGTTAGGTGGAAGGAAGGTAGTTGGGTCTGGTCAAGGGGTTTAATCTAATGGTTGGGACGTGATGGTCGTTGTTGGGTTTTTCCTGGGTCACTGTCAAGATAAGTGTGGATCAAGATTAGAGACATTCATGGAGGAACTACGCTTCAGAAGTTCAAATTTCTTCGGCAATTCAAATGCAAGTTTGTGTTAGGACATCCACAAAGTTGTGCATCTTCTGTTATATACCTAGACTATAACGATCTGGAGACTGGAAGGTGTGGGCCTTTATTTCACAATTGAATATATATTCAGAGAACTATGAAATTAAAAAAATTCATTTCTTAGCTATGCTATCATTTAATCTGATTTCCCATTCTAATGTAGTCTATTCATCCCTCATTCATAGCTTAATTTAAGTCTAGTACTCTAATTTGGAACTTGTGCATATCAATCAAGGTGGTATTCATCATACTACAGGTGACATAGTGGTTAGCACTACCGCCTCACAGCGCCAGGGACCCAGGTTCAATTCCAGTCTCGGGTGACTGTCTGCATGAAGTTTGCACATTCTCTCTGTGTCTGCGTGGGGTTCCTCTGGATGCTCCGGTTCCCTCCCACAGTCCAAAACTGTGTGAATTAGGTTGATTGGCCAAGCTAAATTGACCCTAGTGTCAGACCAGAACACTGCACTTGCCTGAGGAAGACACAAGAGTGTTGAAAGCTCGCTTTTTTACTATCAAATAAATCGGTTGGATTAATAATTGGTGTTGCTAAATTCTTACTGAGTTCAGGAGGATTAGCAGAGTAAATATGTGGAGTTACAGGAATAGAATCTGAGTGGGATTCTGGTTGATGCAGATTCGATGGACCAAATGGTCTCCTTCTGCACTGTAGGGATTCTATGATTTTATAACATTATGATTGGTATTCCCCAGCAGATCCCTGAGGATGAGATTATCAATTAACCCTGTTGCATGACCCAAGACGAGATGTAAAATGGCCCCTTCCCTTATTGTTCTATGATGTATTCTAGGGAATTGGCTCAAGTGCATTTCCTGGACGACTCCTTCAAACTGCTTTTGCCAATTTGATTTGCCCATTCCAGTGTCTTGTGCACATCCCATTTCCTGTGTCTCTGATTTTCTGGTTCTCATGCTCTGGAATTCCCTCTGTGCGATATCCCACTGTTCTTCCAGCTCTCTATATTCTTCTAAAAGCCAACCTTTTTGACCATGCTTTAGTTTGCCTCTTCTATTTGCACCTTTTAACAATTGTGTTCCTCAGGAAATGGATGCTTTTTATGTCAAAGACACTAAATTCAGTTTCTTAGGCGATGGTCAGCAGAATTTAGACAATTCCTCATTGGAATGGGGAAAACTAGCAAGCACCTATTAACTAACTGATTTTGATTTTGAATTTTAATATTATTGAAGTTTAGGCGCAAATGCCCTTGAACTACCCTCTCATCTTTGTTTTACAAAGATTTGTAGACATGAGTTTACTTTTGATCCATCTGTCAGTAAATTTTGGAAAACTTAAGAGTAAGAATTGGTGATTGGCTGCCATGCTTTTAGAATTCGAATGAGACAATATCGTAGTATAAACAAAGTGGTATTAAGGACAACCGAGAAGCAGGCAGCCCACTTACCCTTTCTGCTAAAGATGTTACATGGTGTAGAGAACAGTAAAGAGAGTTGTAAATAACCCAAGCTTGAAAGTAGTTTCTACATTTGAGGGATGCATAAGGTACAGATGAAAGTCTTTGGTACCAAATGAAGTTTGATGCATTATTGTTGTAGGTGAAATTTGGATGAGAGAGGTAAAGGCTGTTCTCAATTAAGTTCTCTAGCTGTGATTGAGAAAGTTGTCTTACCAACTAACTTAAAATGGTGATACATGAAAATAAATGACTCAGATTTATCCAACTGAAACAACGTATTTAAATACTGTGACTTGAAATATAGACTGACTAACACTATTATAATATGGATCATACATTTAGTAATCTTTTTATTATAGAATGATCAAACTCAGAAGAGGCCATTTGGTTTGTCATGCAATTTGTTCTTCCTTAAAATATTTATCTTTTAAAAGATATTGGTCCAGATTTTGCAATCAGTTGTTACCTAGCAGTAGTTGCTATTGACTTGAGGAAAGCTGTCTTACAGATTTGTCCTTTTCCAGATGTTAGTTTCATTCTGGAAATGAGCTATTGAGAAGCTCCGGCATTCAGTAACACAGTTTTTATCAAGCAGGCTAAGCACTAAATCACACTGCAAAATTCTCACAGACAGCAAAGCAAGAAGCAACCAGCAAGATTTATTATTTACTTTTTATAATTTTACAGAAAGGAAAATAAAGATTGGGACATACACATGGGATTAAGGTAGAGGTGAAATACTTTTATTTTAAAAGTTTGCTTTTTTATTTTTAAAATCTATGGTTTTTTTGTTACAAAATGGTTAAAAATTTGCCATGTACAACAATATAAGATTAGTCCTTTGGAGCTAAAAGGTAGCTCAGTCATGATTATGACTTAAGCATAGAAATTCCATTTTCTCCATTCAACAAGATGTAAATATTTAAAGGGATTTTTAACAATAAGCAGAATAGTATAAATTCAGTGAAATTTAATTGGTTCCCATCTGTGAGGACTTCAGCAGTGTGACTGTTGGAATCATTGATCTCAACTTCTGGATTGCTGTGCATAACTGTTCACATGTGGACATCCAAGCCAAAGCTGAATCTGCTTCCACTACTCTTGCAGGTGGTGCATTTCAGATCATAATTCTCTGTGTAATTTTCTTTTCCCTCCTCATATAACATCGGGCTGTTTTATCAGTTATCTTAAATCTGTGCCGTCTTGTTACCAGCAAGAGGGTCATGAGAAATAGCTTCTCCTTTATTATGCCGAAAACCTCGAGGTGATTTTCAGCACCTCTATCTAATCTCCCTGTATCTTTTCAAAGTATAGCAATCCCAGTTTCTCTTATCTCTCCACATAACTGAAGTATTCCATGTTGCTTTCTAATAAGTCTTTGCACTGCCTCTATAAGGTCTTGACAGCCTTCCTAAACTGTGATGCTCAAAGTCGGCCACAGTACTTCAGCTAGGCCCAAACCAATATTGTAATATAACCTATTTATTAGGTACCTTCTATTTGTAAAACGAATGATTTTGGAACTTATTCTGTCAAATTCAAATATTTATGCCCATGCATCCTCAAGTTTCTCTGTCCCAGCACCACCTTTAATATTGTGTCTTAGTTGATATTGCATCTCCTCATTCTTCCTGCAGAATGAATCACATTTAACCAAATAATACATTCAGGACATTCCTAAAGATGATCAGAGCTAGGCTTCGTGTCAGAAATATTATGAATAGTTAATATGTCAAACGTGTAATTATGTTTCTCTTCCTAACTGTTGTTTTTCAGATTAATCCATCAAATTGCACTGTAAAAGTAATTGCATCTATAATTTCCATTGCTGTGTATTTTAATGCATTAGTTCAAATTGCCAGATGTCGCATGCAGGTGATATTTTGATACCTGATGATATTTTGACTATTTGTCATCATTAGAGCATTTGGTTACTTTTTTATTTCACTAAAAGCTGAAGTAGATGGCATCATTGCAGCAATTTGAAAAATTCAGATAGGTTTTATATTGTAACTTAGTTGTCAACTTTTTGGTTTCCTTTGTTTTTTGTTCTTTCTGCAGAGAAAAGATTAATAAAAAGTAAGCCAGACATGTACTTAAAGCTTATGAAGCCACCAAATGTTTTGATTAATTTCTGTTGAAGTTTTTTTTTAGAAAGCTGAAATGAATGCAGTATTTTGGGCAGCAATAAACAATGCATTATGATAATCCTTCCTGTCATTTTTTAAAACAGATGTTGAATATGAGTAATATTTGTGTTTCATTCAGTCCTCCCCATGCAGAAGCAAAGACTGTTTCTGGGACCTTGCCGCCAGTCAAATCCAAGGCAAACTTTATTGAAGCAGACAAGTATTTTCTCCCTTTTGAGTTGGCATGCCAATCGAAATGTCCCCGCATAGTCAGCACATCTCTTGACTGTTTACAGGTTTGTATTATTGTATTTGGGTCTGAATTGTATGTAAATTAATTATTTTTCTAAACATGTTATGTAAGGAGGCTGCAAGTAACGCCTTTTGAAATTATGTTTTTGTTCAATGCAGTTCATATTGCAGTATAAATGTGGGAGAAGGTGTGGCTCGGTTGGCTCACTTTCATTTTTGTCCACTAGAAATCATTGACTAGCTGCAGGTGATAATTTTAGTAGAAAATTCTTGCATATAGTGTAAGTAAATGTACTTCTCATGTATATTTACTTAAATTACTACCACTCAATACAAACATTCATCTCTTTCTCTTAACTCGTTTAGAATTTTAATGCGAATTTGTTTCATTTACTGCATATTTATGCAGCTTGGTTTTTGACCACCTGCTTCAAGTGGAACTCTATTTTATCAGAAGGATAAGAGAAAGTTGACTTGCATAACAAGATGTGCTAGACCTGTGCCTACTCTCCATCCAAATCCTGAACATGTGCTGCTTGCCTTTTACTATTATCAGTGGGATTCTCCACTCTTGTCCGTTGTGAGACCAGTTATGAAACGAGAACCAAAAATTTGATGTTCCGCCCAATACTTCATTTATTTTCAGTGACACTAGAAATGCCAACTGCGAATGAGAATGGAGGATTTGAGCCTATGTCTGTTTGGTGATAGTTGTTATTGGGAAAGTTTATTATCCTTTCTCATTGAGATATTTCAAAATTACAATCTTATAGCACTGGGCAAACAATTCATTATATCTATGCTATCTCTGGGGGGAAAAAAGTGATTCATTCCATTCTCCCGCTCTTCCTCGGAATTCAGAAAATGTTTGTTTTGAAGTATGTATCATTCCCTTTTGAAAGTTACTGTTGAATCTGTTTTGATAACTTTTCAGACAGTGAATTCCAGATCATAACTCACTGTGCAGAAGAAAATGTCCTCTGATCTTCACTGTAGTTTGTTGGCCAATCATTTTAAAATGGCATCCCCAACTTACTGATCCTTCTGGCATTGGAAAGGAGGGTCAGTGCACAGCAATTATTTTTCACTGTATGCCAATATATGTGACAACAAATCAAATTAAATCAAAAATTGGCATTACTCAAAGTAGCAAAGTTACATGATCCAGATGAGGTGTAACCTAGGTTACTAAGGGAAATAAAGACAACAATTGGAGAAACTCTCTACAACCTTCAAATCCTCCTTAAATTTGAGAATAGTGCCAGTGGACTATAGATTGCAAATGTTGCACCCTATTTGAAAAAGGGGAGATGGATAAATTTGCACTTATGGCCCAATGTTAGTGACAGGGAAAGCTTTGATTCATGAAAAATTTAATTGTTGTTGGGCAAATTATGGTTTAGTTATGAAAGTCAACATGTTGTTCGTCCATCGCCGTCGATGAAGTCCTCGACACCATTAGTTATTTTGAGGCTGGATATGATATGACACCCTTGTGGATGAGGCAGCGCCAGTTAGGGTGGTTTTGTGCCAGCATTTCCAGGTGGTCGTGTCTGTCAGGTGACTTCAGGGAGGCCTTGAGTATATCTTTGTAACGTTTCTTCGGCCTTCCATGCGAGCGTCTTTTGGCAGAGAGTTCCCTGAAAAGGAGCTGCTTGGGTATACGCTTGTCTGGCCTATGGATGACATGACCTGCCCACTGGGTCTGTGCGCTCATCAGCAGTGTGTGGACTGATGACAAACTTGCTCTAGAGAGAACTTCAGTGTCTGGTACTTTGCCTTGCCAACGGATGCATAATATTCTGCAAAGACAAGCCATATGGAAATGACTGAGCTGTCTTGCATGCCTTCGATACACAGTCCACATTTCACAGGCTGGGAGTACCCCAGCGCTGTAGACCTTCAGTTTTGTTGCTGGGCTGATTCTTCGACATTCCCATACAGTGGAGTGTGGTCTACCGAAAGCAGAACTTGGCTTTGCTATTCTGCAGTTAACTTCTGTATCAATAGTCATTGCTTGGGAGAGGGTGCTGCCAAGATAAGTGAACTGGTCCATGTCTAGTTTCTGCTCTTTGATTGTGATTATGGGTTCTGTGTATGGTGCATAAGGAGTTGGCTGGTGCATGATTTTGGTCTTTTTAATGTTGATGGTGAGTCCAAAGTTGTCTCAAGCCGTGGAAAATTTCTCCATACTGACTTGCATTTCTGGCTGTGAGCCGGCATGTGGAGATACCAATGTTGGACTAGGATAAACAGTAAGAAGTCTCTCAACACCAAGTTAAAGTCCAACAGGTTTATTTGGTAATAAATGCCACTAGCATTCAGGATTTGCCCTTCATCCGGTAAGTGGGAATTCTGATCACAAACAGAGCATATAAAGGCGCACACAGTTTACAGAATACTGATTAGAAGGTGAGTCTTTACAGCTAATCAAATCTTAAAGGTGAAGACAATGTGAGTGAAGGTAGCATTAAGCATAGGTTAAAGAGATGTGTGTATTGTCTCCAGTGAGATATTGCAAGCCCAGGCAAGTCATTGGAGTTACAGATAGTGTGACATAACCCCAAGGTCCTGGTTGAGACCGTCCTCACATGTGGAATTTGCCTATCCGTTTCTGCTCAGCGACTGCGCTGTCGTATGTTGTGAAGGCCGCCTTGGAGAACGTTTACTCGAAGATCAGAGGCCGAATTCCCGTGACCGCTGAAGTGTTCGCCAACAAGAAGGTAAAAGCCTTGACTGTTGATTGTCGAACAGTGTTCATTCAACAAACAATGAATGAACACTGTTCGACAAGCACCAGAAAAGACCATAAATTGCCTAGGCTTGCAACATTTCACTTACTGTCCTGCTTGGAGACAATTCACACCTCTTTAATCTGTGCTTAATGCTACCTCCACTCACATTGTCTGCACCTTTAAGATTTGATTAGCTGTAAAGACTTGCATTCTAATCAGTATTCTGTAAACTGTTTGTGCCTTTATATACCCTGTTTGTGATCAGAACTCCCACTCACCTGACAAAGGGGCAAACCCCGAAAGCTAGTGGCATTTAGTACCAAATAAATCTGTTGGACTTTAACCTGAAGTTGAGACTTATTTCTGAGCCAGTATACAGGGTGACATCATCGACAAAGAAGAAATCTCTCCTTCACTTTGATAATAGCTTGAAGTCTCCTCAGGTTGAAGAGCTTCCTATCCGCTCTGTACTTGAAAGTCGACACAAATTTGTTAAAGCCAAATTGTGTTGGACTAACTTGGTTGAATTTATTGGAAGGGGTTGATCAGGGTAATTCAGTTGGTGTTTACATGGACTTCCAAAAGGCATCTTATTAAAATAAAATGAAAACCCAAAGAATTAAAGAGATTGTGGTTATGTGGATACAAAATTAGTGAAGGGGTAGTATTCAGAGCAGTAATGAATGAATGATTGTTTTTCAGGCTGGAGGCAAATGTACAGTGATGTTCCCATGGGGTTGATATTAGGATCACTGCTGTTTTTGATACATTAATGATCTAAACCACCAAATTTTTGCAAATGACAGTAAAACCCGAAATACAAGGATAAGTAACTGACTTTGGGAGAGTATAAATCAACTGGTGAAATGGGCAGACATACAGCGGATGAAATTTATCGCTGAGAAGCATGATTATGAGGGGTATAGATAGAGTAAACAGGGTTAAGCTTTTTCCTAGGATGGACTGTAATAGCACGAGGGGTCACGGGCTTAGGGTGGGGGGGGTAAGGTATAATTTGGATGCTAGAGGGAGTTTTTTCACACAGGGTGGGGGGTGGTGTATGGAATGCGCTGCCAAGTAAAGCAGTGGAGGCAGGCACTCTGGAATTATTTAAGAGATACTTAGATGGGCACATGAACAGAATGGGAATGGAGGGGTATAGAAAACTGATTTAAAATAGGGATCATGAGCCTTGGGAGTCCCTGGGAAGTGTGTAAATAGATGATGATATTGATGTACTTGTTTTTATCCTACAGGTGCTTTGGTCCACCTTGTTGTCTAACAAGGGACATACACGAGATGGGTCGTGAGAGCGCTGCTCTTGGATTTTTTTTTTCGAGAGTATCCTAGTGCTTCACGTCATTAGTGTACGCTTGACCTGGACCATCTAATGGGCAATACGACAACTCAGTGACTATTGCTGTGCTGTGCAGATACATGGATTTGGGCCTGTGTCTGTGGGAGTTTGCGCATTCTCCCTGTGCTTCCGTGGGTTTTCTCCGGGTGCTCCAGTTTCTTCCCACATCCCAAAGATGTGCTCTTAGGCTAATTGGCAAAACAAATTCTCCCTAAATTGTCTCAAATTTTGTTTTTAATCCATAGATCTATAAACGTAGACAGGGATCACGGGTGGAGATCAGAACGTTCGGATGGCGGCACGGGCTCGTTGGGCCGAAGGGCCTGTTTCCCGTGCTGTTTTGTTCTTTGTTCTTTGAAGAATGAGGAGAGACGTTATGGAGTAAAAAGTGCAACATTGAAGTGGATGCATGGTGACTTGGGGATGCATGTGAAAAATATTTGAAAGTCACAATGCAAGTTGAGAAGGCTGTTTTTTTTTTAAAAATGCATACGGCATCCTTGGTCTTATTAGTGGATGATATTATACAGAATCAAGACAATTATACAAAATCTTTCTAAAACACTAGTTAGGTCTCAGCGGGAGCATTTTATGTAATTTTGGATGTCAAACCTCAGAATATATCATGGCCATGGAGAATGTGCAGAGGTGATTTAATGGAAATGAAAGCAAAATAGTGTAGATAATAGAAAATCTGAAATAAAAACAGAAAATGCTGGAAAAACATAGCAAGTGGATCAAAAGCCAGAGTAAATTCTGGAAAAGGAGACACCCGATGCAATGATAACAAAAACTACAAATTTGTATTCAATAAATCAAGGCAATCATATCTTTGTTCAGATGGTCCTTGCTTCCCCTTGACTGTAGTGGCTACAGATTACTTGTGATCCCTCTTCTCTAGTTTCTCAAACTTCCTGAAATCTGTGCAACAAACTTATCTCAGCTTTGGATGAGGTAATAGTGTTGTGGGTGAAGGGAAGCTTTGAGACTTAATGTACTTGGATTTCCAGAAGACAGTTGATCAGGAGTGGCATTGAAGTTTATTGTGGAAAATAAAAGCTTATGATATAGAGGGCATCATATTAGCATAGATAGAAGGTTGACTGGCTGCAAGTCAAGAGTATGCAAAAATGAATCATTTTCTGACTGTTGGGAAGTGATAAGTGGAACCCCACATGGGTCTGTGCTGGGGCTTCAACTTTTCACAATTTATATCAATGACTTAAATGAGGAGTGAAGGCATGGTAACAGAATTTGCCGATGACACAAAGAAAGATAAGGAAGAATGTTGTGAAGAGGGCATAAGGAGTGTGCAGATGGCTGTAGATAGGTTGAGTGAGTGAGCAAAAATCTGGTGGATGGAGTATAGCATAGGAAAATGAAGTTCATTTTAACGAGAAGAATCAAAAAGCCAAGTATTAGTGAAACAGAGAATGCCTGCAGAATTCCCAGGTGCAGAGGAATCTTAAATTCTGTAACTGCAGCATGAGGTATAGAAGGTTAGTATACTGGTACACCAAGGATAAAAAGGATAATGGAATGTCCTTTTCCATTATCCTTTTTTATACAAAGAATTGCACATATGAGTAAAGATATTATATGTCCATTATACAGGGCATTGGTAAGACCACATCTTGAATACTGTATGTAGTTTCAACCTCTTATTTAAGGAAACTTGAAAATGCTTTGGCAGTAATTCAGTGGATGTTTGAAATTTGATACCTGAAGTGAATAAGTTGTGTTATGAGAAAAGGTTAGACAGACTGGGCTTGTTTCTACTAGAGTTTAGAAGAGTGAGGGGTGACTTGATTAAAGTTATGAGATCCTGAATGATGTGGAAAGGATATTTTCTCCAGTGAGTAAATCAGGAACTGAGAGGGAACCCCCCCCCCCCCCCCCCCCCCAAACACGCGTGCGCGCTTTGGATTCCGCCCCTGTGCTTGCCTCTTGTTGCCTAAATCTGGAGACCGACAATCTGACTGGACAGATTTGCATTTACCATTGTTCACCAGTGTTATATCCTTGTGTTTGTAGTACCCAGACTGTCAGGTAGAATTTGGAGCAGATCACAGGATGTCTGCTGACCTCTACTTGACCTATAATTAAACATAATCCTTATATAAAAGCATTGCACAACATATCACTAATGTATGGTGCAAGCAGATTGGTAACTTTCAAATGAAATTTGGTAAGATACTTGGAATGTATAGTGCCATGGGGGACAGAGGAAAGAACTGGGACAAATTAGATAACTCATTCAAAGATTGAATTGATTGAACCACCATCCCCTGCGCTGTTTCATTGTAGGAGTCTGGTTTAAAAATACAGAATATTACTATTCTGAACTAGTCATTACTTAGGCAGCTGAGACATTGACAATCATGATACTTCCTCATCTTTGCATTGACCTGATTTACATGAAGATATGTTTTGAATAAAATGCTAGGAAGTAGTATTCATAATGCAGCTTTTCACTCAATGAAATATATGTTGACAAAGGGATAAAAAGATATATAAATAGCAGTGTAAGATTATCCTGACATTTGCTGCAAGCATGATGTTTTGAACAGAAGTTGAGAATTGAATTTAATGTCAAATCAATGTATATGCATGTTATACATCATTAAATATGTATAATATATACACACAGAAATTCCATCATCTGTTTTTGAATTGTAATACAACTTGGATAATTATTTGGAACTTTGACATCACCTATACATAAATATCTTTTGAACTCTTTGAACAGGACTCTTAAAACTATCATCTTTGATTTCACCACACACCCCAAACCTTAACTATCTATTCTATCCTTCTGCTGACCTGTTGCCTTAGGTTGTAGCAGGATTTTTGAAACCTCAGTGTCACATTTGGCCCTGAGCAGAGCTTCCAGCCCCTGCTGTCTGTATCATAAAAACTGCCTACTTCCAATGCTATAACATTGCCTGTTTTTGCTCCATCTCAGCCTTTCATTGCCCAAACCTTTATCAAACTGGTTAGAGTGGTACCAAGATCCTTAGTGGACTCAGTGGTTCTATATTGTCCTAATTGGCCTCCCGTCACCACAAATGTCCTTTTATTCTAAACTCTGCTGCCCCCTATTCTAACCTGCATGAAGTCCTGCTTACCATTCACCCATGTAGTCACTGACCTGCATTGAGGTCCTGGTTCACCTGATGTTTTTACTTCAAAATTCACACTCTAATGTTTAAATCCTTTCATGGATATGCTACTCATTATTTATATACCCTTCATATTGCTTGCTTAAAAGTTTAAGAAGCTATTTTTCCCAATAGTTGAAAAGGTTGAAATTGTAAAGCTTAGTATTGTTGCAAGATAATAGAACATAGAACACTACAACACAAACAGGCCCTTCAGCCCAAAGTTGTGCCGATCATATCTATACCTACCAGGCCATAGAACTATCTGTAACTCCCAATCCCATTAAATCCCATGTACTCATCCAGAAGTCTCTTAAAAGACCCCAGCGAGTTCTCCTCTACCACCACTGATGGCAGCCGATTCCATTCACTCACCAGCCTCTGAGTGAAAAACTTACCTCTAACATCTCCTCTGTACTTGCCCCCCAGCACCTTAAACCTATGTCCTCTCGTAGCCACCATTTCAGTCCTGGGAAATAGCCTCTGAGAATCCACTCTATCTATTCCTCTCAACATCTTATAAACCTCTACCAGGTTGCCTCTCAACCTTCATCTCTCCAGGGAGAAGAGACCTAGCTCTCTCAATCAATCTTCATAAGGCATGCCCCCCAATCCAGGCAACATCCTTGTAAATCTCCTCTGCACCCTCTCAATAGCTTCTGCATCCTTCCTATAGTGAAGCGACCCCACACAGTACTCCAAGTGGGGTCTGACAAGGGTCTTATAAAGTTGCAGCATTACCTCCTGACTCCTAAACTCAATCTCTGTATTAATGAAGGCCAGTACACCATATGCCTTTTTGGCCACATCGTCCACTTGCGGGGCAGATTTAAGAGTCCTATGGACCCAGACCCCAAGATCCTTCTGCTCCTTAACATTGCCAAGACTCTTACCTTTGATATTATATTCCTTCATCCCATTGGTCCTGCCAAAATGAGCCACCACACATTTATCTGCATTGAAGTCCATCTGCCATTTCTCCGCCAAATCTTGCATCCTATCTATGTCTCACTGCAACTTCAGACATCCCTCCAGACTATCCACAACACCACCAACCTTCGTAAGTCGGCAACCTTACTAACCCATCCCTCCACTTCCTCATCCAGGTCATTTATGAAAATGACAAACAGCAAGGGTCCTAGAACAGATCCCTGGGACACTCCACTGGTGACTGACCTCCATGCAGAAAAGGACCCATCCACAACTACTCTCTGCCTTCTGCAGGCAAGCCAGTTCTGGATCTACAAGGCCAAAGTCCCTTGGATCCCATGCCCTCTCATCTTCTCAAGAAGTCTTGCATGGGGGACCTTATCAAACGCCTTGATGAAATCCATGTAAACCACATCTGCTGCTCTTCCTTCGTCAATGTGTTCAGTCACATTTTCGAAGAACTGAACTAGGCTCGTAAGGCACAATCTGCCCTTAACAAAGCTATGTTGACTATTTCTGATCACATTGAACTTTCCTAAACACTCATAAATCCTGTCTCTCAGAATCTGCTCCATCAACTTACTGACCACTGAGGTCAGACTCACTGTTTTTCAGACTCAGTTTTTGTGAATAAATGTTTCTTGACACGAGTTGGAGTAAAACAGCATATTGGAGAATCTGTATTATGCCATGCAGTAGTGGGATATAGTTCAGTTCTGTACTCTACCAATTTCCCAATCTCAGTGATATCACTATGGGAGGCACTAAGTGGACTCTTTTTCAATGGGAGGGAAGAAGTGTCTGATTTCTTTTGCTGTGAGATTGGGGAAAGGCATTGAGAATATTTATACAAAGGTAATTGTTGCAATCCAGGCAACTTATTCTTTAAAATGTAGAAATAAATTGATCCCTATTTATCACATAACACAGTCCACAACATTCTGATTCTTAAAGCAAAAAGTTCATGGTTACTCCCAGTTTCCAGTGGGTTATTTTCTTTTTGCTTTCCCGACAGGATAACGTCTAATGCCAGAGCTATCTCTCACTGTGATAATTATCCTATAGATTTCTTCATCTAGCTAGGCAGATCTTCCAGCTTTCTTTAACTCTGATCTTTGATCTGAGCTTGTTTCCACCTGCTTTCTACGTGGTGAACAACAGAGTCAGCATTTCTCTGATAAACATTGAGCCTTCCTTGTTTTCTCTCGGTCTTTGCTTTTCAGTTGACTACAGAGTATACAAGCTTTAATGGTTTCTAACTAACACGGTGCCATGTTGAGATCACCTGCATGATTGCAATAGAACTGTGTGATGGTGAAAAAAAACAAAACTATACAATGTGATTTTCATTGCTTTTTGATCTAATGCTAATTTGTCTTTGTCTTCTGTAGAAATTAATTGCTTATGGGCATCTCACTGGCAATGCCCCAGACAGTACAACGCCTGGCAAGAAATTAATCGATAGAATCATAGAAACAATATGTGGCTGTTTTCAAGGCCCACAAACAGATGAAGGCGTTCAATTACAGATAATTAAGGTAATATTTTAATATTCGAACTGTTGAGTGATCAGTGAAATACTTGGAGAGAATGTTTTCAGTGTCTTGATACTGAGATCTACATATGTGCCTTAATTTGTAATTTATTTGGATACAATTTAGTTAACCCATTTACGCAAGTAAATTCGGTATTTATATTAGAGATGCCCAAAACCTCAATTACGGCTGACTAGGAATTAATTTCTGGTCGATAGCATGCTTTCTGTAAATTGTACACTTGACACGATGTGCTTTGCCGTTGTATATGCAATGTGAGCTTTCTGCTAACTGTGCCGGAACAGATCTGGCACATTCATGAAGCCCATTGTATGCTTTCATATTTGAGAGAATTTGAAATAATGGATAAGAACTAGATCCAATGTATGATGCTCAACAGAAAATCAGTTGACAACTTTGATAGCATATTTAATATAGCAAATTATCCCAAGGTACTTGACACCAGTGTAATCAGATAGAAGTGAATACCAAACCAAAGAAGGAGACATTGGTTATCAGGAGCTATGCTGACTTAATAGGTTTTAACCAAAGTGGTGATAAGAGATATAAAATTAACCTTTGTTGAGTTCCAAAATGGGAGTAATACATAGAGAGAGTGTGAAATTTGGTGTTGAAGTAGAAAATCAGCCACAACTTCTTCGAATGGGAGAGTGGGCTTTACTAATGTCCTAAATGGCCTTTCATTCAGTCACCGAATACTGGGGAAAGGAGCAGAGAGAACTGTTTTTGGAACATTTTTCTTCTTTTTATCCATAAGCAGTATGGAGTGAGTTTTGTGCAACATTTGAATGTCCCTGTCGAGGGAGGGTGGGAAGAATGTGCTAGTAGATCATCTTAGGGTGACTGTTGAAAAAATAGACCACAAGTCACTAAAGCCTGGGTATCGCTGATTTGTATGGTTATTGAGCAAACAACGCAAATTAAATAAAAGCTGATGATGTTTATCAAGTTGAAAAGCATTTCTTTATTATCGCAAGTGCATGTTAGTTGGAAACTTTCCTGTCTAAATTGTTAATGGAAAACCAGCAATGAATTTTTCTAGGTCTTCCAAATTAATTGTCTTAATTAGAAATGTGATAATTTCATTAAAAAATTATTCTATAGATACTCAAGAATTAACTTTGATAATCTCATTGATAGCCTAGTACCTTGAATTTATAGTTCTTAGGTTTACCAAGGTCCACTTGCAAGCTAAACTCTGAACAGTTCGTCCTCACTTTAGTATTGCAAATCAGTGAAAGTAATTTATCATTTAACACACACAGGTTAAAAATATTAAATCTCACTGAAAAATGCAGGGA
The DNA here is from genome assembly GCA_024679065.1 of Sphyrna mokarran. NCBI lineage: Eukaryota > Metazoa > Chordata > Chondrichthyes > Carcharhiniformes > Carcharhinidae > Sphyrna > Sphyrna mokarran. The sequence goes on along the minus strand of JAGIQG010000007.1, from coordinate 70,143,373 downwards.
ATATTTTGTCCTGTTTATCAACTACTTTACAAAACCGGCTTTGGATTCATGCAACCTTATTCTTTCCTTTCTAAAACCTCCTGAGTTTTATATGTAAAAACATTTATCCTCTGTCATCTGAACATGTAATATTTGTTTAAGACTCTTTCATGCTTTGTTCTAAATTTTCCTTCCTCCTTATATAAATTTGCCTTTTATTCAGTCATTCACATCATTATAAAAGATTCTGCCTCCCTCTACCAACCAATATCAAAGTGAGTTTCAGTATAAACTTGCCCTTCTCTGGACTTAGTACAAATACCAATCTCTTCAGTAACAATCTGAAGAGATTCTGCAATTGAACACCATCTGCAAAACAATCCTGGATATGCCAAGAATTACACTGAAAGCCAATTTAGGATGGTCAGTCAAGTTCACAGTATGGCTCAACTATACATGCTGGAATCAACATATGTTCTTATACAGCACCTTGTAGTTTGCAGATAGAAGGAACATGTGCACACTTTTGCACCTTTTTTATCTAAAGCAAGAGCGTAGGATCAGTGAGTCTCAGTTCATTCCCCTGGGATAACTCCATGACCAACCAGGGTTGAATTGCCCAGTTTGAATTTCAGTAAAGCTGGGCAGCAAACTATTCCATGCTGCATTCTTCATGGCAATGCCTCAAATCAAAGTTCATTTGCCAACCATTCAGCAGTCAGCCCTTGGAATCTAAATTGTTCCCCTGTTACACCCTGTTGTTTGGTGATTTCTTGTGAGCTAATCTGATGCATGCAAGACAAAAAATTAGTAAATGGTTCTGAAGTTCCACAGGACTGTAGAATCCCTAGAGTGTAGAATGAGTCATTTGGCCCATCTAGTCTACACCAACTCTCAGAGCATCTTACCCAGGCCAGAATTGAACTCAGCTCCCTGACACTGTGAGGCAGCAGTGCCACCATATCCCCCGATTACTCCAAACTACTAAGTGATTTTTTTCTTAATTTTTTTTTGTGTTATTGTTATCAGTTAAGAACACAAAATAGGAATGAGAGTAGACTATTTTAAGCCCCCTGCGTTTGTTCTACTGTTGTGATATTTGGCTAACCTGCAACGTAAATCCACAGACCTGTTCCTTGCCCCATGTTCTTTAAGAGCTCTGGTTGTTAAAGAAATTATCAATCTGTTTTAAAATTAACAATTTTTTGATTTGATTTATTTTTGTCACGTATTTGTATACAATGAAAAGTGTTGTTCTTTAGCGCTACACAGACAAAGCATACATAGAGAAGGAAAAGGGAGGGTGCAGAATGTAGTGTTACAGTCATAGCTAGGGTGTGAAGAAAAATCAAAATGCAAGATAGGTCCATTCAAAAGTCTGATGGCAGCAGGGCAGAAACTGTACTTGTGTTGGCATGTGTACTTAGATTTTTGTATCCTTTTCCTGATGAAAGAAGGTGGAAGAGAGAATGTCTGGGCTGCGTGTGGTCCTTGATTATGCTGGCTCTTTTCTGAGGCAGCGGGAAGTGTAGACAATGTTAATGAATGGGAGGCTGGTTTGAGTGATGGACTGGGCTTCGTTTCAACATTTTGTAGTTTATTTTGCTCCTGGACAGAGCAGGAGCCATGTCAAGCTGTGGTACAACCAGAAAGAATGCTTTCTATAGTACATCTGTAAAAGTTAGTGAGAGTTGTAGCAGACATGCCAAATTTGTTTTGCCTCCTGAAAAGGTGGAGGCATTGGTGGGCTTTCTTAATTACAGTAATTAAGAGATCAAGACAGTTTGTTGGTGATCTAGACTCCTAAAAACCTGAAGCTCATGACCATTTCTATTTCGTCCCCATAGATATAATCAGGAGCATGCCCTCCACTATGCTTCCTGAAGTCGATGACTGTCTCCTTTGCTTTGTTATATTAAGGGAGGGATTATTTTCTTCGCACCAGTTTAGCAGATTCTCTATCTCTTTTTTGTACTGTGTCTCATTGTTTGAGATCTGACCCATGACAATGATGTCATCAGCAAATTTAAAAATCTAGTTGGAGGGGAATTTAGCCATACAGTCAGAGATGTACGAAGAGTATAGTGAGGGGCTGAGGATTCAACCTTAAAAAGCACCAATGTTGAGGATTATCGTGGAGAAGGTGTTGGTTGCCTATCCTTGCTGACTGTGGCCTGTATGTTAGGAAGTCTATGACCCAAGTTGCAGAAGGAAAAACCGAACTCCAGGCCATGAAGCTTGGAGATGAGTCTCTTGGAAATAATGGTGTTAAAGGCTGAGCTGTAGTCTGTGAATAGGAGTCTGATATAGGTGTCTTTGTTATCTGTGTTCTTGCAGGGTTGAGTGCAGGGCTAGGGAGATGGCATCTGCTGTAGACCTGTTACAGCAACAGGCGAACTATAGTGGATCTAGGCAGTCTGGGAGGTAGGAATTGATTTGTGCGATGACTAACCTTTTGAAGCAATTCATAATGATAGATGTCAGAGCCACGGGATAATAGTCATTAAGGCATGCTGCCTGGCTTTTCTTTGGTACTAGGATGATGGGTGTCTTCTTGAAGCAGGTTCACTTAAGATTTGTGTAAAGAGAGGTTGAAGGTGTCTGTGAATACTCCCGCCAGCTGATCTGCACAGGACGAGTGCTCATCCAGGTACCCAACACGGGCCAGTCGCTTTCCATGGGTTGAACAAGTACTTTGTGTCAGCTTTCATCATGGGAAACACAAATAACATGCCAAACATTGATGACAGGAAGGCGATGGCAGGTGAGAACCGAGAAACTATCATTATCACAAAAAAAGGAAGTATTGGGCAAGCTAATGGGACGAAAGGTAGACAAGTCACCTGGCCCTGATGGAATGCATCTCAGGGTACTAAAAGAGATGGTGGGTAAAATAGCAAATGCACTGATGCTGATTTACCAAAATTCATTGGACTCTGGGGTGGTTTCCGCAGATTGGAAAAAAGCAAATGTAACGCCACTGTTATTAAAAAAAAAGTAGACAAAAGGCAGGTAACTATAGGCTGGTTAGCTTAACTTCTACAGTAGGGAAAATAGTTGAATCTATCATCAAGGAAGAAATAACGAGATATCTGGATGAAAATTGTCCCATTGGTAGGACGCAACATGGGTTCGTGAGGGAAGATTATGTTTGATTAATTAGGTAGAATTCTTTGAGAATATTACATGTGCAGTGGACAGTGCAGAAGCTGTGGGTATGGTATATCTGGATTTCCAGAAGGCTTTTGACAACGTGCCACATCAAACACTGCTACATAAGATAAAGATGCATGGTGTTACAGTAATGGATTAACATGGATTGAGGATTGGTTAACTAACAGAAAGCCAAGAGTGAAGATAAATGTGTGTTTTTCTGGTTGGCGATCATGACTAGTGTGTGCCTCAGGAATCAGTATTGATACTGCAGTTGTTTACGATTTACGTAGATGATTTGGAGTTGGGGACCAAGTATAGTGTCAAAATTGTCTGGTGACACTAAGATGAGTGGCAGGGCCAAGTGTGCACAGGGCGCTGAAAATCTGCAAAGGACTATAATTAGTCTAAGTGAGTAGGTGAGATAACCCTACTCCATACTGACAGATGGAGTACAATGTTCGTAAATGTGAGGTCATCCATTTTGGCAGGAATAACAGAAAAATGGACTTTTATGGAATTTTGCCTTTCATTGCTAGAGTGATGGAATTTAAAAACAGCAAGGTTATGTTGCAATTGTATAAAGTGCTGGGAAGGCCATACAAATACTGTGTACAGTTTTGGTCTCCTTACTTGAGAAAGGATATACTTTGCAGAGGAGATTCACTAGGTTGATTCTGGAGTTGGAGGGTTGGCTTATGAGGAGAGACTGTGTAGACTGGGGCTATATCCATTGGAATTCAGAACAATGAGGGGAGATCTTATAGAAGCATATAACATTATGAAAGGAATAGATAAGATAGAAGCAGGGAAGTTGTTTCCACTAGTAGGTCAAATTAGAACTAGGGGGCATAGCCTCAAAATTTGGGAAGCAAATTTAGCACTGAGTTGAGGAGGAATGTCTTCACCCAAAGGGTTGTGAATCTGGAATTCCCTGCCCAGTGAAGCAGTTGAGACTATCTCATTGAATGTTTTTAAGGCAAGAATAGATAAATTTTTGAGCAGTAAAGGAATTAAGGATTATGATGAGCAGGTGGGTAAGTGGATCTGAGTCCAAGAAAAAAATCAGTCGTGATCTTACTGAATGGCAGAGCAGGCTTGAGAGGTCACCTGGCCTCCTGCTGCTCCTATGTTCTTATTAGCTTATTGCCTATGTAGGCTCCTTCCCCCTTTACCTAGGAAACCTAACCCACGTCATTACCAGTCACCAAGGCCATTATTAAAATGATTTTTAATTGGTGAAAGGAGTCACTCTTTCGGCCTCCTTTATTAATTTGGGAGACTATTCCCCATGAACAAATTTACTCCCTTAAATAGTAAGCCTCTGGTTCAACTTGTTTTTATGAATCCAAAAGCAGATAAAAGAAGCTGCCTTTCTATGTTCCATTGTAATAAAATAATTTGGTCTATCACTGTGTTTCCCATCATGCTGCATTCAGACAAAATTGGCCAAGCACACAATACAGGGTTGAAAATACAGTTTAAGCTTGTATTACTTAGGTAATTTATGGATATACAGTTATAATACTTTGCGTATATTGTTCCAGGCACATTGTGAATTCTTTATAATTATCTGACCTTAGTCTGCTTATTATAGAATAACTAAAAGTAGGACCTCATTCTATACTACCCGCCATCACTTGGCAGCCAGCAGAAATTATTTCCCTGCACCCATCTGACCTATTCTCTTCAGTATCTTAAAAATTTCAATTGATCACCTGTAATCATCTAAATTCCAAGAATCATAGAATCCCTACAGTACATACGGAAGCCTTTTGACCCATTCAGCTTGCATCAACATCAATCCCACCCCGGCCCGATCTGATAATCCCATGTACTTACCCTACAATCCCCTCTGACACTAACTCGCTTATAGAACATAGAAAAACTACAGCACAAACAAGCCCTTCAGCCCACAAGTGGCGCCAATCATATCCCTACCTGTAGGCTTACCTATAACTCTCAATCCTACTAAGTCCCATGTACCCATCCAGAAGAATTTGACCATATCGAATTTACCTCCACCACACCGATGGCAGGCAATTCCACTCACCCACTACTCTCTGAATGAAAAACTTACCTCTGACATCTCTTCTATACCTACTCCCCAGTACCTTAAACCTGTGTCCTCTCGTAGCATGATGTAGAGATGCCGGCGTTGGACTGGGGTAAACTTAGTAAAGTCTGGCAATACCAATTTTAAATCCAACCGATTTATTTGATAATAAATCTGCGAGCTTTCGGCCTTTGTGGCCTTCGTCAGGCGAATGAGGTGTTCTGGTCTCCAAAAGCACACCTATCAGCACAGACAGTTTACAGATTGCTGATTAGAATGCGAATCCTTACACCTAACCTGCCATTCAAGTCTTAAAGTGGCTAACCGCAGAGGTTAGAGGGATGTGTATTATCTCCAGACATCACTGTAAGTGAGGTTTTTTGCTAACCCAGGCAAGTCGTGGGGGTTACAGATAGTGTGACACAAAGCCAAGATCCCTGTTATGACCATCCTCGTGTATGCGGAACTTGGCTATCAGTCTCTGCTCAGCCACTCGTGTGTTGTGAAGGCCCCCTTGAAGAATATTTACCCAAAGGTCAGAGGCCGAATGCCCATGACTGCTAAAGTGTTAGTCCACAGGAAGGGAACTGTTTTGCCTGGTGATTGTTGAGTGATGTTCATTCATCCACTGTCGTAGTGTCTGCATAGCCTCCCCAATGTACCATGCTTCGGGGCATCCTTTCTTGCAACGTATTAGGTAGACAACATTGGCCGAGTTGCAAGAGTACCTGGTGAATGGTATTCTCACGTTTGATGTTGTCCATGTCAATGATCCGGCATGTCTTGCAGAGGTTGCTGTGGCAGGGTTGTGTGGTATTGTGATCCCTGTTCTCCTGAAGGTTGGGTAGTTTGCTGCGAACAATGATCTGTTTGAGGTTGTGCGGTTGTCTGAAAGCAAGAAGTGGGGGGGTGTGGGGATGGCCCTAGCGAGATGTTCATCGTCATCAATGATAGGTTGAAGACTCCGGAGAAGATGACGTAGCTTCTCTGCTCTGGGGAAGTACTGGACAACAAAGGGTACTCTGTCCACCGTGTCCCGTGTTCGTCTTCTGAGGAGGTCAGTGCGGTTTATCGCTGTGGCACGTTGGAACTGTCAATCGATCAGTTGAGCGCCATATCCTGTTCTCACGAGGGCATCTTTCAGCGCCTGGAAGTGTCTGTCACGATCCTCCTCATCCAAGCAAATTCTGTGTATACAGAGGGCTTGTCCATAGGGAATGGCTTCTTTAATGTGTCCAGGGTGGAAGCTGGAGAAGTGGAGCATTGTGAGATTGTCTGTCGGTTTGCAGTACGGTGAGGTGCTGAGGTGACCGTCCTTGATGGAGATGTGTGTGTCCAGGAATGCAACTGATTCTGAAGAATAGTCCATGGTGAGTCTGATGGTGGGATGGAATTTGTTGATATCATCATACAGTTGTTTCAATGATTGTTCACCATGAGTCCAAAGGAAAAAAATGTCATGAATGTATCTAGTATATAGCTTGGTAGCAACCATTTCAGCGCTCGGAAAAAGCCTCTGAGAATCCACCCCATCTAAACCTCTCAACATCTTACACCCCAAATCAGGTCACTTTGTCTCTCTAAGGAGAAAAGACCGAGCTCTCTCAACCTATCCTCGTAAGACATGCCACTCAATCCAGGCAACATCCTTGTAAATCTCCTCTGCATCCTTTCAATAGCTTCCACATCCCTCCTATAATGAGGTGACCAGAACTGACCACAGTACTCCAAATTGGGTCTGACTAGGATCTTATAAAGCTGCAGCATTATCTCTCGACTCTGAAACTCAGTCAGTCGTTTGATGAAGGTCAGGACATCATATGCCTTCTTAACCACATCCTCTACCTGCGAGGCTGATTTGAGAGTCCTATGGTCCTTCTCATCCTTTATACTGCTAAGAGTTTTACCCTTGATATTATATTCCTTCATCCCATTTGACCTGCCAAAATTGGCCACTACACATTTATCCGGGTTGAAGTCCATCTGCCACTTTTCTATCCAACCTTGCATCCTATATGTGTCACGCTGCAACTTCTGATGTCCCTCCAAACTATCCACAACACCACCAACCTTCATGTCATCGGCAAATTTATCAGCCCATCTTTCCACTTCCTCATCCAGGTCATTTATGAAAATTACAAACAGCAAGGGTCCCAGAACAGATTCCTGGGGCACTCCACTGGTGACCGACCTCCATGCACATCTTTGGAATGTGGGAGGAAATTGGACCATCTGGGGAGAATGTACAAACTCCATACAGACAGTCATCCATGGCTGGAATTGAACCCTGATCCTGGAACTGTGAGGCAGCAGTGCTAACCACGATATCACCCCAATAGAACCTTGGTTTCTGTGATCGTTTCTGGTTAGCTAATCTGGAATCCAGGTATTCTAAAGTGATAAATGGTAAATTAGTGCTGCACCCCTTTTCCTAATATGTCGTGCCCAGTACTGCTTGCAATTCTTCACGTCTGGTCTACCCAGAACTTTGTGTAGTGTAAACACAACTTATATCCTACTGTATTCTATTCCTCTTGATATAAAAGCCAACCTGTCATTTGTGTTTCTAATTATTTTCTATATGACATTTTAATAGTCCATGTACCTGGCTTTTTCAAGTCTCTTTTGTGTCCTACCTTCTCTTTATTTAGAGAAAAAAAAACTTCTTCATTCTTTTGCAATCCCAAATCCCCTCATTTTTCAACATTGAAATCCACTTGCTATCATTTTATCCTGACAGAGACTTGAAGGGCGGAATGATGACCTGTGCTATAATGAATTCAAACATTCTCACAGTTTTGGTAATTTTATGCTTCTATCTACACTACTTGTAGTGGCATCCATCATTGGCAAATTTGGATATGTAGTTTCCTGTCCACCATCTAAGTAATAAATATGGTGAACAGTTGAGGACCAGACTCAGATCATTGAGTGATAAGGGATAGGATCTACAAATATTTGGATAGATAGGGACTTACTAGGGAGAGTCAACGTGGCTTTGTGCACAGTAGGTCATATTTGACCAATCTATTAGAGTTTTTCAAAGAAACTACCAGGAAAGTGGTAGGCAGTGACTGTTGTTTACCTGGATTTAGCAAGGGCTTTGACAAGATCTGTCATGAGGGGTTAGTTAGGAAGGTTCAGTTGCTAGGCACTCATGGGGAGGTAGTAAATTGGATTTGATACTGGCTTAATGGAAGAAGCCAGAGTGTGGTTATGGAGGATTCCTTCTCTTGAGTGGAGTTCTGTGACTAATGGTGTGCCACAGGGATCAGTATTGGGTCCATTGTTGTTTGTCATCTATATCAATGATCTGGATGATAATGTGGTAAATTGGATCAGCAAATTTGCTGATGATACAAAGATTGGAGGTGTAGTGGACAACGAGTAAGATTTTCAAAGCTTGCAGAGGGATTTGGACCAACTAGAAAAATGGGCTAAAAAATGGCAAATGGAATTTAACGCAGAGAAGTGAGGGATCTTCCAAACCAAAGTAGAACGTAGGACTCTAAAGAGTGCAGTTGAACAGAGGGATTTGGGAATAAGGTACAGAATTCCCTAAAAGTAACGTCACAGATGAATAGGGTTGTAAAGAATGCTTTTGGTACATTGACCAACCTGTTAGAGTTTTTCGAGGAGGTTACCAGGAAAGTGGTAGGCGGTGAATGTTGTCTACCTGCTTTTAGCAAGGCCTTTGACAAGGTCCCTCATGGGAAGTTAGTTAAAAAGGTTCAGTCGCTAGGTATTCATGGGGAGGTAGTCAATTGGATTTGACACTGGCTTAATGGAAGAAGCCAGAGAGTATCAAGTATAAAAGTTGGAGTATTATGGTAAGGTTGTATAAGATATTGAGGCTGAATTTAAAGTATTGTGTACAGTTTTGGTCACCTAGTTACAGGAAGGATGTAAATAAAGTTGAAAGAGTGCAGAGAAGGTTCAAGAGGATGTTGCCGGGACTTGAGAAGCTGAGTTACAGAGAGAGATTGAATAGGTTAGGACTTTATTCCCTGGAACGTAGAAGAATGCGGGGAGATTTGATAGAGTATAAGATTTTGATGGGTATAGATAAAGTGAATGTAAGCAGGCTTTTTCCACTGAGGCTAGGGGAGAAAAAAACAGAGGGCATGGGTTAAGGGTGAATGGAGAAAAGTTTAAAGAGAATATTAGGAGGGGCTTCTTCACACAGAGAGTGGTGGGAGTGTGAAATGGGCTGCCAGATGAAGTGATAAATGTAGGGTCGCTTTCAACATTTAAGAAAAACTTGGACGGATTCATGGATGGGAGGGATGTGGACAGAGATGTTCCAAGTGCAGGTCAGTGGGACTAGGCAAAAAATGATTCGGCACAGACAAGGAGGGTCAAAAGGCTTATTTCTGAGCTGTAATTTTCTGTGGTTCTATGAGTGATGCCATTCACTAAATTCTGCTAATTAGAGGACTAATCCATTCAATCTCATGAGTTTTAGCTGACTTTTTTTTGCAGAGCTTTGTCCTGGAACTTTCTGAATGTCAGTAGAAATAACATCCATGGACGTTTTCCTGTCCATTACTAATCTATAATTCCCTGGTTCCCTTCTGTCACCTTTCTGAGTAAGTGGATTGACATAAATCAAGTGAACATTGGAAGATTATAGTTAGGGCAACTCCAATGTTGTCAACTACTTCCTTTAAAACCTTAGATACAAGTGATCGGGTCTTGTCAATTTGATATTCCAAAGTGCCATTATTCTCTTCATTATTTTTAGCAATCAACTGAGCTCCTTTCTCCTGCATGGTGTTAAGCTTCTTGAGCATTGTTGGAGCTGCCCTCATCCAGGCAAATGGAGAGAATACCATTGCACTCTTGAATTGTGTCTTATAGACCAGAAAGTACGAATGACCAGCAGAAAATTGAGAAATCAAATTCTTAAATTTCCCCCAAAGGCACTGTTCAGTGAAATACATTTGACACAAAAAAAGGCAGGGTTTTGAAAAATCTCCATTTTCCATAATATTTGATTTCAAGGGTAGAAATTCTTGTTTGCACCTTGCTTCTCGTCCAAAGCCAAGAGCTGGAGTTAAAAACTTGACCTGCCCTAAATTAGGTATTCTAGAATTTCTAGTTGCTGGGAAACAGAGTGTCAGAAATCAAAATGGAAATATTACTTCTCACCTTGTACATTATAGGCTAACAACCAGATAGAAAATTTACAAAAAAAAACTTTGAAATCTAAATAGGGTAAGAAACAAAAATGAAAACCAAAAATCGGTATAGTCTGTAGTTGAAGCCAGTATGTAAACATTTTAATCTATGGGAATAAGTTTTGTCAGTGAGGGGAGCAATAATGAGGCATTTTGATCCTGACATGAAAAATCGCAGCCGAAGTCAGCCAAACTAGTACCATGGCAGGTAACTACTCAGTTGCTGTTCATTAAAAACTTTTTAATGGAAAAACCTGTCTTATCATTGCAACACCAATGTTTTATCCAGAAGTAGAATCTATTGTGACATGTAAGGAAGAAAAATATATTGTTTAAAATCATGTCGTAGAGTCATTGAGGTTTACAGCATGGAAACAGGACCTTTAGCCAACTTATCCATGCAGTCCTTTTTTAACCACTGAGCTAGTTCCAGTTGCCTGCGTTTGGCCCATATCCCTCTATATCTTACACATGAGACTGTCTAAAGTTGTTAAAAGACCAAATTGTATCTACTTCTACCATTATCCCTGGTAGTTTGTTCCAGACATCATCCTCTGCGTAAAAAAAAAAAAATTGCCCCTCTGAACCCTTTGTATCTCTCTCCTTTCACCTTAAACTAATGCCCTTTATTTTCAGATTCCCCTCCTTTTGGGAAAAGATGTTGACTATCTAGTTGATCTATGCCTGTCATTATTTTATGGACCTTTATAAAATCACCCTAACTTGAGGCTTGTGGCATAAAGCAAAATTGTTCCAATGGGAGAACTTGAATTTTCATATCGATTAGGAACACCAGACCAACTCCTATCAAAGTCTTGAACGTGCATTCAAGCTAATTTTCTCAGACCTCAAAAGCTAGGGGGTGGAGAATTGCAGATATTACAGGCTTATTCAAAAGGGATGTAAATATTAACCAGCAGTTTTCTGTCTTTATTTCAGCTTATATTTCTTTGGTTTAATTTTCTGCATTTGGTTCTGTTCCTTTTTTTGAATTGATAAAAAGTCTCACAACATTAGGTTCATTCACCAGGTTGAATACATTAGGTGTGATCGTGACATTGTTGTGGTTGAAAATGTTTTTAAATGTAGAGATGGAGAAACATGTGATGTGAGCTAGAAAAAATGTGACTGTGTTGCTGATCCCTGGATCCCAGTGAAGGCACATAATCTGAGCCAAGATTTTTAAAAAATATGTGAAAATAGGATTTAAAATATTCAGTTAGACAGTACTGACCATCATGTAAATCGTATTTCTCCTACATTAGTAAATAAAGGACATAACCAAGGGAAGAATGGGTATGCAAGTATTGAGTTGGTTCAGAAATTAGTCTGTGAAATTGATGAAAGTGTTCCAGCTAGTAAAGATGATGGAACTGAATGGAAAATTTTAAATGAAAGAATGACAGTGACATGTATGGTCTTGAAGAGTGTGGCACTTTTGCTTTGTGGCATCTATAACAATTGAGTTATATTTGGCTTCCATGCTGTATGTACTGAAATTCTTTTAAGCTTTTTGAGAGTTGTGTGGAGTTAACACTAATTAGGCTAATTTTTCATGCCTTTTCCATGAGTTGGCTGCTAGCAATTCAATACAACAAGGTTGTAGCTGCAACAATACAGCTCTGTTGCCCAAACATTATATTAGAAAACAATGAATTCCATCCTGTGCTACCATTGAGAGTGCAAGGAACAAAATAAAGACTAGCAAGTGAACAAAGCCAAAGACTATTTAGTCTTTGGCTACCTGTGTATTATTTTAACCTAATTTACTAATTCCCATGGCTTTCTTTGCAAAATTAAAATTTCATTGTAAAGGATGCACTGCGTTATTACAGAAAGGAATGATATGAAAAGAACTTGCATATTGCAATCAAGTATTCCATATTGGCCTTTTTAAAAAATTGAGTTAGCTTGGTTTCAAAGCAGCTGAGAAAATATGAGGTGCTTGTACAATAAAATAAATTGATTAAGAAGTTTTTTTTAAATAAAAATCATGTTTATTTTCTGTAAATTTATAATAGTTGTTAGTTAAAAAACATATACGCATTTAGCACCAAGCATTTGAATGAGCTATTTTGGTTGCTTCACCCTGCATATGAGGTTACCTTCAAAATTGATCACTAGCTATGCATATCATTGCTTTGTTCTTGTCGTATGACATAATCCTGATCCCATTGCAAAGCTTTGGTGCATTGTTTTTAAAATGTTGCTTTCTGATTGCATTCAGAAATCTGAATTTCATTTTTTTATAAAAAAGAAACTTTGTTTTCGTCATTAGACCATCGGTTACATTTTTGATTCTTTTCAAAACTTCATGTCTCAAATTATTTCAGCTCTCCTTTTTCTTTCCATCACATGCACAGGCAAGTTTGAATGCCCATAGCTTACTGAAAGTTGTATTGGTGTACTGAGAAAACTAATGGCAGAATTTGTGTGATAATTGGTTCTCATAGCTGGTTTATAGTATAACACTCCAAACTTCAAAATTCATCAGAAATTAGAGCAAGAATAAACCTTTTGGCCCCTTGTGCAATTCAAAATAAGCTTTTTGGTTTATACAGTTCCTGTTAGAATTAAAATATGTGTATGGAAATGATCAAACATTTGTTAAGAAAACAGCTAATTTTGATTTGATACTGATTAAGTTTAAAAATTATCAGTATCAAAATCACTTAAAAATGATCAGTACCAAAGCAAAATTAGCTATTTTCTTAACAAATGCTTGATCATTTCCATCACCTGTGAATATGTTGCATTTTCTGTCAAAGATGTGTAAATGATTGAATTGCAACATGGAAAAATCCAGGTCATTTCATAATTCTGTTTCTGACTTTATTTTCATTACCTTGTATCAATATTGCCAATGTATTTTATGTTTTGGACTGAAAAGGAACAGCAATGCAACATGGTTTGTTTGGGTTGGGTAATTTTAAATTTAGTAAATAATTCACTTTAACAATATATTTAATCCAACTGTGCCTCTAAATGTAGTACGCAGCTGTACATAATTTACAAGGTAGTAGCCATATTTAATAGCTATTTATTAATGCATTAGATTGTTACAATTATTAGTGAAGTGAGGGAGAGCTCGACATCAAGACAACAGTAGTTTCAAGGAGCCCTAATAAAATTGAGGTTGATATTTCAAAAGGGAACTTTCCATTGATTGGAATCATGCCGAGCACAAAGAAAGATTGTTGTGGCTGTCAGACAATTATCTCAGCCTCAAGATATTACTCCAGAAGTGCCTTGGGATAATATTCTTCAGGATGAACCAACCAATTTAGCTCCAAGAAACTTCCTTCCATCCTATGGTCCGAAGTGGGAATGTTCATTGATGTCTGCACTGAGTCCATTCTCGTCACAGCTTTTCATGTAATGAAGAAGTTCAAGACCACATAAAATTGATTAACATTCAAAAATAGCATTCATACAACACAAGTGCCAACTAATGATAATCCTGAGAATAATATTTAAAATCTCCCCATGGCATTCAACAAAAATAACATCACTGAATACTCCACTACCAACACCTTAAAGTAACCATTGGCCATGAGCTTAACAGGATCAATCCTGCAAGTACTGTGGCTACAAGATCAGTTGCTCAGAATCCTGCATTGAGTAATTGACCTCCTGAATGCCAACACCATCCATAAGGCACAAGTCAAGAGTGTAGTAGAATATTGTCCACTTGCCTGGATGAGCATAGCTGAACAAACATTCATGGAGTTCAATGTCATCCAAGACAAAGCAGTCTTCTTCATTAGCTCTTCCGACACTGTAAACGTTCACTCCCTCCACAATACTGAGGCAGCAGTATGTATTATCTTTGTGATATGCTGCAGCAACTTGCCAAACATCCTTCAATAGCATCTTCCAAACCCTCAACTTCTACCTGGAAGAATAAAGGCAGCATATGCATTGGAGCAACACCATGTCAGGTTCCCTTCTAAGTCACACACAATCTTGATTTGGAGCTAGTTTATTGTTCTTTCACTGTCAGTGGTTCAAAGACCTGGAGCTCCCTTCCCAACAGCACTGTAGGTATACTGACATGTAATGGACTGCAGTTGTTTAAGAAAGCAACTGACTACGAGTTTGAAGCGGTTAGGGATACGGAGCAATTGCTGGTGCTGCCAGTGATGTTCTCGGCCGATGATAAAATTAAAAAATTTAGGGAATAAACCGAATGCAGAGGAAGAAGAGAAAAAATGCAATAAAATAATCACTAATCCACCTAACCTGCACAATCAAGAGTCTGGATGTAATGGGCTTGATGGCCAAATTAGCCGTTTTTAGATTTTGTTCTTTTTAAATCTTATTTGCCCATAGGATGTGGCCATCACTTGCATGGGCACATTTATTACCCTATGGAATGTAATAAAGAGCTCCCTTTTTGAACCACAATGGCCATGTGTGTGGATGCAGTGCTCTTAGAGAGGAGTTTCATGGTTTTAACCCAGTGAAAATGAAGGAATAGCAATATCAGAGTGAAATGTGACTTGCATGAGGATTCGCTGGTCGTGATGCTGCCTGTTGCTTCCAGGTGATCAAGGTCATGGGTTTGAAAAGTGCTGTTGAATGAAATGAGGCAGGTCGTTGCAGTTTATCTTGTGGATGATGCACACAGCTGCCACTGTACATTGGTGGTGGAGAAACTGAATGTCTAAGGTCATGGATGGTGTGCTAATTTGTGGCTTACTTTATCCTGGATTGTATTGTGAAGCCGTTGAGTGTTGTTGCAGCTGCACTCAACTAAGCAAGAGGGAAGTATTCCATTACACTCCAAATTTATGCTTGTAGATAGTGAAAACTTACTGCAGAACTCCTAGCTTCTGAATTGCTCTTATGGCTTTATATTGGCTGGCCCAGTTTAGTTTCTGGAGAATGGTAATGACGAGAATGTTGTTAGTGGGGGATTCAGCAATGCTGATGCCATTAAATGTCGATAGAAATCATTCAGATTCTCTCCTGTTGGTGATGATTGAAAGTCAAGAGGAAATGATTATATTCTTTTTTTATTGGAGTTAGTCATTGCCTGGCAATTTGAATACACTCGCATGAGTGCCTTTTCCGAGTCTTTACGTCGCTCGTCGACGTTTTGGTCTACCACTAGCAGGTCCCACGCCTTGGGCTCTTGATCTTAAAGTACCACGGGTAGCACCCCAGCCGGGGTCTACTGAAGTTACCAATTGTTGCCTACAGACCCCAGCCGGGGTCTGCCCAGGGCATATTTCGTGGCTCGCAGAGCCCCAGCCAGGGTCTACTGATGTCATTGTGGCTCGGTTGGGCACCCTGAGTGTGTTTAGGGCAGGGTGTGAGCTGGTACCGTCGCCCCCTGATCTAATTGGGCGTTTAGAGAACCTTTGTCGGTATTTTCGGTGCTCGGTCCTCTTGCGTAGGGGTGGGAAATTTAGAATTTAAGGGAAAATTTTATTCCGAATTCAGGGAAGCCAGATTAGGTGACGTGACAATTGTACATAACCAATTCACCTAGTTAGCACATTTTTGGCCATGTGGGAGGAAACCGGAGTACCCGGGGAAAACCCACGCGAACACGGGGAGAAAGTGCAAACTCCCCCAGCCGCAAGGCCCAGGTCGGGAACCGACCCTGGGTCCAAGTAGCCGGTCAACCTCAGTGCTAATCACTGGGCTGACGTGTTGCCCATTCGTACCGTGACACCTTTGGGTGGTAATCGGTGTCATTATCTTTCGTCATCGTCTGGTAGTGAACATCCAAGACAAGACGGGGCACACGTCCCATCTCAGCGTCACCCCAGGTGCGTCTCGTTCGTCTCACCCTTTGTACCGATGGTGTGGGTAGTGGGTCGCGGGTGCTTCTACTACCTAGGCAGGGTGAACCGCATCCGCCAGCGGATCACCAGTGCCCCCGGGACAAGCCTGAACTTGTCGAGAACCTAGTTTTTTGGAAATTTACCGGGTTTATGGAGTGCCAAGGTTACATGCCATTTACCAAACTAAACGTGAATATTGTCCAGGTCTTGTTGTATGTGAGCACGGACTGTCGTTAAAATACCTTTTTGTGATTTTAGTTTTATTACAAAACGATTTTCGTGGAAATAATCTTTATCTTATTCTTTTCCCCCACTCTGTTTAGGCCTTACTTACTGCAGTAACGTCTCAGCATATAGAAATACACGAAGGAACTGTGTTACAGGCTGTTAGAACATGCTACAATATTTACCTGGCCAGCAAAAACTTAATAAATCAAACCACAGCCAAAGCAACACTAACACAGATGTTGAATGTTATATTTGCACGAATGGAGAACCAAGCTGTGAGTATTAGGTTCTTGATGGTAAAGTTGATTAGAAATTTGAAAGAAAAGGCTGATTTGCAGAACAGCAAAACAGTTGCTCACTGAAATGTCTCAGAAAAGTTGTGTATGCATTTTTTTATATGGTATATGCTTTTTTATTTCTCTCTGCAATTTTAGGAGAGTAAATTTATTAGTGATGTCTGAAATGTGATGACCAAAAAATTTGCCTGTATATCAATGCAATACAATGGATAGATTAATGAGTTCTAAATTAAGATAGCAATTTTTTTAAATGCACAGATGATATTCTATTTGACTGTTATAAATTATCCTTCTTAACCTATATGTAACCTTTGACAAAGTTTGACCACATTACTTAATGCCACTCCACTGTCATTCAATTGGATGGGACAACCCTTGTCAGTTCCCTTCCTGTCTATCCATTCATCCCCAGAGAATCACTTGCAATTCCATCTCTTTCCAGTATAGTCTCCAGGGGTCTATCTTTGTCCCCCTCCCTTTTCTTAGACACAGTCAGTTTTCATATGCTGGTGAGACTCTGTTCTGCCCCACCATCTCTCTCAACATCTCAGCTCCCATTTGTGTTTAATTTCTTGTGCTGTTTGTTTGAATTCTAGTATTAGATGAGCAGACATTTCCTCTAGCTAAATATTAGGAAGAACAGAACTATTGTCTTTGACACCTTTGCTCACTTCACTCTCTAGCTGCAGATGTCCTGCTGCTCTTTGAGGTTGAAGCAGAACATTGACATCCATGGCATCCAACTTGACCTTGAAATGAATTTCAGATCTGATATTTGCTTCATCACCAACACTTGCTACTTCCAAATCCACAACATGCTTTTGCATGCCCCTATCTCAGTTCATCTGAAATTTTCATCTATGTGTGCGTTACAGTTGGTCTTGACTATGTGAATGTTTTCTTGTTCAGTTTCCCGTCTTGCTAAAATTGAGCTAATATACAACTAAGTCTACCATATTCCATCCATCCATTTCTCCTTTGTTACTGACCTTCAGTGCCGCCTAGTCTGGCAATTTAACTTTTTTTCAAATTTGAAATTTCTCACTTTTTTTGTGTTCAAATTCTTCCTTTGGCCTTGCACCTCCTTTTCTCTGTAGGGAATTCATGATCCCCATGTTCGTCTAACTATGGCCATTTTTACATCTCTGATTTTCATTGTGCCACTTTTTAAAGACTTTCAGCTGCTTCGCCCTGAACTCTGGAGTTGCTTCCCCAAGCCTCTGAGATTCTGCCTCCTTTTAAATGCTTCTTGAAATCTACCTCTGTAAAAGCTTTTGGTTAACTATTCAAATAACTCTTCTTGTGATTTGGTGTCAAAGTTTGCATCCTAAGACAACTTCAGCCATGAGATCTTGTTACATTTAAACACAATATAAATGCAAGTTATCATTAACAAGAATATTCTAAAACCTATTTTAAAGATCTTTTTACTTTCATGAAACACATCTTTCTCAAATTTTGTTTGTTTTTCTCATTCCAGCATTGTCACTTACTTTCCCCTGCCACAGCAGTGTAACTTCCTGTCCAACGTTAACAATGCAATGTGAAATTGATTTAAATTGAATTTAATGAAATTTTATTTGAAGTTGTAATGGAAAATTTGAGAAATAATTAATGCAAGACCATAGAATATAATCCTTACAGTGTGGAAGGAGGCTATTCAGCTCATTGAGTCTACACCAACTCTGACAGAGCATCTTACCCAGGCCCTTCTTCCTATCCCTGTAACCCCACACATTTGCCCTTCTAATCCCCCTAACCTACACATCTTTGGACACTAATGGGCAATTTAGCTTGGCCAATCCAACTAACCTACACATTTTTGGACATTAAGAACAATTTAAGATAGGTCGATATGAAACAGAATGTCAGAAATTGTTAATCAGCCAAGAGTGCATGTTGGTCTTCATTTACTTCAACAAATTGCATACCTCAATTCCACTATCTAATTTATTCCAACTTTTTTGATAGTGTTAAGAAATAAATTATCATAGTATTTAAATCTATAATGTGAAAATTAACTATAATTGAAATGCATACTTTACAAGTTAATATTTGTAAAGAAAAGCTATTTTAAATTATGCTTATATTTGGACAAGGATGTAGTTGGCCTTTGTGACAAAAAGGGTATGGCAGTGGAACCTGAACTGTGTTGAAGGGGACAGTGGGGCTGCAAAAAATTCTTACTTCAGATTGCGACAGTGAGTGAAGAGAGAATTCGAATTGGAGGCAAGTTTACAGAATTTGTACTGGAGGAGCCGTGGACAGTTTCTTTGATATTTCTGATGTTGAGCTCTCTCCAATGCAAAGACCACTTGTCTTCACCTCTGTAACATCACCCATCTCCATATCTATTTCAGCCCTCCTGATGTTGAAATTCTCAATCTTGCCGTTGTCTTCTCCAGACGCTCGTTTAGTATTTTCCTTGTCAGATTCCATGGACTTTCCAAAACCTTATGATTAAAACTTTTTTGTTCTAATTCATTTTCTTATTTTAAACACCAGTATGCATAGAAACCAATTGTAATAATGAAGAATCAGATATTTAATAAATTTCTATTAAATGATCCAACATGCATTAACAGGTGTTAACGTAACAAAGAACCAAGCACAGTGAGGTAGATGGGTATTATGAACTCATTCCAGATCAAGACCAACTCACTCACCATCCCTATAGCCATTAATTTATATTGGTTGCCAGTCCCTCAACATCTCAAATTTAAAATTCTCACTCATTCAATATCTGACTCATTTAATCTTTACCTTCTGCAATTTTACAAACCCTCAACATTCCATTTCTCTAACTTCTTGTTTGACTCTTTTCCTTCATCCTAGCCAATTGTAACCCATAATTTAAAATAAACCAGCAGTGGGGTTACGAGCGGTAATAGACAGTTGTCACTAAGCCATGTCAGTGTAAGTATGAAGCTGACATGCTTTGGATGTTACCAAAGGATAAATGGTAAAAAAAAATGGGGCCAAGGATAAAACTTTCTAGGAATAGTATTCATGGAGGCATGTGTTACTGTTGAATAAGCTCTGGTTACGATCAGAGTGTTGGAACTCAGCGATGGGTCTCGTTTGTGACTTCAGCTCGTGCCTTTTAAGTGCTGTAGCAGGTGTGGAAATCTCAATGGCAGCTTTACAGTTTCCCTATAAATTCTTGTTCACAAAGCATAGAATTCCCTGAACATCTCCCCTTCCTCTATCCTAATCCCATTACCTTTCTCTGGTTTTTGTTTTGTCCTCCCTCTTGTGCTCTCCAAACTTTTCCATGAGAGTAACTTCTTGCTTCCTTAATCCTATTCCACAAAGTTACTGACCATCCAATTACCCTTCTTGAAAATTGATTTCCCTGTTCAAGCGCTCTGTCACTTTCCCTTTTAAATTACCATCATCCTTCAAAAAAAATCTCAACCACTCTGTTTTTGCAACCTAGCTTATAGAACATAGAACACTACAGCACAAACAGACCCTTCAGCCCACAAATTGCGCTGATCATATCCGTACCTACCAGGTCATAGAACTATCTGTAATTCTCAATCCCATTAAATCCCATGCGCTCATCCAGAAGTCTTTTAAAAGACCCAAACGAGTTCGCCTCTCCCACCACCGACAGCAATCGATTCCACTCACTCACCACCCTCTGAGTGAAAATCTTACCCCTAATATCTCCTCTGTACTTGCTTCCCAGCACATTAAACCTGTGTCCTGGGAAATAGCCTGTGAGAATCCACCCTGCCTATTCCTCTCAACATTTTATAAACCTCTATCAAGTGGCCTCTCAACCTTTGTCTCTCTAGGAAGAAAAGACCCGGCTCCCTCAACCTATCTTCATAAGGCATGCTTCCCAATCCAGGCAACATCCTTGTAAATCTCCTCTGCACCCTCTCAATAGCTTTCACATCCTTCCTATAGTGAGGTGACCCAGAACTGCACACAGTATTCCAAGTGGGGTCTGACAAGGGTCTTATAAAGTTACAGCATTACCTTCCAACTCCTAAACTCAATCCTTCAATTAATGAAAGCCAGTACCCCACACGCTTTCTTGATCATGTCCTCCACCTGCGAGGCCAATTTAAGAGTCCTGTGGACCCAGACCCCAAAGTCCTTCTGCTCCTCAACACTGCTAAGATGCCTACCCTTGATGTTGTACTCCTTCATCCTATTGGACGTGCCAAAATGGACCACTATACATTTATCCGCTTTGAAGTCCATCTGCCACTTCTCCGCCCAGTCTTGCATCCTGTCTGTGTCACACTGCAACTTCTGACACCACTCCAGACTATCCACAACACCACCAACCTTCAAGTTGTTGGCGAACTTATTAATCCATTTCTCCACTTCCTCATCCAGGTCATTTATGAAAATTACAAACAGCAAGGGTCCTGGAACAAATCCCTGGGGCAGTCCACTGGTGACCAACTTCCATGCAGAAAAAGACCCATCCACAACCACTCTCTGCCTTCTGCAGGCAAGCCAGTTCTGGATCCATTATCTTCATTCTCACTTTCCTCTCAAGTTCTTGAACATGCATCTAAAATTTGTGTCCACCTTTTATAAAACATTGGGTGAGATTTTGTGGCCTTGCTCATTCCAATACTGTAAATCCCACCCGAGGTCAACAGACTTTACATGGTCCGCTCCAATTTCCATGGCAAGCGAGACAGTAAAATTCTGGCGATTGTCTGAGCTAGGAAGTTGTCAAATCTAACAGTATTCCTTGGCCATGTAAGACTGCATTGCATTTTCAGTTCTAACCCATGTCTTTGTGCATACAGCTGCAGGAAGTAAAACAAATGGAGAAGGAGAGACTTCGACAACAACATCATCTCCAGCAGTCCAATGTGAACCAATATGAACCTGAATCCCCACAACTGAGCCGACTTGAGGAACAGCCTATTCTTGAGGTGGCACAGGTGCCTGAATCAGGCCACATCAATGAGGTGAATAAGCATATTCAAGAGGATGCAGAACCAGAAAATGGGACGGACATTTGTAATGCCGAAAATGAACAAACAGAAGTTGACCAGGCCACAGCAGCGAAAAGTAAATAAGTTTGTTTATAGCCTCTTGTACATTTTATGACTTAGGAAAGTACTAGTTTAAAGGAAGGAAATTGATCATTTGTTTCCTTACGTGTGCACTATAAGTTTGGGAAACAATATTGTTTCTCAGTTCAGTTTCCATGTATAGTAGAATGTCAGCCAGTACCTCCCTTAAAGTTTTCTGCTCTATTTAGTTAAGGTACCTTATCCTACATTGTACTTGCAATTCTTTCCTTCCAAAGATCCTTGAAGTGTTCCACACAATGAAAAAATTTGAATAAGCATTTACTTTCTTCAATTTCTGTCAATGGTTATAAATCTATTGCAACATGAAGTACTTTGGTTGTTAACCAAGACCTGCCTCTTCTGTTGTAGAAACAGGCACAAAACAAGTTAATTCTGACACTGAACTGCAGCTCGAAGTGGTGGCATCATCAGGATTACTTTGAATTTTAACCAAGGACAGCCCACAGTACTTGACACCATGACTGTATCTTCAGCTATTGAGAGCCTGTCCCACCATATTTCTGGTGAATAGACTTTGGTCTCCTGTCTATCTGCTGCAAGGGGCCTTTTCCCAGTTGTCATTAAGGTGTAGAGACTAACTTTTCCAAGACTTTCAGTTATTTCATCTGGGTTATTATTATCTTGTACTGTCAGGTGCTGATTTATGGTTTAGGTTTCCCACAAGGATTTATCCCAAAACTTAACAGTTACAATCTTTCGAAAAGGTGCCGGATCACTACTCACTGATCCATTCAGTACCTGAATTGCCTCATAATTAAAAGATGTGCAACAAACCAGGGCATTTTCCTGTGTAGCTATTTCTGCCAATCATTTTTTTAACCAGGTTTTATCTTCCTATCTGAATATGAATCATAGTGGACATCATCTAATAATTTCTGTTTTGTGCAGCTGCAGTAGGGGCCAGATAGGATATGTTCTGTGCTCCTAATGGTTTTCAAAGGCACTTAATGATATATTTGTTGTTTAAAGTATGGTGAGTCACCTATCTAGAGGAATGTTCTAGTTGTTGTTTAGAAGTTGTCAAAATAACTCTCTTTAGAGTAAATGCATCTTACCTGCTCCAACGTTTGTTAAATCAAGCTTTCATACACACTGCACACCAAAATCAAATTACTACTTGTCTCGTTATTGTGAAGAATTAGGTACATTCCTGGCAATAGCAGCTGGGCATGATAAGTGAAGTTTATTTTAAAAAATCCAAGATTTACTGAAAAGGCCCTCAATATGAAAGCTGTGATGGATGTTGAGGAAAAACAAAATTGGCTAGTCTTCAGCAGGGACTGATGGAGCTTTCTAGCTTGTGCTATGATTCCTTTTGAAGATCAGGTCAAAGTTATGTTCCAATGAGAAGTAACATCAAATAATTTTATTGAGCTTAAAGATGTCACAGATTGGGCATTCTCTCCAATCTCACTGTGAAGCTACAATACATGTTTTACGAACAGCTATTTCTGATCATGTCCACATTCGTGGCATGATTTGTGAAATAATTGGCACCTACAAATTTCCATCCTTGTTTTGATTCTAATTAGTCCTGAACAAGTTGATATCAAAGGGCTTGCAATTCTTGGATTTTAGAAATCTTAGGTTTCTCTCACTCAACGTTAGGACCGTAGCAACTTTTTGCTCAACAAGTATTTTTGGTGAGCAGTCTCTCTCTGCTTATGTTGAATCAACTTGTACTGGTTGGTATGTAGGCAGTTTCCCTGTTCCTATTCCTGAATTTCCCTTGCATCAGAAAATTTCAAAACATTCCTTTTTTTATTCATTCATGAAATGTAAGCATTTGTTAAGGCCAGCATTTATTGCTCATTTCTATTTGCCCTTGAGGCTGAGGATCATTTAACACGTAACTCACCTCCTGACTCCCCAAGCCAAGTCTACTGTCTACAAAGCACAATACAGGAGACATGGAATTTTCTCCACTTGAGTGGATGCTTGGGAGGTTCAATAACACAAGAAGCTCACCACTAGACACTAGTAGTGTATAACCATTGTATTTATGTACCTCATCCAATTAACTTCATGATTAATGGTGACCCCCCCCCGCCCCCAGAGTGTTGAGTTGCTTTGATGAGCCACTGCAATCCGTATAACAGTAAAGCAAATGCAACTAGTTCCAAATCAGAATGGCATCTGACTTGGAAGAGAACTTGCAAATAGTGTATACTGCGCTTGCTCTTCGAGCTCTTAGAGTTTGCAGTTTTGAATGTCTGATAGAGCATTAGCAAGTTCCTGCAGTACATTTTGTCGGTGGTACACACTACTGCCACTGTGTGCCAGTTTTGGGGGAGTGAATATTAAAGGTGATGGATGGATGACAGGTCAAGTGGCTGCTTTGATGTGGATAGTGGTGAGCTTCTTGAGTGTTATTGGACCTCCCAAGTGTCTACACAAGTGGAGAATATTCCATTTCTCCTATATTGTGCTTTGTAGATGGTAGACTTGGCTTGAGGAGTCGGGAGATGAGTAATGTGTTAAATGATCCTCAGCCTCTGATTTTCTTTTATAACTATTGTATTTGTGTAGCTCATCCAATTAACTTCGTGATTAATGGTGCCCCCCCCTCCCCGGGTGTTGATATTTTGGGATTCAGTGACAATAATGCTACTTTTGGTCATTACTTGATACTTCCATGACACAAATGTTTCTTACTGCTTATGAGCCCAAGCCTGAGTGTTGTCCAAGTTTTGCTGCATGTAGGCTGAACTGGTTCAGTATCTGAGGAGTTGCAAATGATACTGTACATTTGCAACAGTACAAATGATTGTGATTGTCCTAATCTTAATGCTGATTGAAAGTTCAGTGAAAATACTGAAGATGATTGGACAGTAACACTCCACTGAGAAATTTCTGCAGCAATGTTCTGGAGTTGAGATGATTGGTCTCCAACAACCACAAAAATCTACTTTACCCTAACTACAACTCCAATCTGTAGAGAATTTTCCTGCTGATTCCCATTGACTTTTGCTTGGTCTTCTTGATGCCACACTTGGTCAAATGCTCTCTTGATGTCATTGCAGTCATGCTTAACTTGCCTGTGATATTGTCTAGTCCACATTCAGACCAAGGCTGTAATTAAGTCAACAACTGAATTGCCCTGGTGGAACTCAAACTGAGTACGGTGTGCAGGTTATTGCTGCATAATTGTCACTTGATAACACTGTTAATGACACTTTCCATCACTTGCTAATGATTGAGTCGTCTGATGAGGCAGTAATTGGCTCAATTCAATACCCAGTCCTGCTTTTTGTGGGCATGATATACTGAAGCAATTTTCCACATTACTGGGTAGATGCCAATATTGTAGCTGTACCAGAACAGCTTGAGATGGGACACAGCTAGTTAATGAAGCACAATTTTTTTCAGTCCTACAGGCATGCTGTTGTCAGGATCTTTAGCCTTTGCTATATCCAGTGCCTTGAGCTCTTTTCTGATGTCTGCCAATATAAGATTGCACTACTTAGTGCAAGTGCATTTAGATATCGGATTTATAGGAAGTTTGAGCTCTCTACAGGTGTTTATTTCTTGGCCAAACATATGGCGGCTCTATTGAGGCTATCTTGAACGCAACAACATAGAATTAAAAATATTTTCCAAAATGTCCCGATTGGGCCGATGAGTGACTTGCTGAAAACTGCTCTGAAGCTAAATTTTTAGAAACAGTCAGAAATCCTTTCACCGCTGTTTTATACATGTGAAGATTGAATATAAGAAGAATATGTTACATTATCTAATTTCAGTATTCCTGATTTTGTTTGAAGTACAACCTTTGCATTCAAATTCACTCTGCATTTCAGGCTACACTATACTACTACTTTGACCAGATGTAGTTGAAGCATTTTCCTTTTATTTTTAGTTTTCAATGTTTTGCCATTTTCTGCCTTCACTGGACAAAACTATTAAAACAGAGTAGGACAATATAATTTGAAAGTTCAAAGGACAGTTTCATATAGAGCAAATATCCAGGTGATTTTTCCCAAAATTGGACGTAAGAACGTAAGAAATAGGAGCAGGAGTAGGCCATCTAGCCCTTTGAGCTTGCCCCTCCATTCAATAAGAATGAAGTTGATCTGAAGTGGATCAGTTCCACTTTGCCGCTTTCTCCCTGTAAGCCTTAATTCCCTTGTCTATCAGAAACTATCTATCCATGACTTAAATATATTCAGCGTGGTAGCCTCCACTATTTCAATGGGCAGAGAATTCCAGAAATTCACCACGCTTTGAGTGAAGAATTCCTCTTCAACTCTGATCTAAACTGCCGCTCCCTTATTTGGAGGCTGTGCCCTCTAGTCCTGCTATCCTTTCTAAGCAGGAAGAATCTCTCTATGTCTACCCTACCTATCCTCTTCATTATCTTGTATGTCTCTATAAGATCCCCCTTCAGCCTTCTAAACTCCAACGAGAGGGGAGTCCCTGGGAAGTGTGTAAATTGATGATGATATTGATGTACTTGTTTTTATCCTACTGGTGCTTTGGTCCACCTTGTTGTCTAACAAGGGGCATACATGTGATGGGTCGTGAAAGGGCTGCTCTTGGATTTTTTTCGAGAATATCCTAGTGCTTCACATCGTTAGTGTTCGCTTGACCTGGACTATTTGATGGGCAACACGACAGCTCAGTGACTATCGCTGTGCTGTGCAGATACGTGGATTTGGGCCTGTGTCTGTGGGAGTTTGTGCATTCTCCCCGTGCTTGCGTGGGTTTTCTCCAGGTGCTCCGGTTTCCTCCCACATCCCAAAGATGTGCTCTTAGGCTAATTGGCAAAACAAATTCTCCCTGAATTGTCTCAAATTTGGTTTTTAATCCATAGATCTATAAACACAGACAAGGATCACAGGTAGAGGTGGGAACATCGGTGTGGCGACGCGGGCTTGTTGGGCCAAAGGGCCTGTTTCCCATGCTGTTTTGTTCTTTGTTCTTTGAGTACAGACCCAGTCTATTCAATCTCTTCGTAGGCTAACCCCCTCATCTCCGATATCAGCTTAGTGAACCTTCTCTGCACTCCATCCAAGGCCAATGTATCCTTCCGCAAGTGTGGCGACCAACACTGCACACAGTTGTCCAGCTGCGGTCTCACCAGTACCCTGTACAGTTGCAGCAAGACTTCCCTGCTTTTATATTCTATCCCCCTCGCTATGAAGGCCTTGTTCAAGAAGGGGAGTAGAGACCATCCTGGGAATTGTAGACTGGTGAGCTTTACTTCTATCATGGGCAAAGTTTTGGAAAGAATTATAAGGGATAGGATTTATAATCATCTAGAGAGAAATAAATTGATTAGAGATAGTCAACACGGTTTTATGAAGGGTAGGTCGTGCCTCACAAACCTTATCGAGCCTTTTGAAAAGGTGACCAAAGAGGTGGATGAGGGTAAGTGGTGATGTGGTGTATGTGGATTTTAGCAAACCGTTTGATAAGGTTCCCCATGGTAGGCTACTGCAGAAAATGCAGATGCATGGGATTGAGGGTGATTTAGCAGTTTGGATTAGGAATTGGCTAGCTGATAGAAGACAAAGAGTGGTGGTTGATGGGAAATATTCAACCTGGAGTTTAGTTACTAGTGATGTACCTCAGGGATCTGTTTTAGAGCCACTGCTGTTTGTCATTTTTATAAATGACTTAGATGATGTTGTAGAAGGATGGGTTAGTAAATTTGCCAACGACACCAAAGTCGGAGAAGTTGTAGACAGTGAGAATGGATGTTACAGTTTGCAGAGGGACATAGGTAAGCTGCAGAGCTGGGTCGAAAGGTGGTAAATGGAGTTTAATGCGGAAAAGTGTGAGGTGATTCACACTTTGGTAAGAGTAACAGGAGTACAGAATATAGGGCTAATGGAAGGATTCTTAGTAGTGTCAACGAGCAGAGAGATCTTGGTGTACATGTGCATTGCTCCCTGAAAGTTGGTACCCAGGTTGATAAGGTTGTTAAGAAGGCATTTGGTGTGTTAGCTTTTATTGGTAGAGGGATTGAATTTCGGAGCCGTGCGATCATGTTGCAACTGTACAAAACTCTGGTGCAGCTGCACTTGGAGTATTGCGTACAGTTCTGATCGCCACATTATAAGAAAGATGTGGAGGGATTGGAAAGGTGCAGAGGAGGTTTGCCAGGATGTTGCCTGGTATGGTGGGAAGGTCTTATGAGAAAAGGCTGAGGGACTTGAGGTGATTTCGTTAGAGAAAAAAAGATTGAGGTGACCTAATTGAGGCATACAAGATGATTAGAGGGTTAGATAGAGTGGATGGTGAGAGCCTTTTTCCCCCGGATGGTGATGGTTAACACGAGGGGACATAGCTTTTAAATTAAGGGGTGGTAGTTATAGGACGGATGTCAGAGGTAGGTTTTTTACTCGGAGGGTATTAAGAGCTGGGAATGCCCTGCCTGCAGCAGTTGTGGACTTGCCAACGTTAAGGGCGTTCAGATAGTCAGTGGATAGGCATATGAATAACATTGGAATAGTTTAGGTTAGAGGGTTATTAGATTGGTTCCGCTGGTCGGCGCAACATCGAGGGCTGAAGGGCCTGTACTGCGCTGTAATATTCTATGTTCTATAACATTCCATTCGCCTTCTTGATCACCTGCAGACTGGGTTTTTGTGATTTGTGTACAAGGACCCCCGGGGTCCCTCTGCACCATAGCATGCTGCAGCTTTTCACCCTTTAAATAATAATCCCTCCTACTATTATTTCCACCAAAGTGGATAACCTCACATTTGCTAACATTATACTCCATCTGCCAGGTCCTCGTCCACTCACTTAGCCTATCCAGATCTCTCTGCAGACTTTCTACACTGTCCACGCAATTTGCTTTTCCATTCATCTTCGTGTCATCAGCAAATTTCGTTACCCGACACTCAGCCCCCTCCTGCAGATCATCTATGTAAGTGGTAAGCAGTTGAGGCCCCAGCACTGATCCCTGTGGCACTCCACTAGTTACCAACCAGAATAGCACCCATTGATTCCAACTCTCTTCTTCCTATTAGACAACCAATCTTCTATCCATGCTAACACTTTATCCCCAAGTCCATGCACACTCACCTTTTGCAGCAACCTTTTGTAAGGCACCTTATCAAACATCTTTTGGAAATCTAAAAACACCACATCCACCGGTTCCCCCCTGTCTACTGCCTATTCTCTATCTGTTTTCTGCCTATTCTCTGTCTCTGAACTGCATGCTATTATATGTGGAAGCTGAACTTGTAAGAATAAGAGAGACTGTACTGAAGGTAGGTGGCCTAGCATGACTTGGCCTCTGAGATTTGAATAAATCAAGGTCAAAAAATGTTGCATCAGTGGTAATTCAATTGTGAAAATCTGAAATACTATGTGGCAATGGAAAGAACATTGCACAGTGTATAGTATAGATTAAGGATGTTCAGATATAATTAATTTCTGCTTAGATATTTATGAAAAACAAATAGATATGCACAAATGTTTTTTTAAAAAAATCCAAGTTACCAAAGAATTCCACAAGGAATTTTCCTCAATGATTAATTTATAACATTTACTGTAATTGTTAAGACTTTACCCATTATATGTAGTGCCTATGCAGAAAATCAGGTCCCTATCTTTATTTAAATTATAATTCAGTGTGAAAGCCACAAAAGTTGTGAATCATTCTAGTAAGACCTGAGAACATTGTCTTCATTATGCCTGCATATAACTTGGTCTCCTGGGAGAGTAAATGAGGAACTGCGCATACCCTGCTCCATGATGTTTTATTTTTTTTGGATGGAAAATTGTGGGGGTTGGATGCCCGAATTTCTGTGTGGGCTCCTAAAATGTATAGTAATATGTTGATAAAACCAAAGGCAAATGTATTATTGATTCCCAGTCTTAGAAAAGGATTAAATATTGAACAAAGGACATAGAAGTCTCTTCTAAAGTTAAAGTTCAGTTACTATTTTCTATCTAGAAACTTGTTGCCATATTATTTGCTGCTTTCTGCCTCTTCATTACAAAGGTAGACAGTGGAGGTTTTGCCTCGATTACTTTTATTAAGAGTGAATAAAAGAGAGCAAGTCTACCTAGGCAGAAAGTCTTTAGGGAAAAGAGGAGCACCATTCCAGGTACTTGAGTGGCACCCCTAGGCGATGTTTCTTTTTTGTCTTTTCTCCTTGAAGTGTACCACTATAATGATTGGCAGTGATTTCATTTTTCATTGGTAAGAGTTTTTTTATTAATGTTTAAACTGCTACTCAACAGGACCTTTTTTTCTGAGTACTTTCAGGGGAAGACCAATGAGTGGCTAGTAAATTCTCTTGTTTATGCAACTAAAACCTTATAATTTTATCTGTCTTGTACTTCTCATGTATTTACTGTTCATTTATACTTTCAAAATGCCACGTTTTCTCCTACAATCTAGAAAGGGAGTTAAACCTCCTCAATAGTGTTTATGAGGTTTGGTTTGAAATACTTTGGCCCAGATTTTGTAGTTTGAATTATGGTGAGATTGTTAGTATTCATCATTATTGAGGAATAAATAGACAGCAACAATTGTCAATTAAACATAGAAATCAGGGAGATGTTGTCAAATTATTTTTTCTTTTTTACGAACTTCTTCATCTTGTCGAAAAATTTAGCATGAAGACTGTAAAGTCGTAATTCATATCAGTGATCCAGTAAATGTGCCAGGAAAAGTTGAGGCATCCACTCAAATGTAACTCAATTTTAATGTTGTGATAACTTAATTGTTTATCAGCAATCTGGAAAGGAAAAACATATTAGTGTGGAGTCTCATTCTGTAGATTTTAATAATAATTGAAGATTTTGTGTTTTCTAAACATTTTCTTAGTCTCATTTCTCTAATTCTATCTTCCTTTCCATCTTTATTTCACTTTCTGTACATAATTTTACATTGAATTAAATGTTCTTTCTGGATTAGACTGCGTATTTCAGTAAGCAAATATTAGGCTCGTGAAGAGGCATGTTTTTGCTTCAAACAGCAATCTGTTTGTACAATTTCCAGATCCCCTATTGAGGATGCTACACTCAATTTTCATAAGTTGTGCAGAAGCCTACTAAAACTATGTGGACAGCTTAAGTGTTATTGATGGTGAACACTGTTCATTTGCTGCTGACTCAAAATCTAGACCATTGTTTGGCCTAGAGATGACAACTCTGTTTGACTCTTACTGTAATTTATTGACTAAGGAAGAAGAAAAATCAATTTTATTGCAATAGGTTCTATATAAAATCATCTTATAGATAAGATGCTATAGATAAGGAGGAATATGCTGTTACGAATTTTCTCCAAAGGTATTTGAGCTGCACTGATACCGAACACTTGACTATGACAAGCCCATGTAACTGAAGGTAATTCCATATACCAAAATGAGAACTGATGTTTTATATTGATATCACAATATTATATTCCTGAAAGCATATGCAAGTAGAATTTAAACTCTATTACAATTCCACTTTAGAAAATACCATCCTTTAAGCCTCATTTTCCTCAACTTGAGAGAATGTTGCAGTATGTTTTATCCAAGCTTGTTTTTTCTTTAATTTAGTGCTGGCTGGCTGATTTATTCTGAGCATTTTATATTTTGTCCTTATACAAGGTATTGCAAAAGGGATTGCAGGCAGCAGTCATGGGGAGGGTCTTGAATTTGAGGATAATGTACATGAGATTGTACAGAACATTCTACAAGAGTTGGTGACCACTGTTGTTGGAGGTAGTGTATTCATTTTCATCTATTACTTTATTTTTATGATTTTGTTGTGCACATCTAAGTCCTCATTTCGATTTTGTTTTTCCTTCATTTACTTCAATTCCTTTGCCTCGCAAGTTTTTTTTTCATTTCTGCTGGTATGAGCTTAATTTGGATAGTGGGGCTATAAAGTGAAGTGATACCTTGTGTATCGATTTTTTTAAAGTTTGTTTTTGCAATTAACTGTACATTTTACATTTCGAGTCAAATACAGTTTACAGGTTACAGATGATTGTTATGTGATTAGTAAAATTGGAGCAATACAACTATTGTAATAATGCAACAGGAAAATGGCAAGTGTTCTAAGCAAATTTAAAATGTAGGACAAACAAAGAATTAAATATCACTGATGTTACATAGAACTACCAAGTAATGTATAGAATCATTTGGTAGAATTGAAAGCTACCAAAATGTAATAGGGACAAGACAAGTTACAAGGAAGACAATGTATGTGAAGTTTCAAGACAGAATTTTACAGCATAAATGTTGTACGGTGTCATGTTTGGAGAGTTAATTGCAATCTTTTGAGCCTTGGATTAGGAGAATAATCAATAGGTAACGTCTTGAAATTATTGCACATGACAACTCATCTTGATGTTTAACTTTTTGACTTCTGTTGGTTTAAATTATCTTTTTCAGTACACAACTAATGCAATGATATTTATTTATCTTTTAATTTTCAAGGTGCCAATTAGAAAATTTAGATAAATCAATACATTAAATCTAGAACCATTTGATTTCCTTATTTGAGAAACACACCATAAAGTGTATTTATTTATAGGAACAGGACTAGGCCATTTATCCCCTTAAGCTTGTTCCATCATTCAGTGAGATTATTACTGACCTTTGATCCAACTCCATACCCCTACCCTTTTCCCCAGACTCCGTAATGCATCAGTTTTTTAAAAAAAGTGTTTCCGATTTAAATTTAACAGTCAATCAAGCTCCCTTTATCATTTGCTGGAAAAAGGTCAAACCTTTTATCATCCATTGTTAATAGAAGTGGTTTCTGACTTTACTCCTGAAAGATCTGGTTTCAATTAATGTCCCTTAGTTTTCCTAACCAAGCTCATCTAATCTACCAATAATTTGCCCAAAAATTTCCAGCTGTTCACACTGGTGGGATCACTGGTCCTGCCAGTGGTTTCCTGGCGGCAAGTGATGCATTCCAAGAAACACATTGACAGCCATGGGATCAGAAGATCCCACCGCCAATGGCTGGCCATTAAATCTTGTCCTTTCTCTTTATCTAACCTGTCTACTCCCCTTAATATCTTAACAACTTCAATCAATTCATCCCTTAAACACCTAAATTCCCAGGGACAAGAGCCTTGCTTGTGTATTCTCGACTCGCAATTTTGCCCTTGGAGCCCAAGTATCATTCTGGCAAACCTATGCTGCAGTCCCTCTAAAGCCAATATACTCTTCTAATGAGGGTTTGTATTGTCGCAATTTCTGTCTCCTTTTATTCTAGTCTATGCTTCCCAAGGTTTGTACACTTGAGGCATCGGCCTCTCCTGTATGTTATATTCCGTTAATGCCATTTGTTTCACATGCTTTCTCTTGCTCTTAAGATGCGCATCCAACTGCAACTCATTCTTCTTAATGTATCGTTCATTCTCACCACCTCTTCTCCATTGGTAGCCACAGCAGAAATGATTGCTTTCTTACTTCTGTGTTTCTATTGGCTTTACGGCCAAAATACTGTTAGAAAATTATAAAAAGAACAGAGCCTCTGGAGAGGGTGCAAAAGAGATTTAAAAGGATGGTACCAGAAAAACGGGATTGTTCCTGTCAGAAAACTATGTACAGGCTAGATCTTTTATTTCTTGAAGAGAAGGCTGAGGGATGAGGTTTTATTAGAGTAAATTCAAAGACAATATTTCCTAATGTTGGGAAGACCAAAACTAGAAATCATTAATATAAACTAGCACCAAGAACTCAAATAATGCAGAAGAAACTTCTTTGGTAAGAATGTGAAACTCACTATTGAAGCAAATAGTGGAGATGCTAACAAGAGACTAGATAAGCCCATGTCAGAAAAGAGATAATGCCAAAAGGTAGATGAGGAAAGACAAAAGGAGACTTGTGTGAAGCATAAATGCTGGTATACACCTTCTGCGTTTCATATCCAACAACAACTCATATTCCATTGACCTTTTTTAATATTTTCTGTATTGTGCTCCTGGATGCCTAAATCTCTCTGGATCTCCACTGTTTTTAGCTTTTCACCATTTAGCAAGTACTCAATTCTATCCTTTTTAGATTCAAGGTGAATGATCTCATGTTTGCCTTAATTAAAATCCACTTTCCTTAATTTTGCTGATTTACTTAATCTACCAATATCTCTGTAATTTTGTGATTCCATCTGCACAGTTTACAATGCTGTCTATTTTTGTGTGATATAATTTATCAGTAAATATGGCGATGGATAGATCATAATTGAAATTTTATATTATACCAAACAGTTGCACAGATGTAACTTTCAATGTGAGCTTTGATGTGCTTTTTGCTAAATTTACTAAGATTGAAGAGGATTCTTTATCTGCAGAAAGAAACCTCAGCAAAAATGTCAGCCAACAAATAAGAAGCTTTTAATATCACTGAGGTTTCAAAATGCCTTAACTATATGTTTAGATGAAACTTGTAAATTACAACTTGGCTGTAATTTGATGGCTTCAGAATCAGGTTTTCCAGATAGTACAAGTGAGACTAAAAATCTCATCACAGCTTTACTTTTTGGAGCAAGGGGAAAGCAGTTTTATCCATTTGGAATTTAGGAACTCTTGTAGTGAAGCTACAGTTTTCATTGACTGATGGAGAACTATTGTCTTGGCAAAGGATTTCGGTCATAATGTTTTGCCAAATAATTTGTTTGTTTTACTTTTGATCCCCGACCCATTTTCTTCCTTCAAAGGGACTCTCCCTACCACGCATCTGGGAGGATGGGACGATGTGGGCTTTGGACCTCCCCACTACCATCCTCAATGCTGCTGTGATTGGCCACTAAAAAGTGCAGTTGAAGGTGGGTGAGGCAGTGCCAGTTTTTCCTACCCCTCCTTCAAAAAATATATTTTTAAAAACCAGCTGAACCTGAAACTCAATCACAATTTTGAGTAAAGGCAGCAGCCTTCAAATTATGAAGTTGTAGTTGCTAGACTTGACTGGATTTTACTTTATTGACCATTTTTGGAAGTTGTTAGCTGCAATATTTAGAACAGCTTTAAATTGCTTCACACTATTTTAGAATGTTTGGAATCTTACTTTTTATGTATGTCTGATTTTTGAAATTAAATGAACATTGTTAATAATTTAGTACCGTATGGTAATTTTGTTTAGAACTGTTGTTCCTCATAAATTCTACTGACATGCATTTCCTTAAAGTGGTGCCCAGTCTTTGAAAAGTTGTGCTTTGTGTAGTGTTTAACTGGAATATTATCTTTCAGATTCAGAAGATAAGCCAGGTGGGAATGGTTGTTCTGAAAGTACTACTGGCACCCTAGAAGATGAAAGTGTAGCAGTCAGTGATACAGACAATGTTCATTCTAATGGAATTCCAGGGACTCCAATCTCTGTATCATATACCCCATCTCTGACTGATGACAGATTGTCAATTTCGTCCAGCGACACTCAGGTAATGCCAAATAAAAAATTAGATTTTCCCTTTTCGTCAACATAGACTATTTTTGAATTGATATTTTGGGATAACTGTTGTTGGATATTAGAATATCAACTTCCGACAAACGTAGAAAGTAGATTTTTTGATTTCATAAAATCACTGTCATTCAGGTGACTATTTGTAGTCTAGTTTTCCAGTACTTAAACTCATAGAATTCATAGTTGTCACAAATAAATCATTAACCAGTTGAGATAGTATGTTTTATATAGTGTGTAATATATATAAATAAAATTGACTGTATAACTTCCTATTTTAAAAGATGTTTGATTTACTGTTTTGACAAGTCGGAGGTTTATCAAGTGATACTAATGAATGCTGAGGGCCATGTCTTCGACCAATGATTTTTACAGACGGAGCATAGAATGAGCTATTAACCTGAATTTGTAATTATTGAAATAAAATATCTGCTTTCTCTCTTTATCCTGCATTACTATCCAGATAGGCAGTATTAACATGTAAATAGAAATCTGAATATTTTGTTTTAATCAATAGAACTACAGCACAAGATTTTGTTTTAAAACAACATAAACTTCATTGTATATAAACTAATTAAACAAAACAAATCACAATAATAATAATACGCTTTCTTGAAATCATTTACTTGCATATTGGGCTGCCTATAAGAATGGCACTATCCTCTGGAGATTTGGAGTTTGAATTTGGTTTTTGGAGCAAGCGAGGCATGGTTATGGATTTGCCTGGTCCACACTAAGTATTAGCTTCATAATTTTAAAGATGGAGTTAAAAAATTTTAAAAAGAGAGAACTTTCAATTACCGTCTCTGAATTGGATTCCTGAGTCCCTTC
This sequence comes from Sphyrna mokarran, assembly GCA_024679065.1. Taxonomy (NCBI): domain Eukaryota; kingdom Metazoa; phylum Chordata; class Chondrichthyes; order Carcharhiniformes; family Carcharhinidae; genus Sphyrna; species Sphyrna mokarran. Next base: position 70,107,413 of record JAGIQG010000007.1, on the reverse strand, counting down.
TAGTCACTCCCAGTACTTCCAAGCTTAATTGCTTGTTGCCTTCTTTGGCACAAGACTTTGTGGAGGCAGCTGTAGTCATTGATCCACTAGTTTCAACCAAAGCAATCTTCATGTTCTGTTCCCTCAAATTCAAATTGAGATTAAGCCTTACCCACACTCCACACAGTGATTTTTTTTTTTTTAACTTTGCTTCTAGTGTTAGTCTATCATTTACTTTGGCTATCTTCTTTCATTGAGCTGCAAACTATACAAAGTTTAAACTGCAGCAAACCTTTTTGATAGGTTCTCTGGTTTCAACTTTTCTTTTAAGGTTCAACATTTTAAATAAGTTGCTTTTCCAGATGGTCCCATCTAAGAAACATGGCCCCAGCCTTTTTAAATATAATTATTTCATAGCTTGCTTTAATTGCATCTAACCTGTTTTCACAGATAAACTTTAATTCTTAAAGCTAAAAAAAATTCCAAAACATATGAAACGTGAACTAAATGTTCACAACATTTGGAATAGCTTATGTGTGTAGTAGTTTATAAATTGTCAAAATTAATGAGCCAGAATGCTGCATCCATTTAAGTAACATTTAATTGTGACTACCATTTTAAGTGTATTGACTTTGAATAGAATACAAGGCTGCTGTATTTGTTGAGGGCTAGACATGTTGGCTGGATTTTCTGGTCAACAGCGCTACCACTGCATAGAGAGTTTTCTCTGACCAGGTGACATCTGTTTTCAGCTGTATCTCCTGATTCTGACTGAAGGAGAAATGGGCAGCACAGCCTCTCTGGCTGGTGGTATTGGGTAGTCAAGTGGTGGGGATGCAGTGGATCTGGTCAGTGGAGGAGGGTAGGGTTAGTAGTGTGGTCTGAGAAGAGATTTTTTGGGTCCGTAGATAGTCAGGTGAGAGGGATGGTTAAAGGCTTGACTGGTTGGGAGTGGGTAGATAGGCAGTTAGAGATGTGGTGATTAACGGGTTGGATGGGAGATGATTGGGAGGGTTGTGATGCTCCATTAATTTACACAACAGTTAGACCAGGTATTAAGCAGCCTAACATTTCCAGGCTAAGTATGCAGTCCAACTTTTCTGGCCCAGACCTCCACCCTGAACTCAGAATCAAGGATGGTTGTGCAGGGTCCCAGGCTGTACAAATCAATCCCTCTGAAGTTCAATTTATGGACAGTTTCCATTTATGTCTCTGTGCCAAGCTTCCACAGGGTCCTGAAGTACATATCCTAATGTATATCCCATCTCTGACAAAACTGGAAGAATTCTTCAGACGTAATTGAAAATTAAAAACAAGCACTTACAATAAATTCTTTAAACAGGAATTGTATAGAATCTACAGCATCTGGCATTGGGGCACAACATCTCAGCTCCCAGTGAGGGACAGTGGGGGAGAACAATGGGGAAATCCTCTTGGAAATTCCTGCGCAAATATTTATCCATCATTTGTTCAGAAGTGTTAAGTTGCACTGGAAAATTACGCTGCTCCTAGGAACCATTTGATAAGGCAATTGAAATCGCTAACTTTAGGTGGTTCATAGTTACTCTTGAATGAATTAGAAAGAAAAAGGCCCACAGCCCAAAGCATTTATGTCCATCACAGTTTTTCTGAAGATATATTTGAAAAAGAATGAATCACTAACTACACCAGATTGGTTGCATTTGAAAATGGGCAATATTTGGGGCCTTGAACAACTTGGAATAAGTAGACGTAAATTAAGAAACTTGCTCATTTAAACATATTGACATTCATTGGGTGATTAATTCATGTGTGATGCAGTACAAATTGCTGTTGTTGCATGAACTTCATAACAGCTACTTGTAGCCACAGCACCAGTGTATTCAGAATCTGTCTTTATGTCAATTGATGTCTTTTTTTCTCTGTAAAATTATTTTGACCCCAAATGAAAGAAGCCAATGGTGCAATACGTTAAATTAAATTGCTTCTTTTGTATCACAGCAGGATCTTTGTGGGCATGTACAATAATGACCCCCACTAGTAGTGGATGTTGTGATTTATTTTTAAATAGACATCTTGTGAAACTTTTGTACAAGTATTCCTCAAATCCTTCTTCTCAAGACATATAATTAAAATAGGATTAAAATAGGATAATGTATTTGGTATGACGGCGGCGCGGGCTCGTTGGGCCGAAGGGCCTGTTTCCCGTGCTGTGTTGCTTAATAAAAAAAAATAATAATAATTAATAATAATAATTAATAATAACTTCATGTAATTATGAAGCTGTGAAGTGAAGAAGACTTAGAAATAAATACTAAAATATTGTAATGGTTTTGCTTCATTTGTAGGAATGTGGAATGACCCCAGGAGGTTCTTCCAGTGCTAAGTTCTCTCATATTCTGCAGAAGGATGCTTTTCTGGTCTTCAGATCATTATGCAAACTTTCAATGAAGCCACTTTCTGATGGTCCTCCAGATCCAAAGTAAGTTAGGGTCATGAAGGTACTATTAAAGAATGTACTATTTGGAAGTAAAAATAATTTAAATATATTTGTTAAGTAATTTTTAACAATGTTATCTAGTTTGTGTGGTCCTTCAAATATGTATTTCCCAGTTGGTTACTTGTATTGCATTTTAGATCAGAAAATAATGATTTTCACAAATATAGAGAATTAATGCAAGAGATTCACCAATTGTTCTTAGCAGGAACAAAATGGATACTGGTGTGCAATTATAGTATGCTTTATATTATAATGATTACAATATAATCCAAAAAAAGTTGAAAACAATGAGGACACAATGGTTGGGCAAGAATGAGGAAATTACAGAAAATAATGGAATAAAGCACTGAAAAATCCCCGGACCTGATGACCTGCATTGTAGGATTTCAAAAAAGATTGCTGTATAAATATTAAATGCGTTGCTTTTGACTTTTCAGAATTCCTTGGATTCTTTCCCTGGTATTCGAATGTATGTACATATATTTCCAGTCTTTAAGAATGGAGGAAAAGAGAAAGCGGAGAGCTATATACTTGTTGGCCTAGCATCAGTAGTTGACAAAATGCTGGAATTTTATTATTAGGGACATGGTAAAAGGGCACTTTGAAAATCAGGATATGATTCAGCAAGTTAATTGCAGATTTATGAAAGAGAAATTGTGTTTGAGAAATCCACTTGTGATTTTTGAATACATAACTAGTAGGATTGATAATGAAGAACTAGCAGATGTCATGTATTTTGATTTTTGAAAAGAACTGTAAGATTATCACAAACTTTGGTCTCATGAAATTGTGTAATATTTGGGCACAGATTGAGAAATGATTAATGGACAGGAATAAACAAAACATATTTAAGTTGTCAGATGAAGCAATGCTGTGATTAGTATGTGTAATTTATACTATTTACTTAGGTGAGAGGACTGAGTGTAATGTTTCCCTGGTTTCCCAAAGGTAGGAAGGTAAGCAGTGAGAAGAACACGAGTACAGAAGGAAACAGACAGATTGAGATGACTGGGTGATTTGATATATATTTGTCATATGTATTGGGATACAGTAAAAAGTATTATTTCTTGTGTGCGATGCAGATAAAACATACTGTTCATAGAGTACATAGGGGAGAAGGAAAGGATAGGGTGCAAAATATCGTGCTGCAGTTCCAAATACAATGAAGAGAAAGATCAGCTCAATATGTGATGGGACTATTCAAAAATCTGATGGCAACAGGGAAGAAGCTGTTCATGAGACAGTTGGTTCATTTTTTTCACTCTTCTTTCTCTTTCTCCCAACAAAAGAAGGTGGAGGAGAGTATTCTTGGGGTGTGTAGGGTCCTCAATTATGCTGACTGTTTATCCAAGGCAGTGGGAAAAGTAGATTGAGTGAATGGATGGGAGTCTGGTCTGTGAGATGGACCAGACTACATTCACAATTCTTTGTAGTTTGTTGCGGTCAAAGTAGAGGTTATTTATTAGACACAAGTAAGACTTACATTAACATTGCAATAAAATTACTGTGAAATTCATCACATTCTGACGCCTATTCGGGTCAATACACCTAACCAGCGCTTCTTTCAGACTGTGGGAAGAAACTGGAGCACCCGAGGAAACCCTCACAGGGGAGAAAATGCTAAATAAAGTGATAAATTTTGCTGCAGACTGTGGAATTGCATTTGTATATTGACTTTCTGTGGGGTTTTGCAGGATAAATTGCTGTCAGCACAACAGTCCTCAACAGGAATATGTATGAAGAGAGAAAACAACTGTACTGCATTAACCATTCAGATTGAAGAATCTTTAGTAAGCAGCACTATGTCTGAACTAGGAATCTAGTGAAATCAGCTAAAATAATTGGATTGTTGGGTTCTAACAATGTTACGGCTGCAGTACCTCAGACATGTACCCCAGAACTAACTATGCCCCTAGCCATGTTATTCTAGTACAGTACAGGTCTGGCATCAATCTGACACTGAAAAATTGATTTGATTTATTATTGTCACATGTATTGATATATTGCAAAAAGCATTGTTTCTTGTGCTGTACAAAGTATAGTGTTCGTAGAGAAGGAAAGAAGAGAGTCCAAAACGTAATGTTACAATCATAGCTAGGGTGTAGAGAAAGATCAACTTAATGCAAGGTAGGTTATTCAAATTTTTGATGGCAGCAGGGAAGAAGCTGTACTTTGGTCAATTGGTACGTGACCTCAGACTTTTGTATCTTTTTCCCGATGAAAGAAGGTGGAAGAAAGTACGTCTGGAGTGCATGGGGCCTTTAATTATGCTGACTGCTTTGCCGAGGCAGCAGGAAGTTTAGACAGAGTCAATTAATGAGAGGCTCTTTTCCATGATGGACTGGGCTACATTTGCGACCTTTGTAGTTTCTTGTGGTTTTGGGTAAAGCAGGAGCCATTACCAAGTCGTGATACAACCAGAAAGAATGCTTTCTATGGTGCATCTGTAAAGGTTGGTGAGAGTTGTAGCTGACATGCAAATGTCATTAAACTTCTGAGAAAGTAAAGGCATTGATGGCTTTCTTAACTATAGTATCAGCATGGGGGGACCAGGACAGGTTGTTGGTGATCCGCGCATCTTAAAAACTTGAAGCTCTCGACCATTTCTATTTCGTCCCCATTGATAATTGCATAGTATGTCCTGTCCACCAAAAGCAGCACAAATCCAGTTTCAGTTAATTATTGTCCCATCAGTCAACTTCCAATAAACAGCAAAGTGATAGAAGGTGTCTGACAAGTAATAACCTGCTCGTCAATGCTCAGTTTGCATTTTGTGAGCACTATTTGATTCCAGACCATTTTTACAGCCTTGATCCAAAAATAGACAAAAAAGCTGACTGAACTCCAGGGACAAGGTTAAAATGCCTTCCCTTAACATCAAAGTATCATTTGATAATCTGCCATGAGTGTAATATTAAGGAGCCTTTGCGTAAATCAAGACAATTGGGGAAAGCTCTCAACTAGTTGGAGTCGTATCTACTGCAACAGTTCAAGAAGAGAATTTACCAAAACGTTCTCAGGAACAATTTAGAAGAGCAATAAATGCTGACCTTGTCAGCAACATTTGCACCCCTTGATCACCTAAAACAAAAAGTTAATTAAATGTCAAATCAGGTATAAAAAGTAAATAAAGATGGAGAAAAAGATTGGATTCAAAAAGAAAGATAAAGACAAATGTGTTTTATAAAAAAGGATCTACAGCAATTGAAAGAATGACAACTCTAAGAAGTAAATTTTCAGTATCAAGGAGCTCTTTTTGGCATGAACTAAGACTTGCCATATCATTTAAAAATGCAATTAACTGGAACAGACAAATTCAAACTGTAGCAAGTTTAGTCCAATGTCTAATGTCAATTAGACATTACAATGTCTAATGCAAGTATTTTGCATTACAATACAATGTCAATGCAAGTATTTTGTGTTGTCCAGTATATTTGAATGGGGAGCTAGATAGTGAGATGTAGCTTTTGCACAGTTTTCAGAAGCACATCTTAGGTAGCAACTTCAGAATTTCCCTGCATTACTATCTGATTTGTTTGTAAATGATAGTAAAGCCACTATTATGAAGAACCTTCTTCCAGTTGACTGTAGATTGATATATGGCCTTTCCTAAAGTCTACTTTTCAGCATATCACTAGATAGTGAACATTGACCATTTCTTTTTCCGCCTCTGTAAACCTGGGTGGGATCAGCCAACACAACACAAACCAGGAATCATATTTGAAATCTCTCCAGTCTATAAGACTCAGTTCCATCTGCAATTTAGTATTTTGAAAAATTCAATATTCTCCTGTAATTTTTTCTAGTTTAATTGAATTGCAATTACAAAAACAGCATTTTTTTCCAAGTATGAATGTGTTAGGTTGAATGGCCTATTGCTATGCTGTATATTCTAAGGACGGGTGGCACTTGAACCCTAGGGGGACTAATATCTTGGCAGGAAGACTGGCTAGGGCTACTGGGGGAACTTTAAACTAGAAAAGCTGGGGGGTGGGAATCTCGATGAGACTGTGAATAAGGAGGTTAGTTCCCAGGTAGGGAAGGACTGTAGGCAGTCTGGGAGGGGTGTTAGGCGGATGGTGGAAAAGGGAAATATCCTGTCTGAGGGGCTGAGGTGTGTCTATTTTAATGCCAGGAGTGTAGTAAATAAGGTAGATGAGCTTAGGACATGGATTGCTGTTTGGGAGTGTGATGTGGTAGCCATTACAGAGACTTGGTTGTCTCAGGGACAGGTCTGGGTACTTCAGGTGCCGGGATTCAGATGCTTCAAGAGGGACAGGGTTGGGGGCAAAAGAGGTGATGGTGTGGCACTGTTGATCAGGGACAGTGTCATGGCTGCAGAGAAGGTGGAAGACGTGGAGGGAATGTCTACGGAGTCCCTGTGGGAGGAAGTTAGGAACAGCAAAGGATCGATAAGTTTGCTGGGTGTATTCTATAGGCCGCCCAATAGTGACAGGGAAGTTGAGGTTCAGTTAGGGAGACAGATGTAGAAATAACAGGGTTGTCGTGATGGGAGATTTCAATTTCCCAAACATCGACTGGAATATCCCAAGGGTAATGGGTTTGGATGGGGAGGAGTTTGTTAGGTATGGTCAGGAAGGTTTCCTGACACAATACGTGTAAAAGCCTCCGAGAGGAGAGGCTGTACTTGACCTGGTGCTAGCTAATGAGCCAGGACAGGTGTCAGATCTCAGGGTAGGTGAGTATCTTGGGAATGGAGATCATAATTCTATCTCTTTCACGATAGCAATGGAAAGAGATAGGATCAGGCAGGCTAGGAAGGTGTTTGTCTGGAGGAAGGGGAAATATGAAAACATTAGGCGGGTAATTGGACGTATAAACTGGATGGAGGCGTTCTTGGGGAAGAGTACAGAAGGAAAGTGGCGGATATTCAAGGAACGTTTGTCTGGGGCTCTGCAAGACAACGTTCCGAGGAGACGAGGAGGTTTTGGTTAGGACGCGGGAACCGTGGTGTACGAAGGTTGTGGTGAACCTAGTCAGGAAGAAAAGAAAGGTGTATCAAAGATTCAGAGAGCTAGGGGATGTTAGGGATCTAGAGGAGTATAAGGTGTGTAGAAGGGAGCTTAAAAAGGAAATTAGGAGAGCCAGAAGGGGTCATGAGAAGGCCTTGGCAGGTAAGATTGAGGAGAATCCCAAGGCGTATTTCACAAATATGTGAAAACTAAAAGGATGAGAAGAGGAGGGATAGGACCTATAAAAGGTGAAGGGGGAAAAGTCTGTGTGAATCCGCAACAAATGGCAGAGGTGCTTAACAAGTACTTTGCCTCGATATTCACGGTGGAAAGTGAACTGGGAGGTTGTACTGCAGGTTTGAGGCAAACGGAAGAGATTGAGTATGTGGATGTTAGGAAAGAGGATGTGTTAGACCTGTTAAATTCTATCAAGATAGACAAGTCGGCGGAACCGGATGGGATGTACCCCAGGTTATTGTGGGAGGTGAGGGAAGTGGTTGCAGAGCCCCTGGCGATGATATTTGTGCCGTCCATGGAAACGGGAGAGGTTCCGGAGGATTGCGGATGTTGTTCCTATCTTTAAGAAAGGGAACAAGGATAGTCCAGGAAATTACCGACCGGTGAGTCTGACTTCAGTGATTGATAAGCTGATGGAGAGGCTTCTGAGGGATAAGATATATGAACATTTGGAGAAGTTTGGACTGATCAGAAATAGTCAGCATGGTTCTGTCAAGGGCAGGTCATGCCTTACGAGCCTAGTTGAATTCTTCGAAAATGTGACTGAACACATTGACGAAGGAAGAGTGGTGGACATAGTGTACATGGACTTTAGCAAGGCGTTTGATAAGGTCCCACATGCAAGGCTTCTGGAGAAGGTGAGAGGGCATGGGATCCAAGGGGCTTTGGCCTCGTGGATCCAGAACTGGCTTGCCGGCAGAAGGCAGAGAGTGGTTGTGGATGGGTCTTGTTCTGCATGGAGGTCGGTAACCATGGAGTGCCCCAGGGATCTGTTCTGGGACCCCTGCTGTTTGTCATTTTCATAAATGACCTGGATGAGGAAGTGAGGGATGGGTTAGTAAGTTCGCCGATGATACAAAGATCGGTGGTGCTGTGGATAGTCTGGAGGGATGCCAAAAGTTGCAGCGGGACATAGACAGGATGCAAGATTGGGTGGAGAAGTAGCAGATGGACTTCAACGCAGATAAATGTGTAGTGGTCCATTTTGGCAGGAATAATGGGATGAAGGAGTACAATATAAGGGGTAGGAGTCTTAGCTGTGTTGTAGAGCAGAAGGATCTCGGGGTCCTGGTCCATAGGACTCTTAAATCGGCCTCGCAGGTGGAGGAAGTGGTCAAGAAGGCATACGGTGTACTGGCCTTCATTAATCGAGGAATAGAGTTTAGGAGTCAGGAGGTAATTATGCAGCTCTGTAAGACTCTTGTCAGACCCCACTTGGAGTATTGTGCGCAGTTCTGGTCGCCTCACTATAGGAAGGGTATAGAGGAGAGAGTGCAGAGGAGATTTACAAGGATGCTGCCTGGATTGGGAGGCAGGCCTTATGAAGATAGGTTGAGGGAGCTGGGACTCTTCTCACTGGAGAGACGTAGGTTGAGAGGTGACCTTATAGAGGTTTATAAAATGTTGAGAGGAATAGATAGGGTGGACTCTCAGAGGCTATTTCCCCGAGCTGAAATGGTCACTCCGAGAGGACACAGATGTAAGGTGCAGGGAAGCAAATATAGAGGGGATGTTAGGGGTAGGTTTTTCACTGAGGGTGGTGAGTGAATGGAACCGACTGCCGTCGGAGATGGTTGAGGCGAACTCGCTGGGGTCTTTTAAAAGACTTCTGGATGAGTATATGGAAACAAATGGGATAGGGGATTATAGATAGGTCTGTGGATTGGTAGATATAGATGTGATCGGCGCAACTCGTAGGCCGAAGGGCCTGTTTGTGCTGTATTGTTCTATGTTCTATGTCATAAGCTGTATTGCAGATGGACTACAGTTGATGATTTTGACTTGTGGCTTTGTCTTTCAACGGCCAGAAAAATAGCACACCTCACATGTATTAAATTTCTAATTTTGTTGCTAAAAAAAGAGACATACTATAGGAGCATTTCATCTTGTACTATTTCTTGTTGATGTAATGCAGGTACGTACCCTATACATCGCAATGACTGGCGGATCATATTAAGCAGCACATGCTGTTGGCTATTCACAATGGGCATAGTACTGATCATACTCAACTAACTTGTACTTGCAAAACTCAGAACATAAAGTCTGAAGTTAGATGCAGTTAGCTAGTACTTGCAAAATGTTCTAAGAGTTACACTAGCAACGAATTTAAAATTATCAATAGAGCTCACTGGTGCTTGATTGAAGCTGCATATATTACGTACATGTGCCTGTCTATCTTTGGCAAAAGGAATATGTCCAAACATTGCACCTTTTTTGAACAACAATAATATGGAGAACAGTAGCTCTTCATTGCATTTGCTTTGGTAACATCTCTGCCAATCATGCAGCACAAATTGGTATTCCGTTTGAAATTTGTCAGTCTTGCATCTGTTGTGATAAACACAAGATGAAAAGATTTGATAGTGTGTCTCTTCTTTCATGAATATTCAAGTTCTATACTACCAAACAGCTATTTTTAAACTTATTTTACCTATTTTGTTAACTTCCTAAACAATGTTTAAATGGTCTAGTGTCCTGTAGTTTGGGAACTAGATACTAAGCTAATTGGGCTAATGGAAGGACTCTTGGTAGTGTAGATGAGCACAGAGCTCTTGATGTACATGTGCATAGATCCCTGAACGTTGGCACCCAGGTTGATAAGGTTTTTAAGAAGGCGTACAGTGTGTCAGTTTTTATTGATAGAGGGATTGAATTTCAGAGCCGTGAGATCATGTTGCAGCTGTACAAAACTCTGGTGCGGCCACACTTGGAGTATTGCGTACAATCTGGTGGCCACATTATAAGAAAGATGTGGAAGTATTGGAAAGGGTGCAGAGGAGGTTTACCAGGATGTTGCCTGCTATGGTGGGAAGGTCTAATAAGGAAAGGCTGAAGGACTTGAGATTGTTTTCATTAGAGAGAAGAAGGTTAAAAGGTGATCTAATTCAGGCATTCAAGATGATCAGAGGATTAGATAGGGTGGATAGTGAGAGCCTTTTTCCTCGGATGGTGAATGGCTAACATGAAGGGACGTAGCTTTAAACTGAGGGGTGATAAATGTAGGACGGATGTCAGAGGTAGGTCTTCACTCAGAGGGTAGTGAGGACGTGGAATGCCCTGCCTGCAGCAGTTGTGGACTTGCCAACTTTAAGGGTATTCAAATGGTCATTGGATAGGCATATAGATAATATTGGAATAGTTTGGGTTAGAAGGCCATTGGATTGGTTCCACTGGTCGGCGCTAACATCGAGGGTCAAAGGGCCTGTACTGCGCTATAATGTTCTGTGAGCCTTGCACCAGGGATCAAGTGCTTGATTATAACAACGTAATCTGCGTTTTTAGTTGATTCTTCACTTAATATAAATTTTGTACAATTGCAGTAATTTTGTCTGTATCTCTTGTCTGTGAAAGGTCACACTTGAGTATAGTATGCATTTTTTGAAGTTATCATCTTGTAATTAGGGACCAAAACTAGCACAAACAATTAAAGATAAAAAAATTCAACCTAAAACAATTCCAGCAAACAATCATTTGCCAGCTCTTCATTCACACAGCCATTTTTAATCAAATATCAATAATGAGTGATGGCAAGCTATCTCAAAAGCAGTGCTTCTCAAATTTTTTCCCACTGTGACCCTCCTTTGACATTGGAAAATTGGTGAGACCCCAAAGAGAGAGACTGAGAGAATCTGGTGTTGGGTGGGGGATTGTGTATATAGATTTGTGAAGTGGGGGAGGCCATTGAACTGTGAGAACTATGGGCGGGGAGATTTGAGGAGAGCTGTAAGGGTGGATAGAGCTGTAAAAGCTTTGGGGGTGCGGTAGAGCTAAGAGAACTGGATGCGGGGTAGAGCTTTGAGAAATGTGGGGATAGGGTAGATCTAGGAAAGCTGTGGAATGGCAGAATGAAGAGCTGTGAAAGCTGTGTGGAACAAATTGAATTGTGAAAAGTGAGAGGGAGAGAAAGCTGTAGGTGACATGGTGGTGGTTGGGGGTAGAAATTGAGAGCAGGTGGGAGGGAAAATTGGAGAACAGGCAGTGATGCTTTTTTTCCTACCATTTTGCAGGCTCTTGTTAGATGCAGCGATCAGAACTCCTTTCATTAGGCCATGCCCTCAGGAAAAAACAATTGTTTGCATGTCATGGTACCTTGGAGCTGAATGACAGCTCAGTCATCCAGAGTGAATGCTGCACAGATGCTATTACTGCCTCAGAGGAGAAGGAATTTGTCATCCCAGTTGATTATCCCAACACACAATTTATGAACTCCTGCCCCACAGTATCCTGCAGAGAATTCTCCTCATCCATTGCTCTGTCCAAAATCGTTCTGGGACCTCAAAAGCCTGTTCTAAACTTCTCATTTGTCCTATTTACATCCTTTTAGACCATCCCCATCTCATATTCCCATTTATATCCTTTTAGTTCCCCCATCCCCTTCATATTCCCTCTGTTCCCCATCTGCAGCATTCCTCTACGTCTGGCCTCTTGTGCATTTCCTTCTCTTTTTTTCCATCAATTGTAGCCATCCATTCCTAACAATGTAGGCCCAATTCACAACCTTTTCATCTCAACCTCAATCTTTAATCCCTTCCAAAATTACCATATAAAGCAAGTTTTTGGTCTCGCGTTTTCTCCTTGGCATCTGTTCTTTTGATTGCACTGTGAAGGAGCTTAGTGCATTTTTCGATTTTGATGGTTTTGTTTTGAAACATTATTTTTGTTGTAAACTTTTTAGTATTCTCTCTTATATTTGTCTTTGATTTTTGTACTTTGCACTTTGAGCTTAATATGTTGTGTCTTTTTCATCTTTAACTTTTCTCCTCCTGGTTTCTACATTCCATTTGAAATTGGAATTACAGGTCAAGCCATGAACACTACATCACATTTTTAGGTTTGAGAAAATATGGTCATAGGTGTGCTGCCTCACCACACCAAAGTTCTGTGTTCAGTTCCATTCTTGGGTAACTGTGTGGATTTTACCTGTCCTCCCTGCATCTGATTGGGTTTTCCTGTGTGCTTCAATTTCCTCCCACAGTCCAGAGATTTGCAAGTTTGATTGGCTTAATTGCCCCTTAGCGTCAGGGAGATTGGCAGGGTAAATGAGTCGTTATAGTGGGAGATTTTAATCTCCCTAGGGTGGATTGGAAAGTACCGAGAGCTGGGGGGTTTGGACAGGCAGGAATTTATAAAATGTGTACTGGAAGGATCATTGGAGCGGTATGTCGCTAGCCCGACCACAGAAGGGGCTATATTGGATTTAGTTCTGAGTAATGAGCCAGGGCAGGTGGTTGATGTTGTAGTAGGGGAACATGTGGCTAACAGTGACCACAATTCTGTCTACTTTAGGATTCAGATGGAAAAGGATGCTTGTTGCCCTAGGGGCAGGGTGTTGAATTGGGGGAAGGCTAACTATGGTCGGATTAGGCAGGAACTTAGGGAAACTGATTGGGAACGGTTGTTCGAGGGTAAGTCCACGCTAGGCATGTGGGACTCTTTCAAGGGAATACTGAAAATGTTGCAAGATAAATATGTGCCAGCCAAGAGGAAAGATAGGAAAGGTAGGATTAGAGAGCCGTGGATTACTGGGGATATTGAGGACTTGGTTAGGAAGAAAAGAGAGGTGTATGATAGGTCAAAACAGCTGGGAACAGAGACAGCGTTGGAGGAATATAGAGAGAGTAGGAGGAAGCTCAAACGGGGAGTTAGAAGGGCAAAAAGGGGGCATGAAATGATTTTGGCAGATAGGATTAAGGAAAACCCAAAGGCTTTTTACTCCTATGTTAGGAATAAAAGGGTGGTTAGAGGAAAAATCGGATCTGTTAGGGACGGAGGAGGGAAACTGTGCTTAGAACCCGAGGGAATGGCGGAGATCCTGAATGAATACTTTGTGTCGGTATTCACGAAGGAGAGAGGCTTGTCTCTGAGGGAGCTATGGACCAGTTGAGAGAAATATCCATACCGAGGGAGGAAGTGTTAGAGCTTCTAGATAGCATTAAAACTGATAAATCTCTGGGGCCTGATGGCATTTATCCCAGGCTGCTTAGGGAGATGCAAGGTGAAATTGCTGGACCTCTGACGCAAATCTTTGTCTCTTCTTTGGACACAGGTGAGGCCCCAGAGGACTGGAGAATAGCTAATGTTGTACCATTGTTTAAAAAGGGTAGTAGGGATAACCCTGGAAATTATAGGCAGGTGAGTTTGACGTCAGTGGTAGGGAAGCTGTTGGAGGAGATTCTTAGAGATAGGATTTGTAGACACTTAGAGCGTTGCGATCTGATTAGGGATACGCAGCATGCATTTGTTAAGGGGAGGTCATGCCTTACAAATCTGGTAGAATTTTTTGAGGAGGTGATGAAAACAGTGGACGAAGGGCGAGCCATTGATGTCGTCTGTATGGGTTTTAGTAAGGTGTTTGACAAAGTCCCACGTGGGAGGTTAGTTGAGAAGGTCAAGGCTAATAGGATACAAGGACAGGTAGCTAGATGGATAAGTAATTGGCTTGATAATAGGAGACAGTGGAAGGATGTTTTTCTAGCTGGAGGTCAGTCACTAGTGGTGTGCCGCAGGGCTCGGTACTGGGACCTCTTCTATTTGTAATATATATAAATGACTTGGAAGAGGGAGTAAGTGGAGTGATCAGCAAGTTTGCAGACGAGACAAAGATGGCTGGACTTGTGGATAGTGAGGAGCATTGTCAGGCAATGCAGCAGGACATAGATAGGCTGGTAGCTTGGGCAGACAGATGGCAGATAGAATTCAATCCTGATAAATGTGAGGTGATGCATTTCGGGAGAAAGAATGTAGGGGGGAGGTATATGATAAAGGGTAGACCTATTAAGGGTATAGAAACGCAGAGGGACCTGGGGGTGCAAGTGAACAAGTCTCTGAAGGTGGCAGAGCAAGTGGAGAAGGTTGTGAAGAAAGCATATAGTATGCTAGCCTTTATAGGAAGGGGTATAGAGTACAAGAGCTGGCTTTTAATGTTGCAGTTGTATAAAACGTTGGTTAGACCTCATTTGGAATACTGCATCCAGTTCTGGTCGCCTTACTACCGGAAGGACGTGGAGAGTCTGGAGAGAGTGCAGAGGAGGTTTACCAGGATGCTGCCTGGTTTGGAAGGTCTGAGTTACGAGGAGAGGTTAGGCAAATTGGGACTGTTTTCCTTAGAAAGACGTAGACTTAGAGGAGATCTAATAGAGGTGTACAAGATTATGAGGGGTATAGATAGAGTAAACAGTGTTAAGCTTTTTCCTAGGATGGACTCAAATAGCACGAGTGGTCACGGGCTTAGGGTGAGGCGGGTAAGGTATAATTTGGATGCTAGAGGGAGGTTTTTCATACAGAGGGTGGTGGGGGTATGGAATGCGCTGCCAAGTAACTTGGTGGAGGCAGGTACTCTGGAGCTATACTTAGATGGGCACATGAACAGAATGGGAATGGAGGGGTATAGAAAACTAATTTGAAATAAGGATCATGAGATTGGGAGTCCCTGGGAAGTGTGTATATAGGTGATGATATTGATGTTCTTGTTTTTATCCTACAGGTGCTTTGGTCCACCTTGTTGTCTAACGAGGGGCATACACGCGATGGGTCGTGAGAGGGCTGCTCTTGGATGTTTTTTGAGAGTATACTAGTGCTTCACGTCGTTAGTGAATGCTTGACCTGGACCATTTGATGGGCAACACAACAGCTCAGTGACTATCGCTGTGCTGTGCAGATACATGGATTTGGGCCTGTGTCTGTGGGAGTTTGCACATTTTCCCCGTGCTTGCGTGGGTTTTCTCCGGGTGCTCTGGTTTCTTCCCACATCCCAAAGATGTGCCCTTAGGCTAATTGGCAAAACAAATTCTCCCTAAATTGTCCAAATTTGGTTTTTAATCCATAGATCTATAAACACGGACAGGGATCGCGGGTAGAGGTGGGAACATCGGGGTGTTGGCGCGGGCTCGTTGGGCCGAAGGGCCTGTTTCCCATGCTGTTTTGCTCTTTGATATGAGTTATGGAGATATTATCTGAGTGGGATTGTCATCAGTGCAGGCTTCATGGCCGAATGGCTTCTTTGTGCACTGTAGGGATTCTATGACAAAAGCCTGCTGTCATGTACCAACCAAATCAAAAATAGTTCTTACTTGTTGCCATCAGATTTTTGAAGGGACCTACCTCGCATTAGGTTAATCTTTCTCTACACTTGAGCTATGACTGCAACATTTCTTCTCAACACTTACCTTTCGTTCTCTGTGTGTGATATGCTTTGTCTGTATAGTGCGCAAGAAACAATACTTCCATTATATACTAATACATGTGACAATAATAAATCAAAAATTATAAGAGTAAAGAAGCAATACATTTGTACAGATGTTGCTGAGAGCATAGAATACAGTTTTGGGTGCTTCATTACAGAAAGTACATTAAAACTTGCACGGTATATACTTACCAGCAGGGTTCACAAGCAGGAGGAATCTGCTTATAAGGAGATACTGAAATTGGTATCACCCTTCACTCAGTGGTAGCATTCTCACCTCTTGAGTCAGCATTTTAGCACCTAAATTAGATTTCCTGCAAGACTGAAGGATATGTTGCATTTTCAAAGTGCTATCTCAGATGAAGTATTAAACCAATGGCTAGTCTGCCTGGTAAATTTGATGTGAGAAAAATCTTTCCATGGCATTCAGGTTCCAAGCCAAAAGTTTCCCCTCAACCAAGAAAGCAAATTAACCAGCCATTCATCTTGATATTTTTTGTGGAAGATATGCTGCATTTGTCTACAAAGAAATAATGGCTATTCTCTTCAGTATTTAGTTCATTTGTTGTAAAGTTATTGGAACATTATGAGGATGTGAAAAACATCACCTAATATTCTTCATGTTTTCCACTTGTGAGAAATCTAAGTGGTATTTTATTGAAGGTTTTTGAAGTTATGAAAGGCTTTGGTAGGATATTTCCAGTGGGAGATTAAAAATGAAATAGATTGAGAATGGAGGCTAGTGGAAGTGTTTTTATACGGTGAATTGTTGGAAGATGGAATATCTCACCTCTGTATTTAGTTGATGTAGAGACTGTTCCGTGTTTAAATGAAATCTTAATAAATATTTCAAGGAAGGTTGGATACAGAGCCACAGGAAGAGAAGGCAGCGGAATTAGTTGTGGAGTGCTCGAACAAAGGCTGCACAATCATTATAAATCAGATGGCCTCCTTTACTTGAACTACAATGGTCCACTTTGCCCGTTTCAATCAGACCAGAAAAATATAATTGTTCATTTTTGTGCAATATGGCCAAAATTCAAGCAGAAGAGGCAGACATGGGTTAAGCAGTGAAATTGTGAAAATAACTCTTCAAGTACCAATTGTGAATGATCAATATAACTAAGATCATATATTTTTGAAGAAAATGTTAGATCATATTTCCAGAATCTAGATGTCTGCAGGTTTATTTTGGACCAAACCTCCAATAAATAACTTTTATTCAGAAGGATGTAAATTGTTGCTTTTTCAAAAGATCTGTTTTACTACAAATTGTGATGTAATACATGTCAATGTATATGTATTTAATGAAGTTGCCATTTTTAACCTGTGCCTTCAAAAAGAGAAGGGTTCTCAATTTCACTTCTACCAATATTATTTTAGGTCTCACGAATTACGCTCAAAGATCCTTTCACTACAGCTTCTTCTATCGATTCTGCAAAATGCTGGACCAATTTTTCGAACAAATGAGATGTTTATCAATGCAATAAAGCAATATCTTTGTGTGGCTTTATCAAAAAATGGTGTCTCTTCAGTGCCAGAAGTATTTGAATTGTCACTTTCCATCTTCCTCACTCTCTTGTCAAACTTCAAGACTCATCTTAAGATGCAGATTGAGGTAAAGTATTAACTTGTGTACTTCTATCATGTAAGTTTAAATCCTGGTAGACCAGAATTTTGACTTCACACACTTATGCCTTAGTATTTCTGAAAAATAGTACATTGTATAAATATCTCTTAACTCATGAACTACATTAGCAAGGTAGGATTTTAACTCGTTTGGTTGCCCAAGTTTTGTTGGGTGCTTGAATACAAAATTTACATACGCTTTCCCCTCTTTGGTTTGATGCCTTTACTGTAACAGATTCACCTTTTCATTGCATGTATTTATTATTTTAGGTATTCTTCAAGGAAATCTTTCTTTATATTTTGGAAACTTCTACAAGTTCATTTGATCACAAATGGATGGTAATTCAGACTCTGACCAGAATATGTGCAGGTATGATTATTTGTAATTGCTTATTTTTGAGATCGTTATTATTTCTGAGGAATTTAAAGTAAAGTCATTAATCATTTGAATTAATCTTCATTGAACTTGCAGATGCTCAAAGTGTGGTGGACATTTATGTAAATTACGATTGTGACTTAAATGCTGCTAACATCTTTGAAAGATTGGTTAATGACTTGTCTAAGATAGCCCAAGGTCGGGGTGGTCATGAGCTGGGGATGACACCTGTGCAGGTATTGTGAAAAACATACTTCATATATAAACGTGAAACTGTTGGTGACTACATGACAGTAGAACATACAAATATCATGTAAATTAGGCTTCAATAGAATTTCTATTTAGTGGATTTAGCATGGCCTTAGTTTGCAGGCCTTATGTTCCAGTAGGGACTCAATTGGTGCAGTTTCAAATTGATTGATGGAGTCTTTGCAAGGCTGCCTGAACTTGACGACCAAAACTGATAGTTCCTTTACCATATGGAGATAAGATTTTCAATATTGTCCGATAGGTACATATGTCTACTCTGGCTTTGTCTATGATGATAATTTGTCTAGCATCTCTGAGAGTTTGTTCTTGTTTTTTTCTCAGATAGATTCAACCATTGTGCTTAAAATCTCCTTGGAAAAACTACTCAAGTTTTTTTTTTACATTCAACGCTTGAGTACCCCTGGACCTAAGTATGGAAGTCTTAGATGTAGAGTTTTTGCTCTGAGTCTCTGTAGATGACTAGCTTTGCATTTTATAGTTTCGGTCTTCTATATATTAGAAGTTAAATGCGGAGCAGTGTGCATAATAACACCATCATAATGAGAAATATATATTGATCATCTGAATTTATGTGTACATCACCCTCGTGCTCTGCATTCAATACAGCAGGTGAAGACGTACCAGTGCAAAGTCTTCCCTCAGGGACAAAATCCTATTCCCCAACTGCAGAGGTCAGCTTAAGAACCAGTACAGAAATGTTAGAAAAGGCCTTTAATCTGATGGGATAACAGAAACAAATGTATGGTAACATTTTCCCCCAAATAATTGTCATGTTTGTTTATATAAAATAATTTTGTCAAAATGTTCAAGTTAACAATTTGATCAAATGTTTCTGATAATAGACTGTAAATACTTTGAGTTTTTTTTCACTGTCTGTGATTGATAAGAAATTGTTTAGGGAGGTTTCCACATTTAGTGTAACAAAAATAATTATAATATGCCTTAAACATAAAGAACAAAAGGTGGATCACAGGTGAAAACAAACAAATACAACATTGAATGGACCTGATCAATGGCATAATGTAAAAATAAATTTTGAACAAGCTTTTCACAATGAAGAGAAAGTTAGCAAGAAAGAAGGATTTAGCTGTAGCTTTCAGAGTTTAAGGCCAATGTTGAAAGCAGTGCGGGTACAAAGGGATAGAGGGTGGTGATATGACATAAGCCAGTCTCTGGATATGGATGCATACAAACACATATGGCTGAAGCTTGTGTAGAGATAGGTTGGGTTCAGGCAAAAGGGGATTTGAAGATCGAAATGAATTTCTAGTTGTTGTGGAAAGGGCTCTCACAGTGGTTATCATGTGAAACCAACAGTTGGGTGTTACAGGATATGAATGATGGTATTTTGGATATTTCAAGTTTATTGAAGGTGGAGTTTGGAGGCTGACAAAAAGAATGCTGGCGAAGTTGAGCCTAAAGTGTTTGAAGATTGAATGAGGATCTTCTTCAATTGGAAATGCTATGGGCATGAAAATAGGTGGTCTGAAGTGGTGGATGATTCAGGATCAAGTGAGACACTAAGATTGCACAAATCTGATTCTGCCTCAAAAGGGAACTGAAAAGGAAAATATAATCAAATTAGGATGCAAAGATTTTGCTAGGAGTCACAATCAATGTATTCAGTTTTGTCATTACTAAGTTGCAAAGTTGCAAGCAATTCTGGCTCATCCGGAATTGACTATCAACCAAGCAGCGCTAGCGTGCTTGGAAATGTGAAGTGTTTATGAAGTGATTGTGTGGGGACAAGATGGAAAAAAAAAATAGATCAAGAAATGGTAGAAGGAATTTTCCCTTTTTATTCCCCAAAATGTCAGGCTCTGACAGAAAACCGGCTTGTAGCCCTCGAGGTGTGCAGTCCATATTTTCAGTGGGCGGGGAACGGGGGGTTCACGCCGTCATTGTGGAGGGGCAGGGCTCGTTCCACAGAGTTCAGGACACTATTTAAAGGGTGCCCTGATCCAAATAGAAAGTCAAAGCTTTACCCCCACGGACAGAGAGGACCATTCCTCTCGAGCACCAAGAGCTCCATGTTTACCTCCCCCTCCTCCCTCCCATCTGCAACCAGGGGGGGCACTCCCCCCTTGATACCATTCCCTGACCACCACAGTTATTAACCCTACCTTTTCCTAATCTCCTCCTTCTATCGCAGTCTTACGGCTATCTCTTTCCTCTCCCCAGTCTTCTCTGCTTTCCCCACCATTATCACAGTTTTGGGGACATTCTCCATTCCCTCTCTACAAGCTCCACTCTCTCCCTGCTGCAACCATAACCTTGGGGACGCTCTGCCCCCTCACAGGCAGCAGTACTCCCAAGGTACTGCCCAAAGACCCATCCCAGCCCTACCCCAGCACATGTTGGAAACAACTTGGCAGTATCAACCTGTTTTTTTGATAGTAATCTTACACACTTTCAGAACCACCGTTTCCGAAAGCTTGTAAGATTACTATCAAATAAACTGAACTCTATCGTGGTATTCTGAGACTTCTTACTGTGTCAACCTGTTTCAGAGGACAGTGCCAGGACACATCTCTCTCCCATTGGTGCCCTGATGTGATCTCCTTGACTGTTTTCTGTCTTCCTAAACCTGTTCAATATTCTATGAGTTGGGTTAAAGTGGAGGGGAGGACCTTTAAACAGGTGTAAATATATTTCTGGGAAACTACTTTCTTACATCACCTGAGAGGCGAGGAAAATCAGGAAATGTGATCGCACTGGCGAGAATAATGTTGCCCAGTTCTCGTGAGATTTTGCACTAGTTGTCCTTTTTGCTGAGTGAATATGGGTGCCAAATTGTCCCTGATATTTTTGTAATAAATGAATTACAGTACACTGAAATTACTTCACCATAAGTGCAAATGTAATTTACTTGATTTACTCACTGTCAGAATCTAATAAGTATCCAAATTTTTTTTTTAAGGAGCTCAGTCTTAGGAAGAAGGGCTTGGAGTGCTTAGTCTCCATTTTGAAGTGCATGGTGGAATGGAGCAAGGATCTGTATGTGAATCCAAATTCTCAGACCAGTCTTGGTAAGATGTTTTTGTTTTACTCTGTCTGAAGCCTTTTAATTTGGTCCTTAAAATCTACATGTATTTATAGTTTGTTAGCAGAAGATAAACAATTAAACTGTGGCATAATCTATATACTGTCTGTTAATTTGAATTTTACGTGTTAAATTTGTATGTATCTTAAGGATTAATTCAGGAAATCTAAAAAGGTTTATAGAAGTTGAATATATTTTTGTCTTTACATTAAATTTGAAATGACATATTTTGAATTTAACATGTATCTTTTCACATAAAAAGTTCACATGCAAGGAAAGCAGATGTGAATATGTGAATTTCATGCTTAAAATGTTATTCTAAGGCAGTTAAATTGAGCAGAAGACTGAATTAAATTTTCTGATGCTACAAGTATGTTGTAATACTGTACAATAGTAATTGTGCCAAAGCCTATTATAGTTGTCATTTAATTTTCTCCTTCAAATTTTTTTATTCTTTCATGGGATATGAATGTTGCTGGCAAGGTCAGCATTTGTTGTTCATCCTCAATTTCCCTGCGGAAAATGAGCCCCCATTTTGAACTGTCGCAGTTCATCTGGTTTCGTCAGTACATTTTATGGAGCTCCAGGATTTTGACCCAGCAACACTGAAGGAACAGCGATATTTCACTTTAGGATGGTGTGGGGCATAGAAAGGAACTTTCAGGTTGTGATGTTCCTGTGAGTCTGCTGCCTTCGTCCTTCTAGGTGGTTTGAGGTTATGGGTTTGGAATTCACTGTCAAAAGAGCTTTAGTGAGTTGTTGCAGTGCATCTTGTGTACGGTAGACACTGCTGCCCCTGTATGCAGGTGGTGAAAGTAATGAATATTCAAAATGGTGGATGTGGTGCTGTCACCTAGGCTGCTTTATTCTGAATGACATCATGCTTCTGGAGTGTTTTTGGAGCCATTCTCACCCAGGCAAGAGGAGTATTATATCACATTCCTGACTTGTGCTTTGTGAATAGTTGACAGGCCTTTGGGAATCAGGAGGTAAGAGTTACTCACTGCAGCATTCTCAACCCTAACCTGTTTTTGTTGCCACGTATTTAAATGGCTAGCCTTAAATGATCAGTGGTAACACCTAGGATGTTGAAGTAAGGTGGGGATTGAATTTAGTGATCGAAATGTGATAGAGGAGATAGTTACAATCTCTCTATTGTTGGAGATGGTCATTGTCTGGCACTTGGGTGGCATAAATGTTATTTGCCACTTAACAGCCCAAAGTTTGAAAGTCATCCAGATGTTGCTGCATATGGGCACAGACTATTTCAGCACCCAAGAAGTTGCAAATGTACTGAACATTATACAATCATGAGTGAACCTCTTCAGTTCTGGTCTGATAATTGAGAGAAGGTTATTGATGAAACAGCTGAAGACACCACTTTGAGAAACCTGCATCAATAACCAGCAATTGAAATGCTTGGCTTCCAGCAACCACACCATCTTTCATTGTGCTAGTTCTAAATTCCTAGTAGTGGAAAGTTTTCACCCTTATTTTCATTGACTTCAGTTTTGCCAGGTCTCCTTGACTTTTGCCTCACCCCTTGAGTTCAATGTTTCTGACAATATTTGGACCAAAACTGTAAGATGTGTTTGCCAATTGTGCATGTGACTTCGCCTGACTGCAAGTGCACAAGAACAAAGCATTTTCTTTCTTCTTAATCTGGTGTTGATTGGGATTGGCACAGTAAGAAATCTCACCTGATGTAGGGCAGTGCTCCAAAAGCTCATGCTACCAAATAAATCTGTTGAGCTTTAACCTGATGTTGAGAGGCTTCTCTTTATTCTTTTGCTTACATGAACGTAGTACATCAACTTCTTGTGAATGAACAAGGTCTTCAGTTGGCAATTGAAATAAAAGCAGTGCTTGGAAAAACTCCAAGTCAGGCAGCATTTGTCAAAAATTCTGATCATAGATGATCGACTTCAAACATAATTCTTCATTTTTCCACAGATGCTATCTGATTTGCTAAGTGTTTCTGGCGTTATTTTAATACTTCATTTCTGCTGCATTTGCAGTATTTTGCTTTTGCTCCATTGCATTTGTTTTCTGACCTTGCAGTAACATACTTGTTGGTAAGACTGCACCTAGAGTGAGATGCATCTAGACATTCTACCGTTTGTTTCTCTTTAAAGAGTGATATTATTACATTGGAGGCAATTCAGAGAAAGTTCACTAGGTTGGTTTCAGAGATGCAAGGGTTGTACAATAAAGAAAAAAAAGCAGGTTGGGCCAATACGCATTGGAGATTAGAAGAATAAGTGATTGAATTGAAATGTACAAGATTCTCAGGGGTTGATAGGGTAGATTCTGAAGGGCTGATCCTCCTCCTCCTCCCCTCCCTCCGTCCCTCCCGGGGGAATCTATAACAAGACACCATAGTGGGAGTGGTTAGCACTGCTGCCTCAGTGCTCCATGGTCCCGGATCCAGCCTCAGGTCACTGTTTGTGTGGAGTTTGCACATTCTCCCCATGTCTGCATGGTCTTTCTTCTGAGTGTTCTAGTTTCCTCCCACAATCCAAAGATGTGCGGATTAGGTTAATTGGCCATTCTGAATTGACCCTAGTGTCAGAGGATAAGCAGAGAGAAAATATAAGGTTAACGGAAATAGTTGCCAGGTGGGATTGTTGTCTGTATAGACTTGATGGGCCAAATGCTCTCCTTCTGCACTGTAGTAAATCTATGATAGTTTCAAAATAAGAGGCTACAAATCTAAGCTAGTAATGAGGAGGAACTTATTTCTGACAGTCATGAACCTTTGGAATTCCAACCCAGAGATCTGTCACGGCGAGTTATTAAATGTTTCCAAGGCCGTACTACACATTTTTTTTAATGTACAAAGCAGTCAAGAATTCGGGGATACAGACAGTAAAATGAAGTTATGGCCACAATCAAATCAATCATTATTTTATTGAATGACAAAGAAGGTTCGATATATATATAGTGTTTTACTCTGGTTAATATCTCTATTCAGTGGTAATGTTGCTGCCTTTTCTATTCTACAAAGTAACATTGTGTTAGCAAACTCCTAATTTAGGAGCCTGGACGAATAATCCAGAGACAGGAAGTCAAATCCGACCCCAGCAGCTGAGGAAATTACATTTATCATGAAATCCCTACAGTGCAGAATGAGGCCCATTGAGTCTGCACCAACTGCAATCCACCCAGGCCCTATTCCCGTAATCCCACACATTTATCCTGCTAATCCACCGACACTAGGGTCAATTTAGCAATGCCAATTAACCTAACCCACACATCTTTGGACTATGGGAGGAAACCCATGCAGTCATGAGAGGAATGTGCAAACTCCACATGGACAGTGACCCAAGGCTGGAATTGAACCTGGGTTCTTGGCACTGAGAGGCAGCAGTGCTAATCACTATGCCAATACTTCAATAAAATCTGAAATAAAAAGCATCTAGCTATGAAATTGCCAGATTCTTATAATCTTCACCTGGTTCACTTATATCCTTTGGATAATGAAATTTGCTACTTTCCTATTCTGGTTTGTTGTGACTCCAGGTGCACAGCAATGTTCTTCTTGTCTCTTACCTGCCGTCTACATTGACCAAGTAAACCATTCAGTTGTATTCAAGAAAGCAGTCCACCACTACCTTCCAAGGACAATTAGAGATGGGCAATAAATGCTCACCTTGCCAAGAAGACTCAGGCCGGGTGAATGAATTTTTTTCAAGGCCATGTTTAGTACTAGAAAAGGGCATTTTTGGCATTGACTTGGTTTTTGGAGCCTGCAGAAGTTTAGAACAACAAATGGATGTCTAATCGAGCATGATATTTGGGTGACTAATCAAAGGGGTGCGTTTCAAAGATGGTATGAAAAGTGGAGAGAAAGTTGGAGAGATTTAGTGATGAAATTCCAGAATTAAAACAAAGCACTTGGAGTAAGGCTTCCCTATTTTTCTACTCCATCTCCTCACAATTTGCTATCCTAATTAATTGCTGCACCTGCATGCTGCTTTTTTTTGTGTTTGATTTATAAAGCCACCCAGATCCTCTTATATTACTGAATTCTGCAAATTACAGAATTTTATGCTGTCAGAAAATGACCATTTTAATCCCAACTCTTTGTTGTCTGGTAGTGAGCTAAAACTCTATCCACGTAAATATTATCACCTCCAACACCATGTGTCGTAACCATTATGTGACACTTTATCAAATACTTTTTGGAAATCCAAATGTGCTGCATCTCCTGATTTCCCTTTATGAATCCTACTTGCTACATACTCAAAGAACTATCATAAATTTGTCCACCACGACTTTTCCTTTCGTAAATTATGTTGGCTTTACTTCGTTCTTTTACTTTTCCCTAACAATGTATTCTAGTGTTTTCCCAGAGACAGATGTTAAGCTAACTTCTTATGATTCCTATCTACATTTGCGGTTTTCCAGAATCTTTCTAGAATCAAGGGCATTTTGGAAGATTATAAGCAACAACTATCTTTGCAGCCACTTGTTACAGGTGCAGGCCATTAGATCTAGCTTTTAGTTGCGTCAGTTTTCTTTGTACTTTTTCTCTAGGTGTAGTGATTGTTTTAAGTTCCTCCCTCCCTTTTGCATCTTTTTCTTCAACTCCTATTGAGATGCTTTTAGTGTCTTCTGTCATGGAGACAGATATGTCAAAGTCTGTTTATTCCTTGTTTTCCCTTCGTACTACTTTTGTCTTACTCTCTAAGGGAGCAATGTTTACTTCAGCTATTCTCTTCTTTTTTATGAACTTGTTAAAAAGCTCTTGTTTGTTTTTATTACTTATTAATTTACTCTGATATTCTAATTTTGGTCTCAATATTTTTTTCTGAGATCCTCCTTCTGGTTTCTAAATTTCTTCAGTTTTACTGCCGGTGTTCTCCTTATGTCTGCGTGGGTTTCCACTAGATGCTCCCATGGTTCAAAGATGTGTGGGTTGGGTTGATTAGCTGTGCTAAATTATCTCTTGGTGTCAGGGGATTAGAATGATACATATATAGAGTTACAGAGACCGGGCGGGATTTTTGTTGGTGCAGACTCGAGGGGTCACATGGCCTCCTTCTGCACCATAGGTATTCTATGATTCTGGCCTATCACTAATCATTGCATTTTATGCCTTTTTCAATTTGATGCATCCTTAACTTCCTTAGATGACTCATCCTTCTCATAGTATTTTTTTTAATGTAATGTCTGTTTGTTGTATGTTCAAGGCATTATTTAGATTCAGCTTGTTGCCTCACTGCAGAGTTCGCAGAGGTGTTGGATTAGAAGAGGTTACAAAGATATAAAGGGTGAGGCCATGGAGGGATTTCAACAAGCAGATAAATATTTTAAAATTGAGGTCTTTGTGGACTGGGAACCAGTGTAGGTCAGTGACACAGTATGAGCAGCACTTGGTGTGAGTTATTAGCAGTAACATTTGTAAAAATGGTTGGCTGGCATTGGAAGAAGGATATGGAAATTTAATAGTGGGAATCCACTTGTATATGTGTTGAATCATTTCTATTAGACAATCAAGGATTGCTTTACATAAAGAGCTTTTTTTTAACTTTCATTGGGCATAGAACATTTTTGCATTTCTCAAGGTAACAGTGATCACTCAGCTGCAAACTTATAAAGAATAGTTGCAATTTTCTAGAAGAATCAGAAGAAATTGTATCCCTTTCAATTGATTTTTGTTTCTTAAAAATATTAATTGGATGGCAAAATGAATGTTGTCAGTAGTTATATAAATGACCATTTTTATTTATTTTAACTTTGACATCAGAGTGACGTTTTCAATGGATGTAATTTCATACATCTGTATTTTGTAGTGTAAGCAAGATCTTCTGCCACTAAGGATGTTTAAAGACATTATAATATAAAGACATTATTTATTGGAATTCTTTGAAGAAGTAACATATGCTGCAGATAAAGGGGAACTGGTGGATATACTGTACTTGGACTTCCAGAAGACATTTGATAAGGTGCCATTATCAAAGGCTATTGCAAAAAAAACTCATGATGTGAGTGATAACATATTGGTATGGATGGAAGATTGGTGACAAACTAGCAACAGTGAATTACAAATTATAGAAACAGATGAAAGTCTGCCTTTGTGCACCCATTGGGTGAAGAGAGAGAATTGGAATAGACAGAAGATTGGCTAGCTAACAAGAAACACAAGGTAGGCATAAATGAGTCTTTTTCTGGTTGGCAAGATGTAACAAGTGGATCAGTGCTGGGGCTTTCAACTTTTTATAATTTACATGAAAGAGTTGAAGGGATGGTTGCTAAATTTGCTGATGACACAAATGTGGATAGAATAGTAAGTTGCGAAGAGGACATAAGGAGGCAATAGATGATTAAATGAGTGGGCAAAAGATCTGGCAAATAGAAGATAATATGGGGAAAATGTGAAATAGTCCATTTTGACTGGTGTTAGGAAACAGTTTAAATAATTTATGTTTGTGTTAGAAATAAGGTACACAATTTGTGTTTCTGTATTTGTTTGCTAAGAAAAGGTAAAAACTTCAGTTCAGCCTCTTGCTAAACACAGGTGCGTGTAAGTCAATGACTTTTAGTTTCTTTTTAAACTTTGCCTGCATTGTAATTGAGGGTTTACAACACAAGAATAATTATAGAGAATAAAAAATCGAAACTTGCCTTACAATTAGAAGACCATACTGAAAAGCGGAAGCAGTTAAGAGTTCAGTTTGAATCAGGTAACCCAGAAGCTCGATCAGCTGCTGCCATATAGACAAGATAATGAAATAAGGGACAGAAAACAAATCTCAGGAGCTAAAGAACTGAATATTTCTGAAACAAGGGAATGAAAATGGAAAAATCCCAGAGAGATTGCAGTGAAAGGAAAAAGGAACCAGAATCTGAACAAGATACTGTTCACTGAAGTTAAAGAGACAGTGAGAAACTCCCAATTAAAGACAGTTGCATGCTGAAGGCTTGGAGAAGTTGTCTAGCAAGAAACCAGACATTCAAAATAACCGTGAAGTTGGTGACACCTTAACACAGTTTGCATGATTAGATGTCTCAAAGATTGCATTGAAGTTTGAATAATGTGAAGATTGAGAGCAGAAAAGTACAAAAAGGGGAGCTTAGAATTCTGAATGTAGATCCTTGATGAAGGCCTTCAAGAGGAAGTGTTGTTCGAAAAAAAAGATTCCAAAGTGTGTTCTTTAAGAATGGAGTTGGAAATCCTTGTGTAGAAGTCAAAGTTCCAGTGAGGCCAGTTGACTCTCAATGTGATGAACCACTGAGGAATTTGATGAGAAATCCACAGAAGCTGTTTTGGGTGGCATCTTTCATTTGGTTTCAGAGCGTGGTGTCATACCACATTTTGCCTGTTGGTTTACATGGGCTATGCACTTACTGAGAGCATTAGAGCAAGATAAATTGTAACTTGCGTGTAACATTGCAACTTAGCCATATAAATTTGTATACATCTGTGAAGGTATAGCTCGGATAAAGAAGTAGTGTTTTTTTTTGATTATTCTGTTCCTTTGTTAAAAGTTCATTGACAGTCCAATGACTGTTCATCCACATATCTGAAAAGTTACAATCTATCTAGCTGGGTATCCATTCTACAAAATAGTAACGTCAGCTGGGAATTTTTAAAAGCATATTATCTAATTGGTAAAAGTTTGGAGGTGCAGAAGGATCTGGTTGTTCTCGTGCATGAATTGGAATGGCTAATAGGTAGGTACAATAAGGAAGTGGGAAAGCTAATAAAATGCTATTTTTTGTTGCAATGAAAATTGAATGCAAAAGTAGAGGTTATGCTTCAGTTATACAGAGCATTGGTGAAACTGCACCTGGAGTACTGTGCACAGTATTGGTCTCCTTGTCTAAGAAAAAGTGTCAATGCATTGAAACTAGTTCACAGAATCTGTATTAGAGTAATACCTGGAGTTGAAAGGTTTTCTTGTGAGGGAAGGTTGGTCATGCTAGAGTATAGAAGTGACTTGATTGAAATTTATAATGTCCTGAGGGGTCTTGACAAGGTGAATGTGGAGTAGCTATGTTCTCTTATGGGCGAATCTGGAAATGGGGTCACTGTTTAAAAATAAAGGGATGACCATTTAAGACTGATGACAATTTTTTTCTGAGAGTTAGAAGTCTTTGGAACTTGTTTCCTCAAAAGGTGTGGGAAGCAGAGTCTTTGAATATCTTCAAGGCAGAGATAGGTATATTTTTGATAAGCAAGGGGTGAAAAGTTATCTGGGGTAGATAGTATGTGGAATTGAGGTTACAATTAGATCAGGAATGATCAGAACAGGCTTGAAGAGCCAAGTGGCCTAATTTGGATGCTCATATGTTCTTGAGTGTGAGAGAAGGCAGTGCCTAGTACATGTTGAATATTTGCAAGTTGATATGCCTTTGATAGTTAGTTTTATTGCAAAAGTTGAAAAAATATGTCCTTATGTATCTTTTCTTTTGCAGCTAAATAAGGGTGATGTATTATGGTCATGTCCACCTTCAAATACATTGTCTGTGTGGCCAGAAACGAATGAAAATGTTAAGAATGGCATATTTCTTTCAATCTGGCCTGGAATTTTCTTCAGTAATAATAGTGAATTTGTCAATTCTTGCTGTTGCTAATGGGTAAAATTGATGGCATTTTATGCATTTACACAGTTAAAAGTGGAAAATTGAAAATTACTGTTTTGCTGATATCCTATTCTGTTACAGGCTGCTGTAGGGCAGTCTTTGCCAATAGAATCATCACAGATTATAATCATAAGATTAATAGATTAATTACACACAATTATTGCACTAAGAAAGGATTAAAGATTTTACTTTGTTCAATCATAGCTGACTTTTTAACTGGGTAGTAAATCGTAATTATTGCTGAATAAACTCTTTGGTTCTGAAATATTAGTTTGAAGTAAGGGGATCTTGTTCCCGCAAAAGAAAATAAACTCTAGGTTTTTTAAAACTAAATAAATTTAGCGCTTTTCTATTTAGTTTCTCCCTTAGTCCCATCTGTGCAGTCCAACCTTTGTTTCACTTTCGGTTCAGTGATTTAAAGTTAATTTGTATTTCTTGCTATTTCACTTCCTGCTCTGCTCTATGTGAAAATTCTTTGGTATGAAGTGATCAGCTTTTTTGTTGCTCACCCTGTTCATAGTTACGGGTGGCACAATGGTTAGCACTGTTGCCTTAAAGCGCCAAGGACCTGGGTTCAATTCCCATGTTGAGTCACTGTCCGTGTGGAGTTTGCACATTCCTCCCGTGTTCTGCGTAAGTTTCGTCCAGGAGCTCTGGTTTCTCCCGCAGTCCAAAGATTTGCAGACTAGATGGATTGGCCATGTTAAATTGCCATTTAGTGTCAAGGAAACTAGCTAGAGTAAACGCATGGGATTTTGAGAATAGGACCTAGGTGAGACTGTGGTCGGTGCATACTCGATGGCTGAATGGCCTCCTTCTGTACTGTCAGATTCTGTGATTTTATGATTATTTATAGAGTGTAACAAATTCAAACTTGAGCCTGGAAAAGAAGAAGTCTATACTCTGGAACCCAACAAAACTTTGTGGGCAGCTTTTTATGAGGCGGATTAATGATTGCAGAATCTAGACCATTAATCTTTAAATGTAATGGGACCTGAACAATGCAGTGGATAAAAACTGATCATTTACCTGGAACCCAGTTGACAAGGTCTGATATGAAAAATCATTGGTCAGTTGCTGGACATGGATTTGCTGAACAAAACTACATTAATTTGTTAATGACAAAGGTCTGACAATTCATCTGGGATGCTAATTCAGTCGGGACCTTTGGGTTGGGCTGAAGCAAAGAGAGCTGTGCACTATGTTTAGCAATGCTGAGTATATTTGCAAATTTGGAATTCTGATTATAATATCTGTCAATTTGCTAATTATAAAAAATAAGTGTTTTCTCATAAGATAGCCTATGTTTCTTTATATTTTTTCTTACCTGAATTCTCAGTAGTAACTGTTTAACATTCAGAAATGTTGCTTGTGCATTTTAATTGACTGCAATAAACATTTGCCATCCTTAACATAAATCCAAACTTAATTATTTAGTTACAGTTGTTTTGCTTTTAATATGACCCATATTTTACTATTCCTTAATGGCTATCTTAATCAGGAAGGGCAGGTATGTAAAAATGTAGCTCTTACCTAGTTTGGACCTCTTGAATAGGATTAGTGTAAATGAGTATGTCAGGATTTTAGTTGTTTTTGTGTGTTAGTTTTATATACTGTTACTGATGCCATTCTAGAATCAGATTATGGATTTAAATTGAGAATTTACAGAGTCTATACCTTTTCCAATGCTCCATATGAAAATAAAAAAAGTAGATTATAAATCATTTTTCAAATAACCCACAGACTTTGGATTAGATTAATATTGTGTTTTGTGAATGTTGGCTTTCTGAATTGTATATTTTAATTAACTAATCTCTAACCTTTTGAATAATTTTATGTGGATGTAGGCCAAGAAAAGACTTTGGAACAAGACAACAATGAAAATAAGTACCCTGACACAATAAATCGATATGGGAGTATTAATTCCTTAGATTCCACAGCATCATCAGGGATTGGCAGCTATAGCACTCAGACATCTGGTGCAGATAATCCAGAACAATATGAGGTTTTGAAGCAGCAGAAAGAAATCATAGAACAAGGAATTGAGCTGTAAGTTGATAAAACAAAATATATTTGCTTCATTCTGATTACTGTTTCCTGTTGAGTTCAATGGCATGAAAAACTGAGAAGATGATCTGACCCAAGTCAAAATAAACTGATATATTGTAATATCTAATATCATTCAAATTATATATTAAAGAACATTTGGTTTTTATCTATTGTTATCTCCATTCTTACAAAAAGTAGATAGTTAAAGAGTTGTTGTTGGACGTGTAAATAATAGCAAATGTCTTCAATTCAAACAGAATCCGAGCAACTTAGTTTAATTCGTTTATGAGATGTGGGCATTATTGGCTAGGCCAGCATTTATTACCCATTGGTAATTGCCCTCAAGAAGGTCGTGATGAGCTGCCTTCTTAAACCACTGCAGCCCCTAAAATGTAGGTACATCCATTGTGCTTTAAGGGAGAAGGATTTTGAGCCAGTGAAGATACGAAGGTTGTGAGTGACGTGGGAGGGGAGCCTCCAGGTGGTGGTATTCCCATGTGTCTGTTGCTCTTGTCACTGTAGATCGGTGGTTGTGGTATGGAAAGTGCTACCTGAGGAACCTTGGTGAGTTCCTGCAGTGCGTCCTTTAGATGGTGCACATAGCTGTCGCTGTGTGCTGCTGGTGGCTGGAGTTAAATGTTTGTGGATGTTGTACCCATCAAACAATTTGCTTTGTCTTGTATGATATCAAGCTTCTTGATTGTTGCTGGAACTGCGCTCATCCAGACAAGTGGATCATTCTATTACACTCCTGACTCGTGTCTTACTGACTTTAGGAAGTGAGTTACTCACCACAATATTCCTCCTCTCTGACCTGTTCTTGTAGCCATAATATTTATATGACTCGTGCAGTTCAGTTTCTGATCAATGGTGACCCCCAGCATATAGATAGTGAGGGATTCAGTGTTGTTAAGGCCATTGAATGTCAGGTGTCAAGATGTAGATTCTGTTGTTGCAGATGCTCATTGCCTGACACTTTGTGCATGTTACTTGCTACTTGTCAATCCAAACCTGCATTTGTCCAAATCTTGCTGCACTTAGACAGGGACTTCTTCAGAATCTGAGGAGTCACAAATGCTGTTGAACATTACGCAATCACCTACAAACATCCCCACTGCTGACTTTATGATGAAAAATCATTGATAATGAAGACGTTTAGTCTTGGGACAATACCCAGAGGAGCTCCTGCATTGATGCCGTAGAACTGAGGTGATTGACCCACATAAACCACAACCAGATTTGTTTGTGCTTGGTATGGTTCCAACCAATAGAGATTCCACCCCTTCCCTGATTCCATTTACTCCCAATTTTACATGAGTCCTTTGAACCACACGCTGCCTTGATGTCAAGGGTAGTCACTCTCGCCTCACTTCACTTTAAAGGGAGTCACAATGTTCATTTCCTCATCTTTCACCACCAATTGAATAAACTATGTAGAACAGATATCAATTACTGATGCAGATATGATTTGGGAAATCTGCCCATATTACATATCTGAAGTATTAGTAAGATTAGTAAGTTTGTGGATGACACAAAGATTGTCCTGATGATAACAATGAGGCTGAGTGTCTTGAGCTACAAGAAGATGAAGATGGGACAGTCAAATGAGAAGATATGTGGCAGTTGGAATTTAAGCCTGTAAAGTTTGAGGTGATCTGCTATGGAAGAAATAACTTGACAAGGAAGTATTCAATGAACAGCATGACATAAAGAAGTTCTGTGGAACAAAGGGACCTTGGAAGAGTATGTTAGTAGAGTGGTGAAAAGGGGATATGGGGCACTTGCCTATATCAAGGCTTAGATTACAAAAACTGGCAAGTCATTTTGGTGTCGTGTAGAACTTTGGTGAGGCTGTAGCCAGAGTATTTTGTGCAGTTATGATTGCCACATTATCAGAAGGATGTGATTGCACTGGAGAGGGTGCAGAGGAGATTGACCAGGATGCTGCCTGGGATGGAACATTTAAGTTATGAAGAGCAGTTGGGTAGGCTTGGATTGTCAGAAAAGACTGAGGGGTGACCTAATTGAGGTGTGCAAGATTGAAGAGCATGGACAGAGTGGAAAAGGAACAGTGGTTTCTCTTGGTGAAGGGCCAGTCAGAAATGCCAGTAGGTTTGTGGAGAGGAGCAGGATGTTTGGGAGGGGGGAAATGTGGGTGGTGACGGTCTGGAATGTGCTGCCTGGAAGGGTGGTAGAAGTGAGTTGCTTCGTATCTTTTGAAAAGTACCTCGATGAGCACTTGGTATGTCTTAACATTCAAGGCTATGGACCAAATGCTGGTTAATGGGATAAGGTGGGAGGTTGGGTGTTTCTCGCATGTTGATGCAGATTCATTGGCGCCTTCTACATTGTGTGATTCTCAGTTTCCTGTGAAGGTTATTTGAAGAAGTTTTAGGACAGTTGGGTGACTGCCATTCATGAGAATCAGTGGCAGTCACACGCACTTTTTGTGGCCCCATTGATATTGGACACAGGCACAATGGTGCCGTGGTAGTTATTATTACAAATCCAAATGTCCCCAACCAAATCATAATGGTCCTATTGAAGTAGCAATGACTTCTACTCTGAAGGACATCAGCATTTTCAAGAACTCTTCCTGGTTTCTTGATGTTGTAGAAATCTTCTAGGCTGTCTAGGTCTTCAGGAGGGTGTTCTGCAAATTGTGAGAAATTCACCATAGTATATTGGAGATACATGGAGTGGCCTAAAATTGCTTGCTTGTATATCATTTCAACAATATGTGGAAACCTTTCCCACTGCCTACAAAAGAGATGACTATTTCTTTCTCATTGCTCTTAGTCCTATCTTTTAGTGGAAATATTAATAAATTTAAAGCTAGTAATTTATAACATGAAATGTTTAATAATCAAGCAGTCAACCATTTATGTACTTAGAATTTGAGGCAGCTATTTTTTGTGTTCAGGTTCAATAAGAAACCAAAGAGAGGGATACAGTATCTACAGGAACAAGGAATGCTTGGCACTACACCCGAGGATATTGCCCAGTTTCTGCATCAAGAAGAAAGATTAGACACGGTAGGAAGTTATAACTGTTATTTGAAAGATTAATAAAACCTTTTCTAGCAGATTTACAATATTTCCATCTATTGGATAATCATTCATTTAGTTTGGCTTCATATTTGTACACTAAACTGTGCTTTTGAAAGGCATGACATTTCCTTGCAATGAACAATTATTTCTCTTTGTTGAAGATAGCACAGGTTTCTTGCAGTGAATTAAAATACACGAAGAATAAAGATACTAATTTGACATAGTGATTATTGGCTGGAGTTTCCCCACAGCCTTTTAGTCAAACATATCATTTTTATCATGCAAATAAGCTGATAAAATGTAGTAGAATGATGCAGCACATGAGGAGATATTCAGCCCATCATACTTGTACTTTCTGTTTAATAGAGCTATCCAATTAGTCCTACTCGCCTATTCTTTCCCATAATGCTGCAAATTATTTTTCCTCAAAGTAATTGTCCACTGCTTAGACCTTCTTTTCTGTCAGTGCATTCTAAATTATCAAAACTCTCCTCATATCAGCTCTGCTTTTATTTTCTAAGGATTCTGGTAATAGATGGTGAGGTAACTCTGTAATGAAGGATAACGTTAGTAGAGTAGTGAGAGATAACCTTAGTTCGGAAAATTGAGATGCAGAATCAGTTTGGGTAAAGATAAGAAATAACAAAAGTAGGGAGTCACTGTGGGACAGAGTGTACAGCCAGAAATAATGAGGGCTGTTAAGAAGGGTGAATAATCATGGGTGATTTTAATGATCATTTAGATTGGATGAATCAAATTGGTAAGATAACTTGGAAGATGAATTCATGGAGTGTATTTGGGACAATTTCTATTCCATTCTTTTTGCCAATCATGGAGCAGGCTGTTTTAGACTGAAATGGGATTAGTTCATGATCCCATGGTAAAGAAGTCTCAAGAGTGATAACATGATAGAATTCACATTCCTTTTAAGGGTGAGAAGAATGATGTTTTAAACTGGAAGGCACTTAGAAGCGTATGAGCACAGAGCTGCAAGAAGGTTTAAAAAGTAGGATAACAAAAGGGTGGCAAATATTTAAGAAACTATTTCATATCTCTTAAGGAAGATATATTCCATTAAGAAAGAAAGACTTTATGGGAAGGATATTCCTCTCCCCTTTGTGGCGAACTAAGGAAGTTGAGAATAGTATCAAATTGAAGAAAAAGATATAACACCGAGAAAATGAGTAGCAAGTCAAGAGATTGAACAATATTAAATTAGAAACAAATTTCTAAAAATTAGAGAAATATTGGAAAGATAATATACTCTGCAAGTGTTTAGAAGTACAAGAATAACCAAGATTAGCATTTGTCTTTTTGAAGATGACTCTGGGGAATTAATAGTGGGAAACAAAGAAATGGTGTAAGTATTGAACAGATATTTTGTGTCTGTCTTCTCTGCAGAAGACACAAAAAACATCCCAAGAATACTTGAAAATAAAGTAAAAGGGAGAAAGGAACATTAAAGCAATCACTCAAGAAAGGATATTGAAAAAATGATTCGGCTGACATGTACCCTGGATCTGATCGATCATCCTGTGGCCTTAAAAAAATGGCTGCAAGGATAATAGATACATTAATTGTGATCTTCCAAAATTCATTAAATTCTGCAAAGGTTGCAGGTGATAAAAAATTAAAAGTTTATTTATTAGTGTCACAAGCAGACTTAGATTAACATTGCAAATAAGTTAGTGTGAAAATCCCCTAGTCACCACACTGTGGCACCTGTAATACCTCTACTTATTGCATATGTAACACCTCTATTTAAGAAAGGAGGGAGATATAAAGCAGAAAATATAGGCTAGTTAGGCTGACATCTATTATTGGAAAATGCTAGAATCCACTATTAAGGATTACAAATGATCATTGCATTATGATTTTCCAAGGCAGCAGAGTCAGCATGGTTTTTTGGAAAAGGAAAATTGTGTTTGACTAATTTATTGGGGTTCTTTAAGAAAGTGACAAGCAATGTGGAAAACACAAGTTACAAAATCAATCTTGTTCTCTAATGTCCTCAGAAAGTACACAGTCCATACAATCCAAGAGGTGAAATGTGGTCAGATACAGCACATTCAGAAATGAGACGACAGTTGATATCCAAAACAACTTCTGTGGAAGTCTCATCAAATCTCTCTTCTCTTCTCTTCTCTCTCTCTCCTCCTCCTCCTCCTCCTCCTCCTCCTCCTCCTCCTCCCCCCCCCCCCCCCCCCCCCCCCCCACACACAACAACACACACACACACCAAGATGTTTGTTGCATTATGAGCCAAATGACCACATTGGAACTCTAAAATGCACAAATGGTTTCCAAACTTCACTCTTGAAGAATACACTTGGAATCTTCCTCCAGATAAAGCTTTCTCTTTGATGCCTTCACCAAGGATCTACTTCCAAGATTTCAATCTCCCCTTTTATTATTACTCTGTTTTGGATTATCATATGCATTCAAACTTCAATACAATTTCTCAGGGACCAAGTCCTGCCAATATCTCACCACTGCTTCACAGGCTATATTAAGATGTGACCAACCTTTTTGATTTACCTTAAATACCTGTCTTCTAATCTAGCTGACTTAAACTTGGTTCTTGTAGTT
The DNA here is from genome assembly GCA_024679065.1 of Sphyrna mokarran. Taxonomy (NCBI): domain Eukaryota; kingdom Metazoa; phylum Chordata; class Chondrichthyes; order Carcharhiniformes; family Carcharhinidae; genus Sphyrna; species Sphyrna mokarran. Next base: position 70,069,965 of record JAGIQG010000007.1, on the reverse strand, counting down.
TTTTTTCTTTAATTGCGAGCATTTTCTTTGCTTTTCATTTGAATTTTCCTGAACAGGACTTTCAACTTTCGTTCTTTAACTTAATTATTTTCCTGTGGCATTCTATTTGTCCCCCCTGCTGGATTTTTTTGGGGACTTTCTAGCACTTTTTTGGAAAGCTGCCTTCTGCAACTTTCTGGTCCTGTCCAGCTTCTAGTTTTAGCTCACAATTTGTTTTTATTACAGATATGGGCATCAATATAAGAACAATAATTTAGTTTTTATTTATTTTAGACTCAAGTGGGTGAATATGTAGGAGATAATGACAAGTTTAATAAAGAGGTCATGTATGCCTATGTGGACCAATTGGACTTTTCATCAAAGGATTTTGTCTCAGCTCTCCGTATGTTTCTGGAAGGCTTCCGTCTTCCAGGGGAAGCTCAGAAAATTGATCGATTGATGGAAAAGTTTGCAGCTAGATATCTGGAGTGTAACCAAGGGTAAGTTGCTATTTTAAGTATCAGCAATGCAATGTGTTTATATTGTGTAAATAAATTGGTTATTCAAAATTATATCAGCTTTGATAATACAAATCATATTTTATATTGCTTTTTTCAGGCAAACACTTTTTGCTAGTGCAGACACAGCTTATGTTTTGGCGTATTCAATCATAATGCTGACAACAGATCTTCACAGCTCACAGGTAAGTTCATGAAAATTATAGCATTTTTGTTGTTTATAAGAAGTATTTTGGGATGATTCAAAGCTTTAGCATACTGTAACACTACAAAAGTGTAATGCCAAATAGGTTTTGAAAGCCATTGTTGTTTTTCTTCCCATTTTAGTAGTTACACTGTGCTTCATTTGCAGAATTATATATGTTGGTTTGCATTTTAATATTAAAGTTTAGAAACCAAATTAAAGACATTGCCTTTACTAATTCTTTCTTCTTTTTGGAGTCATTTAACTGAATGGTGAAAGTTGTTTCTTTGCATAATCCTTTTTATGTCATTATTTTTGATCTTATATTTTCCTGGATATGCTGGATAGAATTTATAGCATTGAAAAATATATAGTGAGAGTGCAGAGAGGAAATCCTCAAACATTCATTGTTTGAGTTTCAATCCAAAGATAATAGGTGTTATTTTACGATATTTTGAATAAGTGTCAGGCAGGTGTGGAACTAGGAGAATTCCAGATCCGTGTTTTGGATGCATTTTCAATGACAACACCCCACCACTGCCCTCCACCCCCTGTCAACAATTTCGACCGAGTCCATTGCTCGCTGCAGAAGCTTGTGGGCAGGGCTTAATGTGCCTGGCAGTGTGTAGAGGAAGTGTTGCGCATGTGCAGACCTCTGATGCTACCATGTACATTAGCAGTAGCGGGGGTCTGATAGACAAAGAGCACTGCTAGGCCCCTGATGCTGCAAACTGCTTCAAGTACCCCCAAACCCGCAATCGCAGGGGCCTTCCACTCAAGATGCAGCCCCCACAACATAGGCCAATTGCGGACCCCCTCCCCCACCAACTGCAGCCCTGCTGCCCTTCCGTCACCTATCGTGGCCTCACTGCAGATTGGCAGCAGGCACTCCATCACTAGGACTGCCCAGTAGGCATTGCCCGGGTGCAAGGCTTGCAGAGTCATGATGCCGGAGTGCACTGCCAAAAGGCACCTTACTTTTGCCCTTGGCTTTTTCGGGGGGTGGGAGGGTCCTTAACGGCCTCCAGTGAGGCCAACACAACTGTTCTCATTCAGAAGGAGTAGATGTTTTCCTTGATGGAGAGGCCATAAAGGCAAGTGAGTCCGGACAATTGACTGTCAGCTCGCAAACCACACTGAAACAAGCATTTTAATAAATTTAAATAAATTAACCAATCTCTCACCTGTTCCTGGTGAGAGACTGATCATGCTGGAAATCTTGGGATTGTAAAATTGCTCTGGTCGTGAAAACCGGTGCTAATTGCTTCATGCTTTACAACCGTGTTTTCAGGTGCGTTACAGTTGTAAAATTTTGTCAAATGTGTTTTTAACTGTATCAGTGCAAAACATATGCTGATTATAATTAATTTTAAAAATTAAAATTAAAAGAAGTTGAGATTTTCATCTAGTCACTCAGCAGGATGTTGAATTGGGGAACATTGATGATAGCCATGCTATTAAATTGTCAGAAATAGATGGTTAGATTCCCTTTGGAGATAATTATTGGTTGACGCTTGTTTGGTATGAAATCAATGCAGTAATAATTCCAGCAAGTATTTTTAACTGGATTTTTATCTATCAAACTTAAACTTCAAGCAATGCAACCTGATGAATGTATGGTGTATGATTGTGATGCCCATTAAATTTTCCTTCTTATTTTACTCTCCAACTCACTTATTCTATACTCCCTATAATACTGATACATGCTGCAAAATGATATTGAGTAATTGCGGTTCTTCAGTTGCCTCAATCAATTGGCTTTTTCTTGTGAGCTTAAATAGTATTGCGCAACTGAACTGAAAAATTAATCTATCTGCCACCCATCTCTTGAACACACCATGTTTTCTTTCCTGTATGCTCTTTCTTACACATCCTCTTTCTCTCTCTATCACTCACTCTATTTTTTGTTTGCTCTCTCCCTTCCCCATCCTATCATTGTCATTTTCCTTGCTTGAAAAGAACCAAAGGAAGTTCTAAGTTTCTCTGCTGGTGCTGTTGAAGATATTGATAAATTTGATACATATACATGAAATTAGACTAAGGACTTTGGTATATTGTAGCGAGCCAGTAAGTAATGTAGCTCTGGATAGGTATGTTTTGCAAACACAACTTCAGTCAAAAATAATTAAAATTATTCCTTTCTGTTCTTTTGTTTTTAAAAAGGTGAAGAATAAAATGACAAAAGATCAGTATATTAAGATGAATAGAGGAATCAATGACAGCAAAGATCTACCTGAAGAATATCTCTCCGCTATTTATGATGAAATAGCAGGAAAGAAAATTTCAATGAAGGAAACAAAAGAGCTAACAATCAAGTCCTCCAAACAAAGTAAGTTGAACTAATGCTGCATTGAATATGCCTTTCACTGGGAAGTTTCTCTCCTAGAGTAATAGTGGATCTTTTATCTTCTTACATTAGATACTTTCTTTGCTTCTATATCCTCAGTCACTCTTATAAGTTAATCTGGTGTCCCCTCCAGTCCAGATTGTATCACTTTCCTGTTCAATACCTGCCAAATGAAAGCATAACCCAGAAACATACCCTGTGCTGTATGTATTTTTATATAAATATATCTTACTAGGGTTTGAACCAGAGTTTAATGTACATAAGATAGATGAACAAAAAGCATATGTTTTTCCCCAGATTCTTTGACATTGAAAATAATAAAGATGGAACGTGTTTTCTCTTCAACCATTCATTTACTCACTATAATCTCAAACAAGCTGACTTCCTTTATCAGGCTACTGTGAAAACATGAAAAGATAAAGGCTGGGATTTTCCAGTTGCACCTGCCCCAAGGCCGACAATTCCCACCTGAGATCGTGGACCTTAAAATGTTCGCCAATTTTGGCCTGCCCATGATGATTCTCAAGGCAGAGGGAACTGCAAAATTTGCTGAGAGTCTCTTTCCACTGATTTGTCAGCTTCTGAAGGTTTCAATTAAACGTGCGCTCTTCTATTTTCTTGGAATCATAGTACAAAGGAGATCCATCGTAGAACACTGGATATAAAGTTGGCTTCCGGCAAAGAATGGGTTTGATCATGACCGTTTAGGTAATGAGACTAACCTTCTCAAGAATTAGGAATGGGCAACAATTGCTGGCCCTTCCAATGACATATTCCATAGGATTCTGTTCAGATAGTTCCATGCTCAAAGTCTTAGAAGTCTAATAAGTGGTTTTGAAAGTTGAAGGTTCAACCTTAGTATGACCTTTGCGCATCTCAGTGTCATGTGTCATACTAGGTGAATTTGGCAACAATGTGGGTCATTTATGACAGCATAAGATGTTATGAATTGCAAATAAGTGTCTTCTGGAATGAATAAGTGATTAACACTTGAGACCTTTCAGATTTGAACCAAAACAAATTTGCATCTGGAGAAAAATGAAACAAAGTGACCAGCTCAAACTCATGACTCACTGTTAAAAGAAATACTGTTACTATTGGAATTAAATCTTCTGACGCTGAATGTGGATAGAATTTTGAGATCCAATGGGAAAATAAGTATAGTTAGCACTACTACATAAATGAGTACCTTTTTCTTTTATTAAGTAATTTAAGGTGAATGAATTAGCCATCAAAATGTCACTAATCCATCTAGTACTAAAATGGTGATGTTGGAAAATCCTTGAAGATATTTATTTGAAAATCAATGTGTGTATTCAAGAAAGATGTTCCCCAAGATTAGGGCCAAAATTTTCTGGCTGTTCAAACAGGCAGAACTTTCTGGTCCTGCCAATAGCATGTTCCTGCGTGGGTTTCCCAGAGCATGGGGCAGACATAAAAAGGAAATTCCAATGATAGCAACGGGACTAGAAGACCCCACCACCAACCAATGGCATGCCACCTCCTACCATGAAATAGACACTGCAGGAAGCCAGAAAATCCTGTCCATTATCTTTCATTTGGCAATTAACCTTCACGGAGGGTTTAAGTTACATTCTAATCAATTAATGTTAAAATCTTCTGAACCTGAGCTGTTGTGATAACTGCTAATAGACTGTACAGAACTTCAGTAGGCTTAATGTGAACACGTCTGTTGTTATTTGATGTGATGTGGAGATGCCGGCATTGGACTGAGGTAAACACAGTAAGACGTTTGACAAACCAGGTTCATTGGTTGGACTTAAACCTGGTGTCATTTGATGTGCACAGTTCTTGCTAGAGATATGTATATAACAACAAAAACTTACATTTTACACAGCATCTTTGCCATAATAAAATGTCCCAAGATGCTTCACAGGAGTACTATAAAAAAGCGTAACTTCAAGACAAAAAAGGAGATAATGGACCAGGTGGCCAAAGGCATGACCAAAGAGATTGGTTTTAAATAATGTTAATGAAGGAAAGGGAAGGAAGCGAGATATAGGGCAGAAATTCTAGAACTTGGGATCTAATGGCTGAAGACATGACCACTAACTGCAGAACAATTAAAGTCGGATGCGTGAGGGAAAAATTAGTTCAAATATCTTAGATGGTTGCGGTACTGGAGGAGATTGCAGTGATTGGGAGTGATTGCAGTGACTGGGTCATAGAAGAATTTGAAAATAACGAGAAGTTAAAAATCAAAAATTTGCTTGACTCTGAACCATTATAGATCAGCGAGCATACGAGAACAGAATTTAGTGAGTGAAACCGCAAGCAGCAAAGTTTGGATTATTTCAAATTTAAGGTAGGTAGAGTATGGAAAATCAATCAGGTATGCTTTGAAAGAATCATGTCTAAAGACAATGAAGGGATAAGTAAGGACTTCAGCAGCATAAGCTAATACAGGGCACAGCAAGGCAACGCTATGATGCTGCAAGAAATAGTCTTACTGAGGACGTGAGTATATTCTCCCTCTTATTCGTTCACTTGTACCAACTATTTCAGTTGAATGTTTCTCATCATTTAATGGAAAAGAATGCAGAAAATATGTAACATTGAACTTTTACCAACATCTTGCTTAATACCGTGATATATTACAGCAATTTTTACGTTTCCATAAATATGTTTTATATTTTCATCACGTTTTGCAAATTGTCCTTAGTGTTGTTTGTACAGCAGTATTTTTTTGATTGTTGTGTTTTTCTGAAATTAGGATTTGTTCTGACTATGATTTACAGCACTGAGTCCTTGAGAAACTTATCAGTTATAGAATCATAGAACCCTACAGTACAGAAGGAGAGATTTGATCTGTCGAGCCTGCATCAACCACAATCCCACCCAGATCCCATCCTCTCAACCCCATGCATTCCCCCGAACTAATCTCCCTGACAATTTAGCATGGCAAATCCATCTAACTCGTGCATCTTTAGACTGTGGAAGGAAACTGGAACACCTGGAGGAACACCATGCAGACATAGAGAATGTGAAAACTCCACACACACACTGACCCACGCCACGAATCGAACCAAAATCTCTGGCTCTGTGAGGCAACAGTACTAACCACTGTGCCACCATGTCGCCTGGTATGAGGATAGGTATTAGCGTTCAATCTGGAATACAGTAGAAATTGCCATTCAACATGATACTGTATGATGCAAATTAATCTGCAAAGTGAAATAACAAACACAAAAAGCTTCATAACATAAAATTTTAGCATGACATTAAAGCTATGATGTAGCTTTTGGGTTCAAATGCCATAATAAAATGTTCAAGTGTTTATCATTTGTAATTATTGAAGTTTAAAGCAATGGTTTTTGTTTCTTAGTGTTACTGTTATGAAATAGTTCCAAATAGAGAAATTCATAATCTCATCAAGATCTCAATATCTAACATTTTTAATCAGTGGAATTTTTTTTTCTGTAGATGTAGCCAGTGAGAAACAGCGGAGGCTTTTATATAACCTGGAGATGGAACAAATGGCTAAAACTGCTAAGGCCCTTATGGAAGCTGTAAGCCATGTACAGGCACCTTTTACCAGTGCTACACACTTGGATCATGTTAGGCCAATGTTTAAAGTAAGTTATTAGTCTCTAACAGAAATGTATTGCAAAATGTTTTTTCATTCTATTGAGTAAACTCTGCCATTTTTTTTACCTTCTTCCTTCTCGGGGCATAGTTCCCTTCCCACTCCACCTAAGTGCAATTTACTTGCCCAACACCCTGGACAACAGACTTCTCTATAATTACCTTCTCCACGGACTGTGGGTGGAGGTAATTTTTCTCATTATTTGTCAGTATGTTTGTTTGTAAACAATATATCCCCAAAGCTAATGAATTAATTTCAATGAAATTTGGTACTCAGGATATGAGCCAAAGAAGAACTGATTCATTTTTGAGAATTAAATCTGGATCTCCATATTTTTAAAAAAGATCTGTTAACATTGAGAAATGGGCTGAATTGTTTTTTTAAAATGTGGGTTGTTTGATTTAGAATGTTGTTGGCTGTTTGATTTAGAATGTTGTGGATTGTCTTTAGCTGTTGTAGTGCTGTTTGTCTCACAACATGAGCAGAATTTTCAGAGTAAGTTGTTAGACGTGAAGCTTCCTCAGTAATCTGGAAATTCAATACATTTTCCGGCTACAAGGTTATAGAGTAAGCCTTGAGAAGGAGTTGCGTAATAGTAATAACCCTGAGTTAACACAAAGATGAACTGTGAACAAAATAGAACAAGTGGCTTCAAGTGATAGAAATTTGAAATTGTTATTGAGGACTGAACTGTTTCAGTTTCCTTACTAATATGATGTAATCATTAAATCTTGAATCAATTTGTAATTTGAATAAGACTTCCATAGAATCAAAATGTTATGTATTTATGAACTGTTAAGACTTGTTATAATCTGAAATAAATCTCAATTCAAAAGTGTTATCTCAAGTAAATTTGTGAAAGTCATTACCAATTCAATCACTATTGAGGTATCTTGAAGAAAGGTATTGCAAAGTGTTTTCCTTCCTCTTCATTTCACCCAACCAAAATAAATAAGAGTAAACAACCAGAAAATCTAACCTTGAATTATGCATTATTCATCTTCACTTTAGTGTGCACATGACTTCAATAGCTCAGCGCCATTGTGTCCCACAGTATGTTTGATCATCTGAAGTATCCTTCAACCCAATCTTGCTGTTCATTTATTAAAGATTTGATGCATATAACATGAGTGTCTTTTGCTGTGAGCCTATTTAATATATTCAGTTCTGTGCAGGTCATATAATATTGGGTCATATAATATTGGGTCATATTTTCATTATTTTCTACTGAAGTACTCTGTCAATACTCAAATTTCAAATTATAAGAACCTTCTCGCATCTGTGTTGCCATTTCTATCAGCGTTTTAAAAAGCTGGATTTTGCCTCTTAATTTTTTCTGCCATCCCTTTACGTTTTTCTTGTTTTATCTTTTACTCCTGGATTCTCTTTCAAATATCTTTTGTAACATTCTTCAAAACAAAATCAACATACTGCTGATGCTGGAGATCTGAGATAAAAGCGTATAATACTTGAGAGTTAACAGTTCTTTGTTATAAACTGTTAAATTCCAAGTAAAATCATCAATTTGAAAAGTTAACTATATTTTTCTCTCCCTGTTGCTGTCTGAACAGCTGAGCTATTCTAGCTAGTGCTGATTTTATTTCCTTTCATTGCTGATATATATGGAAAAATACATTTTAACACTGGTGTGAAATAAGGACGAGAAAGAAGGAATTACTTTACTGCAGTGCCCTTCAGAGTTATATATCTGAAAACCTTGGCACTGGAAATGGTGCATTACGAATATCAGCTGGCGAACTGTGTTGTTTATTTTTTCAGAAAAGTTTTTAAAAGGAAATTTTCTGTTTCATAGTTGGCTTGGACACCATTTTTGGCAGCTTTCAGTGTTGGCTTACAAGATTGTGATGATACAGAGGTGGCCTTTCTTTGCCTTGAGGGCATACGGTGTGCTATTCGGACAGCTTGTATCTTCAATATTCAGGTAATATTCAGCACCCTCATATAAACTAATCAGTTCCTTGCCGAGAAAATTTAATAATATGGATACTGTTTGTCAGCGCATTTGTTATGCTTACAAAATCACCAGAAATTGGTATTGAGTTAAACTAAACAACATTTTGTGCCATGATGAGAATGAAATGTTCAGTAATAATATGTTTGCTTTTAGCCTTATAAAAAAATCACCTGTTTAGAGTATGTTTGTTCCGAGCGTGTCATGATGTCTCCCCCTCTCATCTCTTTGTACAAGATTGCAAGTTCTTCTCACCAACAGAATATTTTGTTTAAAAGATAGCACTTCAACTTTTAAAGCTACTCAAACTGCCCTAAAATGTTGTTACCAGGAAAACAATTATGTAAAACAAAACAAAATGTATAAATTGCATACATGAACTTTTTTTGTTTTTGGATTGGAAGATTCTAAAATCTTCGGCATGATAGCACAGTGATTCGCATTGCTGCTTCACAGATCCAGGGATCTGGGTTCGATTCCTGGCTTGGGTCACTATCTGTGTAAAGTTTGCAAATTCTCCTTGTGTCTGCGTGGGTTTCCTCTGGGTGTTCCGGGTTCCCCCCTCAGTCCAAAGATGCACGAGTTAGGTTGATTGGCCATGCTAAAATTGCCTCTAGTGTAGGTTAGAGGGGTTAGTGGGTAAATATGTAGGGATGTGGGGTGGGGCCTAAGTGGGATTGTGGTCAATGCAGACTCGGTGGGCCGAATGGCCTCTTCCTGTACTGTGGGATTTCTGATTCTATGAAAATTTATTCTTACTAAATGCAGCTTTTTTCAATATAAAATGATTAAGATTTTCGATTGCAAAAAAAGACCACCACAATTCACAAAAGTTAAATCTGTGCTTTATGAAACTCAATTATTCATTATACAGATATGCTCATCTGACAACTCATCTTTCCAGAAAATAAAGAAAATATCTTATTTTTGAGGAACCATAACCTCTAATATGTATTTTACATTTTTACTCATTGATGGAATGTGAATGCTGCTGGCAAATGAGCATTGATACTTCAAACTAAAGTTTCTCATGTTTTATTTTGCATTGTAAATGTCTTTTTATATTAACAGCTTGAAAGAGATGCGTATGTGCAGGCTCTTGCACGATTTACTTTACTGACAGCCAGTTCTGGTATCACTGAAATGAAGCAGAAGAATATTGATACTATCAAAACTCTCATCACAGTAGCTCACACAGATGGTAACTATCTTGGAACCTCCTGGCATGAGGTATGAAATGTCTTTATATTTACTACCATGTTTCCTCTCTGACGGGGAGAAGCTTGAATAATTCTATTGAGATTATGTGCTTTTCAAATGGAATTTTTAAATTTGTTTGCTTTTCATCAATGTTTATTTATTAAATTGTTCTGACTTTTTAAATAATTGTTATACAAAATGTATAATTCTTTGGAGCATTAACAAAGCAATAACGTGATGTTCTGGCTGATTTTTGTATGAAAGGAAGTCAGTTGCCTGTTATTTTCTAATTTCAGACAGCTATAATTGTTTTATTGCTTTTGAGTATTAATTGATTTGCTTGTCATCACTGATTTTTCTATTGTTAAGAGTTATGATTGGATAGGATATTGCTTTCAAACATGGTTTTGCCATTTGTGCTAGATGTGTGGTAATTTCTAAAATTACTTTTCACGTCTCATCCTATGCTTGTTAACATAATAAAGCTAGGCAGTTACACTGGATTGTTGTCAGTCAGTAACCTGCATCCTTCTTTGAACCATCCAAGCAATCATTTGCACATAAGCAAAGTCAAAAAATTTACAAATTTCATAAATTGAACAAAACCCCATTTTATATTTGCATATTGCAAAATACTTAATAGCCAATCTATAACAAGAAATTGTTCTTAAGACCACAATATAAATGGAGCAATGGAAGAAAAGCAAAATAATTTTGTAGTAAGGAAATCTGAAAGTCTGCACTTCCCTCAGGTCCTGGTAAAACCAGAGTGCCAAGTATTGATGTGTAGCCTCAAAAGATCAATGGAAAAGTGTCGGGAATTAATGAGGATGCCCTGAGCGATCTGAGGAGATAGCGTGGGGTGCCCATGAAGGGCATGGGCTTTGCAATGCTGGAAGGATAGCACATGCCATGGACTGCAATGGATCATGGAGTGGTTAATGTAGACTTTCTGCTCCCCTTACACCACAGGGAGTGCTAGAAAAGCACTTAGGACATAGGAATAGGAGGAGACAACTGAGCTCATTGACCCTGTTCCACAATGTACTGAGATGATGGCTGATTTGTGGCCTAATGCCAAATACCTGCTTTTAACCCATATTCCTTAATACCTTTGCTGAACAAACGTTTATCTGTCTCAGATATAAAGTTTGGAACTAATCTGGCATCCACTGACATTTATGGAAGAGAATTCCAAACTTCTACCACTCTTTGTGTGTATAAGTACTTCCTAATATGTCTTCTGAACAGTCTGACCCTAATTTTTAGATTATGCTCCCGAGTTCTCGAATTTTTAAACAGTGAAAATAGTTTGGGGGTGATTCTCCCACAAAAAATTGTCAGTGTCAAATTTGCGTAAAAAGTGGAGTAAATCCCACTGATTTTTTTCAACAGAAATTTCAAAATGAATCTCCTACACTATGTGCCCTCCAGATTCACTCCAGAAATCAGAGAGCGGGACCTATTCCCACTTGGACTGAAATCCATCCGCCACAGTTTTGCACATGTACCCAGTTTGTCAATATCCCTTTGTAATTTTACACTAACATCTGTGCAGTCCACAGTACTGCCGAACTTTGTATCTTCAGCAAATTTAAGTATATGATTTGCTATGCCACTATCCAAGTCATTAATAAATAATGTGAACAATTGAAGCCCCAACAGCCAAACCCCATCAATTTGAGTACCTACCCATTATTACTATTTTCTGTTGCTAGCACTCAACCAGGTTTTCAGCCATATCAATAATTTCCCTCAATTCAATGAGCTTCTGTCTTAGTTAACAGTCTCTTGTGTGGGTTTTTATCAAAGGCCTTCTGGAAGTCCATATAAATATCATCCATTGACATTCCCCTATCCACTACCTTAGTCATCTCTTGAAAAAATTCAGTGATGTTTGTCAGACATGATCTACCTGTTATGAATCCATGCTGGCTGTCCCTGATTAACATAATTTTTGAGATGTTCAGTTACTCTATCTTTGATTATAGATTCCAATGATTTCCCACCACAGACATAAGGCTAACTGCTCTGTAATTCCCTGGAGATATTCTTTCACCCTTTTAAAAAGTGGAACAACATGAACAATTTTCCAATCCAGTGAGACAACTCCTGAATGTAGGAAACTCTAAAATATTATAGTTAGAGTATCAACAATATGCGCCCATGGTTCCTTTAATATCTTCTAATGGGAGTCCTCAGTTTCTGAGGATTTGTCTCAGTTTAGTTCCATTCATTTCCTCATTATCAATGTTTTACTTAGCCTGTTCTATGCATGAGTAATTGCCTGTCGGTGCAGCTTAGGCTGATTGGCCGTGCTAAATTGACCCTTAATTTCAGGGGATTAGCAGAGTTAATATGTGGAGTTACAGGAATAGGGCCCAGATGGGATTGTGGTTGGTGCAGACTCGATGGGCCAAATGGCCGCCTCCTGCACTACAGGGATTCTGTGACCTTGCTTTGGCTGCTGGCTTTCCTGAGCCTTGGGAAAACCAGCTGGCCAGTGTTAAAACTGGAATGAGGAAAGAAAGGGAGCATGCTGATACAATAAAATATCACAATGCGTTACCCATCTTCTGAAACTGCGTTAGTTGTTCCTTCCTACTTCAGAGGGGCAGGGGTTCTTGCATCCAGAAGCCTATGATGTCCATTGATCAGGGACTTTTCCTAGCATCTGTTACAATTAATAATGTTTCTTGATCATGATAGCTGGGACTCTGTCTGAGGACCATGACTAGAGTTGTTGCCACTGGTTTTCTCAGCCAGCAGCTGGCCAACCTATTACGTTTCAAAATGTCTAAAGGACAGGAAACAAGAAAAAAAATTCATAAGGTGTTGTCCCCAACACTCCAGACCACACTGTTCTCTCCTCCCCCTGAGACCAAAAACAACAGCACAGAAACAGGCCCTTTGGCCCACCCAGCCTGTGCCGATACATAGTTTCTATCCCTCTGTCTGACATTCATGTGTTTATTAACCTTGAACATTGCTAACTGCCTGCTTCCACTATTTCCAATGGTAGTGTATTCCAGGCACCCACAACCTTCTGTGTGGAAAAACTTTCCCTGTATGTCTCCCTTAAACTTACCTCCTCCCACCTAAAACCTGTGCTGTCTTGTAGTTAACCCTTCCACCCTGGGAAAAGACCATTGACTATCCACCCAATCTATGCTCCTCATAATTTTGTAGACATCTATCAGTTACCCCTCAACCTCCACCTTTCCAGTGGAAACAGTTTGAGTTTATCCAACCTCTCTTTGTACCTAAAATCCTCCAGACCAGGTAACATCCTGGTGAGCCTTCTTTGCTCCATCCCCTAAGCATCCATGTCCTTCTGGTTGTGTGGCAACCAGGACTGCATGTAGTATTCTGAATGTGACCTCACTGAAGTTTAATACAGCTATAACATAACTTGCCAAATTTTATTCTTGCTGCCCCAGGCAATGAAGGCAACATGCTACATGCCTTCTTGACCATTTCTCTGTCCAAGTCTGCAATCTTGCTATATCCTGCCGTATCCTTTGACAATACTCGTCACTATCTGCAACTCCGCCAATTTTTGTATCATTTACAGATTTACTAATAGGACCCCCTGAGTTTCCTCCAGATCATTTATTTATATACATAATGAATAAAAAGGACCTAGCACTGTGGATCCCTATGGAACACTACTAATTTCTGATCTTCATTCTGAGAAAGTATCCTTCCACTGCTACTCCGTCTTCTATGATCAAGCCAGTTCTGATACCATCTAGCCAGCACACCCCAGATCTCATGAGACTTGACTTTTTGTACCAAGCTGCCACAAGGATACTTGTCAAATGCGTTATTAAAGTGTATGTAGACAACATCCACTGCCTTTCTCTCATCAATCATTCTTGATACCTCCTCAAAAAAATTTAATCAAGTTGGTGAGACATGACCTTCCGTGCCTAACACCATGCTATCTATCACTAACTCCATTCACTTCCAAATGCGAATAAATCACATCTCTCAGACTCTTCTCCAACAGCTTCCTCAGCACTGATGTTAGGCTACTGGCCTGTAATTATCTGAATTATCTCTGTTTCCTTTCTTAAAGAAAGGAATAACACTAGCCATTCTCCAGTCCTCTGGAACCTCGTCTCTGGCCAAAGAAGATGCAAAGGTATCTATTAAGGGCCCAGATAATGAATACCTTGCCTCCCACAGTATCCTGGAATAGATTCTATTCGTCCCTTAGGGATTTGTCCACCCTGTGCATTTTAAGACACTCAAGACTTCCTCCTTCATAGACGCTTCCCTCGCCTCAATATTCTTCATGTCTCCCTCTTTGGTGAAAACAGATGTAAAATGCTCATTAAGGATCTCACCTACATCCTCTGGCTTCACACATTACCTTCCTCCTTTATCCTTGAGTGGATCTACTCTTTACCTAGTTACTTTCTTGCTCCTAATATATGTATAAAATGCCTTGGGATTTTCCTTAACCCTGTTGACCAACGACATTTCATGGCATCTTTTAGCCTTCCTAATTCCCCATTTGAACTCCTTCCTACTTTCTCTGTATTCTTCAAAGACTTTGCTTTCAGTTACCTGGACCTTACAGATGCCTTTTTTTTCTTGACTAAGCTGACAATTTCCCCTATCACCCAAAGTTCCCGAATCTTGTCATTCCTGTCTTTTGTTTTCATAAGACGATGCTTATCCTAAGCTCTAATCAACTGGTTCTCAAAAGACTCGTACGTGTCAGATGTGGATTTACCCTCAAACAGCCGCTCTCAATCCACATTCTCCAATTTTTGCCCAATTTGGTTATAGTTGGCCTGCTCCCAATTTAATACCTTCATCCAAAGACCACTCTTGTCTTTATCCATAAATTCCAAAACTTACAGAATTGTGCTTACTATTCCCAAAATGCTCCTTCATTGAAACTTTGATCAGCTGGTTGGGCCTATTCCCTAATATTAGGTCTAGTATGGCTCCCTCTCTCGTCAGACTATCCACATATTGGACACACCTAACAAATTGCTCCTATCCAAATCTTCAAATTCAAAAGGGAACCAGTAGCTCCCTCACTGGTTGGAGATAATAGAGTGGTTATGTTGATTTGTCTCCTATCTTCTTTTGTTATCAGAGAGTTGATTATCCTATATATTAGAAAATTTAAGGATACAAATTTGCTGTTAGGAAAGTCTGCAATGAATTATATTTTTACTATCTTATGGCACAGTATACTTGTGCTGTACCCTGGACCAACACGTAGATTTCAAAGCTAAGCATTGCTATTATCTTTTAAATTCTGGGTAATTGAAAATCAATTTGAGTCAATAGGGGTTGTTCTAATATCTGGCTTAGATATTTGTTTGACTATTACTAATCTGCCATAAGTTCATTGTTACTTTTGGTTTTAGCTCAGTTTATACATTTTTCAATTATGGTTCTCATCACGTGTGTTTAAATTTTTTATTCATTTCTGGGATGTCGTGTCATTGTCTAAGCCAGCATTTATTATCCATCCCTTTTTACTCTTGAGAAATAAGAACATAAGAAATAGGAGCAGGAGTAGGCCATCTAGCCTCTCGAGCCTGCTCTGCCATTCAATAAGATTATGACTGATTTGATAGTAGTTCAGTTCCACTTACCCACTTGCTCCCCATAATATTTAATTCCCTTATTGGTCAAAAATCTATCTATCTGTGACTTAACACATTTAACGAGGTAGTCCTACTACTTCAATGGGCTGAGAATGCCAAAGATTCACTACCCTCTGGGAGAAGAAGTTTCTCCTCAACTCTGTTCTAAATTGATTGCCCCATATTTTCAGGCTGTGGCCCCTGGTTCTTGTTTCCAAGATGATGGTGAGTCCATGTGGTTCAGGTACACCCACAATGCTGCCCAGGTGGAAATTCCATCTTTTGAACCAGTGTGATAGGTTTGGAAAGTACTGCATAAGAAGTCAGTGCAATTTGTAGATGGTACACACTTTTTTGCCACTATGCGTTGATGGTGATGGATAAGATGTCAGTCAAGTGGGCTGCTTTGTTCAAGATGACGTTGATCTTCTTGAGTGTTGTTGGAACTACACTAATCCATGCTAATGGAGCATATTCCATCACCCTCCTGATTTGTGCCTGGAGATTGTGGACTGGCTTTGGGGAGTCAGGAGGTGAATTACTCACCACAGGACTCCTAGCCTCTGACCTGCTTTTATAACCACAATATTAATATAACTTGGCTAGTTAGTTTCTAGTCAATGGCAATCTCAAGTATGATAATAGTGTCTGATATTTCATAGAATGGTCATAGAATTTCTATAGTGCAGAAATAGGCCATTTGGTTCATCAAGTCTGCACCGACAACAATCCCATCCAGGACTTATCCCCGTATCTTCACACATTTATCCCACTAATCCCTCTAATCTATGCATCCCTAAGGGGCAATTTAGCATGGCCAATGCACCTAATCTGCACATCTTGGACAGGAAATTGGAGCACTCAGAGGAAACCCACGCACCCACGGGAAGAACATGCAAACTCCACACACAGTCACTCGATCCAGAAATCGAACGTGGGTCTCTGGCGCTGAGACAGGAATGCTAACCATTGTGCTGCTCCATTTATTTCAGCAAAGATATTTTTATCATGACTACTCAGTAGAAATTCTATTTCTCTTGTTTGTATATAGTATGAATTAATTATATTTAATAAATGTGCATTAACTGTGCTAGATTACACAGTATAATTCAACTGACTTTAAAGCAAATTAGGAGTGTGTTTCAAAACATTTAAATTACCTCATTTTGTTTCGTTGTTTAATTTTGAGTGTCACTGGAAATAATTTGTAAATTTGTCTTTTTTTTTAACCTGTAAATATTCGTAGATCTTAAAATGTATCAGTCAGCTGGAACTGGCCCAGTTAATAGGCACTGGAGTAAAAGCACGCTACATTTCTGGGACAGTTCGAGGTAGAGAAGGATCAGTTTCTGGATCTAGAGATCAGCCAACCGATGAGTTTTTAAGCCTAGGACTGGGTAAGTTGGTTTGCTTTATCACTTGGATATGCTTGTAATAAATATACTGCAACCACATCCCATTTTTTTTGGGCTTGCTGTTATGTCAGTGTTCCTTGTTGCCCGAAGACAGATTTTTGAATGCATGATACCTTTAAGTTTTTTTGCTTGCCCTTATGTAGAGTATTTAACATGGAGTAAGCCTTGCAGGCCTCTGTACAATTGAGCACACATACAGCTTGATGGGAATATTGGTTATGGCAAGTCCCTCCCTTATCAAACTCAGCATATTGAAACTTAACCTTTCGTGCAATCCTGCATTTTCAGTGGCTGCCTGTCGAATGTTCACTGCTTGACATTCCTGGTGTTTCTTATGCAGCCTGTTCTAGAATTTACTCCCCAAATAACAAAATCTTATTCTTGCTGTCTTCATATTTTTCTTGGCCTTCATCATTCATGTCTTGATCTAATTCTCCTATTAACAGCAGGAGGAACAAGACAGTAATTTGAGACCAGGTTAGAGTGCTTAAGAGACTCCAGAAGAACAAACCTTGAAATAAGTTTCCAGCTGGGTTTTATTTTTGAGGAACCATTATATTGTATCAGACTGTAGTAACTGCAATAAATTGGAAGAATGGTTTAATAAAGTTGTCCTGAAAAAAAAGCTTGCATTTGCATCGCGTTTTCTCTTGTTTTCAGAAAATATTAAAATTAAGTAGGAGTCCTATCCAGCTAAGACAAACTGACATTCAAATTTTCAATAATTTACTCTGTAAATACAACTACAATTCTACAACTAAAGAATCTACAATTTTTTTTGTACATTTAACTATTTCCTGTTGACATTAAAATATTTGAATCTGGGCAAATTTATTCCCTAGGGATTTAGAACATAGAACATAGAACAATACAGCACAGAACAGGCCCTTCGGCCTTCGATGTTGTGCCGACCAAAATAAAAAGCAATGCCCCTCCAAACTAAACCATTCCCTTCTCTTCCATATACTTATAAATTAACCTCTTAAACGCCACCAAACTTGGCGCATCTACAACAGCTGCAGGCAGGGCATTCCACTCCCTAATCACTCTTTGAGTAAAGAACCTACCTCTGATATCCGTCCTATAACTCATACCCCTTAATTTAAAGCTGTGTCCCCTCGTGCTAGCTTTCTCCATCCTAGGAAAAAGGCTATCACTGTCCACCCTATCTAAACCTCTAATCATCTTATATGCTTCAATAAGATCCCCTCTTAGCCGCCTCCTTTCTAACGAAAACAACCTCAAATCCTTCAATTTGTTCTGAGAGGCACAAATTGAGACCGACCTAACCTATTTCCATTGCGGCCATTTGTGGTTCATTTTGATGTGATTATAACAAAGAACAACACAGCACGGGAAACAGGCCCTTCGGCCCAACGAGCCCGCGCCACCATCCTAACGTCTTAATGACATATAGAGACCAATATAGGGACAATTTGTTACCCAATCAGCCTAAGAGCACATTTTTGGGATGTGGGAGGAAACCGGAGCACCCGGAGAAAACCCACGCAACCACGGGGAGAACGCGCAAACTCCCGCAGACACAGGCCCAAATCCATGTGTCTGCACAGCAACAGCGATAGTCTCTGAGCTGTCATGTTGCCCATCTGATGGTCCAGTTTAAGCATACACTAACGACATGAAGCACTAGGCCACTCCTGAAGTAACATCCAAGAGCAGCCCTCGCACGACCTGCCGAATGCATGCGCCTTGTTGGTCAACAAGGTGGACCGAATAGCCTGTGGAAACAAATAAAGTATTTAAACAGTCCTCCTATATCCCTCTATCTGCAGACCGCTCATGTGGCTGTCCAAGAGACCCTTAAACAACCCTAGCGTGCCTGCTCCCACCACCTTACTCGGTAGCGCATTCCACACCCCCACTACCCTTTGTGTGAAAAAATGCCCTCTAATATTTGTCTTATACATAGCCCCCCTCACCCTAAGGCCGTGACCCCTCGTTCTATCCGATTCTAATGGTGGAAAAAGCTTACCACCATTTACTCTATCTATACCCCTCATAATCTTATATACCTCTAATAGATCCCCTCTCAGCCGACGTCTTTCAAGGGAAAACAACCCCAGTGCGTTCAATCTTTCCTCGTAAGACAGCCCTTCCATACCAGGCAGCATCCTGGTAAATCTCCTCTGCACTCTCTCCAGGGCCTCCACATCCTTCCGGTAGTACGGCGACCAGAACTGGACGCAGTACTCCAAGTGAGGCCTAACCAACGTTCTATACACTTGCAACATCAGACTCCTACTCTTGTATTCTATACCCCTTCCTATGAAGGCTAACATACCATACGCTTTCTTTATCACTTTCTCCACCTGTACTGACACTTTCAGAGACTTGTGAACCTGCACCCCCAGGTCTCTCTGCGTCTCTATACTCCGGATAGTTTTACCTTTTATCCTATAACTCCCCTCTACATTATTCCGGCCAAAATGCATCACCTCGCATTTATCCGGATTAAATTCCATTTGCCATCTATCTGCCCAATCTACCAGCCTATCTATGTCCTGTTGTATTGCCTGGCACTGCTCCTCAGTCCCGCCAATCCAAGCATCTTAGTGTCATCAGCAAATTTGCTGATCACACCACCTACCCCCTCTTCCAAGTCATTTATATAAATCACAAATAGAAGAGGTCCTAGTACTGAGCCCTGTGGCACACCACTAGTGACTGACTTCCAGTTGGAAAAAGAGCCTTCCACTACTACCTGCTGTCTCCTCCTCCCAAGCCAGTTCTCAACCCATCTACATACCTGGCCCTTTATCCCATGCGCCTTCACCTTTTTTATCAGCCTACCATGGGGAACCTTGTCAAACGCCTTACTGAAATCCAAGTAGATGACATCAACGGCTTGTCCTTCATCAACCGTTTTTGTCACCTCCAAAAAATTCTACTAGATTCGTAAGGCACAACCTCCCCTTAACGAAGCCATGCTGCATTTCCCTGATCTGATCGCAGCGCTCCAGATGCTCATACATCCTGTCCCTGAGGATCCTCTCCATTAGCTTACCTATAACTGAAGTCAAGCTCACCGGCCTATAGTTCCCTGGATTATCCCTCTGACCCTTTTTAAACAACGGTACTACATTTGCAATCCTCCAGTCCTCTGGGACCTCACCTGTGTCCAAAGAAGAGACAAAGATTTGCGTCAGAGGCCCAGCAATGTCATCTCTCACCTCCCTTTAGCAGCCTGGGATAAATACCATCAGGACCATTATCTGTTTAATCAGACTCTATTTATAATTCTTGCTACTTCTCCCTATAATTGTTTGGAAGTGTAGATTGAGCTTTGTTTTACTAATGCATCACTTAAAAATTTAACCCAAAGTCCATCTTTCTATTCCTACTCAGGCACTTTGGTCAGTGGGACTGTGGACCGAAAGCAAATAGCTAGTATCCAGGAATCCATTGGTGAGACAAGCTCTCAGAGTGTTGTTGTTGCAGTTGACAGGTAAGACCAATTTTATTTCAGATTTACATGTTTTTTGTAGTTCATTTGGTTTACTTTGGGTACCTTGTACTTTGATTTTCTTACATTTACGATCTGATGTTTGATCTAACAGTGCAAGATTACAACATCCATAGCAAAGATAATAAATTTATGTCACATCTTTAACATAGTAAAATGTACCAGGTTACTTCAAAGGTTGTCAATCAAAATTTGATGTTAAACCTGTTAAGAAATATTAGGGCAAATGATCAAAAGCTTGAAGTAGATTTTGAGTGTTTTGAAAGAGAGTAATGTAGAGAAGCAGAGAGATTTGGAGAATTGTTTTTAGAACTTAGGCCATTGTTGTTTTGGATGTATTTGATAACAGAAATATAAGTCTCTGCAAATTTACATTTTTAATTTTGTATAATTTTTAAATTACTACAAAGAAATTTTAAAACTGCTAGATATGCTGACAAAAATTATGTTTCAATTACAGTTTTGTTGGATTCTTAATGTGTATTATTTAGTCTGGTTCTTACAACTTGGAATGTGTGCAGAACCAAGAGGTAAATTAAGTAGTTTTTGAGTACGAAGCAGAAGTAAATCATTGTTTATTTGGAAAGACAGAAATAGAACTACATGATGCTGACAATGAAATGACATGTGTTTGGAAAAAGCTGTTAGTTTTTCACCCTCTCCATCGTGTTATTTTGATTTCAGGTTCCATTCTTCCACTCCTGCCACGTGCTTGAAATCTTTTCCACTTCAAGTCATCATCAAATTTCCTCCCAAAGATTATTGAATTTGATTCCACTCGTTTTTCAGGCAGTGTAATTAGACTGCTACAGAAAAAGACATTTCCACAGGTCACTTCTGATTCTTCTCCCAATTATTTTAAATTTGTGTCCAATGTTTACCAACTGTTCTGGTAAATCTGCTCTTTTCTCTATTTAAGATTCTTGTCATCCTCCTTAAAGTTTGCCAGCTACCATCAGCCACATGACTCCAACTAGAATTGAACCAATGTTATATAAAAATTTAGCATAATTTTCTTGCTTTTGAGTTCAGTACCTGTTTATTAAACAAAGATGTTGGATGCCTTTTAAAAACTTTCTTGTCCTGCCGTTTCAAAGGTTTGTGTACGGACATCCCCAGCCATCTCTGTTCCTAAACTCCATCTAAAATTGTACCGAATTGTTTTTACACCTCTCTTCATTCTTTCTATTGAAATGAATCTCAATCAAAAAAGCTCAGTGAAAAATGTGATTTGCCTTGAACACAAAGTGGCTTTCATTTATTAGCTGTTATTTTCCCAAATCAGTTTTGCATCGATATGTCTAATGATTTCCTCACAAATGACATTCAGATGTCATTATGTCATCCTTCTTGCCTCTTTTATGAACAATGGAGTAACATTTTCAATCTTGTATCATTACTATCGTATGTAAAGAAGATTGAACAATTGAGGACATAGTCTCCGTAATTTTCAGTCTTAATTTCTTCAGCAGCCATCTACAGTACATTTTGCATCTCATTCAGAGCCAGTGACTTTTCTATTTTGAGCATTACCAACTTTTTCAGTATCTCTTCTATGTTTCCAATTTCTCTATTGGCTCCTTCTTTAATGCAATGTTGGCAGCATCTTTTTTTTCCACTGAAGACAAATGCAAAATACTAAATTACTACTTCGATCAAACACACTACCTTTACAAGAATGTGTCATTTCTGGTCTGAGATCTATCCTATCTTTTCTTTGACTACCTTTTACTATTTATTTGTTTGTAAAAGATTTTCGTATTCCCTTTTACATTCTCATGCACTTACTTTGCCCCCCATATACTTTTTATCTGTTTAACTTATACATCTTGTGCTCATGTTAGTTCTCTACTTAGTTGTGAATGAAATACTTATCATGTGTTTCCTTTTCCTGTATAATTTTGCTCTTTATATCTTCAGTTACCCAGAGAACTCCAGCTTTGGGTCCCTTTTCTCTTCCTCCCACCACCACCCCCAACTCTCCTCAGTGGGAATATGTCTAGTCTGCACTTGAATTATCTCGACTTTGAACTCTTCCCATTTACTCAATTACTTGGCAATCTTTGTTTCCTGTCCAGATTCCTTCTTTACTCACTAAAATTATTATTCCTCCAGTACAGTTTATTTACATTTGACTTTGCATTGTAATTTTTCATTATTCTAAATTTAATGATATTGTTATCACTATTTATCAAATGTTGCCCAATGAAAAATGCTTCACTTGTCCCACTTTATTTCCCAGACTGAGATCCAGCATTGCTTTCCTCTTGTAAGACTGGAAACCTATTGATCAAAAAAGTTCTCTTGTATGAATTTCAGGAATTCCTCTCCCTTCATTCTTTATATGCTTATTATTTTGGTTTATATTGGGATATTGGAAATTTCAGTTACTACCGTAATAAAGTTCTTGTTTCTGCAAATGTGTCAGCTCAATCTTCTTGTCACTATTTGGTAGTTGAAGGTACACATGATTCTGAGAGTCATGCATGTATGATTTCATGTATAATGTTCAAAATGGAAAACCTTTTTTTGCATTCCAGAATTTTCACAGGATCTACAAGACTGGATGGAAATGCCATTGGTATGTTTTAACATTACAACATTTTTAATATTAACTTGTCAGCTTATTCTGTTGGCACATTAGATAAAAAGTTGTATTTATTTTTCATTTGCAGTTGATTTTGTGCGTTGGCTTTGTGCTGTATCTATGGATGAGTTAGCCTCACCAACACACCCACGGATGTTCAGCCTTCAGAAGATAGTTGAGATATCCTATTACAACATGGGGCGTATCAGGCTACAATGGTCCAGAATATGGGAAGTCATTGGAGATCATTTTAATAAGGTAATTTTCTGAAAGTAATTAATGCATCATGACCTCATTTTAAGTGTGCTTATTGTCTAAATGAAGTACTTTAGGATGTCCACATAATTATTTAGTTTTTATGATTTAATAGCTTAAATGGTAACATGTACAACTCACACTCATTACTGTTTTGTAAATTACAAGGAATCAGCGTATTCTTGGCTTGAAGTACAGACCTCGCTGCTTCTGCCTCTAAGATGGCTATACATCACACAAGACAAAGTGGCAACTTGCCATCTACCTGCTTGTAGGGAAGTTTGTAATCTAATACTAAAAATCCTTCAGCCCTCTTCCTCATGACACAAGTTGTGCATCTAGGTAAAATTGCTAATTAGTTGATCCTTGATTCCAGCTCCCTTTCATCTCAGAAACAAATGAACAGTTGCAGTTGATGGTTTACAACTTGATGCCTGTAACACCTTTTTGGAACTTGGGTGATCAAAGTCTGCTTGTTGTAAACTCAGAGACTTTGCTCATTGTCCGAAGTATAAATATTTTGCACCACCTTCTCAGTAAAAGAATCTGAGCCATTCTTTTACCTCTAACAATCAAATTATTGAGGCAGAAGGCAGTGTAAGTCACATTACCTCCTTCATTTACCCTAAATTTAAAGTTACAGCCCAAAGTATGATAATTATATAAACCACAAGATAAAGTCCTATAAATTTAATACATTGTATACTTCAGCTTTTTTTTCAACTTCAGCTGTTTTGCTCTTTCTCCCCACAAGCTGTCCATTCTTGCTTTTAATATTAAACTTGAGCCTACCACTGCCTGTTCCGTTTATATCTACAAAGCCATTAGCATAGGCACTAAAATGCACTACATTTTTTAAAAATTCTTTATATAAAAATAGAGATCATTTTGTACATTTACAAGCAATGTCATTGAACGATAATACCAACTGACATATTCCATCTTGCTGTCCAGTCGTTTTTGGATCATTCAGGATGCATTTGCTGCATTGCACCTGAGCATGTGCCTCTTTGTATTCCCTGATTTGTCTGTCCCGGATCCTGTGTTGTGGGAAAATAATCACTCAGAGTCAGATTTAAAGATTCAACATACAGTTTATCAAATAAAGCTTTGGGAGAAGCATTGGGCTCTCTGCAGTGCTCACAGTTACCTTCTCAACTTTAAATTGACAGCTGAGCTTTTAGACATTTTCAAATAGTGGACAAGTATGGATATTAATAGTTAGCACATCATTATACATTTATGCTCTTCTTTCGACAACTTGTTAACAAAACTCATTGTTTTGGCTCTGCCTTATCTCAAGCTCAGGTGATCATGGCCTGATTTATTTCCTGTAGTAATTAGACACTAACAGGATTTAACTCATTGTGCAATGTCTGTGCCTAAGTCAACACATCTTAATGTCTTTTCACAGAGTTCATTTTGTGCTAGGTAACCATCTTGTATCTTTTAATTTTGAGTTTATTCCAATTATTTCCCCTTTTGGTCAGAATTATGCTCTAAATATCCGATAGATGCAGCTTCGTGGGTCCGGCAATTGATATCCCTGACCTGTAACCAACAGGTCATGCATTCATAGATACACTTCCACCTTCTTGCCCTTTGCTTCATTGTCATCTTCTTTCTTGGCTTCGGGTGTTCATCAGATGTTCTTCGGTGACCACACTGGCCCTGGCACAATCCGAGTCATCATGACTTTACAGCAGATGTTAAGACATCCAACAATCAGGCAACAGAGAACCATTATTACAATGAGAATAATCAGTCCATGCATTAAATAAGAACTCCAAGATTCCCCCAATAATCATTCAAGTGAGCTATTCCCCTTCTTGGGGCCTTGTCTAAAGACATCAAGCTGCTTTCTTATATCATTAATGACTTGGGTGATGTTGTAGGATTCATCTGTAACACGCGTAATACATTTATCTCCTATTATTGTGCATACTGCCGTCTGTTGGGCTAACTGATAATCTACAGCGTAGTGGGTCTACTACGCGTACAATCTTAAATTCAGCCAATTCTTGGTTGACGCCTCCAGTGCCAATGATGCGCTGTTTCCCAGGATGGTTAATCCACAAATAAGATGATTTCTGTTTTTTTGCACTAATTACTCCTGCTGCTCCCCCCAGAGACAAGGCACCAACAAACCTGTAGACGAGTGATGATCCTAGTGTGACTGGGACCTCCCAATCAGCACAGTATTCCTTGCTGATGGCCTGGGTCATTATCTTTTTTTGGATATGCCCTTTCTGAGGGCATGGATCAGTGAGTGATCCTATTGTTCCTACTGCAAAGAAGATCAGGAGTGTTGGTGTTGCCATCGTGAAGGTGCCGTTGAGGAGAAGCTCAAATCTCTTGGCTCAGTAACATTTGATATCCTGGTTATTGGTTTGTCTGAACTGTATATATGCCAATTGCTTGGTTCACTTGACTTTTTGCCCAATCCTACCAATTGGTACATATCAAACAGGTATGTTCATATGGCTGAGCTGACATGAGTCCCATTACACTGACCACAAATGAGTTGCCTCCCTGCGGTCACGTTCAGGCATCTTTGCACTGCTCTACCAGTGGCTTGATTCCCTTTGTAATTTAACTAATCAGGATTATCCCTTTCTCATTCTTTCTGATGTGCTTTGACTTTTATTACTGCCACTTCTCAGGGTTTTTCGCTGGCCTTTAGTAATGCCTTGATCTTTTATTGGTGTTTAATAGGGGGTTCCTTCTGTAATTACTCCAAATACATACCTGTTATCGGTGTATATATATTTACCGCTTTTCCTTCAGAAAATCCTAGTGCCTTTGTGAGTGACACTAATTCCACCACCTGCACGGATAGAACAGTGCTACCCTCTGGTAATCCTACCCTTTTAGGATGTCACTCATTACTCGATGGTCAGGGCCCTTGTGGAATCCCTGCGGTAAGCGAGTCCAAGTGTACTGTTTGTCTCCCACCATAAATGCAAGTTTGTCTTAGAATTCGGAATCCAAGATTAGCGACCGAATCCAAGAACAGTGACCAGAATCCATTGGCTACATCTAATACACTAAAAACTTTATGCTCTCGTGACAGTCTGTTCAGGATTGTCAAGGGGCTTGCTACAATGGGGTGCAATTTGGACATGACTTTATTGATGTCAGTGTAGTCTGTTGTGAGCCTGTAACTTCCGTCGAGTTTGCTCACTGGCTGTGTGGTACTTGTAGTTTCCTTAGGATTCCTTTCCCCACAAGCCCTTTAACTATTTCTATTGCAGCTGCCTTTGCTTCTGGTTTTATCGGGTACTGTTGGTGGGCTTATCCTCCAGTCCAGGCACCTTTATTGGGTCAGTTTTGGTTAGGCCAGTGTCTAACTTCATTGCGGTCCATTCTCTGGAGACGGAGGCACAGATGGCTCCAAACCCATTTGTTTCTAGTCGCCAATCTCTGGTGGTGGCTGTAGCCATCTTGATAATCTTGAGATGACTCATGTGTTTTCCTGTTCCAGTTTTCCAGCAACCCGTTTTGTCCAGATTAGCTCTCCCTTCTTACAATCAATCAAAATTTCATACTCCTTCATTAAATCATTTCCCATTATTGTACCATCCTTATTTTTACATACATAGAATCTCATAGATATATATAAATTATTTATTTCTATTAACATGGTTTCACTCAAGTAGGCAGGTGTTTTCTCTCTTATCCCTGTTAGATAAATCATCATACTTGTAGTGGGTAAGGGAAGGTTGGTGACAAGATATGGATGAACCTGTGTCCACCAGCATCTCTCACTGCTTGTCCCCTACTAGTGCAGACACAAAGATCCTTCTCTCCTCCTTATCCTTGTGAATGGGGACTGCAGGTAGTCAGTCTTCCTGGTCCCGGAGGTTCCTTAGTTCCTCCAATTCTGCTATGGACATGGATCGGGATAGGGGTCTCCCATGTTTGTCCCAACAAATTGCTACCATGTGTCCATTTTTATTACAATAATTACAATGTCTCCTACTGTTTCCAAATTTGTTTCCTTTCTTTGGGACCCGGCACTCATTTGCAAAATGCCCTTGTCGGCCACAATCGTGACGTGTCAGTTTGACTTAGTTCCATTCCTACTACCGTAGACGGCTACTCTTTAATGTTTTACCTTTATCTGAGATTTCTCCTCCCACCTACCACCCCTTCTGTGTATACCGATAGCTCATTTCACCAGTTCATCATCATCCTGGGACATCCTTGGTGGGTTCTGAAGAGTCCATCATTGGAAGATTGAATAAAGGCTCGATCCCCATTGCCTGAGTTTCCTTGCCCTGATCATTCCTAATATACTTGAAACAAAAGTTCTCGATATACAGAGGCCCCTTCCCCTTTTTGTTGCTTGGTCGTTGTGATTTTACTCCAATTGCTAGGGGCATTTCCTAAAATTCTCTGGACTTCTGTTTTAAATGGGTGAAGGGTGCATCCTGGGCATCTATTTCTTAGTTAGGGCTACTGCGTGCGTCCAACGCCCCCCCCCTGTTGTCTTGTGCTGGGGGAATGGTGGGCCCTCCTGCTACTTTCCTCCACTTATCCGCTGGACATGCGGCCCTACCCAATTGATGTATATTCCTTAAGTGCCAACCCAAACCATATCTAATTCTTCTCAACGCTTTGTACTTGCACGTCTAGGTTGTGGCTTACCCAGAGAGACCATTATCTGTTGTCTTTTGCCTGCAGTGAATGGTTTATAATTTGCTGTTGGCTGTGCGTCCGTTGCCCCTCGGATTACTGGTGCCAAGTTGTGTTCTAGCGCTTCCCCTTCCACTGGAGGGGTGGTTGGTCCTTGTTATGTGGACTGATAAGGGGGCAGAGGAACAGTTCCCCTTCCCTTTGATTCTCCTCTAATTCTTGATTCCTCTTCTCCAATTCCCTTACTCAGGGTTCTAATTTTTTAATTCGGTCCTTATCTTCATTCCACTTTTTAGTGGAGGCAACTACTTGTTCAATTAGTCCAGCTAATTGATGTACTAATAATACCTTTGTCTTTTTTGTTTTGTCTCTCTTTTCCCCATCTGTCCACTTTCTCTATTGTTCTATGGTCTGAGAAACATTCTAGCCATTCCTTTACATCTTCTTAATCAGTGTGTCTGTCTGTTATATATTTGTCAATAAGGGAACCCGCAGGTCCCCACTTAGTTTCTTTATCTGGCTATCTTGCAGACTTCTATGCCCCGGTCTCAATTACCTCCTCAGCAACGTGTTTTCTGCACCGTTGGGGTTTCCATTTATACTCAAGGCCACGATTACTTCCTCGGCAACGTGTTTCCTCTACCGGACTCCAGCTCTAGGTCAGGGTGATCAGTTCCTTACCATACTGCTTTACAGACAAGTACACAAATTACACAAGCTTTTATGCAAGCAGGTGGCAAACTCTGTGTTTATTCACCACTACAGAGTTTATACTTTATCACTTTTGCTTCACAATCCTAAATGCCTTGATGCCTCTATATCCGCTTCAGGGTCCTGACCTTCACATGGAGTGTTTCCCCCTGTAACAACCAGTCTGTGTTTGAGACAGGCATTTCCTTGTCCTTAATCAATCAGCACAAGCAGTCAATTCCTATTTCTATCCGATAATCCCATAAATTCCCCTAATTCTCACCTGTTTTTAACTGCATTGTTGGCTCAGTCTGGCTCCCACAGTTCAATAATCTCTACTCCAGTTTGCCAATTATGGCCAACCGATCAACTCACCAGCAGTGAGATCCTGCCTGTCTACACCAATTTGTTGTGGGAGAATCACCATTTGGAGTCAGATTTAAAGATTCAACGTACAGTTTATCGGATAAAGCTTTGGGAGAAGCGTTGGGCTCTCTGCAGCGCTCGCAGTTACCTTCTCAACTTTAAAATGCTAGCTTAGCTTCTTCCGTATATTTTCAAATAATGGACATTAGCAGTTACCACATTGTTATACGTTTATGCCCTTCTTTCAAAGACTAATCTTGTTAACAAAGCTCATTGTTTTGGTACTGCCTTATCTCAAGCTAAGGTGATCATCTGGGCCTCACGGTCTGATTTATTTCCTGTAATAGTTAGACACTAACAGGATTTAACTCGTTGTGCAATGTCTATGCCTAAGTCAGCACATCTTAATGTCTTTTTATAGAGTCCATTTTGTGCCAGGTAACCATCTTGTATTTTTTTAATTTCAGGTTTACTCCAACACCTGCAATACTGCTTGTCCTGCAGTACCACTCATACTGTTACTCTTTCTTTTACCACCTTGCCCCTGACAGTTCTGGTGTCTTTTAATTAGCCAACATCTCCTGGACTGGTATTTTTGAAACTCACTTCTTGCTGAGCTCTGCTTCCTGCCATCCTTCAACTTAATATAGTTGTCTGGTCTTGTCTTCCCTTTTCCTTGAGATTCCTTTCATAGAATATAGAAAACTACAGCACAAACAGGCCCTTAGGCCCACAAGTTGCGCTGATCATATCGCTACCTACTAAGTCTATCTATAACTCTTAATCCATTAAATCCCATGTACTCATCCAGAAGTCTCTTAAAAGACCCTAATGAGTTCACCTCCACCACCACTAACGCTAACTGATTCCACTCACCCACCACCCTCTGAGTGAAAAATTTACCCTTGACATCTCCTCAGTACCTACTCTCCAGCACCTTAAATGTGTGTCCTCTCATAGCGACCATTTCAACTCTGGGAAATAGCATCTGAGAATCCACTCAATCTATACCTCTCAACATCTTATAAACTTGTATCAGGTCACCTCTCATCATTCATCTCTCCAGAGAGAAAAGGCCAAGCTCCCTCAACCTATCCTCATAAGGCATGCCATCCAATCCAGGCAACATTCTTGTAAATCTCCTCTGCACCCTTTCAATAGCTTCCACATCTTTCTTGTAATGAGGCGACCAGAACTGCTCTCAGTACTTCATGTGGGGTCTGACTAGGGTCTTAGAAAGCTGCAGCATTATCTCCCAACTCCTAAATTCAGTCCCTCAGTTAATGAAGGCTAGTACACCACGCACTTTCTTGACCACATTCTCCATCTGCGAGGCCAATTTAAGAGTCTTATGGACCCAGACTCCAAGGTCCTTCTGATCTTCTACATTGCTAAGAATCTTACCCTTGATGTTATACTCCTTCATCGCATTGAACCTGCCAAAGTGGACCACTGCACATTTATCTGCATTAAAGTCTATCTGCCACTTCGCCTAGTCTTGCATCCTATCTATGTCTCACTGAAACTTCTGACATCCCTCCAGACTATCCACAGCACCACCAACCTTTGTGTCATCGGCAAACTTACAAACCCATCCCTTCACTTCTTCATCCAGATCATTTATGAAAATTATAAACAGCAAGAGTCCCAGAACAATCCCTGGGGCACTCCAGTGGTGACTGACCTCCATGCAGAAAAAGATCTATCCACAACGACTTTCTGCCTTCTGCAAGCAAGCCGGTTCTGGATCCACAAGGCAACAGCCTCTTGAATCCCATATCTTCTCACTTTCTCAAGAAGTCTTGCACAGGGGACCTTATTGAACGCCTTGCTAAAATCAATATAAACCACATCCACCGCTCTTCCTTCATCAGTGTGTAGTCACATTTTCAAAGAATTCAACCAGGCTTGTAAGGCATGATCTGCCATTGACAAAGCCATGCTGACTACTTTTGATCGTACTAAACTTCTCTAAATGTTCATAAATCCTGTCCTTCAGGATCCTCTCCACCAACTGAACAACCACTGAGGTTAGACTCACCAGTCGGTAATTTCCTGGGCTATTCCTGTTCTCTATCTTGAATATAGGAACCACATCTGCAATCTTCTGGAACCTCTCCCGTCTCCATTGACGATGCAAAGATCATCGCCACAGGCTCTGCAATCTCTTCCCTCGCCTCCCACTGTAACCTGGGGTACATCCCATCCGGTCCCAGCGACTTACCTATCTTGATGCTATTCAAAAGTTCCAACACATCATCTTTCTTAACATCCACATACTCAATCTTTTCAGTCTGCCACAAACCTGCAGTGCAATCACCCAGATCATTTTCCATTGTGAATACAGAGGTAAAGTATTCATTAAGCACCTCTGCCATTTCTACTAGTTTCACACAAGCTTCTCCCCCTTCATTTTAAGTAGATCCTATTACTTTACATCTCATCCTTTTACTCTTCATATATTTGTAGAACGCCTTGGGGTTCTCCTTAATCTTATCCGCCAAGGCCTTCTCATGACCTCTTCTAGCTCTCCTAATTTCCTTTTTATGCTGCTTCCTATAACCTGTATACTCCTCTAGATCCTTAACATCACCTAGCACTCTGAATCTTCTGTATGCCTTTCTTTTCTTTTTGACCAGGTTTATTACAGCCTTTGTGCACCACGGTTCCCGTGATCTACCAAAATCTCCCTCTCTTATCGGAACGTTGTCGTGCAGAGCTGCAGACAAACATTCCTTGAAAATCTGCCACCTTCCTTCAGTACTTTTCCCCAAGAATACCTCCTTCCAATTTACTCATCTAATTTCCTGTCTGATGGCTTCATATTTCCCTTTACTCCAGATAAACACTTTCCTAGCCTGCCTGATCCTATCTCTTTCCAATGCTATTGTGAAGGAGATAGAATTATGATTGCTGTCCCCAAGATGCTGTCCCATCAAGAGATCTGACACCTGTCCAAGTTCATTAGCCAGTACCAGATCAAGTACAGTCTCTCCTCTCGTAAACTTATCCACGTACTGTGTCAGGAAACCCTCCTGAACACACCTAACAAACTCCTCCTCATCCAAACCCCTTACTCTAGGGATGTTCCAATCAATTTTTGGGAAATTAAAGTCTCCTGTCGTGACAATTCTGTTATTACTACATCTCTCCAGGATTTGTTTCCCTATCTGCACCTCAACATCCCTGTTACTATTGGGCAGCCTATAGAAAACACCCAGCAAAGTTATCAACCCCTTCCTGTTCCTAACTTCCACCCACAGAGACTCCGTAGACAATCCCTCCACGACGTCCAACCACGATACTATCTCTGATCAACAATGCCACTCCCCCCTCTCTTTTGCCTCCCTCCCTGTCCTTCCTGAAACATCTGAATCCTGGCACCTGAAGTACCCAGTCCTGTCCCTGAGACATCCAAGTCCCTGTAATGGCCACCACATCACATTCCCAAATAGCAATTCATGCTCTAAGCTCATCCACTTTATTCACTACACTCCTGGCACTGAGATGGATACATTTCAGACCTTTGGTCTGAGTGCTCCCCTTCTCGATCACCCATCTATCCTCCCTCTTACACTGTCTACAATCCTCCTCTATTTGCAGGCTAACCTCCTCCTCTCAGTCACGTCATCTTGATTCCTTCCTGCCAACCTTTCTAGTTTAAAGTCTCCCCAGTAGCCTTAGCCAACCTTCCCACCAAGGTATTGGTTCCCCTGGGATTCAAGTGTCACGTGTCTTTTTGTACAGCTCAAACTTGGTACAAAAAGATCTCTCACCTATCCTTTTTCTTTCTCATGTCTTTAAACTTGTTTTTCCTTATCTGTCGAATTACTTTACCCAAATGTCCCCAACTTCTAATTGTACTCGACCAACCATTCCTCCTGTTCTGCTTTCTAATTCTCCTGAGTCTGCTCCTGGCTTCCATACTGCTCCAGCTTTTCCCTATAACCCAATCTACTGCCTGGCATAACAATTCTTTCTCAACCATGGTCCAGTGCTCTCATCATGTAACCTGCAGTTAAGTCTTGTTTGCACTGTCACACAAAATTCTCTAATTGAAATATTTAGTGTGCATTACTGAAGCACAAACTTTTGCTTTGACATGTTTGATTTTTTTTCATGTAGAATTGTCAAGTTTTGTGGTTACTTTAAATCACAAAGCAAATCACAAAGTTTGATTGAAATAGTTTTTTATTCGCAGTATTAATGCTGTGAATTTTGTTGTTCACATTTATTACCAGGTTGGCTGCAATTCCAATGAAGATGTTGCCATTTTTGCAGTAGACTCTCTAAGGCAGTTATCAATGAAGTTTTTGGAGAAAGGAGAGCTTGCTAACTTCAGGTTTCAGAAGGATTTCTTGAGACCTTTCGAACACATAATGAAAAAGAACAGGTAATTCTATATCCTGGTAATTTTTTTTAAAGTTTCCTTTCTAAAGTCAAGTTTCACATCATCAAAAGTCTGTGGAAACTATTGCAGCTGATGAGCAACCAGAAAAGAAAGTCGTTTAAGTTTGAAAAGTACTGAATGTGCATTGTACCAAAGTGTTATATGTGGTTTGGTTTAGTCACTGTGCAATCACTATATTTCAAAAATTGTTTAACAAGAAAGATGCATTGGTGAAGATACACTCTCTCTGTAAAAGCTGTATATGTCTTCAGTTTTCTGCTAAAATAAGTTAGATTTTGTTTGGAAATCAATGTCATGAAATTAGGATAGATATCTGAGTTATGTCGAACAGCAGGTAGCTAAGAAATTTATACAATATATTTTTCCCCCTCTTAATGTTGTTTATGTTTTCAAAAGATGCACATTGGCCATATGCCTATTAATTTTATTGTTGCATGTGTCATGCTTTCAATTGCTTTTTTATAAAATATATTTCTATTCCTAAGATCACCAACAATCCGAGACATGGTAGTTCGCTGTATTGCCCAGATGGTTAACTCGCAGGCTGGTAATATTCGTTCTGGGTGGAAGAATATCTTCTCTGTCTTTCATCTGGCAGCCTCCGATCAAGATGAGAGTATAGTAGAACTAGCATTTCAGACTACAGGACACATTGTCAGTGAGTACATTTTCAGTGTAATTAAGCACGTGAAATTTTCGTTATATAAAATATTGATTCATCTGAATGTAGTTTTTCAATGAATTCTGTTTATAGAAAATTCAGATCTTCTCAATCCCAAGTTAAAATATAAAACCTTCTGGTTTTTTTTGAACTCCCCTTCCCACCTGGAGAGCGATTTTTTTATTGCTTGCGTTTGATAGTCTAGTACCATGTCTATCCACAGAATCCTCACCCAATTATGGAATGTTTGGCAAGTTTGTATTGGATCAGGCAATTTGTGAATAATGTCATTTTTATCTGAAGGAACTGGACTCAAATCCATCTGAATGATCTCAATTTAACCAGTTTGGGTTGCAGTTCTAAACTTGGCACTTATTTATAGATAGTATAGTGCACGTTGCTGCTACATATCACAGTTTTGCAACTTAACCCATTATATCTCAAGCATAGCATTGCAGAGCACATGCAGATATTAATGTTGTATTGAAAATGTACCTATATATTTTATGCATTTAAACAGTACTTCCATCATGCATTATAAAACTATTTGTATAAGATGATATAGGTTTGATTTTTAACGGGAATTTCTGTCAATGGAACATTCGACAATGATAGACATTAATGATTTATTCTTTTCATTATTGGCCCAATTTGAAAGATCTAACTCTTCAAATTTCAATTCATTACTCCTTTTCATATTGTCTCTTTACTTGCCATCTTGATGTGCAAGAATGTCTTATTGTCATTGCTATATTTGCCTGCTTATTAAACAGACAAGTTAGATAAAGATGCTTCATTGAATTGCTACAGCGCAGAAGGCAGCTATTCAGCCCATTGAGCCTGCACTGACATCAGTCCCACTAAGGCTCTATCCCTGTAAGCTATGTATTTGCCTTCTAATCCTTCTGACACTAAGGGTTAATTTAGCATGGCTAGTTAGCCTAACCCGCGTATCTTTGGACTGTGGGAGGAAACCGGAGCACCTGGAAGAAACCCACGCAGGCATGGTGAGGATGTGCAAACTCTACACAGACAGTGACCAGAAGCTGGAATCGAACCCAGGATTTAAAATTTGATCTTATTTGGGAAAGAAGATGATATGATAAAGTCTTACCAATGAAGAAACTGGAAACAGTATGAATTATCACTATCTTCTTCAACTAAATGAAGAACTTGAACTTTTTATTGTAAGTTACAACCTGATAAGTGATGTGTGGAAACAAAGAATTTATTAAGAGGCGTCATGCTTTGGTACTGTCTTGCAGTGCTCCTCTTAGCCTTGTGATAGTGAAAATGATTAGTTTTTAATGTTCCAATGATTGATGCCTGAATGATTGATCCTTCTATTTGGATGAAATAGGAAAGAAATAGAATAAAATGTGCATTGTACGAAAGTGTTATATGTGGTTTGGTTTAGTCACTGTGCAATCACTATATTTCAAAAATTGTTTAACAAGAAAGATGCATTGGTGAAGATACACTTCCTCTGTAAAAGCTGTCTATGTCTTCAGTTTTCTGCTAAAATAAGTTAGATTTTGTTTGGAAATCAATGTCATGAAATTAGGATAGATATCTGAGTTATGTCAAACAGCAGGTAGCTAAGAAATTTATACAATATATTTTTCCCCCTCTTGTCATTTTTCAAACCTCCCGGGAGGCTTTTCATTGTCTTTTTGGGCCTCTGTGGATCCTGCATCTCCATGAAGTGGAATGTGGCTGAACAGACACAATTACCAGTATTTTAAGTCAGTGGGAGTGATCTTATTACCTTGTCCCGCCTGACTTCTGGTGAGCTGAAACGGTACAATTGGGTGAGATGCAAAAACCAAGAGACGCATCCAGTTTCTTGCCTCCTCCGATCGTACTGGCCCCATTTTAAATATTAATGACATAATTTAAATGTTGCTAGTCAATCTCAGATGCCATTGTCTGGGCTGACTTGACCTTACCTATGGTCTGGTTATCACTGACAAGAATCACAGTAGAAGATCAGATGTGATGACCTCGCCAGAGCTATCTGAGGCTATTAAAGTTCCTGGGTGCTTGGGGCAGGACCAGCCTGGCATTGCTCACTGGGCACCATAACTCTGCCAGAGTACTTTCAAGGGGGATGGGCCTGAGTGGGGATGGAGCTATGATGAGACAGCGGGAAAGAGGGCTCCTCAGAGATGGGAGAATGAGAACTCTGCACTCTGCCAGGTTAGGAGAGAGAGAACTCTGCACTTTGTCAGAATGGCAGTTGGATTGGGAGGGAGGGAACTCTGCAGCAATGAGGGATGGGAGAGCTCTGCAAGTGGGGAGGGAGCAATAGGGGTGGGAGGGAGGATATGCAGTAGCTGTAGCGATTGCCAAAGGGGAAAGGGAACTCTGCAGAGGGTGATGATCAAAGAACAAAAACAGCATGGGAAACAGCCCCTTCGGCCCATCGGCCCAACGAGCCCGCGCCGCCACCTTGACGTTCCCACTTCTACATTTTTCTGTCCATGTTTATAGATCTATGGATTAAAAACCAAATTTGAGACAATTTAGGGAGAATCTCTTTTGCCAATTAGCCTAAGAGCACATCTTTGGGATGTGGGAGGAAACCGGAGCTCCCGGAGAAAACCCACGCAAGCACGGGGAGAATGCACACACTCCCACAGACACAGGCCCAAATCCATGTATCTGCACAGCACAGCTATAGTCACTGTGCTGTCGTGTGGCCCATCAGATGGTCCAGGTCAAGCATACACTAACGATGTGAAGCAGTAAGATACTCTCCAAAAAGGTCCAAGAGCAGTCCTCTCATGACCCATTGCGTGTATGCCCCTCGTTAGACAACAAGGTGGACCAAAGCACCTGTAGGATAAAAACAAGTACATCAATATCATCATCTATTTACACACTTCGCAGGGACTCCCAAGGCTCATGATCCCTATTTTAAATCAGTTTTCTATACCCCTCCATTCCCATTCTGTTCATGTGCCCATCTAAGTATTTCTTAAATATCTCCAGAGTACCTGCCTCCACCACTTTACTTGGTAGCGCATTCCATACCCCCACCACCCTCTGTGTGAAAAAAACTCCCTCTAGCATCCAAATTATACCTTACCCCCCTCACCCTAAGCCCGTGACCCCTCGTGCTATTTGAGTCCATCCTAGGAAAAAGCTTAACCCTGTTTACTCTATCTATCCCCTTCAAAATCTTGTACACCTCTATCAGATCTCCTCTAAGTCTACGTCTTTCTAAGGAAAACAGTCCCAATTTGCCTAATCTCTCCTCGTAACTCAGACCTTCCATACCAGGCAGCATCCTGGTAAACCTCCTCTGCACTCTCTCCAGAGTCTCCACGTCCTTCCGGTAGTAAGGCGACCAGAACTGGACGCAGTATTCCAAATGAGGTTTAACCAGCATTTTATACAACTGCAACATTAAAGGCCAGCTCTTGTACTCTATACCCCTTCCTATAAAGGCTAGCATATCATATGCTTTCTTCACAACCTTCTCCACTTGCTCTGCCACCTTCAGAGACTTGTTCACCTGCACCCCCAGGTCCCTCTGCGTTTCTATACTCTTAATAGGTCTACCCTTTATCATATACCTCCCCCCTACATTCTTTCTCCCGAAATGCATCACCTCACATTTATCAGGATTGAATTCCATCTGCCATCTGTCTGCCCAAGCTACCAGCCTATCTATGTCCTGCTGCATCGCCTGACAATGCTCCTCACTATCCGCAAGTCCAGCCATCTTTGTATCATCTGCAAACTTGCTGATCACTCCACTTACTCCCTCTTCCAAGTCATTTATATATATTACAAATAGAAGAGGTCCCAGTACCGAGCCCTGCGGCACACCACTAGTGACCAACCTCCAGCTCGAGAAACACCCTTCCACTATTACTCTCTGTCTCCTATTACCAAGCCAGTTACTTATCCATCTAGCTACCTGTCCTTGAATCCCATTTGCCTTGACCTTCTCGACTAACCTCCCATGTGGGACTTTGTCAAACGCCTTACTAAAATCCATATAGACAACATCAACGGCTCGCCCTTTGTCCACCATTTTCGTCACCTTCTCAAAACATTCTACCAGATTTGTAAGGCACGTCCTCCCCTTAACAAATCCATGCTGTGTATCCCTAATCAGATTGCAACGCTCTTAAGTGCCTATACATCCTATCTCTAAGAATCCCCTCCGACAGGTTCCCTACCACTGACGTCAAACTCACCAGCCTATAATTTCTGGGGTTATCCCTACCACCCTTTTTAAACAACGGTACAACATTAGCTATTCTCCAGTCCTCTGGGACCTCACCTGTATCCAAGGAAGAGACAAAGATTTGCGTCAGAGGCCCAGCAATTTCACCTCACACCTTTCTAAGCAATCTGGGATAAATGCCATCAGGCCCTGGAGATTTATCAGTTTTAATGCTACCTAGAAACTCTAACACTTCCTCCCTCAGTATGGATATTTCCCTCAACTAGTCCACAGCTCTCTCAGAGACAGGAGCTGTCAACAAGCCCCTCTCCTTCGTGAATACCGACGCAAAGTATTCATTCAGGATCTCCGCCATTCCCTCGGGCTCTAAGCACAGTTCCCTTCCTCTGTCCCTAAGAGGTCCGATTTTTCCTCTAACCACCCTTTTATTCCTAACATAGGAGTAAAAAGCCTTTGGGTTTTCCTTAATCCTATCCGCCAAAATCATTTCATGCCCCCTTTTTGCCCTTCTAACTCCCTGTTTGAGCTCCCTCCTACTCTCTATATTCCTTCAATGCTGTCTCGGTTCCCAGCTGCTTCGACCTATCATACGCTTCTCTTTTCTTCCTAACCAAGTCCTCAATATCCCTAGTAATCCACGGCTCTCTAATCCTACCTTTCCCATCTTTCCTCTTGGCCTTCACGTACTTACCTTGCAACATTTTCAGTATTCCCTTGAAAGAGTCCCACATGCCTAGCGTGGACTTACCCTCGAACAACCGTTCCCAATCAGTTTCCCTAAGTTCCTGCCTAATTCGATTGTAGTTAGCCTTCCCCCAATTCAGCACCCTGCCCCTAGGGCAATAAGCATCCTTTTCCATCTGTATCCTAAAGTAGACAGAATTGTGGTCACTGTTAGCCACATGTTCCCCCACTACAACATCAACCACCTGCCCTGGCTCATTACTCAGAACTAAATCCAATATAGCCCCTTCTCTAGTCGGGCTAGCCACATACTGTTCCAACGATCCTTCCAGTACACATTTTACAAATTCCTGCCCATCCAAACCACCAGCTCTAGGTACCTTCCAATCCACCCTAGGGAGATTAAAATCTCCCACTATAACGACTCTGTTCTTTCTGCACCTATCCAAAATGTCTTTACATATGCCTTCTTCAACTGCCCGTGGGCTGTTGGGTGGCCTATAATACACCCCTAGCATAGTAATTGCCCCCTTTCTATTCCTCAACTCCACCCACAGTGACTCCACTCCTAACTCCTCTGTATTGTCCTCCCTCTGCACTGCCGTGATGCTCTCCTTAACTAACAATGCCACTCCCCCACCTCTTCTGGACCTTCCTCTATCACACCTGAAACACTTATACCCAGGAATGTTCAGTTGCCACTGCTCCCCTTCCTTTAACCACATCTCTGTCACTGCAACCACATCCAAGTTCCGCACAAACATTAAGGCCCTAAGTTCATCAGTTTTTCCCATTACGCTCCTCGCATTGAAACAGACACACTCCAGACCTCCAAGACCACTTGGAACCTCCTTCTCCCCGGTGCATCTCTTCTCGTCCAAACTTACTCTATTTCCCATCTCGCTCTCTACCGAGAGATTGGTCTCATCCCCTCCCCCCCTCCATATTAGTTTAAATCCTGCCGAAACACAGTGGGGATAATGATTTGAAGGAAAGAACTGAAGGCACTCTTGCTAAGTTTGCAGATGGTACAAAGATATATAGAGGGATAGGTAGTATTGAGGAAGACGGGGCTGCAGAAGGACTTGGACAGGTTAGGACAGTGAACAAAGTGGCAGATGGAATGCAATGAGAAAAAGTGTGAGGTTATGCACTTCAGAAGGAGAAATGGAGGCACAAACTATTTTCTAAATGGGAAAATGTTTAGAAATCAGAAATATAAAGGGACTTGGGAGTCATTTTCCGAATTCTCTTAAGGTAACGTACAGGTTCAGTCAGCACTTAGGAAGGCAAATGCAATATTAGCATTTATGTCAAGAAGGCTAGAATACAAGAGCAGGGATGTACTTTTGAGACTGTACAAAGCTCTGGTCAGATCCCATTTGGAGTATTGTGAATAGTTTTGGGCCCTGTATTTAAGGAAGGATGTGCTGGCCTTGGGAAGGTCCAGAAGAAGTTCACAAGAATGAAGAGCTTGTCATAAGAAGAACTGTTGAGGACCTGTTGAGAATCGTATTGAAACTTACAGGATACTGCAGGATCTGGATCACGTAGACACGAAGAGGATGTTTCCACTAGTAGGAAAAGCTAGAACCAGAGGATATAACTTCAGGCTAAAGGGAAGATCCTTTAAAACAGAGATGAGGAATTTCTTCAGCCAGAGAGTGGTGAATCTGGAACTCTTTGCCACTGAAGACACTGGAGGCCACGTCATTGAGTATCTTTAAGACAGAAATAGATAGGTTCCTGATTAATAAGGGGATCATGGGTTATGGGAAAAAGGCAGGAGAACGGGAATGAAAGAAATGTCAGTCACGGTGAATGGCAGAGCAAACTCTATGGGCCAAGTGACCTAATTCTGCTCCTGTGTCTTAAGATCTTATGGGATTCTGTGTGTGTGTGTGTGTGTGTGTGTGTGTGTGTGTGTGTGTGTGTGTGTGTGTGTGGTGTGTGTTGGGGGGGTGGTGGTGCAGCAGGAGATCTCCCTGTACACTGCGAGATTGGGGAGCCTACACAGTGGCGCCCCTAGAGCTCAGCAACCAGCTTCCCCTTTGCTTCTTCAGGTGAGATTCACATCTTGGCATCTTTTCCACACTAAGTGCCATAACATTGCGACTTGCAGCTTGACCAAAACACCTGCACGATTCTCTCCCATTTTTCCACTTGCCCAGTACTTAGAATTTTTTTGTAAGATCCGGCCGAGTATCTTTGTTTGTCAATGAATTGCCTCTTTTTAAAAAGTTTAATGTGTGGAAACCAGCCGATGAGATCTAAAATTAATTCCATATAGTGTGTTTTTGTGACACCTACACATCACTCACAATGAATTATGACATGTAGGAGTGTTTCATTACAAGGTGTAAAAAAAAGTTAAATAACACATGCATACCCGTTCATAATTTAAACTGATGGTGGTATGTCTCCCTGGAGCTGGGATTCGGGATGTCTGGATG